>JAODKF010000046.1:18345605-18373026 GCA_026779585.1 Mormyrus proboscirostris | reverse complement strand
GAAGGGGCAGTGTGTAGCTCAGTGAGACAGAAATCTGGGCCACTGTCCAGAAAGTTGTGGGTTCAGGTCCCATGGCTAAGTGAATGTAATATCTTTTCAACTATAGAAATGTGTAAGCTGCAAGACAAAGGCAAGGGGTCAAAACATAGAGGGACACTTAATGACAAGGTGAAGGGATTTTTATAGATACCCCAGGACACGTTCAGTTTACACAACAGGGGGATTCATTTTCTGGAGGAAATGGACAGGAAAGACTGCTCTTCATTCTAAAGTGCATAACTAAAGTAAATGCCTTAGTATAAGTATGAATGGAAGTAATTAAAACAAACACCACATATGAGCACGTTCAAGTCAATAAAGCAGATAAATAAATCACTTCATCGAACAAGCACTAAAGCCAACCCTGTGGGGCTGCTTGCTTACATCTATCCAAAGAGTACACTGCACTGGAACTAGAGAAAAGACATTAACAGCGGATGATCGCTTAATCTCTTCGACCTTTTAACAATCTCCACAGAAATCTCCTGGCCCCAGTACCCCCCCGCCACTGCTGCGGACAGCCAAGCTCACGGAGGAGCTGTGACCTGCTCACAAATGTCCTTTAACGGGATGATGAGCTCGCTGCCTTTCAATGCAGAGTCAGACAGCCGCGATGCTGAGCTAAACCCTTAACTGGTTCTCTGCTTTGTATTAGTTATTAACGGAGCAGCCCGTTCATGGGGTTACGCAACGCTACGGGGTTAGCTGGCTAGCCTAGCATTACGGGGTTACATCACGCAGATAGACACCCGCCATGCATTCAGCGGACGTGCAGCACCTGGGAGTCCAAACAGACCGACATTAGAAAGCGGCATATACGGGGGGAGAGGGGTGCCGTGCGGCGCGGGAGCCCTCGCAGGTCAGCCGTATAGCCCCCCAGCCGGGGCACTGCGAGGCCGCCGTCGGGGCCCAGATCGGCCGAGGTGACTGAAAATGTGACTGTCCTCAAATAAACCTAATAGCATACTGCGGTACATAATACTAAATAGCAAACATGGCTGTCTGGAGAGAAAACTACTGTTAACTGGTCTAGCAGGCAAAACACGGCCCGTTACAGACGAACGCACGACATTGACGTCTTATTAATCTCAAGTAATTAATGACAACAGGCAGGCAGCAGATGACACCTTACCGTCGCATTTTTAAAGCGGTTAATGACAGAAAAACGCCTTCTATACATTTTAATCATGATTTTCCTCCCGAAACAGGCAGGAACAGCCGCCGTGCTGACAGCCAGCCCCGTTATACCCACAGCTAACGCGACTCTTTCGCACCGCAAACTACAAAAAAACGTGTTTCTCCAACAATAACAGCAAATAGATGAATAATAAAAGGCGGATAAATGATTAAACATCATTAAGATGGCTGCTGCCTAGAACAAAGCGGCAGGGAGACAGGCTTCATGAAGCCCCGGGTTGTGTCGCATCAACACTGGCGTCGGGTCTGATCTTTACCTGCTTCACCTACGAATGTCGGGTTATACAGTTAGAAGTCCGTGGGGACAGATTGTCTGGAGGATTTTATTCCCGTCTCTGCTCAAAGTATCCTTTTTTTTCTTTAAACACCGGGTTCCAGTATGTATCCTTAGTGATTATAAGAGCCGCCTGGCCTGTGTGTCGCTCCCGTTAAACGCCAGCCTGCATGAGAAACGGGTGAAACAGCGCCCCGCAGCGTCCACCCGCGTCACTGCCGCCGACTGCGGGAATTTCAGAGGCCGTAACAAATTACTCATAAAATCAAAGCACTATTGGTAAAAGCTTATAACAGAAAAACAGGCGAACAAATCAACCGTTGGGAAATTTTGAATACTGAATGTTACTGAATTCACTTGTTACTGAATTTAATTGAATTCAGAAAACTTAAGTTTCATAATGTACTTCCTATGTAACATACACTTAATTCAGCAACTTACATTTGATAAGTATGCTATTATTTGATCTGTTTTACAATTATACTTTTCTCACGTACTTTGTTTAAATTGTTAGTATTATTATTAATAAACGTAGTTAATTAGGTGCTGCTGCCACTTTTGTTTGATGCATACATTTGCAGTGAACTTGATGCATCGTGGATATCTTGGCTTGACTCAGCAATGCCCAGAATCATACCAGTGTTTTGAACATATTGTAGCGCTGGCGGGGGTCAGCATATCCTAGCATGCTCGCGGGCAAGCAGTTCTTCTCGTCCTTCGCTGTTCGCCATACCTCAGTTCGTCTGGCACTACAATTACTGCTGCTTATGCAATGACCTGCGCTCAGTGTGAACTGCAGTTGTCATGAAAACACTCCATAGCGCCAGCTCTGTATTCATGTACATGGGAAGAATCAGAGTCAGGGATTAGTAGCCAAGTATGCATGCATACAAAGAATTTGATGTAGTGTTTTTGTATTAAGTTAGTACTGTACTTCATTTTTTCAACACTGCAGTGTTGCAAATCGAGAAGTATGATACAGACCCGAGATTCTGGATTACATTAATAACAAATATGAAGATGATGATACCCAGTGCCTACTACACGTGGCATCCTGTATGGATTCCAGGCTTAATACGCAGTGCATCAGTGAAGAGAAGAAACCTGAAGTTAAGGCCAAAGTGATATTAGAGAGCATGGAATGTCAGGTGGAAAGCCAAGTGGATATTCGATTTAGTGAAAAAATGTGTATGATAGAGGTGATATAATGGTTATAGAGCTGAACATAATACAAATGTTGAAATGACATAAGTGTTAATAGTGTTCATTTCTGATCATCTGTGATATATAACAGTGCATATCTGACAGGAACCTGTGCCCAAGGCGCAGGACTCATGGTCGCTCGTGTAGATGTTCAGATTCAGTCTTCATTGCTTCCTCATAGGTTACAACCAAGGCTGGACACGCCACAGAAGTGTCTATTGCCATGTTGCATACATCTTTTATACACTTTCTCTTATCAGATTCTTTGTCACCAGGAAGTCTCTCTGCATCATCCTTTCCAAGGCAGGCCCAGGTCCTTTCACATCTCCATGAGATTTTCCTAGCATCCACACCATTTTCCAACTTGGCTCCCGAGGAAACATAACTACTGTCCTAGGTGTTCTCCCAGAATTCCCATAAGAAGCCTAAGTAGCTTCCTTCCATGGCTATGTGACATATTGTATCCTGCTTCTATTAATAATTCAAAGTTGAAATCATCAAATATCATAAGATGTAGTGTGGGCCAGCACAAAGCCCAAAAACATTCTTGCTTCGATGCGATTCAGCAGCATCCAGGCACTGCTAAAAAGGTTTTGTTCCACTACAAACTACATTGACTAAATGCTAAAGGCTAAAGGCTACAGTTTCTATGGGTTAAATCCTTTTAGTTTTGTGAATTTGGTTTGAATCTCTAAGTGTTATGTAGTATTATAGTCCATATAATATTTTATAGTCCACCTTTGACAAAGAAGACCAAAAGTCCCCAGAGTTATATACATACTCACTATTACCACACATAGATGAAGAGGAAGATTTGTTGCTTGGTGATAAACACACAAGTGGAAACATTCTCACTTGTCACAGATCAAGTCTAAAGCTCGCAATGGTGGAGAAACTTGTGTTCCTAGCTAAATAAATCTGTAGGTGTTAGTATAGTAATGTGAAATTAAGCTCGTGTCGTTGTCACCCTCTCTGCAGGACGGAGCAAGCCAATTAGCAGCAAGCAGTGTTTTCACCTGCTCTGCCATCTTTGAAACCCTGTCTGCCCTGGGACTCAGGGCAAATTAGGCTTATTGTCCCCGTTCATGAGCCGTACTGTTTGCAGAAACTATGAGTTTACACCCTGTCCTCAGTCTCTCCCGCTTCTTACCTGCCCGTCCACTTCCTCGTGTTCCTCTGCTCCGCCTTGTGTCCACACCCCCAGCCCTGGGTGCCTCAGTCGGACTGATCTCCTTGGTTTCCCACTTTACAACACCCGTGACTCCTGACTACGTTTCAAGCCCGTCGATTTCCCCTTTGGTCACCAGTTTCAGAAAATAAACCCTTGGTTCCCCCACATTTGAATCTCCTGCACCCAGCCTGACAATTGTAATTTAAATATAATGGTCACCTGCACCCTATAAGCTTGTCTCACTTTTTTATGTGTTTAGATTAAAAAAACATGGTGTAGAGAAAATGTTAAAGGGAAAAAGGCATTACAAGATCAAGTATCACTTTGGCTTTGTTCAAATAAGATTTATGTGTGAATGGTGTAGTATTGGGCAGCTGTAATTATCTACTGTTTTTTTTTTTTTTTTAATTATTTTCAAATATAAGAGAATCTCTGTTGCTACTGTTAATTCTATATATAAATTTCCATTGGCAGGGCCTTGGTTAAAAAGATTCTCGAAATTCACGTTTTGTGTAATTGTTCATAATAAATATTTAAATAAGAAGGATTTGTTTTCAGTGTACCACCAGGGACCTCTTGATTTATGGGTCTCAGGATTCAGTTGTTAGAGTTAACCAGAATGTGAAATACTGACTCGTCTTTCCCACTAAAGATAATAATTTCCTCTAGTTAATTTTAGGCAAATTTCAAATCCTTTTGTTGCTGCATGCACAATATTTGTTACAAATTTTTTTTTTCTGGTATCCTGCAGCCCAATTTTACTATCCACGACAGGTACCTGAACAAGTTAAACTCCAACCACATGTTAATTATATGAAGTGATATATTTTTTTATTAAACCACACATCTATATCTTAGAAGACAATATTGTCCTCTTACAGGATTGTAGCCTGTGTAATCCTGCCTACCTGTGGGTGTCATTATGTCCGGCCTCTCGGGGCCCATGAGCACTTCACTTAGCCCCAGATCTTTACAATAACTAGAAACTCCCCAGCACCTACCAAACCCTGTCTGATGAACTTTGTCCAAACATGAACAATCTGTATGTTTGGTACGGCCATGTGCCTCTGTGTGGGGTGCAGAGGAGTGATCTTTAATGAAAAACGTGTGGAAACCTCAACCCCCCTCAATGTTCACCCCAAAGTTATGTCCTTGATTTTAGCTAATCTATTTTGCCTTGCTGCTAGACTGTAAATCCCAAGAAACCAATAGGCATGATTTTTCTTCATTTTTTTTCTTCTCACTGATGTTCTGAGCTTTGGTAATTTCCCAGAATTATCACTACATAATCAATAAATGAACATAAGAACATTAGAAATTTACAAACGAGAGGGGGCCATTCGGCCCATCAAGCTCGTTTGGGGATACTTCTGATCATCTGTGATATCACTGTAAGGACCTTGCTGTCAGTGAATTACCTACATACATTCATTATGCATTCATAGAACATTCAGTGCACCTTCATAATGCATTCATAATGGATTCATAGAACATTCATAGGCAGCATGTAAGTATACCTTATCCTAACATACCTCAACAACTTCAATATACATTAATGAGAAACATATGTTTATAAAGTTTGTTATTATCATATTATCTTCGTTATTAATGTATATTAATACCGTTAACATATGTTAGGATGTTGTGGTATGTTTACATGCTGCTTATGAGTGTTCTATGAATGCATTATGAAGGTGCAATGAATGTTCTACGAATGCATTATAAAGCCATTATGAAGGTGCAGTTAATGTAAAGCCTTACTGTTTATTAATGTACATTAAAGCTGGTGAGGTATGTTAGCATGTTAAAATATACCTACATGTTGCTTATGAATGTTTTACGAATGCATTATGAAGGTACACTGAATGTTCTACGAATGCATCATAAAGGCAGTATGAATTAATGTTAAGCATTACCAAATGTTGTCATCTTTTAAATTTGCGTTCAGTTTTTTTTCCAGTATTAATAACATTTAATATTCACGTTTACCTGAAAGATGACACGACTTTTGTGGATCTTTCAAAAACAGATGTACATATCAGAGATTCCTAATCCAAAAGACAGAGGAGGTGTGCATAGTTAATAAACAAATAAATAAAAAGCATTTAAAAATAAACCCCAGAATGAATGTAATTATTATGAGCCAATAACTCCTGGCCAGCTGCCTGTATTGAATCAATGGGGCTGCCAGTTGGCTTATCTCACAGAAATGCCACCACAGCTTGTGTTGGAAATGATGATCTGTTAGAGTGATACACACAGTGTTCCAGACAGGTGAAGCGAAACCCGAACACGTGTAGCCTGGAGCTGAGAGGACAAGGCGGGGTAACAGCATCCAGCATAAGTGCAGTGTAAGATACTCTGTTCCCTATTTAGAAAGGATGCTTTGTATCAACTAATTGCAACAAAATTTAATACATATTCTGACAATTTTTTTGATTTGGGTATTAGATTGTCCTGAAAAATTAATAGCTTGTATTCTCCAACACTGTGTCTTATGCAGCACTTTAGCTCTGACTTTAATATTTTAATTTCCATCTATTCAATTTTGACATTATGGTGATTTTCTCATTGGATGAGTTTTAAAAATGAAGAGATATTTTATCAGAAACTATTGACCTAGTGTATAATTATCTTATTAGGTTAAATTAAAGGACTTGAACTTGACCTAGTTGCACTATTTATATTGTGCTAAATTTAGCTTGTATGCTACACTTTGTATTCATGAACACACTGGTCAGCTGTTTGGGTATACCTGCTTGTTAACGCAAACAGCCTGCTCCTCCAAACTGCAAATCACGAGACTGAATACATACAGCAGAGGGACAGAGTCGAGAGGTTCACTTACTGTTCATCTAGACGGTGTGATGATCGGTGCTGGATATAGAGGCTCGAGCGTCTCAGAAACAGCCCCTTGCTGTGGTGATAAAGACAAACACATCCAGGCAGCGATGGTTCTGTGGGGAGAACACCTTCCTAACAAGTGAGGTCACAGGAAAATGACGAGACTTGCTAAAGCTAACAGGAAGGCCACGAGTGCAAAAATAACAGCGCAGTCTAAGACTGTGGTGCAGAACAGCTTCTCTGAACACACAGTTCATCTAACCCTCAACGTGGTCCGGGAGTCAAAAAGTGGGGCCTGCTTCATAATAGCTAGGCATATGTATTATTGTAAATTGGAGAACTGAGTGTATGTTCGTTTATCTTGAGGGCAAGAACGCTACCGATGATTTTTTATTTTGTCCGCATTGATTTGGTGTTCATAGAATAGAGTTATAACTGATGTTTCTCATTGCTGTAAATGCAAAGCAAAGTTCTAAATATACAAAGTCAAAAACATAGCCTGTATTTACAATACACTGCATCACTGTAAATGCAACAGACAGGAAATATTACTCTAAAATAATGAGTAAAACTAAAGACGACTAGAATTTTTCGCCCGATGAAATGTACCATCTTTGGACAGTAGGTGGCAGCACTGAATCATGTCAAATCAAATAAATTGGCGTGAAATGGAAATCAGTTATAGTCTTGATTGAAAATGCGACTTATAAAAAACACAGTGAGATATTGGAAATTCATTTTGATAGGTTTCGTGGTCTAGAGTAAAATATGCTCTGCTGCAATGCCGTGTAGAGACCTTTTAGAACTCAGAAGTCTGAATTTTTGGCACCTCATTGCCATTGTGTATGAACATACATGGATTGTTCGTGATCCAGTCCTAACAGGACAAAATTACAAAACATATATGTTAAACTAAGAATACAATTAAAACGACAGATTAACAGGAGACAAACTTACAGAGCAAGATGTCTCAAGACAATAAATAACATCAGAGTAGCATGTGCAGAAATGGCTGCAAGAGCAAGGAAAAACAGTGTCTGGTGTGAGGTCTGGGTTGTGATGCACTTCTTCCGCCTCTGTGATGGCAGTTTGGTGAGCAGGTGACCCGCCAGGAGCTGTTTTCCCAGCTCTCCTCTTTGCCTTGGCGGTGGACAGGTTGCCCCTCGGGTTGCTCTACCAGAGGGGTGGGGGGGGAGTGGGTAATCTTGCATTTTGGTAGAGCCCCCCCTCCAATATGTACCTGCTCTGGTGCACAGTAAACTGAACCACATAGCAGGGGGAGAGTCGGAATGGAGAATTGGTTCATTAGAGGTGTGAGGACATATTAACTGGGTAGGGATGCTCATCAGAATATAACGGATGAAAGCTAACGAACGGAAATAAAACTAAACAAGCTCATTTTTCAGACGGGAGTACCGGGGGGCCAAATCTGGGCCAGGCGCAAGTCAATCTGCCAGGGGGCATGTAAGAAAAACATTTATAGCGAACAGCAATGTAGCAACATGGATTTATCACGTGGAAAAGATGTGGTTAGTAGTCTTAGCTGTGATGCTAGCAAATTGTGGGCATTCATTTGTTATTTTAGCCAGACAAACAATACTTCTTCAATGAGCTGCACAATTAGTGAGATTGTTTTCTTCGTGCTGCATCTGCTGGGGTGGGTTGTGGTTTTGAAATCTCACAATGTTCTCATCGTTTTACAATAAAGTCATCAGTTGCTGTCGGGTTTTGTGATCAGTTAGTGAATTCCAGGTAAAGACACTTTCAAAACAAGGAGGGAAAGGGCGGCTGAATGAAGCATCACAATGGATGATGGAACCAAAGCAAATCAACAAACAAAAGAGGAGGCGATTAATGCGAATTAGGAAATAAGTGCAGGAGGTGATCTCAAAGAAATAAAAGGTCATGGAATTATCCAGATTCTGCCTAAATTATCCTGCGGCAAGATCGCTTTGAAAATAGTGAGTGAGGGTGGCGATCGGGAGGGAGGGTGATTTCTTATGTTCTTATGATACATAGACGAAACATCAATGGTTTATGTAGAAAATCAGCATGGTCTCCTAAGTGCTCCAAGAAAACTATATGATAGGGTGACAAAATGCCAGCATTATTATAACAAATTGGTGGTGTTTAGATGTAAATGAAGTCAATGTGAAGCCAAGCAGTGTGTTTGGTGCCTGTAGCTGGTGCCATATGAGTCCCCTGGACAGGACAGAAAAGCTTATTATAAATGACTGGCATACGCGAATGGCCAGGAAAAAACATTCTAAATGTCATGTGCTTGAGTGTTCCAGTAGAGGTCATGACTTGAGTTATATTATGCATCTGTTGGATGGACTGGCATCCCATCTGAGGTGTAGCTCAGCCATGTGCGCTGCTCTGCCTGGGATGGACTCCAGGCGCCCAGGCTACCCTGACCAGGATGAGCAGACAGAAGATGGATGGATAGATGGATGGATAGATGGATGGATAGATGGATGGAAGGTTTGGATCAGTCAACTGATCAGTGTTTCGCTAGTCTCATGTCAGCATAGGATATAAATTTCCCATAAATAAGTGAAAAGCTCACGTTTCCGAAAACATCATTAAAAGTTCTAAAAGGGCTATTTTCTCATGCATGTTTTACTTTAACAGTAAAAAACTTTCGCGTAAATCAATGGGAAAAATATCAGTTTCATGATTCCTTACATGACACAACGCTGAAATAAGTATAGACATGTATCCAACATGCTAGAATTTTTACTTGAAGAGTAAGAAAAACATAATCCAGAAAGAGAATCCACTGCTGGCCATTAAAACTGATGGTACATATATCCAAATATGAAGCCATGCACAGATGCACAGATGCTGAAAGAGATACATCTGTATGCATGTTACCATAACTAAAGTATTTGTACATTATAAAACATCTGCTCTATATATCTGTATAACACTGAGATAAACTAATTCACATTCATAAGCTAATTCACACTCATACTCATAATTTCCTATATGTACACAAGGTACTGTGTTACTTTCAAAGGTATGGGATGCAAGTTATGAATTTAATGCACAACTTACCCTGACAACCTGACCAATACAACAAACACTAATATCTTTTATAAAAAAAAATAAAAAATACATTACATTCCCTGTGCTGGACAAGCACTTTTTGAAGATAAATGGATGGGTTTTTGAAAAATGTGTCCTAAGTGTATTTATGCTCATTCAGTGGCCGTTTCATACCGATTAGGGTTGGCGAGCATTCGGAGATGGTTTCTGCATACCACTGCTACCCTGAGCTGCCATATACTTATGGCCTCCTGTTAGCTTTAATAACTATAGCTGTTCCCCTGACCCCTCTAATTAACTGGGCGTGAATTGCCATTGTCTGAATGTTCTTTACTTCATTCCACCACTATCTATGTACTCTAGACACTATAGTGCATGAATCACGCTACATTTAATATCACTTAGATCGCCTCATCTTATTTGTTCTAATGCTTAGCCAAACAGCTGTTAAGCCATTTGACCCTTCTTGCAAGCTGTATAAATTCAGCTGCAGCCAATATGTTAACAAGCAGGCGTACTTATTATTAATACTTGCAAGATTTTAATGACATTAAATGTCTTCACAATTAAATGCTTCACATTAATGAAACGGCATAGAGTAGATTCGAGAAAGTGATTCTGGAAATAAAAGGAATAAAATAAACCAGCCATGTCCTTCTACAAGTAGTCACTTTGTAAGATGGAGCAAAGGTGCGCCCTGTTGCTGACAGTCGTGAAAGCATGACATGACGAGCTGTAACCACACTGACAATGTGCGCCTCTGGTAGCTGTCCAGTGTCTGGGACAGAGTGTCTGCTGAGCTAAAAGCTCTGCATGGTTCCAGGTTGACATTCCTGGAGACATGGATGACAGCGCTGTTCTCCAAGAAGGATGCATCCAGGCTTGCGTTAAAGCTTTGTCACTGACTTACCCGCTGGATGCTTCAAAGACAGTGAGAATGGGCCCAAAAATCATTATCAGTAGCACTGGAAGTCTATAATCTAACCTAATGCTAGGAGTTATGCAGATTCTATACTGGGTAGATGGATGAAGAGGCTGCTGAGGATCTGAGTCTGGAGCCCATATTGCGAGAGCTGCTATGTGTGACTGTACGGTTTGGTATTTATAGGGTGCTGAGTCAGGGCCTCTAGCGATGTTACCTGATCGTCATGGAGAGTGCTGGAGGGGAGGGGAAGGAACTGACAGACACAGCTGCCCCCATCTGTGGACACACACAGGGTCTGTCAGGAGATTTCCCAACCTGGGCACCGTGCTGGGCTCCAGGGTAGGAAGACCTACAGTAGATTAGAGGTTTTTTGCTAAAAGCTGACAGACCTGTAGGTCAAGTGTGATTTGTGTATCTGTTTAGTCACTGTAAGATTTGTATGATATCAAAATGTGGGATTTTCCAGTATAGACAGTATCACGAGAGACCTCCTGAAGTGGCCTTTGGGCTTCAGTGTCATTTCTCCTGTGTTCCTGCTCTGCTATGAACTAAAGAAACGGTCATCAGGCTACGGCCCTGTTGACCACTCATGTTCTGAAAATGGCTGACAGGGGGTGTTTATCAATCTCAAGAACACAGAGATCGTACTTTTACTCTTGGCAACAGCGGTCTTGCTAAGTTGGCTCCCAAGACCAAACTTAGGACGCAATGAATCATTGGAATTATCATTATCAAGGATGCGGCAAATGCATCCTTGATTTTTGGAGCAGCGCAAGAAAGACATCCGGAGATTCTCCATACTTATGTTGTTGAGTATTGGAAATGTACTTCAGCAATGGAAGATAATGCCAAACGGGTATTCTAACGGATACGCATATTGATAAACACCTGGGAAAACCCTGGACAGAGATGCATTGCAGTAGGAAGTGTTGTCTACTGCCTTCACTTCCTGTGTAAGTGTGTCTGGTTCTCCACACACTCAGAACCCAATGGCTTCTGAAGACATGATGCCCACTTCCTGTGTAAGTGTGTCTGGTTCTCCACACACTCAGAACCCAATGGCTTCTGAAGACATGATGCCCACTTCCTGTGTAAGTGTGTCTGGTTCTCCACACACTCAGAACCCAATGGCTTCTGAAGACAAGATGCCCACTTCCTGTGTCAGATGTCACTATGGCAGCAGCAAGTCGTCCTCGAGGGAAATGAGAAAAATCTGAAAGAAAAACACTATACCCTTTCTGACAACCATTCAAATAAAACTAATCTTTGGTAATGTTTCCATCATTTATACATGACCTTTCATGTTCTGCAGTGTATCGCACCTGCTTTCACCTTCATCTAGCTCATTTTTTCAAATTTGCATGGCTATAAACCTCAAAAAAAGTGAAACATAATTATAATTTCTCACCATGCATGATTAAACTATGAACCTTGATTGGGGTTATAAATTTCATTCAACATTTGTCTGCACTGTTATTCATAAATTTTCCCAATAGATTTATCTAAATCCTGAAAAATAAGGAAAGCAATGCCTTTCCTACAGTCTTAACTGCTAAAACCCAGACAAAGCAGTTTTGTTTAACATTTTGTTTCCCATGAATAGAACTCTGAAATTATTATTGCCTTTTTCACAGTGAAGACTAAGCCCCTATGTCATTTCACCGGAGAGTCTCTTAGCACTGGAACCACGTGTTTTACAGTCTTTCTCTTTTATAATTAGCTGGCACCTGCGATTGGTTGTCACTCTGACAGGTATTTATCGGTAAGTGTCTCTCTCTGGGATGCTGAGCTACTTCCTCCTCATTACTCCCAGACAGCATTTAGTCAGAGGCTCTTTGTCATTAATCAAATAGAACTGGATAGACTATTAGACATGTAACAATCCAAGACATAATGACATTTTTGTTCTAATAAGGCTTATGATCCTTTAACTGGATGTTACACACTAAGGAAACATAAGGACTGCTAATTCTGTACCTGCGTTCTCATAATTTGGGCATTATCTCTACGATCTTATAAAAAAAAAATGCTTCTCATTCACAGCGAAATAAAGTGGCTGTTATTTGCACTTTGCTCCTGGTTTCTTCTTCACTTCACTTCTTCATCTCTTCCTTGCACTAATTAGTGGAGAGCTGACAGCTTCGTACGTTGTGACCAGCTCCTGGTAGTGTTACGGAGGCTCTTGCCAGGTAGTGCTGAATGGTCTGCTGCCTGTTGCCATGGCAATCTTAAGCCATGGCCAGAAATGGCTTTTCATTTCCCTGCCTCTCCACATTTCTTAATATCATTATTCCGAATGGTAGCTGCTCATCACATTTTTAAACAGGGAGATTGACAGAGAGACTAAGTAGCATCAATGAACAAACTCAATACTCTTTAAAGTACTTATTTGCTAATCTCGTTAACATTATTTTAGTACCTTGGCTTAGTTAACAAAACAGGCTGATGTTTCATCAATATTATCTGAAGTAACGAAAACATTTAAATGGTTAACTGCATTGAGTACTTATATTACCCTGGTAACTTTAAATCCTGCTCGAACAGCCCCTGGCCTGCATACTTAATATGAGACAGCCATGTGTGTGAATGAAATCTTTAAATAGGATAGTTCTACTGGGAAGAAGTTAAAGATACATCTGACCTTTTGTGCACAAGTTTAGCTATAGCAGATATTGGTTTGAAGTGAAGCATTACCAGGCCATAAAATAAGACTTATATGTAATGTATATGTTTACAATAAGATGTGTCATTAACTTTGAGGAGAAGAAACTGTAGTTCATGGACATTATGACATCCCTGAAAGATCTGTATAGCAGATTTTGTCTTCTTATGCCTTCCAATGATGCAAAGGCTAGTAAAAAATATCCTAAAGTCTCTGATTTATGGCTATATGATATACGTGTGCCTTATTCAATTTCTGGAATAATCTAGGTTGAAACCGTTTTTATTGAATTACTTTACATTCATTAATTATATATTCACACAGTTCTTATCTTCTTATAAAAGAAAATCATGCAAATTTTAAACCATACTCATAACCAAAATCTTATCGAACAGTCATCTTAAATGAAACACTCTTTCTGTTTAAACAAAAGAACATCTCTTTTAAATTCAGGAATCTTTCAAAAATCTTGGTAAGAGAAGCTGAAGCACAAAATTAGACTCAAATAGAAATGAGCTCTGGAGAAGAAAAAAAACGAAGGAGTCACTATGTTCAAAGACAGCAGCTCAGGGCGCCTCCTGTTGGACGGAGGCTGCCATTGCACTCACCACCAGACACACTCAAGTGATAATAATGCAGCAGGTGTACCTGACAAATGCTAAGATGCACAAGGCCAGACAACTAATCTTTCAACCTGACACCTATGCGATACAGTTTCACATCCATATCTCACACAGAAACGCTCAAGGTCACTGAATGCTTACGTCATATAAATATTTATATTTTCTAAGTGTCAGTGGTGAACAACAATAAATGTAACCTATCATGTGTAGCCCAAATGAATGTCTCTGAGTTACCACAGAAGAATGGCCAACTGCAATCGATTCATTAACAGTGCTGTTTATGCCAAGAAATCAAAGCAATCATTCAGGTACAAAACCCATAAAATTATGTGATTTTCAGTAACTGGATGTACAAAATCCGTAAGTGTGCTTCCTGTAGACAGGGAATTAGTTAATCCCTAAATGACGACGGATTTCCATGATGGACTTATTGCTAGTTTCCTACAGTTATACAGCACTATATTGCTGCAACGAGATTAAAATCTGCATCCCAACTAACAAAATGATGAAGGGTAACAAACTGTGGTGTCTCTCCTGCGAGCACGTGCATGTTATTAAACTCTTATTTTGATAAATATATAACTGTGATGAACAGAGAAGCTACTCAGGGTTTTTCAGACTGGTGATTCTTTGGATCCAATGTTACGACAGCAGAACTCATTCACTGCCATGACTAACCAGGGTTAATTCTATAGCGGGACAGTATTGGGAAACTGGGGGGGTGGGACTCAGACAAAAGGCACCGTACTCTGAAGAAAAAAAAAAATACAAGAAGTATCAGAAGCGTAGTCAAACTGGGCTGTTACAGCCCTCTGCAGTCCCATTCACGGAGAAGCTTTCCCCAGTTTCAAAATACTCCCAAGACGATGCAGCTCCAATCCGTGCACTAGGTCCACCTCGGTGCACTTATCCATCGGCAAGAAAAAAAATTCCTGAGACTTGATTCTCAAACATTGATTTGATGATGTCCCTCTAAACTACTGAACAGTTTAAGAGGGAAGTGATTTTTTAGACTCTGCATTATCTAACAAACACCTGAAATTTCTGCATAGATTGTTGAAAAGTGGAAAGCCAGCCGTCACATTGCATAACAGACAGACGAATGAACAACTTCTTATGCGAAGTCAACAGCATAAGAAACACAAATGATCAGACAGTGGTTGTCCATGTTTGTTTCTTTATCTGTAAATATTTAGAGTAAACTATTTGGTGATGCTAATCGTATGAAAAGCGGCGTTAAACTTTGACATATAAAAATGTCAGGTTAGTCATTTTACTTCGAACAGTAATCTGTGAAGTGTAGCGACAGGAGACGCATGGCCAGGGCACAGAGGCCGGGCAGCGGGCTCAGAGGAACAGTAGAAGGTGTCGGATTTTAAAATTCTGAACTGATCCGTGTAAATAAACCAAAGCTGCCAAGTCCCTGATCCATATTTGCAGATGTGCTCCTGAAATTTTCACAAAAAACTGCTTCTCCACAAATGAAAAGAAAACAAGGGAAACTGAGCTCTCACTGCCCATGTCTGACACTGTTCATCAGCGCAGAAACTGTTCATTTTCGATTGTCATGCTGACAACAGGGAAAACGACTTGCAGATGACATTTCTGAAACTTAACGAGCGTTTAAGAGGCCTTGTAAACTCCCAGCTGAAATATCCACCATGACACTGATGGAAAAGCAAACCATTCTTTGCCTATGCTTTGGCATTATATGCACAAACTAATTTTAAAAACGGAAGCGGATGGGAAGAAGGAGCGGAAAACCGGCGGAAAAGGAGGAGTGGGCACCTAAATGAAGGAGGTGCGAGCAACGTGCGTGCAGCGTTAAATAAAGGGACTCCAGCTGAGCGTGCCGATGGAAATGAGGGTCTGGCAGGTGCTGGAGGGCAGCCACACCATCTCCACCAGGCTGTAGTGCAGCAGGCCCAGGGCGAAGCCGCAGCCCACGTCGGTCAGGTGGTGGCGGCCGAGCAGGATCCGCGAGACCCCGACCAGGAAGGCCCACAGCACCAGGAGGATGCGCAGAGGCACGGCCAGCACCAGGTGCGACAGCAGGAATTTGGCCACCATGACCGCCCGACTTGCGTGGGCTGCTGGGAACGAGTAAACATCCATAGCCACATAGTCCAGAAAGCTGGGGCTCAGCTCCAGGGGTCCCTTACGCTTCACGAGCTTCTGCACACCGGCAACGGTCATCACGTCCAGAAGGAGAGCTTCCCGGGAAAATGGAGAGAGGGGACACAGAGGGTTAATCCTGCAGCCTCAGTGGGGAAGGACAGGCAAGACGTTTGCATAATGTGTTAAATCCTATTGTCTTATTGTGTAGCCTTTTTAAAAGATGCACAACCAACTGGATTGCATTTTACTGAAAATATCCATTCATATTTATGAAGAATCCAATTCAGCAAAGAATACCAACATGAACAAGAAAAATAACAATTCATATATGTATCTGTGCACTGCCATACACATTATATACAGTGAACCACTGGATCCAAATAGACTTTGATTAATAACATCTTTAAATAAAAGCGTCCAATGAAATGTGGCAGAATTTCATTTTGGTTTGCCCACTGACACATATATCTGCTCTAGTTTGAAATGGTTGAAGATGAAGCTGTAAAGATTTTCTATGACGTTAAACCCTCGTGTAGCAGATACAGGGCTTGATCTCAATCTCAGTGTAGAGATCTGGATATTACTGAATGTGTATTTATTAAAGTGACTTTTATTCACAATGAAACTTGCTGGAAAATGAGGTGGTCATGCACGTTATTACATGTAACAACAAAATCTGTTTTCCTCTGGCTGACATGGTTAATAATCAGGGCAGGTTGTTATAAATAATAAAAGTAAAAACAAATGGTAAATTGAAATTTGAAGTATTCCCCTGGAAGGATTGACCAAGACAGACGACAAGGTAAGACCTGCCCGCTTCCTGGCAGCTGTCCAACTGCATCAGATGGCTTTTCAATTGGGAAGACTAAACAGAGAAGGGAAATATTCACCCAGCAAGCATAATATAACAATGGAATATTAGCATTTTCCCAAAGACTGCAGCTGTAGCTGTGATATGAAATAGTGCATCCATTGTTGGGTGGATGGAGGTTTTCTGGAGATACTGGAAGTGTAGCACCTCAGCTGTTTGCTCATATCTCCACCCTATGAAGTACAACTCAATGATCTTCCTCCCTTCACCATCTGAGCTTTTTTCCACGTGTAGCTTCATAAAAAGATTAGAATCAAGCGTTAAAACCTCGTTCCAGGACAAGGTTGCCAGTATTTTCCCAGATTATTCCTTTAAATTTCAGTAAAAGACATACACCAAAAAAAATAACAATTTGTGGAAACATTAATACTGTCTGTCATAAATTCTAAAGATTATCATCTGATGGGCTTGTTTTAATGGAGCCCATGGATGAACAATGCCAGGATCCATGTTCCAGATATCAGTTTCTTCTAGGAGGCTGACAGTACACTTATTGTTCCAGTGTAAACCAAGTAGAACTAGACCAGTTTGGTCTGCTTTCGATGTTTATTCCTTCCAGAATCATGACATCTACCATAATGCATGTATTGTTCGACTTGGCATTAGAGGAAGTACACCATGATGTTTTTCTGGAAGGGACTTATGTCTGAAATTAGCCCGATGTCTCATCTGAAAGTAGACAGTATGCAAGGTGGAAGCGTGGTAATCCAACTACAGTACCGAGTGTTAAGATCCAAACGTAATCAATTCATGGTTTTTCAGAGGCTTAGAAAGAACATTATTTATCATGTTAACCAAAACAAAGTTTAGAAAATTGAAAATCAACTGCATTTATAAAAACATTAAGATTTCAGGAGCTTGGACACCTAATAATCTGCCAGCTAAAACATTTAGCCCCAAGCCAGAGCCTTCAACAGATGTTAATTTCAGGAAGGTACTGCTAATTGTCTGCACAAGGTTGTTGATCCCTCATTACCCACCCATCCTCTATGCCTACAAGTCCTAAAAGATTGTACTGTATTCCCATCTCTACAGGAAAAACCCTTATTCCAGCAACGACAACCTTAACCCCTACCCAGCCGTAAACTTACGATAAGTAACCAAACGAAATGTAAGACTTTTGGCATTTCGAGTTTTTTTGACTGCAGTCGCAGATTTTTATAAAATCGAGTTACCCCTTGTAGAGACTGAAAAATGGTCCCCACAACATCAAAATAACAGGCTTTTATCACATTGTCAACCACAACGTAGGAAGCTGAGGCAGAGACTCAAACCCAAGTCCCAGTGGCGTGAGGCAACAGTGCTAAGCAACTGTGCCGCCCTCAGCTTTCATGATGTCATGATAAAATATGAGATGTTAGAAATTACGTGACAATAGGATGTCAAAAGTATTTAATGTGATTCCAAATATTAAAAACAATAAAAAAACATGACCAAAGTCTGATTAACTTGTCATTTATAGAAGGTATTCAGGGTCCTGCTTTCACTCCCACAGATGGAGTTTCAGGAACAGTGGGGGCTGCTGGCTTTTCCACTCAGCAGTCCGTGAGGAAGCCTCTCAGCTCAGCGCTGAGGACTGTGCCGTCACACGTGCAATCCCACCAAAGACAGATTATCTGCTCTCGTATTCCCCTATCTCCTGACCCACAAACCTCACTGCATTCCGCGATCCTGCCCAAAAAACCTTCACCGCAATCAAACCGGCTCAGCTGCAATCGGAACAGGAACGGCAGAGAAGCACAGCAGGGCCATAGGAATCGGTTTTCCGCTGAGGATTTTTAGGGGCTAAAAATATACAGAAAGCAATTGTAGTGAAACTTCAACAAATATCGAGACAAAGAATATTGCATTGAGAGTCAATTTAAAAATGTGCTTTGTTGAGGCTGCAGAAACCTTGCTTTGTCAGATAAAGGTACCCGATTTTATCAAGTTAAATTATTTTTGAAAACTAGAAAACAAATGAACAAAGTGCTTATGAGTGTTTTACAGCTCATTGATCTTGATACTTTCATAGCAACCAAACGTTTTATTAAAATGAGAAAAAAAAACTTAAAACGCTAAAATAATTATAAAGTCACATAAATTACTATTTATCTACTATTTAATCCAGTTGGCAGAGTAAATGACAGGAAACCTCCCAATGACCTACACCTTGCCAAGGCTATGTAGTGAATCTAGATTTACTAGATTGTAAAGGCTGTGAAGAAATGCTGCTTTGTTGGAGCTGCATGGACTCACAGAAACACAATCCAATATCCTACTGCACCATTCTGTATTTGATCAAATGTATCATGCATTATATATCCATACCCTCCAGCACATTAAGTCAATACATTCAATTAACTCACCCAAATGCAGTTTTTATATATTTACAACTTTAAAAATTGATAAAATGTTCAAAATTAAATGAACTGTGAATTATTTTTGCACTTTAAATGCAAATGCAGCTTAAAAATACGAATGAAAAATTAGGGATTTGGCTGTCCTGTCACATCTTTCTAAGAAAGTACTGCTTTTGTGTGAAAACTAAATATCCCCAAAAATCATAAGACTGCCAGATCGATGTGAGATGTAGTTTGGTCTCTATGGCAGGGTCGACTTTGGGGATAAACCACCCCAGTCAGACCTAGAGATCCACTGCAGTGCTGCTCTGGCAGGCTGACCAGGTTCTGCTTGAGCTGAGTTGCAGGTTCTGGCCAGGGACATCTCAGACCCCAAACTGCATAGAACCTCCAAAGGTGACCTTAATGAAATGGAGGTGCGCTGTATCTCTGTCATTTAATCCTCTGTGCCATCTCACAGGGAGAGGTGAAAGAGGGATGCCCATGACATCACTGAAAAGCACCCAATCTGCAGTGTACATTTCAAGGGGGACATTTTTAACCACAACATTCAGAGCTGGAAGACCGTGACTGCACCCAATGTTTGGATGAACCCCACAGACATGCTTCATGTTCATGCTACGGTGTCTAGGTGCTTTGATAGAGCACATTACTCTTTCATATGGACTATAATCCCTGTGTACAACTGAAGAAAATTAACTGTGTGAAAGATCTCAAGATAGTCAGGTGCAGAAAAGCAGACATACATTCGGTGAGTTTCTTAAACGCCTTCATGGTGAACAATGGTAAACAACTGTATTTTGAATTTCCAGCCAAAAGGCACATTTATTAGCAAAATAAATTCCAAACACCATTTCACCCACTTCAACGAGAATGACCCATCCTGAGCATGAACCATGGAGCTGTAATGGTGACACATCACCTCAGATGATCTGCCGACCTATGACCTTCCTCCCCGCTACCTAAGATATCCCGCGTTCTAAGAGTCCCAGCACATTTGCCAGGGCAGACTCCGCGGCTCACGATGGCTTCCTGTGGGTCAGATTTCCATGAAGGCACGGGTTTCACCATCACCACGGATGCAGCTCTTAAGCAGCCCATAGGCCAGGAATAAACTTCATAGATAAGCTATAGTTTTGGTAACCATTGACATTTCCATGGTAACCCAATTCATAAAATCTAGCAGTGAAACAAATGATGAAGGAGATCAGCTACATCAAACACAAAGGCTCAACATTGTAACATTCTGGTATTGTTATGATCTCTCTCTCTCTCTCTCTCTCTCTCTCTATATATATATATATATATATATATACTTAAACACACAGACACACATATATATATGTTTTAGTTGTATAACCCAAATTAGCTGTTAACTCATTTTTGCTTGTTTTTTCTCCCTGTAATACGTCAATATAATTCAGTAAACTTTCAGTTCGCAACCAGTCTAATTGCACTATTTTTATTTATTCATTTAATTTTCCCAAATAAAAGTATCTTCAGCATGTATTTCTCACAAAACACAGATGATAGATAGGGTAAATTGTGTAAAATAGTGTAGTGTAAAAATAATGCAATGCAAACTGTTTCTATTAGCCCTAAATCACTGCCCCAATTTAGAATTAGATATTAAAGTAATACTTGAACAAAAAACAGTAAAGTTATGAAAGTGAAGAGGATATTGCTTTTCAATGTGTATTTTCTTATAGAATTGAAAAAGGGGTTATGAGTCAGAGGAAGAGGGGAGGGTGTCAGAGATATATGCAACCAATATAAAACTACCCACCCCGTGCCAAGATATTTACAAGCTAATATTTCATCTGTTCTGTCAGATTGAACTCGCAGTGCCTGTTCAAGGTGTTTGGGGAAAACTACAGTGGTATGAAATAAAATCAAAGAACTGTCCCTGAGACCCAGTGCTAAACTTCAGAGGCAGTGAACACTGTTTGTTTAGTTTCTGCCTTAAGTGATTTAGGGGTTTGTATACTCATGAGTGCAAGACGACTTAAGTTTCTATTCTCAATGAAGCCAAATCGAATTTCGGCTTTGAGTAATCGGTGATTAAATCACCGTGTGGCGATCGATCGTCTGTGTAAATTACAAACAGCAGTCAGCCTGCTTTTAGCAACGCTATATAAGAGTGGCTGAGTGAAGAGTTTGTGTTCACTAGTACTGCAAGCTGAGACAGACATTTGAGCCAGGACAGCCAGTGACTTTCTGAAATACTATGCTGTCGCAGCAGTGCACACCAGACAACTGCTGCATGAGATTGCATAGCACTGCTAAACTCCCCACCCCCCCCCCCCCCACACGCACACACACACACACACACACACACACACATATACAAATCTTGTTACAGCTTCAGATATATCAGTGTGTGTGTATAGGTGATGTTCACTAAGATGCACAGGATATCAGGTAGCTGTACACTTTGTATTAACTTTGTCTACTTTTGAGATCTCCTTATCTACCATGTGATTCCTCTGATAAGGTGGATGCATGCAAATTCAGCCCAGGTCACCCCAGTGAGCAGTCATTCCAACCAGGTCCACTAATTCACCTGAACTGCTTATGTCTGGGTATTTGGAGATAGGGATGCGGGCATGAGGTCATGCAAAGTACACACAAACACACACACACACACACACACACACACACACACACACATGCACATACACACACACACACACACACACACAATTTTATCTTTGTAAGGACTCTCCATTCATTTCTATGGGGAAAACTATATAATCCCGACATGATGATCTTAATCCATACCCAGCCTTAACCGTAACAATAAGTAACCAAACTAAATTTTAAGTTTTTTTGATTGCAGATTTCATACAGATTTTTATATAATTGAGTTTCCCTCATGGGGACTGAAAAAATGGTCCCCACAACGTCAAAATAATTTGATTCCCACAATGTAATACCTGGACCACACACACACACACACACACACACACACATCTTGAATGGGAGTGTAAGGCAGGTATGTTACCTGCAAAGCCACTCTTTTAATCTCTCAAACTTTATTTAACAAACGAAAAAATATAATAATTTGTGAAGATATAACATGCAATATTTCAGTGCTTGAAACACAGAATGTTGGACTATTATGATGGTCTTTTTTTATCGAAAATTAAATGCTGGAAGGAATTTAAGTCTGGAGCACTTTCATACAAATCCTTGCAGGGAGGAGGTAATTTGAGACCCAAAGGATAGAAATGCACCCAGAACAGCCTATTTATACACATTGACAGACTTAACGGCATTGGTAACTAGGCTTCCAGTATCCCTATGTCATAAAAGATTTTCTTTAAAAACGTGTACTACACATCACATTAAGAAAATTATAATAAAAAAAGCACTAAGTTTTCCCAAAGCAAAATTTGCTTATTTGGGGTGCATGCATAACATTGCAGCACAACAAACTAAAAAAGGCTACAGCGTATTTTCATAAATGATTCATTATGAGCAACTCACCGAGTAGAAGGTTGACCAAGACTTCCTGCCCTGCCAACGTGTTGCTTCTGCTGAGACACAGAATGGTGCCACAGATCCACGGGATGAAGTGGCCAGTGAGCGCAAGGAGGCCCACGATGGAGCGGATGCTGCCCCAGGAGGAGTAGGCGTAGGCGCAAACCCCCAAACGCTTGGACATGCACAAGTCGATCGCCAAAAGGGAGTTAAACGCTATGCCTTTAAAGGAGGGGTTAAGCTGCATGCAGTCTTCTTCAGGTAATTTGACAGATTCCCTTCGGTCCTTGTTATGTTCGACCGATTCCTGTGCATGATCAGTCTGTTGGTGCGGGCACTGCTGGTGCTTCGTCTGGCCGGCTCGCCTCGCAGATCCCCGAACTTCAGCGTTACTACCAGTCCTTAGAGGGTGGTTCAGTGACATGAACTCGGGTCTGTTCAGGACATTGTTCCGATCCCTTGTCCTGGATCTACTCTGATGTGCAGGCATCTCGACGTCGTGGTTGTCGTTCTTCTATCTTCAGTTTAAAGCTTTAAGCAAATCAATCTACTTTTCTCGCCGCTGACAGATGTGTAGAGGTTATATATACGGTCCTCCTGACCTCTTACAGCTACAAACAGCTATATTTAGCCTAACTCCCTTACTAGCTTATTAGACGAAAAACATGCAAATGCTGTTTACTCCGCGCTGTTAACAAGCTTGCATACAACTGACTGGCATCTGGTACAGCCAATGCAGTGAACGGCAATCTACAGAAAAAGGAAAAAAACAAACGGATTAGTGACAGGCAAGAGCCTTCGAAGACAGCTGGGATATTTTAAGCCCTATACCGTAGATACAAGAACAGTTTCACTCTGCAGAGCATGTTGGGAACTGTATTTCCCATCCTTGGTTTACGTGCTTTTTATAATTTCTATATATCATTTATCAGGCAATCGGACGAATAGGTAGAAAGTATAGAACAGATGCACTACTTCAGTTTTGATGGACTATCAAATGGAAACTGTCGAAACGTTTTCAGCGCTGTCAGTGCCAGATTTATTTTTTAAGGTATGTAGTCCATTATAAAGTAAGAAGACGTGTGGTTATGTTTATGTACATTAACTCTTTTGTGTAATCATTGCAGTTGGCCACTGCTCTGCGAAACTGGCATTTCTCTTTATCCGGTGCATTTTTCTCCATTTAAAACGTTGCCAATGGGAGTTCTCCATGGTGCTTAAGTGGAAAGCAAGCGTTGGAAATTTGGCCCGACGGCAACGGAAATTAGCATATTACAATCACCAGTCATCACCAAAAGAATGACTTTATTCCCACAAAAACAGAAGACATTGCCCCTAAAACGTGACATCGTACATGCAATATCGAAAAGCCCATAAACGAATATATATATATGTATATATACAAACATAAACATGAACATATGCGTTCTGCAAAGAGAGTAAATCGAACATCGAATAAATAATTAATTACTGAGCATCTATCCATGCAGATTGTCAAAATCCATACCATTGTTACGAAGCATAGGACAATATGCGTTCTGGGTGTTTGAACTACAAATCCCATGACACTAGCTGTCTTAGACGGAAGTGTCGTGTCAAAGCTGCTGGGATAAAAGAGCTGCATCTCTACCAGCTGAGGTATAGAATTACATGAGAGGCAACCTTCTGTGGCTGTGATGCGACGGGCAAAGGGAGTGAAGGACTCTTCTGGATTCATACCGAGGAAAAAAAAGCATACGAAGAGGTGGATTGGGTCGCAGCAATCACACCTTACTACGGCAATAAAATTATTTTTGTGACTTTCTTTTCTTGATGACAAGCGAAAAGTAAAAGAGGAAAGTTGACCTGCCTACCTTTGGCTATTTCAGTGTACATTGTACACTTGAAATAAATAAAACTTGATAACATCTTGGCGTTATGTTAATGGAAAGAAGATACAGTGAGGATCAATTACTAAATTGTCCAAGAATAGAAAACAATGATGAGAAGTGCTTCAACGAGCATGGCTTTGGACAGGGCAGTCTATTGCGAACAGTTACTAATGCAGATCTTTCTATTTAAAAGCTTTCTAATGTAACCGACAAGTGGTATGTATTTCTCGCTTACCTCTCTGCCGCTCTAGTTTGATCCTCCATATAGGCGAATCATCCTCGTTTTAATATGTTGAAGGCAAACCATAACAAATGGCGTTTTGCTTGGTATTATTTATTCAACAGGGAAATTGAGAATTATTTTAGGAAACATTTACAACCAAACAAATGAATGGTCTTGCTTGATTTCAGTATGACTGTCTGGTAACGCAGGTATGCAGCTTTATATAGCTTTAAGAAAATGTTGCACGCTATTTATTGAGATACAAAACGCATAACTGAAATTTTGTCTTTGATAAATTTTCTATTTTCCCCCATTAACTCCTCGCATCACCAATTTGAGTACAATATGTCGTTAGTTTGACGTGTGTATATTTCACCATAATGCCTTTTACATTATCAAGTCGTTACAAACTGAGAAACTATTAATATAGGCCTAATTTATATCGTCGCTAGTAAAGGTTAAATGGAAGTATTAACCGAAAGCGACGCGTTTGAATTGAGGCTTAGGTATTCACCTGCTTAATTGTAGCTGTTTTTTATTCTTGTTTTATGGCCTGAATTAATTTAACTGGAGTCCGAATATATAAATCGCGCAAAGTTTTACGTAGCGATTGTAACTGGGATTACATTCACTTGCTGTCACGATAAACCACTAAAAGAGCAGCCGAAACGTGTGTTCAAGTCCGGAGGCAAGAGGAAGCAAGAAGATACGGAAAAGAAACTTGCTTTTGTCAAATTATTCGACGGCAAATGCGCACTTGTCACCAAGATCACTGGCAATATCACTAAAATGCCAGTTTTGAAATCCGACATTTTATAAATCTGCGGAATTTGACAGCTGCAGGAAAAATACAAAGTATACAATCAAGCGCAGCGTGAACTTGCGCGGTCTGTCAAGGAGAGACACTGTCCATGTGTGTGCAAACCGATACACCGCAGGCAATTTCACTGTGATCATACGGATATATCAATGCGGCTTTTTTACCGAGACAACTGGAAGATCTTATGGCATATATGCTTATTTAATGCGATGGGCTGTGTTCAGAGTATCAGATGCAAGCCAAAGGGTTTCCGTGAAAGTATCAAAGTCTTCGAAGTCACCACTTCCATCGACTCGAACCCCACCAGCATCGATGAGTCCTCCAGCGTGGTTCTGCGTTACCGAACCCCGCACTTCCGAGCCTCGGCTCGCGTACTGGTGCCTCCATTCGCCTGCAAGGAGACGTGGATAGTGGGATGGATTCAAGCGTGCAATCACATGGAGTTCCACAACAAGTATGGGAAGAAGGGGATGTAAGTATGACCTTTTCTGATGTGGGACAGCATTAAAATAACTTGCAATAATTGTCTTTTGACGCAGATGGCTGGGGCCATATGTTCTTATGAAACACGAGTTATATTGACTTTTTGACATGCTAATATTAAACTTAATGTCAGTTATGGTACGGATTTACGTAAGGGCTGGACGGCAAGCATGGTGTGCACACTATTGCACCAATGAAACAGTGCACATCTGTTTTCTTAGGTCTTTAGAATGAAAAATCCGTCTTAATGTATGTTTTTGGAGGCATCGAGTGAAAACCGTAATCATAACAGTTCTTAATGTATCAGTGCAAGTAATTAATATATTTATTGAAAACCTTGTATTGACCCAGGGGCATATTTAGAGATGAATAGATAAAGGGGTCTTTACTAGGGGGTGCTGACGGCAAACTGTTTATGACTTAAGTCAAAAAATGCATACTTATTTCGGGGCAGGGCTAAAAAGCATTTTAAGGAGGTTAAAGCCCCCCCTACAATACGCCCATGTATTGACCTATTGCCTAAGTAGTAAAACGGTGTGACAGTATTGTGTTAAATTTCTTATTGATATTACAGTGATTACTTCTGAGCCAGAAAGATTTCTAACATTACATCACCATTTTCTGGCACTCCTGTGGCTACGTAGGAAGGACCGATTAAAACAACCGCCAGTGTACACGGTACAAGCAGAGTTTCAATATATAGTGCTTTAATTTAGATAACAGATATTTTCATTCTTAACGAATCAAAGTTATTTTAAAAAGGAAAAAGTTATCAGCTTGAAGCAACATCAATAGTGAAGCCGCACTCTGCAATTCCAGTACTGTACTTAAATAGTCAGTGTGATAATGAATGTATTTCTTCGCGAGGCTCAAGCCTGCTTTTATGATCTATAAAATATCTGAAAAGATATAATGCGGCAGTACTTCTGACTGTAGGCTTTCCTGTACTCAAAAGAAGTATGACACACCTCCGGAGGTACCAGCAGAACATGCACATAGGAAACAGCACTGAAGCACGACATACAGTAGAAAAGCCTGTTACAGCAAGCTCTAATATAAGTCAGAAGCCACACGAATAAATCTGATCACGAGCAGTCAATCGAAGGTATCCTGAGGCAAACAACAAAACTAAGGGGGATAGAACTAATCTTGAGAACTAAAGGGAACAAGGAGACCAGATCAATATAATAATAATAATAATAATAATAATAATAATAATAA
>JAODKF010000046.1:18326150-18345505 GCA_026779585.1 Mormyrus proboscirostris | reverse complement strand
ATAATAATAATAATAATAATAATAATAATAATAATAACTCTGGTTTCCCCCCATAGTCCAAAGACATGCTGGGGCTAATTGGAGTTACTAAATTGCCCGTAGGAGTGCATGTGTGAGTGAATGGCGTGTGAGTGAATGGCGTGTGAGTGTGCCCTGTGATGGGCTGGCCCCCCGTCCTGGGTTGTTCCCCGCCTCCTGCTCGTAG
The DNA here is from genome assembly GCA_026779585.1 of Mormyrus proboscirostris. Taxonomy (NCBI): domain Eukaryota; kingdom Metazoa; phylum Chordata; class Actinopteri; order Osteoglossiformes; family Mormyridae; genus Mormyrus; species Mormyrus proboscirostris. The sequence continues at coordinate 18,345,300 of JAODKF010000046.1, read as the reverse complement.
CTTCTGGGATAGGCTCTGGACCCCCCGCGACCCAGAAGGATGAGCAGTTTGGAAAATGGATGGATGGGATAATAATAACAATAATAACAACAATAATAATAATAAACAATAACAAGAATCAAACGTGTACAGACAGAATGATGTGTCTGATGCTGTAAAAGGAGATGGATAGTTGGGGCTGTTTATTTCTGCTCGATAACGACTAAAATGGAAAGTTGAAAAACTCGAAGAACTGGACTGAATTGAAGAAGCAGAGGGCAGAGTATGTTTGATGTCAGAATCGAAAATAAGAAGTTAGAAATATGTAAAGTTTATCAGGGGATGGTAATGGCACTGGTACGACCCATTACACTTTACCTCAGCTAAAACATTGACACGATTCTGATATGCACACTACACAGGTTGTTGTGGGAAAAATCAGAATGTGAGAAAAATCATCAGAATTAAAAGAAAAACGTACGATGTCTGTGAATTTTTTCCTTCCATTTTTCCCAGAGGACTAGGGTCCCTGTTTGCACTCAGCCAGTGACTCTGCAGTGTTGCACAAAACAAACACACCTGCTTTATTTGCCATTTGCACAATTACAGGTACACTGGAATGCTTCTCTTCACCGAGCCCATCTTGCCCTCCACAGCTTGCGGGTCACAGCGCAGGGTCAGCTATCTTGCAGTGCCTCTGGATAAGGGCCTTGCTCAAGGGCCCATAGGCATTTGATTGTTCCGCTAAGGGCGAAGATGCAAACCGACAATCTTCTGCCTGAATCTCGGCATCCTGGCCAGTTACAAGCTGGTTCTTTTACCACAATTAGCTACAGTACCTTTTCACGTCAACAATCCTGTCAGGTCATATGACAATTTGTTTCCTATTAAAAAGAAGGCAATTAACTGCAAAGTTCTTTCCAGCCTTTTTCAGTTTTATAAGGTTATTATATATTATATAGTTATTTTTTTTATTTTGGAATAACAAAACAACCTTATTTGTAAACTGAACATGACTGCTGGCGTGTATCTGTGTGATTTTAAACGACCTGTCATGTACAGTATTTATATCCTTTTTCTTAGAATAGCAACTTAATATGGTTATGGCTGCTTCATTTCCCATAAACTTCCCCCTTTAAAGAAACAGTAATGTGAATGTGCGGGAAGGCTACCCACTGGGGGGGGCGGGGGGGGGGCAATGGAGCGCACTGGGGGAGCTGCAACATTTAAATGAAGCCTATAGCAGCCCCAGGAATCCAGGAACTTTGTAGCAGGGGGGTACAAGTATTGTTTATGCACCCATTTCCTGGGATTGTTACAGCTAGAGACGAAATCTGTTGTGACTGATAAAAGGAGGGCTGATTCACTGGCTCCAGTAACATGTGGAATAGATCTCCTGTCGGGGATTCTTACTATAAGGTCAACTCTGCTATGATAAAAAGGTACTTTTGTGTAATCAGCATATTAAACAGAGCAGTGCAGCCTCGTTCCCCCTTGGTGTTTTAATTAATTCTAGCCCTAGAGCATCAATGGATTTTATGTTGTCAGTGACATTGATGCTGAGCTCACCGGCTCAAGCGCAGGCTCATTGTGAGGCCATCGCCCGCTTGCCAGCTTGGGCACACTTACTCTACCTCTACCCTCACTTAACGCCAAAGAAACAAACAACCATAATATGAACCAGTATCAGGGAGGTTATGATCAATCATGTAAAGTGCCGTATAAATGCAAGTACATCTGATTCTGAAACGCAAACACCTTTGAAGAAATTATATTCACATCACATTTTTTATTTATATACCAGATGCTTTTATTCAAATTGACATACATTTTTTGAGATAGCTGGGTCAGACAGTCCCCTGCTCACGGAGTCAATGCTGAAATCACTTGGCTACCCCTGGTATTTGAACCAGTGACTCTCTGATCACAGGTACAGTTTCTTGACCTGCTCTCACTTTTATCCCCTTTTATTTTCATTCGCCGTCTATGATCCCAATGCTGCTTCGGATAGTAGGTAAACAGTCAAGTGTAAAAAGTATGTGTCAAATGTCGTGTGTAAACTGTGAAAAAAAATGTAAGTTCTCTTGAAATTGTATGGGCAGGACCTACAAAGACAAATTGCTGGGATGTTTAAAATACGGCCAATATAAATCTTTCTGATTCTGGTATATATATTTTAAAGAACATATTAATAGGAATGTACACTCACCACCCATTTATTTGCTTTCATATTTATAATTTAAAGAGAATGCAGAAATAAGATACTTTAACATTATTTAGAGATATTTATACTGTCAGGTGACCACGGTTAGCAGAGTTTGTACACAAAAGTATGCAGAATGTTACCTGGTTGTACATCGATGGCTGTGATATCTTGTCCTATAAGGAGGTGAATGTGCAAAGACGCAGTGATTTTGGAAGCCATCTGTTTCATAGCTGGGAGACTAATTTTCCAGCTGCTGAGGTATTCTAACATGCTTAACTTGCCAAAGGCTTTTTAATAATACAGTGTGTTTTCTTAAAATTATTATTCATATATTTTTTTAATGACTCTTTGCAGAGTTGTTCAGTTTGGCCAATTTCAGCATGGTGTGTTATCAATACAACATTTGACTGTCACTCTTTTCTTGGTGGTGATGATTCATTTCAGGTGTGACAGTAACTCTTTGCACCTTCAACCTTTACTCAAGACACACGTGCACTTTCAGGCAGGAAGGGCTGCATGTGATTTTATGTGATTTGCACAATATCGATCTCCTATATTCTTGTGCAGCAGGTAAACCGTAGACAGCAGGTGTAAATTCCGAAAGGCCTTTAGGTGAATAGGTACTCCATTGAGAGGGTCTGTCACAGGCTGACGAGTCACACTCCACTTTTGGTGGGAGGGTTACCTGGGTGAAGGTGGCTGATTGTAAAAACCTTCTGCATTTCGACTCCAATCTAACGTGTAGCCTTAGTCTAAATCAAAGCCTGTCTGTGAGCCAAACATTCTTCTTATAGGATGTGTATAACTGACGTGCTAACATGTCTACTTAATCAGCAGTATTATCATCTTATTACCTGATTCATTATAGAGTATGTACTATAATACTGGTAAGATATACCTAATCTGACCACGTTTCTTCTTGACTTTGTTTCCCAAGGTCAAGCTGGGAGCTTCCAGACCTAAGGGATGGCAAGATCCAAGCAATAAGTGATTCAGACGGTGTGAACTACCCCTGGTACGGCAATACCACAGAGACATGCACAATTGTGGGACCCACAAAGAAGGAAAGTAGGTTCACCGTGAGTATGAATGACAACTTCTACCCCAGCGTGACGTGGGGAGTGCCAGTGAGCAACAGCAACCTGCCTCAGCTCACTAGCATACACCGTGATCAGAGCTTCACCACCTGGTTAGTGGCCATAAACCAGGGGACGGGTGAGACCCTGGTACTGCAGACCATCCGCTGGAGGATGCGACTGCACATCAAGATCAACCCGGACAAGCCACTGGGCCAGCGCGCCAAGCTGATGGAGCCGGTGTCCCAGGATCAGCCACAGGTACTGGCTAAGAACGAGCCCATTCCGCCTCAAGCCATGGTCAAACCCAATGCCAACGATGCCCAGGTCCTAATGTGGCGGCCAACAACTGGAGATCCCATTGTAGTAATCCCGCCCAAATACTGAATGCCTCATCCAGCTGGTTTAAAGAAAAACAACAGACACCATGGGTTTTTACAAAATGGACGTGTTTCGTTGACCTGAGACGCAAACTTATACAACTGTAAACCATTCTACCTTTAAAATGGACTGAGCATCATCTTTACAAAATGAAGAGCGGATTTATACACATTTAACACAAACTAGGATTATTTATTGAGAGGCACTGTTTATTTGTGTATGAGGAATTTTGGTGTTGTGTTATTTTGCTCAAAGGTATGTTCAATTAGAAGAAAGATTAAAAATATGTCAGACAAAGGAATATGCAATACTCAACCGAGAGATCACATGCAAGGCATCTGTCCATGCGGCCTTACACTTATATTGCTTTTCATTGACATATTTGCCTTAAACTCAGTATGATGCAGTATTCATGTCCTGTGCTCTTCGCAAGGTTTACTGAAAGAGGAAAAAAGAAAGCTGATGGGAACAGCATAAAGGCGGGGCAAGGAGTACGTGGGGAAGTGATACCAGCTGACACTATGAGACACATTGTTGTGCGTGAAAAAAGGAGCGGACTGAACGGAAGTCAAATCACCGATGAGAGTAATACTGACCACTGGTGTATAAGCCATGTCACGCAGAGCTATATTAGTCCTGCATGTTGAATAGAGGGCTGAGGATTATTGTGTTGCAACAAAGCAGCATCCTCAAAACCCTCTGGGGCTCTCCTGTGACATTGACGGGGCGCAGCAGGTTTCTTTGTTGGGTACTGCAGCTGAAATTATGGTCCTGGTCTGCACTGCGCTGTCTAATTACTCAGGCCGTGTGACAGCAACTACTTTCTAGTGCCATTGGAGCACCAGCATGTGATCAATAAGATTATTGATATGCAATCGTAGAGGTTGGCAGGCTGCCAAGTCAGTGGTACTATGAGCTCAGACTGTAGAAAAATGTTTTTCCATGGAGTGATTGCATTGTGGATAATATTCCCGCCTTGGAAGGCTGGGTATTGTGTTAAATTTTGCATCAGTGCGCCATCCAGGTGCTCTCCTTTGCTCATGGGAGTTATACTTAAACAAAAATGTTTAGAAGGCAGTAGGAAAAATGATGGTTCAGGGGGATAGCCAATCATGTAGTGGAGAAGGTGGGTCCAAGCAACTGGAGGTGGCCAGACCAACCAAACAAATATCCCAGTCCTGCCTCCTCTAGCTGCTTGGACCCACCTCCTCTATAATCTGATTGGTTATCTCTCTGAACTAATCATTTTTCCTTCTGCCCTCAAAACATTTTTGTGTAAGTAAAACTCCCATGAGTTTCTGTTTCCCGTAAGATAAAGAGACAGGTGAAGTCAAGGCCACAGTTGTAGAACTGGCTTCTGTGTTTTGACCTCAACTTGTATGTAACAGTGAGCCTGACTGAAGGCACCATTCACTGGGACCTAGGGCAGCTTCCTGGGGTAGGCTCTAAGCCAGGGGTGGGGAGCCTGTTCCATGGAGGCCCGATGTGGGTGTGGCTTTTTAGGGTGGCCTCTCAATCAGCCAATAATAGGACTGGAGTTGAGATCCACTGTCTTATTATTGGCTGATTGAGAGGTCATCGCAAAAACCCGCAGCCACAGCGGCTCTCCGTGGATCAGGTTCCCCACCCCCTGCTCTAGGCTCACTGCGACCCTGTACTTGATGTGTGCTTCACAAGACAGATGGATGGATCAAAGCACTGCTTGAGCAAGAATATCTTTTCCATCTCAGACCTGCTGAAGTCTTGAAATATAATTGCTATTTGTTGGATAACTTATTCATGTATTCTCTCCATTTTTATGTAGTCTGATTGGAGGGGATTGGTATATGTAAATATATTTTGGAATTATTTGTATTCTGATGTAGAATTGGGCTCTGCTGGGTCAGAGAGTTAAACAAACATTGATCTAATTTTTACAAGAAATAATGATTATAGAAAAGTGTTTTAAGATCTTTGGGTTGATTCATGCATTTGTTTAAAGAAATACTGGAGTGGACTGCAGTAAAGGAGTGTAAATGAGTTTGAGATGTAGAAATGGATTAAATTTCTACTTCAGAGTTTTACCATCATAGTATTAATTTTCTCCCTAGGATTTCTCTAGAGGATTTGCTTTTGGATGTTGCATTAATGTTTACTGCTGTGAAAACTCAGAGTGAAAGCAGGCTAAGCGGTTGTGAAGAATGTGCATTGCATCTGGAATATAAGATGGACAAGCACAGAAGATCTTTCTATCATGTATATTACCTGTCATGGTCAGAGAACATGGAATGAGGTCACTGTCTACTGAGTAGTCTTGACTGGTCAACGTTACTGGGCATCAGTATTGGAAGACCACTGTAAACCTTTGAAATACCTGGAACTGAATTGTTTTGTAAAGTTGTGAGTTTACTGTAGATAGCATATTGTGCAATGCTGATTATTTTGATTCAGAGGACACGCTAAGACCTCGCAAGTGTTTGCAACTGTGCTCCCTGCATTTTTCCTTCAACGTAATTTGCATTAGGGTACCAGTTCTCACAGGTCACAGGTTGTAAATCCCTGCCGCTGGCATTGAATTTCCTGTAGTCTTGTAGTCTTGTGGGTGGAGAACATCCTTAGGGTGTGGGAGGACCATGGGAGACCTGTGATTAGCGCCGTTGATACTGCCCAGCATGGAGTGACCAGGAGCAGCAGCTCGCTTATCGAGAATCGGTAGAACACATGCTCCTGTCACTCACATTTACCTCTTCATTGAGCGGGGACAGCAAGTCCTCGGGTGTGCTGCCCTCTGTCATGTTTCAGCTTTCAGAAGTGTTAAAAAAGCTTTATTGGCTCTCGTTTAATTGAAATGTTTCACATTGGTGGTTTCTGTGCATTTGTAATACAAAGGCTGCACCCTTTGCGCACAGACACATTTTCTCATGCAGAAACTGCGACTTTGTACCTGTGTCTGCTTTAGCACCATTGCAGTCTGTTGAAGTCCTGGCTGTGTTTCGCTATGTGGCCCAGCCCCCGGGATGCAGGGGACGCCCAAACGACTGGGGAGGTGCCCTTTTAGCATCGGTGGTGACGTTTACGGCTGCGCTAAGTGTCAGCTCAACTCAGATGGGATTTTAGTGTCAAGCATCTCAAACTCAGGGCTGCTTGATTTCCAGGCTGTGAGAAAGCAAACCAGCTCAGAGAGGGATGTTCTTGTGCGCTGATAAAGACTAACTCTTTGCTATTGTGACTGTGCTGTTTCAACAGAAGATGTGGAAGCCATGTTTTATGTGAATACACTGAATAGGACACACTGTCTGTTCCAAAACACCTTACTTGGCAGCTGCCTGTGGTTGAAAGGATTAATGCTGCTGTGTTTTCCCCGTTTTGCCAATATTTGTCGTGAGCTATTCCCATGACGTTATCTTTGCGTAGCCTGGAGATATCCCAATGATAACACTGAGTATTCATTTGCAAAAGGTACTGTATGAAAAAGCCACTGGAATCAGCACAGACATCAGCCATAAGGTTAGGGATCTTCTCTTAGTGCAGAAACGTGATGAATATTTATTGAGTCCCAAATCATGTTCTTTTCTTTGAGGGAGACCCTATTAAATGTATTGCAATGCTACAGATGACAGCAGGATTTTTTAAATATATATAAATCCTATATTTAACATTAATACTTGAAATGGAGTATTATTGAAAAACTGTGAAAACGCACAATATTCAAATAAAAATGTTTTATAATAACTAAATTTGTGTAAAAGCCTACCTTTATGTCTGCATTGAAAAATGTATAGTGATATATGTGTTATATATGTATAGTGATATACGATTGACCATGTTTTAAATTATTTTGACATTTTTGTGACTAATTTACTTGCATTTCAGACATATATCCTTTGGCCTTTTTGAAACTGTTAGCTGCCCTGTGTTGCTTGAAAACCTGCATATCAAACAGTGAACTGTCAGAGCCCTTTTATAGCTGACAAACATACTACATACAGTCTTAGGTACATGCACACTGTATGGATAAAAGTATTGGGACACATGGCCACTACACCTACAGGAACCTTTTTGGCATCCTATTCTAAATCCATAGCAATAAATATAGAATTGGTCCCCCATTGCAGCTATAACAGCTGCCACTCTTCTGGCAAGGATTTCCACGTTTATGAAGTGAGTCTTTGGAAATATTTGCCCTTTCATTCAGAAGATCATTTGTGAGGTCAGGCATGTTGGATGTGAAAATCTGATTTGCAGTCTGTGTCCTGGTGCATCCCAAATGTGTTCAATGGGGTTGAGGTCAGAGCTCTGTGCAGGCCACTCAAGTTCTTCCACACCAAACTCACTCTACCATGTCTTTATGGACCTTGTTTACTTAGGCACATTAATTCTGGAATAGAAAAGGTCCTTCCCCAAACTGCTTCCACAAAGGTGGAAGCATAGAATTGTCCAAAATGTCTTGGTATGCTGAAGCATTAAAAGTTCCCTTCTCTGGAACTAAGGAGCCAAGCCCAACCCCTGAAAAACAACCACATACAATTATCTCTCCTCCACCAAACTTTACAGTTGGCACAATGCAGTCAGGCTGGTAACGTTCTCCTGGCATCTGCCAAACCCAGACTCATACATCAGACTGCCAGACAGAGAAGCATGATTTGTCACTCAAAAGAACAGGTATCCACTGCTCCAGAGTCCAGTGCTTTACATGACTCCATCTGATGCTTGGCAATGTGCTTGGTGATGTGAGGTATGCATGCAGCTGCTCAGCCATGGAAGCTCATTCCATGAAGCTCCTGGTTTTTGTGTTGGGGTTTATGCTAGAGGAAGTTTGTAACTCTGCAGTCAGAGTCAAAAGAGTTGGTGATTTTTGTACACTATGTGCGTCAACACTTGGCAACCCTGCTCTGTTACTTTATGTGGCCCGCCACTTTGTGGCAGAGTTTCTGTTGCTCCTTATGCATTGGTATGTCCCAATACTTTGGTCCACATAGTGTGTGTGTGTTTATGTGTTTGTGGTCAGGTATACCTCACGTTGTGAGGACCCATTTTTTTTACCTTATGGGGACCGGTTTTCCTCTATTTTATTCTAGTTCATTATATTATATGGTCAGGGCAGGGTGGGGGTTAAGGTTGTCATAGTTAGCATTAGCATTTTTCCCATAGAAATGAATGAACGGTCCCCAAAAAGATATGATTACACGACTGTGTGTGTGTATATATACAGTATATATATATAAAATCATATAATTTACTACATTTATATTAATAGATATAGTCATATGTGTATAATATACTGTATATATAATATTGTACATTGTTTATTGTTTATTGAAAATACCCACATGGCTTTTATTCTGCCAGGAATCTCAGTTTCAGCTCTAAGGTTCTGCATTGTCATCTCCACCTCTTGCTTTCACACTTTTAATTGCAGTTTATGCACAATCAGCCAGGATCTCATACGAGGCCTTTTCATTGGACTCGAAGAAGCGCCCTTTGATTTCCCGCCTCGTCCAGATCCTTCGGGGGGGTATCTGTCACCAATGTGCCGCCAGGACACATGAGCAGAACCCATCCTCTGTGACTCACACGGGGCCTCTGGCATGGAGGCGCGGTCATGGGATAAAAGAGGAACTCGGAGCTTCCGGCTCTGCTCACACCCAGGCTTTCCCAGACATCAACAGGGCAGAAGATTGATTCTTTCTTGTTATTTGATGCATATGGGCGTGAGTTCTCTCCCTCTGTGCTGCTCAGAGCACTGGTGTCCTTTGCCTCTTTCCACAGAACACATCCACGGTGGCTGCCATCTCACCATTAAGATGACATCTGCTGCCTGGAGCGTGGCTGCGTTGACAGGAAGTAGAGGGGCTGGTCCCAGTTGCACGCTGAGTCATCCGCCATGCCCCCAGCTTATCGCCAGCATTTGAATCTATGCATGGACGCTTTGATATTTGATTATGTACTTTAAATTAAAACGAGCAAAACTAATTCTGTTGAATCTGCATGGCTTTGGATCAGTATAACCCATCATCTCTTTTCTATTAAAAAATGTTTAATCAGTGAATAAAGCCTTCTGTGTAGTTATCCAAAAAAAGAGTTAATAATAATAAGATTGTCTGCTGCAGGGAGACAAGGCTGAAATTATTTTGTTGATAAATGTTCTCCTGTCCTTGTAAAGTGCAAAGAGACATCAATCCAAGTGATGACAAAAACCGAATAGTTAATGGATATGCTTTGGTGGCAGGTAGCAACCTTTTAGACGAGCTGGGTGACAAACCGGCTTGCTGAGACTAACAACAATGTAGGCACTCAGCTTACAGATACAGGGGAGGGCAGAGAGCTTTGATGAGAGACGTGAAATGGGCTCAGACAGGCTGGTCAGAATCAGCTCATTTAACAGTAATGCATTTCAGCTATTCTTTCAGTAGATGCAGCCTTTATCATGCAGATACATTTATTATCAAGGGGCAGACCAAGTGGCATTACAATTAAAAGCAATTAGCATGTAGCTCGCAGCTCATAAACAGTGCGGTATCTTGGAGTGGGGAGACATCCCAAGCTTGTTTTCATAAAGGGCGACCCGAACAACACAGATGCACAATTGTGTTCCCAGGGGATTCAAATAGCTCATCTCGGTGAGATTAATATTTTGGTCATGTAAAATGATTCACATCAAAGAAAGGAAAGAACATTTAATTTAAATCTGACTTTTCTATCAGTTGAAAAAACCACCAGCGGTGAATCATTTACGTGGATTATACTGGACTCGACACTGGCACTTAGCTCTGGAACAGTCACATTATTACTGAGCGTCTGCACGTAATTCAGGAAAAGTAAGCAGTGGATAGCAGCGACATCAACATCTTAGGTAATCAGCGTGTTGCCCGACAGGATTGCCACCACATTGCAATCCTTTGCATTTGTGAGGTGTCTAATGGTAATTTAGAACTGGGTATTGGATTGTTGCAGTAGATTCAGGATTGGGAGAGTGAGCAGTGAGTTAAGTGTCTCAGAACAGAAGCAGGTAATAGGAAGACTGCTGATTCAGAGCTCAGAGCTGATGCAGTCCCCTTGAGCGGTGCCTTGGGGTGCTCATGTAAAAAAAAAAAAACGGGCACATACTGTATGAAAGAGAAGGACAAAGGTCAGCTACAAAATGAAATGACAATAAAAACCCCAAAAAACTTTTATAGTTTTCTATTTGTACTGACAAAGATAAAAAGACAAATTATATTAAATTCAACCCCTTTGAGGTTGTTATCTGGCTATTCCTCAGGACATACTGTATGTGCCAAGTTTTCCCTGACAGAAATCCCCTTTCTGTCATTTTAACGAATTCTTCAGGTGTCTGGAGAATGTCAGCTCAAATTCCACCATCAGACTCACCTTCCCATCCTAATGCTCTAACAATAAGGTGAGTGCATTGAGATAAGTAAGGCGCTGCCGGTCGTCTTATTACCTAAATGAGAAATTCACAATGCATAAACACCGTAGCAGTTTTCTTCGATCTCTGAATGTCCGACATCATTCTTACCTGCTTAGTACTGTTTGGCTCCTCATTTACCAAACATTAGCCTATCCAGAGACTAATAGCTTTGTTTTAAATGTCTGATTAATACAGCTGATGCCCCATTCTTTCTTATAAAACATTTAGTCCAATCCTCCCAAAAGTCACTCCATGCCCCAGAGAGCCGAGCTTCGTCCACATCCCTCCTGAAAAGGAAAATCCCATATGCAAATAAAGACTCTGGGGGAAGGTGGGGTCTGGGGCTTAGTCAAGTGACTCATGTTAATGCTGATGCTGGTTCCCTCCACCTGCCCCATTCCCATCCATCCCTATAAATGGGTGTGTCCTGCTCTTTCTCGACCCTCCACTAACACTGAGCAGACTCCTTATAGCCATCCACAATCCTATTATGATGTCACCACTGGGCAGGATAATGAGAGAAAACAGAAACAGAGCAAGAAAGGGTAATATGACATTATGGGGCAACATAATTTCTAACACTAAAGTCTATTAGTAATGTCTAACATCTATAGCGAGCATCATCACGTCGTATGCCTTGAAGTCCTTGTTCTGGGTTAATTGTATTCGATCGGTTTTTAAAATGTAAACATGAGGAAGAGGAGACTTTATGTCGACATCTTGCTTGTGACGCAACATCAGCAGCGAGTGACCAACACAACATGGCATGCAAGATGCAGCAGTGCAACCCGACACGGTGCATGGCCCTGGTGTGTACACGGGCACACACGCCGTCGCACGGTCAGATACCCTGTGCACGCTTTTGTATGGCTAAAGAGTGACATAGCAGGAGCGATCCGATTAATGCTAATTAATGCTAATCCGGGAAATAATCTGATATGCCAGAAATCCCCATATCTGATAATTTGTCATAACAATTGCAAAAACAGCCAGGCCAGACTAATACATGTTAATGTAAGGAACTGGCATAATATTCTGTATTTACTGAGATGTGACAAAAACTATTTTTGTCCAGCAATTAAAATTATACTGAACTGAAGTCAAGAAAGAAAAGTGTGGTAAATATGACATCACTTAAAAGGGTGGGGATGCACGTCGATATTACTATGACATTGGTATTAGCTGATAAAAGCTTAAAAAATTTATCATAAGCATCGACAGATTTGAAAACTTTTGGCGATGAGCCTGGCTGATAATTTAACGTTTTAACTCTGCGCATGTGACAGTATCTGAAACAAATTTAAAAAATGCACGTTTTTTACAATACTGACTTCATTATGCATTTTAGGAGTCATCATGCTGAAGAGCACAAAGACTTTCTGAAATGCCGGCCACTAGCAGTCAGTCATGTGACGAAGCTGAAACATGTAGTAGCGACCACTCAACTTTATTGGGATTTGAAAATCCAGGTATTTTAAATGTATCGTTTTTATATAACACAGCCCTGGAAAATATAAGAGGCCACTGTATATGAAGAAGCGGGCTCAGGCAGCGCAGCTGGGCGATCCGGACCTGCCCAATGTCCCGGACTGGCCTGTTCCGGAGCTGCCTGCTGGCCACGTGTCGGCGGTGCCCGCCGAGGCGCCCCCTGCTGGCCACATGCCCGAGGTACCCCCCCCAAGGTGCCCCCTGCTGGCCACGAGTTGGTGGCGCCCACCAAGGTGCCCCCTGCTGGCCGCATGCCCGAGGTGCCTGCCACGGCACCCCCTGCTGGCCGCACGCCCAAGCCCGTCTCGCCTGACCTGCCCGTCTTGCCTGACCTGCCCGTCTCGCCCGGCTCTCTGGACCAGCCCGTCCTTCCCTGCTCTCCGTACCAGCTGCGGCAGCGATGGAGATTCGGACCCCGGCCCCCGAGGAGGTCCCAGACAATCAAGACACTCCCTCTGGTGAGGAGGAGGAGCTCGAGTGGGACCCCTCGGGGGCCTGCCTGTGGACTCCTGGCCCCAGGACCTTCTGGGACCAACGCTCTGTGGGACCCCGCCTGTCTGTGTCCCGCAAAGGGAGGGGGGGGTTATGTCACGCCCGGCCCCATACGATCCTCCTGTGAGCCACGCCCCCCTCATTACCTAGTGTTCATACCTGATTGTTTTCATCTGTGCCTTGTTCAGTTTGCTTTGTCCTGTGTATATTAGTCCGCGTCTCCCCGTTTCCTAGATCCGTCATTATATTGTCAATGTTCGTTCGTTGGTGCCCTGTTTTCCCCTTAATAAACCCCGTTTTCCCCGTCCATCTGGCTCTGCTCGCCTGCTTGCCCGCTCACTCGCCCGCTCGCTCGCCTGCCCGATCGTGACAGTATATTTTTAAACAAATCTGCATTTTTAAATCCTGGTTTAATCCTGGTTCTGCTGGCAGTAGGCTATGCTGAGCAGCAGGCTGATTTCAGGTTCAAAATTCCTAAGACACAATGGGAACGATCGGAAACCAGCCAGGTAAAGAGCGGAAGCGACATTCTAATGCCAGAGATGATTGTTAACTTACTTAGCAATGCCTCATAAATCGGAGGATGACCTCAATTGCCCTTCAAAAGGAATTAAGTGGTGTGAAGTGCACTGCTAGGACAGTTTGTATCAGGTTCCTATAAGCAGGACCGATGTCCCATAAAGCAAGGAAGAAGCCCTTAATGAGAAACAGAGAAGAACCAGGCTGCAAAAAAATATAATAAATGCACAGACACACATCCATACATTGAGAAATGAGTGAAACAAAAAATTGTGCTTTGGTTTGAATTTTTTTCCAGAGCTGTAGATAAATAAATAATACCATGAATTAACATGCACTAAAGCATCTATAATGCATGTCCACATAAGCAAAACCAGCTAAGACAAGATATGTATAAAATGCATCATTAATTGAATGATGCACATGTCATGTCATTATCAAGTAATTATATTATTACAAACTGATATAAATATCCATCCTTTCATTTTCAGTTTATTTAGTCATTGTCAATTGTCTGCATTGACTTGTTCCAGGCATCCATCATTCCTGGTGAACTCCTGATCTATATATTTCTGATCTACTGTATATTGATGTGTTGTATTTTCTCTGTCCCAGTTACCTGGGCCACCGTTTTAGCAGGAGTCTCTGTAGTATGACTTTCGAGTTTGGAGTTCTTTGTAGTGTGGTCCTGTCCTCACACTCATTTTCTGTAAAAGATGTAGCATGTTTTCAGGCATGTTAACTGTTTGTGAGACACGGAAATCAATAAGACAGAGGTGGTCTTATCCAGAAAGGCCCGTTGTATATGCAGGTTTTCACCGCATCTCCCAATTAGATTACTAATTAGAGGATTGATTGGCTGAAGAGTCGTCACACTTGGGTTTGAACAGCTGTCTTGAAAGTTATCCCAAAAGCCTGCATACTTTCATGACCCGCGCGTCCAGTCCGCGTGTGTGCCACGCCCCCTCATCATCCACGTGTGCTTCCCCGATTGTACCCAGCTGTTGCCTGTTATGTTCAGCTTGTCCTGTGTATTTAGTCCACGTTGAAGTCTGTTTTCCTTAGTCTGTCATTGACGTGGTTTGCCGTGTGTTCCCCTTTTTGCTGTTTTGTCCACATTAAACCCCATATTGACCGCTTCTACGGCTCTCTTGCCTGCTTCATCGCTTGCCCTGTCACAGAATGACAGACCTCTCAAAAGCGCCTCCACAGACCGAGGATCAGCGCCTCAGTCTCTTATAGGAGGTAATATATTGGCTGAATCTACCCGAGGTCCAGGAGGACCTCATAGCTCAGGATTTGGCCAGTCAGAGCGGGACCCTTCTGCAGAGAACGTCTCTGCTCGAAGACACGCACCTAATTGCAGAGGTGCATGACAATCTCCGGCTGTTGGTAGCGAGGGTAACGGAAAGGCAGCCGGAGGAACCCACACTTTTCCTCGGGGCCGTCTCTCTCAGCACTCCTCTCCCCGCTGGAGATCGGGAGGAATACCTCCTGATATGGAATCCAGTGGAACGCGCCGCAGATGTCACCACCACTTCTTTCTGGGGAACTCGCCTGGTGCTTAAACGGGCCACGCCTGTTTTACCGTCTCCTGTCCTGCCTGTCACGCCGGCACCCGACGTTCCTGTCCTGCCTGTCACACCGATGCCTGAAGTTCCTGTCCTGCCGGTCCCGCCGACGCCTGTCTTGCCGGCACCTATGGCGCCCCCTGCTGGCCCAGTGTTGGCGGCTCCTGCGGCACCCCCTGCTAATCCGGAGTTGCCGGTTGCTGCGGCTCTGGCTGTAGCTCCTGCTGCAGCTGTGGTTCCTGTCACGGTGCCGACCACTGAGGCTGCTGTGCTGCCCGAGCTCCCTGCTGCGGCAGTGGCCCCGCCTCCAGCTGAGGTCCCGCCTCCGCCCGCAACTGAGCCCGAGCTCCCGGCGCCGCCTCCACCTGCAGCTACGTCCGAGGTCCCGGCACTGCATCTACCCGCAGCTATGCCTGTGGCTCCAGTGCCGGCCTCACCTCCGGCTGCGGCCGAGACACCTACTAAAGCCCTGCCTTCGCCCACGCCTGATGTTCTGCCTGTCTCGCCGGCAGTCTGCCTGCTTGTCCCACCTGTCTTGCCTGCGGCCTCACCTGATGCCGCTGCTACGCCTGTGTCGCCCGTCCTGTCTGTCCTGCCTGTCCCGCATGACTCGCCGGTGCAACCTGTCCGGCCCGTCCCGCCTGTTCCGGCGGTCACTGCACTGCCCAGGGAAGCTCTGGCTGCTGGGGCACCCCTGCTGGCCGAGAGTCAGCGATCGCTGCTGCACCGCCCAAGCACCCTGCTGCTCTGCCTGAGACCCCGGCTCTGCCTACCCCAGAGATCTCTGTCCCCGAGGAGGTCCCGGACTGCATTACCATCACTCCTCCTCCCTTGGTGGAGGGAGAGGAGGTGCTCGAATGGGACCCCTCAGGGATCTACCTGCTGGGCCCCCAGGACTATGGTGGTGGACGGACTCTTTCACCTTCGCCCCAGCAGGGTGGAGCCTGACCAGATCCCCTACTGTCTGTGTCCCAGAAGGGGAGGGGACATGGTGCAGGGATCGGGTCCCGCCCGCCTCCGGTTCCCCAGGCTCCTGCTCAGCTGTCGCTTGTGGGTCCCCCGCTGTTGCCTTGTCAGCCACCTGCGTTCCTGCCTCCGAGCCCTTGTCGGTCGCCTGCGAGTGCGCCCGCTCCGACACGTTGCTCGCCTGCAGGTTCCTCCACTCCGCCTCCCCCTGCTATGGCTGCGCCGTCGCCTTCTACGGCTTCCCCTCCCTCCTTGCCTTTGCCGAGGTCCCCTCCTGCTCCCTCCTCACCTTCGCTGGGGTCCCCTCTGGCTTCCTCCTCTGCTCCTCTGTTGGTCCCTCCGGTTTCCTCCTCTGCCCCGTCATTGTCCCCTCCGGCTCCTGCCTTATGGTCACCCGGGGTCCCTCCGGCTTCGGGTGCCTGCGGCCCCTTTGGCTGCTTCCTTTCACCCGCTGGGGTTCCCTTGAGTTCTCCCTCTGCCCTTCTCCTTCCTGCCTCCTGTTTCTGTTCCTCATCCCTCTGTCTCCTCCATTCCCTCCTGGTCCCTTTGTCCCTCCTGTCTTTGCTCCTTGTCCTTAGGTGTCTCCCATGTTCACTCCTGGTCCTTTTGTTCCTCTGTTATCTGTTTCCTCTGTTTCTCCCTTCTTGGTTTGTTTGTCTGCATTCCCTGTCCTGTGTCAGGTTCTGTTGTGGCCGCTGCCCCTATGTTTGTTTCATGTTTCAATCCTGTTCCCTGTGCCCCGGTAACCGTCTTGTTTTGTTTTGTTTTCCAGGTTCGTCTTGTTCCCGGTCTCGTCCTGTCTGTCGCACCCTTTGGGGCACGCCTGGAGTGAGTGCCTTGGTGGGGGGCGGCCTGCGCGTCCAATCCTTGTGTTTGACACGGTCCCTTATCATCCACGTGTGTACCCAGCTGTTGCTTGTCCTGTGTATTTAGTCCACGTTGAAGTCTGTTTCCCCAGGCTTGTTATTGACGTGGTTTGCCGTGTGTTCCCCCGTTTGCTGTTTTGTCCACATTAAACCCCGTATTGACTGCTTCTACGGCTCTCTCGCCTGCTTCATTGCTCGCCCTACCGACTGGTCATCACACGTACACATTGGCCCTTTTTGGATAAGATTGTCCACCCTCGCAGTAAGGGACAGGTCTATCTTTGTAACCTTTCGGCATGTGACGTGTCCTTCCTCTGGCTATCCCGGTGGCATCCAGTCTGACCTGGGTACTACTGTCTGTCTTTTTATTATTCATTCAGGGTTTTTAGAGACAAATCATTTTAATCACATAATTTTTATTTCAAACCTTTTATTCGCTCATGGCTAGGCAACGCATTTTACTGGGAGACTGGGAGAATCTCCACCAGCTTTGGTTAAAGGTTAAAATTTCCATGCTGAGCCAGAGGGCAAAAACATCCACCCTGCCGAGGATGCTGGATAGAGGGCATGCGGTGGACCTCAATGAACAGTCAAACCTGCCACCTTCATTACAAGAGCTACACTGATTATCCTGAGCAGGTACAGTTTACAAAAATGCAGGTTTAAGCCCCCAGGTGGGTTCACTGTTGGTACACATAAACTGTAGAAATGGGGAGAATGATTTCCATTCAGACATAATGTCTGCCAAATGGAATATTCCTGTGTTTTAATGGAAACAAACAGCAGTCCCCATTGCATACAAATCAGCTTGGCCATTTGTGGCTTTAGCTTTCCAAAATGATACTATTGCTTAAAAGCAAATGTACTGTAACCTTGCTGTCTGTCCAAAAGACAACAGGATCCCTGATGAATGACGAGCACAACTGTGAGCTCATCAAGTCTCATTGGAATAGTTTCATTGGAACAAAAGTATAAAAATATGTATAGTATGTCCCTTTGGCTGAATTTTTGATTGGCTGCTTATAAAGTGAAAAAATATATATTTTGAATGTATTTGAGGAAGTTGAAATTCTTTTGATGGATGTTCTTGCTGTTGCCGGCTTTGCAGTATACTTCACAATTCCTATTGTCTATTCTTTGAGAACCTTTTTAAAATTGTATTTCTCTGAGCACTGTGCATATTTTTTTGTGGCTTAACCCAGTTCTTTTAGGTCAAATTTGCTTTAGATTTATTGAAATGCAGTGGTATGTCAAAGGCTGACCGTGGGGCACCTGTGCATGCTGATTCTTTGCCAGACGATATTCCTCCCATCCTTGATGACAGTTTGGGCACCCTGAAGTTGGCCTGTCCCAGCTCATTATAGATGTACTGTACACCCTCCAGTTCTGTTTGGCTATCGCAAAGCAATGCCTGCTGAATGCCATTCACCCATTACCATTACCATTACAGGTCAGCATAATACTAGTTTGGAAGACTGATCTTTCCCAGCCAGTTGGTACTTGGTCGGGAACCCAAACCATAAAGCATGGAGCCTAAAATAATGTCACCATCTTCCTGATCTTATTGACATCATTCTCCTTACTGACCATCTGTCTCCTATGAGTCACCTACCTACTCCAGAAATCAGGTCACCTGCCCACAGTTGCTGGCCCTAAGGTGTCATTTGGGGCCTTGGCATAAAACAATTCCACCAGGTATAGGCCTACATTATGGTCTGTTATGGTCCACTGGGGGCAGGAGGCTGGGGATTGGGGTGGCACCAAACAGAGCTTTAGATATCACCAATCAGGGCCCAGCTCTCCTTCTCATGTGATGTGCACAGTGGAAGTGAAAGTGTTTTGGTGGAGAAGTGAATCTCGGAACGTATCTTCTGCTTCTTCTTGGTAGGCACAGAGGAATTGCGAAAAGCAGAGACTTTTAATTATTTCTGGCAAAGAAAAAGCATTAGAGCGATAAACAGCATAAGAAGAAACACACAAATTAAATACTAATTATATGAGATGTATAATCACCAATGACAAGGGGAAGGAGCCCCTCTAGTAATCTGATTAAAATATTCTGAGATAAAGTGACACTGGAGCACTCCTGTGAGATAAAATTAATGACTTCTGCTTTGTCCAGAAATAGAATGGAAAATGTTAGATTTCACACACTTAAAATTTTGCAGGCACAGCTATAGAGTGTATTTGCTAAATGTGTGTATATATATATATAT
>JAODKF010000046.1:18309801-18320648 GCA_026779585.1 Mormyrus proboscirostris | reverse complement strand
AAGAACGGGATGACCAGCAACACCTGCTGGCCAAACGGGGAAGGGACACAGTGAGACACAGGGGCTGACCCTGACAGCTATTTCACAATAAATGTACTCCCATCCTCATAGAATATGTATAGACCAAAATCCCTGTGTTCCATCAATAGCAATGTTATGATAGTGAAAATGAAAGTTGGTCCCAGCCAAAACAGGTCAGATTCAGACCAGGCCATGGCAAATCTTCATGAGCTTGAGGCTGAACTGATCCCAGTACCATGGAGAGATCAGAGACACTTTCTACAGAATGTGACACTGTGGCCAGGATGCCATGCTTTTACTCAAAGTGGCTGCCTGGAAAAGCTGTTTCCATGACTGGAAAGCTTCTTCTCCAGCAGAAGCATCATTGTCCTATCAAGCCAATCCGCAAAGCCTCAGGACCATAAAACTCAGATCTGTTCTCCACCATCTCTGATGAACTGGTATGTACCTCAACGCTGACGACAGCCTCATATGCTCCATTAATATCCTCTACAAGCCATGCAGTGACAGTCCGTTCGCAAGGTGACCTCCACAAAATAGATACACCACACCTTGCCAGCATCTCCATCACAACACATCAGGAGACACGCACTGGAGAGGGTAGCAAATGAGCTCCATACTGTGCTCCAGCTTATAGTGCCTGAGTTTATAGTACTGTGTTGTAATAGCCCACATACTCACTGCTAAATTACACCCAGAAGGAGGCTCTGAAAATAACTGGTGTGAATGAAGGCAGCGCCCACACACTTAATACATGTTTCAATATCTCTAACCTGCCCTGCAAGCTGCTATCATTGTGACGTTATAGGGAAAATACACACGGCCATGTAGACCTTAGTCGCCTTCCCACATTTGCCAGGCCAGGCCCATCCAGTCACCAGAGCACACTCTATGGACCAAAGGGTTCCATGTGTGGAACAGTTCCCAAGAGCGAACCATTGCCGATACCATATGTGGACACATGGTAAATTCACCATCCCAGTGAACCATAAGACTGCAGCCAACCAGAAGACTGACTGGGTTGTTTTTTCCAACTTGTACATCAGCTTGACTTTGCTGCTGCTCCTAATTGCAGACTGAAAAACAAAACTTTAGGATTGCAAAGTTAATAAAATAATTGCTACATTTTAACATAGCGGGTGGGATATTCATTAGGGAAATAATGTTGCAATATTTGCATTTTTAAATCTAAGGGGCGACAAAAACTCATATATGTGACTATATTAAAATAAGTGCATCTAAAGCCACTCAGTGTCATTTAATGGTTTTAATGGTCACATTAGACCCATGCATCTCCCCCAAATATGTTTCATGTTGATTTCCCCAAATAGCTACTTACATTACCTATTTACTAGGGTATAATCATCTGCTCATTTGTATTGGTCTGTCCTTCCCTTTAAGGTGGCATTGGTGCCCATGGATTTAAATCCAGCCCCGGTACAAATGTCTGTCTTGGCTACTTTTCCATCTTTAAAAGCTTTAACTGAAAAGAGACAAGGATATTTGAAAGGTTAGAACATACTAATAATACAACCATGTCATGAGAAAACGGTCCTGTTTCCAAATGTAAAGAATGGTCTTTCTTTGGTCAGAGTTTGCTAATATTTAATTAAAATCAAGACCTTTAAATAGATCCACACATACAATACGCAAACCGCCCGACAAATACTAGGCTGGTGGCTCGTGTGATTAAAATGGCCCTTGATGGTCAAACTGTTGGCGTGGAACCTTGTGGCTCTAGGATTATGAAGAATTAATCCCGTGTTCCCGCCGGTACACCATAAGCTCTCCACTACTCACCCTAATATGCTTCCATATGGCTTGGTCATACTGGAGAGCAGTAAATAGGGCAAAGGACTAATGAGCCCATGATAAAACTACATTGACTACCATCACCATATCTGCATTTTCTACGCTGTGCTGGACGCACGCTTGCTCACTGTAGCTGAGAGAAGTCCAGAAGGTGCATGAAGGGTCGTGTCCCATTGAGGAAGTCGGGGAAATGCGCAGCGGGAGCGGAGTAACATAATCCGACATTCTGGACCAAGGGCTCTGGAGAATGCGTGGGCTGCTGGGCCATTTGCCAGGCAGTGCCCCCCCCCGCTGACAGCCGTTCTGCATCAAGAATACCTTTCGTCCTGCTTCTAGTGTATCTCAGTGAATTGTGTCAATGTCTGGAGAGAAGCCGCCCGCCGAGGCTGCACCTCCGACATAAAGCCCCCCCGGGCCGCCCTGCCCCGCCCCACCCTGCCCCGCCCCTGCCCTGTCCCCGCCCCTCTTACTGACAATAGCGTAAGCAGAGCTGATGTAGAGATGAGCTGGATCCTGCAGCTGCCACGCGAGTCAGGGTTTATTCCCACCACGATGACCCCCCCTGACCCGGTCTACTTGGCTGTTGGGGGTGGCCGCACTCCGCCCAGGTGGGTGGATGTTCCGCTGCAGATGGGGAGGATTACCCTAATGGGAGCGGATCAGCCAGTGATGGGGGGTGTTATACGGACTTCTGTAAGGAATGCCAGAAGTGGACACAGAAGTGTCTCCCCTCCTGCCGGTCTCCTAAACACAGCCCAAGGAGGATGGAGATACATTCTGATCCTGCAGCACTGCAGGACAGAAAAAGGCTCAACTGAAAAGGACCAGGCAGGCTGAATTTCCCCCACAAAAACCTGCCGATTTCCCTGTCCAAGAACAGCATGCCAGCACCCAGCGGAGGAGCTGCCGATGTTTAGTCACAAGTTCATTCAAGTATAGCCTCCTAAGATATATAATGTATTACAGTTAATTTCCTATATAATCACCGTGAGCCTTGGGCACACGCATTACTGCATGACGCTGCTGCTAAAAATTGATCCTGACGCTGCCCAGATGGCTCCTCTGATAACAGATGAAGAGAGAGGACTGAAATTTCAGGAGGCCACAAGTACCGAGCTAAATAATGGATGCGAGCGATGCGATTGGCCAGTGAGCCGGCGAAGGTGTTCGCGCCTGGGTGGTCGCCCCCACCCCTAAGCCCGGACTGTGTCACAGTTAGCAGGGAGCCATCCTCCCCGGGGGGCGGGGGGGCACACGTCGCACAAAAGCACAGCTTAATTCATTCGATAACCCCACCACAGTCCGCAGCGGGCGAGAGGGAGGAAGCCATGCTTCTGATGCAGGGAAGCCGCCATGAAATTTAACCATCTGATTCATGGACGGGATCCATGCCAGATGGTTTGTAAAATTCACAAATCAAGCGGGAGACAGACAGACCAAAAAAACATAACTAAAAAGTGGGACCAACCAAGGTCCTGAATTCCCCCGAAGGCTGAGAAGGACGTAGTTACAGTAAGGGCTGGATGGAGTAAATTGTACCAAAATGCAGAGTGAGCCAACCTCACCCCAGTGTGCTAAATAAAGCATCGCACAGCCAATCAGCCAGATCATCTGCACAAACATATGCGACTTCGGAGATACCGTATAAATAAAATGCGTATGCAAAACAGGCAGTTGTCTCACAATAAACAGCATGGGAGAGCTGCTCTGTGCCTTAAATGCAAAAAAGTCATTTTTATTTCTGAAGGACAACAGCATGATAGAGCAATGGATGCAGACACTGTGTATGTACACCAGAGCTGCAGATCAGCAGTGGGGGGAGGGGTGGCTAGGAAAATGCACCCCCCTGAACTTTAGAAACTCAGAATTACATTGCAAGCAGATTCAAAGCCTCAATGTGCTGTATCCTCACACACAAACAGACATCCACACACAGAGGTTTGTAATTATATCTTTGTGGGGACTCTCCGTTCATTTCTATGGGGAAAACTCTAATCCCAACATGACGACCTTAACCCCTACCCAGCCATAACCTTAACCATAAGTAACCAAACAAAATACGAGACTTCTGGCATTTTTACGTTTTTGATTTCATCCACAAATCTTCATGTCAAAAAAAGGTCAAAAAACGTCAACAAAACTGGTCTTTATTACATTGTAGGGGACATTTGGTCCCCACAGTGTTATTTAAACCTAATCCACACACACACACACACAAAGACACATGCACACAAACGTACACAAAAAACACAAACACACACACACACACACACACACACACACTATTCACATATGGAGCACACCAGGTGATTTTTCAGACTAACCTGGTTCGATATCTTTCTAACCCTGGAACACTACGTGTGTTTGTTGAATGGAAAGCCATGCCCCAAAACATATTTAAAAATTAACATTTTCCACCCCTTAGGAAAAGAATGATGGAGAGCTTGGAAAAGCAGGTATACAACGACAGCTATGCTGGATGCCAGGAGGCATAAAGAAATATTTGCCAATGTGCAATAAAACATGAAACATTTATTTTGAACGTAAAGATTTACATACGCTTATTTTAGAAGGCCGATACAAGATGGATAAGTAGATCACATAAGTGCCAGTTGATCACATGACACATAAGCACACTTTACAGACGTGGCCCATCAACACTGCACGAGTTGTGGCGAAAACCTATACGGGGACAACAGACACAGCTGGCAACAGGAACTAAACCCAGAAGCCTGGAGGCGAGAGAGGACCGTGCCTCCCACTGAACTATCAGCTCTTTAATGAAGAATAAAAGAGGCCAGAAAAGAGCTGAATATCTGGAGAATAAAGAAAATATCTTTGTAAAAGATCTAATGTGGGATATACAGCACAACCATCTTACGATTTGTTGGAAGCCTAAGATACAGTTGCCAGTTGCTAAACTACTTTTTGTCTTTAAGGGGTTACAGTTTCCCTTTCTTTTACAAAAGAGGGAAAAATTGATTATCCATGGTGTTCAAAAATTTAAAGACAATACTGTACCCGGTGCTTCAGAATGCCAAACTGATTTTATGAATGAAGCTGTTCTAGGTACATCAGGTCGCAGTAACCGGTGACAATTCCCTCTGCAACCAATTCATCTCCAGAGACATGGAGGCAGAACAATACCCCACTCAACAGCATGCCCACCCCAAGACCATCACCTCTCTACAGCTCCAGGGGCGATCTCTCTAGCCACAGCGATGAACATGAGAAATAATCAACAAAGCAAGAGTAAGAGAGCACCTTGACAGAAGCTTTATTGATGTTCGGCATTAAGAACAATCTGACAGCCTAATGCACTTTTCTCCCAGGGCTCTATAGAGTCTAGAGTAAGCCAAAGGCCCAGCTCAGTGTCTTGGTTGCATATGCTCTTTCAGTTGAAAGGTTCAGTTTCTATCTAGCTATTTTTCATTCAAACTGAATGCTTTTATAAGGGCTGAATTACTTCTCAGAAATGCCCAAAGTGCACAATCTCGTATGTCCCACGACGATCGGGTGGGTAGGTTTTTTTCATGCAGAAAATACATACTGCAGAAGTAGACGCAAAAGCCCCGTGGCTTAATTTATACCTCATTCTATTCATCAGCGTATCCTTACTGACCTTGGAGCAACTGGCATCACCATCAGAGCCAAAGAAATAAACCCAACCTTCTCAATCCAAACAATATTCATAAAGGTAACATTCTGTCTTAGAACACTAACAAAAAAATAAGAATCTGACAAAGTGTGGGTGTTTTGACAAGGAAAGGCACCATGATGTCTCTGTTCAGCCTTCACGGGTAGCCCTCAGCGTTCTGGCTTGGTATGTCGGTCTATAACGGTGATGACTCACCGTACCCGTGGAGAAACCCATACTGACTATGAGGCTCCCTGTAAACATGGGAGGAGCCCTAAGGTTTAGGAAGAAAGTGTTAGAAATTGGAAGACATGTGATATCCAGGGCATATGGTTGGTCAGACCTTTATGAAACTGCTATAAAACGGCACCTAATTCACTGGCCCACTCAGAATAAACAGACAGTGTTGGATAAACAGAGTCCTTGTCCTGTTCTTTAACTGATTCAACTGAAAAGACCTTTGCTGACCAGGAAAGGGTGTCACATAGAATGAAATGGCCCAGCTTATTGAAGGTGTTCTCTCCCTGAAACAATGAGACACCCATAAAACGGGTCTTGAGCTGTACTACCCAAAACTGGCTGGTAAATGATAATATATCATTTAGTTCCTAAATCATGAACCTCTGCGAAATGTGCTTAAGGGCAGAACTTAGAGGATAGCATGGAGACACTTCCTATGAATGCCAAGTCTATAAGATGTTACGTGCCGTAAGTTTCAAGAGGATGCGTACAGGTTCTCTGGACTTCCTGCCCTCGACGCCATTCGTCGGGCGCTGCAGTCGGCTCCGCCCTCTTGGACCTGGCCACGCCCCTCCCGTCTCCGGCGCTGCTTTTGTTTCCTGACTGCCATTTTTGTTCTGCATGACATGTTGTTTAATTGTTGGTTTGGTTAGGGAGCTAGGAGTTAGTCTTGTTGTTTTGTTTGTGTTTTTTTCACGTAGGACTAGCTTAGATTGGGTTTTCGTTCGGTAGCGTTTGTTATTTTGGCCTGTGTCACTCCCAAAGTCTGTTACACCTAGTGTTTGTGAAAATGTTTGTGAAAAATAAAAAAACATAAAAAAGATCCCCCTTGTTCCCCGTGTTCCCCGTGTTCCCCGTCTCCCCCCTCCCTTCCCTTTTCTGACGGTCTCCAACCCTAGACTGGGGATTGTAAAAATGAGTACATCATAACATTATAGTGCATTCATTAAGCCTTATAAACACGGCTATATATATAACACATTATAACCATGTTTATTATGCATTATGAATGCTTCATCAAGCTCTCTAATGCACTACAGGTACCTTTATAATGCAGTACAAAGCATCCTTAATACACCCTTATATAGTACTGACCATTATAACACATTATGAAGGTATCTACAATGCATTATAGATGAGAGCTTTAAGTAAAGTGTTACTGAAAATATGGTGTCTCACCGTAGCATTAGCACCAGTGATACTGTTTTCCCCTCATCAAGCCATATGTGCTACAGGAGTGCAGGATGTGAGCCTTGGGATCTGAGAATCCAGTGGCCAGCCTCCTGATGACATCATCGCCTTCTCAGCACCACGGAGAAGACAGGTCCCCCTTCTCAAACCTTCAGCTGCAGTAATGGGTGAAGTGTGTGACGTCATGTACTGGTTGGCGGGGAGGGGGGGGGGGGAGTTTCCCTACACAAAACTGACCTTTGGGGGCTTCAAGAACATCTAAGCCGACCGTGTCATGGCAGACTCCTGATCCAGGGGCGACAAGTACTCCTTAGCATATCACTATAATAAACAAATATATGCACTGCATAAGAGAAGGAATCACCCGCTTTAGGCACTTTTGCCTTTGTAGTAACTATAATTCACAACAGAGCTCCGGTGCTTAGAAAACCATTTCCTGGGCTGCATAGACTCTAAAAATTTTTGCATATATTTGCATATATATCAATTTACTTTTAAGCTGCACTACGCAACCTAAAGGTTAAATGTCAAAACCGGTATAATAAGTTGCTATTTACAGCACAAAGACATTTTGTCACATATAAAAGCTTATTATTAATGTTTATCTAGCACAGAATAACAATCTGCAGTAGACAAAGAGCTTGATTCTCCTGATTTGAAACCTTCTGGCAATCTTCCAGTTCTTTAACCAAACTGGAAGTTTATTTTATTTGTTAGGTATCGATTTCCACACTTATTTAGGGTAAGTCGGTTCACTATAACAATACATTCACACACACACAAAAAAGAGAATGTTGTGTAATACAGAATCTCGAATTCTCTCTGGAGAATTTCGAGTTGTCATGGAAGCATTTAGTGGTGGATAGAGATGGCTGGTCTAACAGAAGCGCGGCTTCACAGCTTTCAGCATCTACCACATGCTGGGCGGAGAACGTTTCACCAGAAGGGACATTTCACAGTGAAGGAGTGGAGTAGGAGGGAAATAAGGTCAGACTACTAACCTGAACGAGACCTGCAGTGGAAAGCAGGAGGTTGGCCAGGACAAGCTGTGGTCTACAGTCATACAGCAGTACAGCCATCTGGAAGCATTACACCATATTGACATGCAGGGCTCAGCCAAGCAAGACATAAGGGTGCTTACTCTAAACTGAGCGCAGGAACGACGCATGCTGCCAAACACTACAACATGCACATTTTTTTTTATTATTTTACTGAAGGATAAGGTAAACAAAATATGTTCAGGTTTCATACACAGTCAAAGGGGAGCCTCGCACAAGCCTGAGAACAACTGAGATACTCTCCCCTGCAAATACCAACAAACAAACAGCTAAAAACAGTGAAAATACACGCACAGAAGAGCTGGCTCGCTTTC
Organism: Mormyrus proboscirostris; assembly: GCA_026779585.1. Classification (NCBI taxonomy): domain Eukaryota; kingdom Metazoa; phylum Chordata; class Actinopteri; order Osteoglossiformes; family Mormyridae; genus Mormyrus; species Mormyrus proboscirostris. The sequence goes on along the minus strand of JAODKF010000046.1, from coordinate 18,312,375 downwards.
AGACCTCACTGCCTTCGGTTTCGCTGTTAAACTTCACTCGTATTTCATATCTCTGGAGCACCAGTGCTGTCACTGCGCTCATTTCTTACCTCCCAACTGAATGACCTCTATGCCTCGACCTTGACACCAGACCAAAAGTAGGTACTAGGGGCATATGCTATAAGAAGGGAAAACAGCAGGTATATTAAAGGCATTGATGCTATTTCGGCACCAGACAACATAAAAGAACTCATTGGCTCTAAGTCAACTGTTCTGGCACCGGCGTGTGACAGTGTCCCGTCTCGGGCAAGATATCCGGTGGACTGCTGTGATGGAGGCTGTGACTGGTGCATCGCCTGGGGATACACTGCCAGAGACTGCTGCGGGATCAGAGCACATCCCAGGGAGCCAAGCTCCAGGGCCTTAACCCGGCAAATAATTACCTCTCCCTCGTGAGCATGTTTTGTTTCACAACCTGGCAGTTCAAAAGGATCAGCGACGTCTGGTCTCTGCATTATTCAGAACCCGTGTGCCTAGCTAAACAAGTATTTGAACAAGCTCATTCATTTAAATATTGAACTATTTATTAAAATATGATCCCCGTTCCATCTATGGTTGACATTCTGTTTCCAAGACATGTTTACTGCGCTGTAATGACAAATTTGCATAAATTACCAAAATGATGACATAATTATCAATCTATATAAATATACAGCTTTAGAAAAGAATAAGAGATCATTTTCTGTTTGCTCTTTTCTCAGTTTATGGGTTTGTGTCTGTGAGTACTATTTTGTTTTTTTTTTTGCACACTGCAGCCTGGTTCCTCCCTGTTTCTCATGAATGAAGGGCATCTTCCTTGCTTCATGGGATTTTTCAGTCCTGCTTATAGGAGCCTGTTATGAACTAGCAGTGCACTTTACACCTGCACTAAATCTTTCCCATTCCCATTAACAGTTGTCTCTCACATTAGAATGTCGCTTCCGCCCTTTACCTGGCTGGTTTACGGTCCAGTGTCTCCTGGCTCACCTTGTTCCTGGTTACTGCTGTCTTAGAAATTTTGAACCTGGAAGCAACCTGCTGCTCAGCGTAGCCTCCTGCCAGCAGAACTGCAACTAAACCAACACTTAAAAATGCAGATTTATTTAAAAATATAGAGTGGTCTCTTCAATTTTTCCATTGCTGTATATGCACACGGTACAGATACACAGCACACAAAGGTATTTTGAGCAGGTATGTGGCTGGAAGAGACACAGAATACAAACATTCTAAAGTTGCTAACTTAACAGTGATGCCTGTCACATTACATATTTGCGATTTTAGTATTTTCTGATTTTTGAATTTTGCCACATGCAAGAAGAGAGACACTTTTCTTTTAGGGAATTTATTAAAAAATTGAAATTGATGTTGGTTTGGTCACGCGAATAGTAACAGAAATAAATCTCTAGAAAAAACCATCAATATGATGAGCATCACTTTGGCCAGCAAGCTGCTCCAGTGCTTACAAAAGCTTATCAAACTCTTATGAAAACTAGCTGTGCTTAATAGAGCATTGCCTTCAAGATTATCAGTGTCTATGAAGGCTTATGTGATCTCACTTACGAGAATTCACCTTTCAGAGCGGTACAGTGCTCAGAAAAGCTTTACTGTGCTTCTTACAGCTAGACTACCCTCAGACGCTCGAAGATATTCAAGTACTCATTTACACCAGGCTGGGAGTACACCCTTCTGAGCAGAGCAGAAATGCTTGCACGACTGTGCATCAAATTCTGCTAGCAGCTCGATGCTTAAGTGGTTAACGACCCGAGTCATGACAGATGTTATGCTGACTTTTAAAAGTTATGTCATGTTATGTGAGAGTATTAAAACAGACTGAATAACCCTAGAGGTAAAAACTTCAGAAAATATAATTATCTAAGTAAAAAAACAATGCAATCTAAATCAGGGTTCCCCAGTTGTGGTCCTGGAATGCCAGTTAGCAACACAGATTTCCTTGCTCAAACACACCTTGTTCAGCTCACCAGCTAACTCCCACGATTAGTATATGTGTTTCACATGATTAGTATGTGCGTTTATTGGAGTCATGACAGAAGAGCGGAACCTTCAAAATGGGGGGGGGGGGGTTTCTCTGTACCTCCCAGACCTGCTTGACCCCCTCTACTCTGCAGAAGGACGGAAGTGTATGACTGACACTGCACAGCGAGAACTATGACATGGGCCGGTAGTAAAAAAGGCTTAAGGAAAAGCCAGACGAGTCAAGAATATATGTCAAGGAATATATAATGAAAGATTTGATTAAATTAACCTTTAAATACAGGGACTTTGTATAAAGAATAAACATTAAATTTAACAATTTCATCTTATTACCTAGCTTGTAATTTGACACCCGTGATGGATGATAGATGACCTGGGCTTAAGTGTGAAGGAATGAGTGACATGGGAACAGGATGTGTACAGCACTGCAGATACACACGCGTCCCTGCTAATGGCATGACCCCCTCCCCCCCCCCCCCCATGACCTCCTCTGAGAGATCAGCGTCAGCACAGCAGCCGGCCACCCGGTGCACACCTCTGCGGAGAGCCTCCCTGGGCAGGGGG
>JAODKF010000046.1:18290799-18309708 GCA_026779585.1 Mormyrus proboscirostris | reverse complement strand
CCCCCCCCCCCCCCCCCCCCCACGTGCCACTGGCCAGCCTGGCAGCAAGGATGACGCTGCATTCATCATTCCGGTGAGTGTCTCCTCCGTGATGGGGGGGTTATCATACCGGTTAAGCTCCACAGCTGTCATTGGCAAAACATCTCCACATGTGATAAAAGGCAGGACAACAGGAGGGCCGCAGTGACCGGGGGGGTGGGGGGTACACAGCCCCCCCACTAGCCCTGCTTGCAGATTTAAAGAAATGGGGGAGTGGCTGTACTGGAGCCAAAAGCGTAACCTTTTGGGAAGACCGCTTTCCTGCAGCCAGGCATGTGTGGGCAGCTCTCTGGCCACCAGTCCACAGAAACAATACTAACACACTGGCCGAGTGAGTCTGAGTGCAGTGATACAGCAGCCCCTCACAAAGTGAACCAACATCATCGACGTAACCGGCCACACCAACGATTCAACAGAGGCTTTTCGGGGGCTACAGCAAATCTTTAAGCTGGGGTTTAATGGTCATTAACCTTGTGTTACGAACATATAAAAAAAGATTAAGCCGTTACCCAGCCTCATGCGACAAAAAATACTACGACGCCTTGCATGTCCTCTCCGTCTACTCTAAAGACATGTGTGACATTGAAATCACGGATCTATTAAAAACCTAACAGCTTATAAGTATTCCTCCGTCAGCTTCCCTCTCTGATGGACCCAGTTTTCGTAATTCCTGCGTCTCTGGAACATGGCTGTTCCAAAAATGGAATCTCCAGTGTAAGATGTTGATGGGATTTTTACAGCATTTTTATGAATAAGGCACGACTATGATTTACACCGCTTCTCTTCACACCAGGGAAAGTGTTTTATAATGTTATTTAAATTGGAATTCTTGGCAAACATCCTCCGATATATTGCACTATGAAACCTTGATAAGGCTGCCATCTGCCATGCTGTACTTTGCACCACATGCCCTCAAAATGCTTAAAATCTAACGGCGAATAATACAGGATTCTTCTGCAGTAAACATCACATTTGGCCCTGTTTTTTACTTTAATGCAAATCCTTAGCTTCTTAATTTTTGACCATTTTGCAAATATATGCATGTCTATTTGCATTCAATCGACGGCGGGGAAAATCAAGTGCATTTTTTAGATTTGAATAGCAGCTTCTCTACAAACTCTCCCTTAGGTCCAGCCTAAACTCATTCAGTGCTAAAGTCTATTTTAGATGCAAGAAATCAGCAGCAACATCTTGGCTGCAAACCCCAGTTTACTAAAGGATCAGCTTGCTGCTGTTACCATATGGTCTGTTTGTTATCAAGCCGGACTCAAAACAGCACATCTGTTGGAGGGAGAGAGACAAGAGGCAGATTCTCCCATCCTCCATACATTTCCATGGCCTCTGTCACCTTCCTGCACGGACAAAGGGCAGAAATCCACAGCGGCATAAATGCACTGAGTGCCGATATGCTGGACCAGCTGAAAAAAGTCAGCAGCGCAGCATACATAGTGGTGATTTTTTTCTCACTTTATATACGGTTTATCCAGGGTTGCCAACTTTGGTCTGCTGGCTGGTGTGAGATTTTCAATTTGAGACAAGTCGGCACATTGTATGTAACAGTGTCATCACCCTGTAAATAGTCTGTAGAATTTGCCAGTTACGCAAACACTTTTGATGTAGCTAATTTTAGGTTTATAATGGGATAATATAGATTCGCCATAAGATTTCTTGTGTGAGCGTGCGAGTCAGAAAGTGTGAGTGTGACGCGAAATATGTGAGAGTTGCCAGCCCTGATTATTACTCTATTTTACGACTCTGAATGCATGGGCATGTCACCGTATATATTGCTCTGTTACTGTGACCTTGAATCTTTAAAAAGTCAAACATGGCAAATAGACTCTACCTATTAAGTACTGAAAATTTTATTACTGAAAATTTTGCTCTGAAAGCTGCTGCCAAGCAGCCTTTATATACATTTTTCAAAAGAAATCACTTTAGGATGATTCCAAGGGCCCCCTGAAATACAGGGACCCTAAAAACGTTAGAAACATATGTGGATTGGTGTGGGTTGGGGGGCCATATCATATGCGCACCACAGTGCACAAACGAGTCTGATCCCAAATGCATTTGAGTTGCCTTGGAAATGCAGTAAAGACGATAGGACTGCCAAGCTAAACAAAAAGCTATATTATTTTCATACCCAACCTTGAACGTTTTAGTTGCGAATGATAAAAGCTAGTAAACATTTTTTTTAAAACTCATGTGCCAGATCGACGCCAAAATCCATCAGCGCAGTGAAATATTTAATAATCGTTTTAGGGTGGTCATTATCTCCCTCTTGTGGCTACTAATGCACACTGCAGCTGCCCATGTAACAATGTGACAAAAATCTTCATAATATTAGGGCAAAAATTAAACATATACGGGTTCATTTAACACCAGAGGGATGACAATGCATAAGTAAAAGTATAATGACTCAATAAAGCTTTTCACTGACCAGGTGTCCTAGTTAAGCATAATTACACATCACCATCACCTTTTACAATCAACAAGAACAATGATAGTGGTAGAAATATCGAAAGTCAAATATTTATCCTGTCACAAACTACGATGTTACAATAAACTTTTTAGCAATGAACGTAATAAGGCCCAGTAAAAAAAAAAATCATTAGTTTATCATCCCCGCCCGCGTGGCGAATTTAGCCCGCATCGATTTTTTTTTATTTCTTAAAAGTGTATTTTCCTGTGTAAATTACACTGCCGGCATTTTTTTTTTATATATTTTCTTTTCATATTAATTTTGCAGATCAGCCCATATGTCATATATCTGTTGCTGTTCCTTTTGTTGAAAACTGTTATCTTCCGTTATCTTTTTTCTAAGAAATAAAAATAAAAAATGAATAAAAAATTCGCCCTCCCCCATCACTTGTTTCTCATTGAAAGGATGATAAATTAATGATTTTTTTTACTGGGCCTAATTTACGCTAACACTGTAAATTAAAGTATTAAAGTAATTTTCGGTGCCGTATTTGTAAAATACGTAGAAACGGTACTTTGTACGCCCTGGTGGATCTGGAGTTCCCTGTATGTGCATCGCCTTCTGTCTCCCTGATTGCAGGTGAACTGCACCTGTCCGGCTGCCTAACACACTTTAGATTGATTGGAAACCACCTCGGGGGGAGGCTAGAGAGAATGGAGGGAAACCGGCTTTACTCAGCGTGCCTGGTCATAACAAGCAGGAACAATATATAATAACTGACATTTTAAATTAAAAATATTGCAAAAATAAATATATAAAAATATGTTTGCATAAAAGACAAAAAATGCACATGTAAGACGATGCGTATTATAACACGGTTCAAAAAGCATGTTGTTTGGTGTTATTCATTTACAGCTAATATAAATGTAAAACGTATACAAAGTAAAATTCGATTTGCCTTTTGGCTGTATTGACATGCTCATTTGTTAAGAGCTGCACATATAGCGAAAATGAATACTTGGGTCTAATACTATATACAGTACTTGCAAATTAGAACCACTTAATTTAGAGTAAGTACAAGATCTAGAGTACATTTTAACAGGACTCGTAAAGCTTTATGACAGCTATCATAAAGGTGTTAATGTCAACAGCAGCGCATGCACTTCCTAAGATGGTCACAGCTGACGCTCCGCTTTGAGGCAGAGGCCCTGAAGGAACCGCGAACTGCGCCGCAAGGACTCCCCCTCGAAAACGAATGACCTGGATCTATGATCTATGAATAGCTGGCCAAAATGTCCCCGTTTTTAAAACCCGGAGCACACATTCCGTGGGCCGCTTTGGTGCATCTCTGTATCGAAAGTGTGTAATTCTGCCGTTTCCCATTCTGTGTGAAAAATAAGTCAAATAACCTTTCTGCGACCGACAAGTAGATGGGTTTAAGTGTTGCGCACACCAAAATATGGTGCTTATCTCCGAAGCCCCCCTAAAGTTGGCTTAACAGATGCCTCTGGGATATACGTTGTGCTGCCATGTTTAATGTCCAGTTGACCCTTTAGAGGGGTCACTGTGAATGATAATAAAATATAACCATTCTGGGTTATTTATATTTTATATTTTATCCAGGGTCGGTGCCTGTCCATCCCTGTCCTGCATGTTCAGCAGGTGTCGCTGGACATCCTGTTCCCTCTGTCATTGTCCTTAGTGTGTTTTCTTATTCCTTGGGCTGCTGCAGGTGTCACTGGCCATCCTGTTCCCTCTGTCATTGTCCTTAGTGTGTTTTCTTATTCCTTGGGCTGCTGCAGGTGTCGCTGGACATCCTGTTCCCTCTGTCATTGTCCTTAGTGTGTTTTCCTTATTCCTTGGGCTGCTGCATAGCTCAGTGGCTTGAGCGTGTGGTGCCTAGACTCTAGTGTTTCAGTTGTTTATCCTGTTTGTCTCTGGTTTAATTCTGATCTGTTGTGGTCCTAGTTTCTCCTACTGTTAGCCCTCAGTTGTGTGTCAATATTTCTAGTGTTTATTTCCCGGTATGTAGGTATGTACCAACAGGTGGCAGCCCTTCGTGGACAACTTGTTCTACAAAAAGAGCAAGTTGAGGGAGGCGTAAAAAAGAATTTCCCCAACAAAGGAATTTCCCCACGGGGATCAATAAAGTTGTGATTATTATTATTATTATTATTATTATTATTATTATTATTATTAGTGTCTTAGTTTTTGGTGTTAAGTTCCCTTGTTTCTGTGTGTGTCAATTGTTGATTAAATTTCTCCACCTGTGGCCTGTTTTTCTGTACTGTGCTCATTGTTTAATTGTCTTAATGATTCACACCTTCCTTTTGTTAGTCCTTGTTATTTGTGTATTTTAGTGCCTGCCTTTGTCTTGCTCATTAGTCTCCCATTGTGAATGTCTTGTCTGCTATTCACTGTGGTTTCTTGCTTGGTTTCTTGCTTGTGCTTGTCTTAATGTTTTAGCAATATTTTTCCCTGTTTGTTTTCTGACTCCTCGTCGTTGTCTCACTTTGAGGTTTCCCCCAGCGTCTTAGTCCCCTAATAAACCACTTTGTCTTGGAACCATCAGTGGATCGTCACTCTTTGTTCCCCACCTGAGCCATAACAAACAAATCTTCCTTTTCACTGGGCGCGAATCATTCGCAGTCCATATGACAAGCACAAGGCCGGCCCAATCCTGTCAGCAGATCTCAGATTTGTGAAGCGGCACCTCAAGGGATGTTTTCCACAAATATAAGCGAGACAGCAAATGATGGATAAATGCTTCTCTATTTATTTGCTTGCTCACTATTACCGTTTTACTTAATGTACTTCCTAATAATCCTTTATTGGAATAATAATTATTCATGGAAGCATTCTGTGTAATTTGGAAACACACCACGAAGCTGCTTCCTGCGTATGCTGGACATCTATAACACTTTTAAATGGCGGCCAGAGAGGCTTCCATCTATGCAGCAACATTTTGCTGACGAATCTGGTCCCTTTTCACATATCACAACAATTATTAAAAAATATGTGCTGTTGGAAAACTGTTAATCAAAATGGTTAATTCAAACAGTTTCAATACAGCTGTGGAAAAAATTGAATTTCTGTATTTTTTAAACAAATCTGCATTTTTAAATCCTGGTTTAATTGTAGTTCTACTGGCAGAAGGCTAGACTGAGCAGCAGGATGCTTCCAGGTTCAAAATTTCTAGCAGTACACAAGAACGATGTAAAACAGGAGATACTCGGAATGACCAGGAACCAGCCAGGTAAAGGGCAGAAGCGAAGTTATGAGAATCACTTTGAGACTCATGTTAAGGAATTGCTCAGTGTTGACATCTACTTCCATTAGAACTTTTTATATCTGGATCCAGGGATGCCAGAGGGGCATGGATACCCTGACACGTCTTCACTCTATCTGAAAGGGGCAGGAACAATAGCGCAGGTCTTTGTTAGGAGCAATAATTATTGCGCAAGGATTATTGTGCGCAGGATGTTCTAAAAAAACTTTGTGCTTTGGCAAAGGGAGTACACCGTTTGAAAGGTATCCTTTCATACTGATTCTGAACAAGACTGGTTTCCATTTCAGCATCTAATTCTTTAAATTTGGACCTATGAAGACCCGAGGACTGCCCATTAGTTGTGTGGCCTTTAGTCTGTCAATTGCTGCTTGACTCTTTAAATTATTAAAGGCTTTGTGATTCTTTGCGCGCAAACAGCGTGAAAGACATCATGTCTCTCTCTCGGTCTCATTCTTCCCCTCCCTCCTTTCAACTCACTCTGCTCCTGCTTTGAGAGATACTCAGGTACGACCACTTTTTACTGGGAACCACCAGTGAGGAAGAGTGCGGCGGTTCCAAGCACAGCATCCCGAACTCCAGCACCGGCACCCATGAAATTCTCGGATCACCTGCAGACGTGCATGACCCCGGAATGGAGGAAACAATATATTACCTATTGGGTGAGCGAGTATTTGGTTTCTCTGGGTGGCTGCTGCTCATTAATGCTTGCAAATAAAGCATCAGGGCACTGAGTGCTTGCAAAGGTTTTAAAATTTAATTCATTGGATGTACAAATTCCTTTACAAATGTGATGGTTTTATTCATAACACTGACGGTTGTGGATAAGAAATGATAATAAAGCAGTGAGACCAACGCAGTGTGACCAATGCAGTGTGACCAATGCAGTGTGACCAACGCAGTGTGACCGATGCATCTGAAAGCTTATGAGGTGTTCAAAATCTTCAGGCAAAGGCCAGTGGGTAAATTTTGTGGTAACAGGTGTCATTGTGACAAAACGAGTGTTCTGAACTGCAGGGCAGTTTACCTGAAAGTATCACCTCTGCTTCCAGACCTTGAAGTCCATGCTGTATGCAGGAATGAGGAAGAGATTCACAGATGAAGGTATGACAGTGTCGTGCTAAATCGCTAATAAACCGTGAACCTGACAATGCATGATTTAGCACATCTGACACGAGTTAAAAGTGCAGTCAGTCTGCACACATCCTTCCAATTTATGTCAACGCAAACTGCCTTCCTGCTTTCTGTTCCGCTAGGACAGTCCGAGGAGGCTATGAAGCAGCACAACATAAGGCATTTATTACAAAGGTTATGTAGAAATGGTATGTAGGCACCTTGTACAGGATGCCAGTCCATCGCAGGGTATATACAATACGGGCAATTTAGGAACACTACACAACTTAACTGCATGTCTTTGGACCATGGGAGGAAACTCAAATGACATAGAGAGAAGCAGACACACACACACACACACACACACACACACACACACACACACACGCACACACACACACACGCACACACAGATTAGGTACATATCTATGTTAATGAAGGGACTCTTCATTCAATTCCATGGGAAAAACTCCACAATTCCAATACAATATTTATGTCCGTGTGCATAAATTATCTGTGAGTCTTTAAACATGGTTTTATTAGTAGGCATCCGAGTAGCAAAGTAAACATGAAGTTGCAGAATTAGGGTGCTGGTCATCGCTGTCGGTGGCATGAATTAACGACGGGATCGGAAGAGTAAAAGACAAGGCATTTATTGGCGGAAAGAGGAGATATACGCCACCTCCAGTGCCGACATCACCCCCACCTGAACCCAACCAGCCGGTCACACGATGCAGAAGCAGCGCGCGGCGCTTTTGTCCGTATTGACAATGGACAGAGGAAGATGGATTCAGATAATCTTTCCGAGCTCGTTATAAATGCGGCTTAAATCATCATTGTGGATGGATGGATGGATGAAATCATCATTCTGTGGTGTAGATAAAGGCCAGTAAGCAGCTTTCTGCTGATAGCTGCCCCCCCAAGGGGACGGCAAAGTAATTCAATATGTGCCTTTAGAAAAAGTCTGTGCAGCATTGCCATAAATTCAGTACAACTTCATATTCTCACTGTTTGAAGGGCTGTGTGGGCATTTAAGAGTCTGTTTTAATTAAGCGTTACGTTATGCGGCGCTACAGAGAATCTACAATGACCTGGAGAGTGCCGTGAAGCGTCTTTATAAACAAAGACAGCCTCTATAATGTGTTTCTGTGCTGTTAATTAATTAATGACAACCGAAGTTTCCAAAACTCAGTCCGTTTTTGAGAAAATTAGTGACTTTTGGAAATTTAATGAAGGTTCTTTGTTGGATTACATGATTACATGAGGACTGAGTGAGTTTTGATGATGAGAAAGCCTGACTTTAGGTCATTGTTGGTCTCTCAAAAACTACTAAATTTTGACTTTTGGAAAGGCTGTGGAGTTTTGGAAATTTGCTCTTCAATTCTGAAAGAAAGGTTCAAAGATAATGTGAATGCCTGAATTGTAGCAAATAAAGTATAGAAAAAACATGGGCTTCACTCCTAGTGATATAACATGATTGTTAGAGTGTCAGACCTCAAAAAAGAATCAATTGTATGACTGGAAGAGGTTGAACTTTGCTCAATATGATTTTATTCAACGTCTCTGTTGAATGAATTATAGCATTGCAGCGAAAACATTGTGAACCTTTAGTGGGGCCCAAGGACTGTCCCTGTCTCATCCCCCTAATGGCGGCTTGGTGTCTGGAAAATGGCTACTGCTGTCCCCTTGCACGTGGCCAAGAGGCTTGGCATTTTCAGACAATATGCTGACTATTAAATTGTTATTCCTGGGCAGCATTGGTCGAAGATTATCTGCATTTAAAGCAGCTGTTCTGACGCAGGTTTAAAACAGATCCATGTTTTACTGATGAAATAAAAAGGACTCTTCTAAGCTCTATGCAATAGCAAGAGAAATTTTCATCATGGAAAATTATATCTGATAATCGCTTTCCAGAAATAAAGCATTGTAGAAAACATTACTTAAAGTCATTCAAACATAATATAATCCCATTTGAAATGTTTAAGCTTTCTCCAGGTGCTTCCCCAGTGATCTTTTAGAGGCCTTAGGAATGGCGTATCTGTCTATTTTGCTGTGAAGACACCAGGAAAGACTTCTGATGTTTAAAATGTAAATAAGTAAAAATGTCTGTTTTCCATAACCTGCAGATCCTCATAATAGTGAAAGGCATTTGAGATCCGTGCAGGAGGTCTTCTTCCAGATGTGTAGCAAGGAACTGGTCAAGGTGAACCGCTTCTACTCAGGTGAGAAGACAACAAGTCAGCTTTAAGGCCACTTTGAGCAGAACTCACAGCGTCTCCTCTGGGGTACTCTGAGAAGACAATTTTACCGCTTTACATTTCAGATAAGTTCTCAGAAGCCCAGGGGAGACTGAACATGCTGAGACTGGCTGTAGGAGCCTATCAGGAGAAGGAGAAAGCAGAGCAACACGCCTCTGTGTGGAAGCTGAGAAGGTTCCTCGAAGCCTTAAAGGCAGATGATGAACAGCAGACTAAGAGGGGCCTTAGTTTAGCTGTGAGGGAGTTTTACTACAGCTTGATGCTCTTGCAGAACTATCAGGTATGAAGGAGTTTTGACACACAAGGATTCAACATTCTTTACGACCGTGTTCAGCAGCTGCAGTGGAATGCTTACTCCCTCAGCCAGACTCAGTTAAGGGAGACACAGTGCTAAACAATACAGGTGCAGCAAAGCAATACAAGGTATTGGAAAACAACACAAAAGAGTACAAAACAATATAGATGCTGAGTACAAAACAATAGAAAAAAAGAAAAAACCAACACAAAGCAGGACAACGTGGATGATTTGTGGTCAGCGGCTAATAAAGTGTAGTAACAGACCTATGAAGTGCCTGCGTCTGTTACAGGAAATGCCCCTACTTGCAACATGTTGACAGTATGGGCCACATTAATGCACCCATCTATCTTCCAACCAGTTCAGAGGTTGGTTCATAGGGAGAGATCCGGAGCCTGTTCCAATCAGCACGGGGCACAAGGTTGGGGTGTACCTTGTACGGGATGCCAGTCCATCGCAGGGCATATACACTACGGGCAATTTAGGAGCACTAAATAGCTTACCTGCATGCCTTTGGACCATGGGAGGAAACTCAAATGACATGGAGAGAAGTAGCAGACACACACACACACACACACACACACACACAGATTAGGCACATATCTATGTTTATGTGGGGACTCTCCATTCAATTCTATGGGAAAAACTCTAATTCCAACAATGACAACCTTAACTCCTACCCATACCCATGTGTAGACCAAAAGAAGTGGTCCCCACAATGTAAAAATAAAAGGTGTTTATCACATTGTAGGAACATTTGTAATATATACATAATGACCATACACATGCACGCGCGCATGTGCACACGCGCACACACACACACACACAGCAGAGGCAGGACTCCCTACGTACTTTAATTCACAATGTCACTCCAGCTGCATTTTCATATTTTCATTATATCCTTTAAAAACAGACTGAATTTTACATCTACATGAACGGAATGGTATAATCATCAATAGTAAAATGACAGTTCAGTACTAGTCTATTCATGCATGTACTGTCCTGTCAGTCGGCAAGGGTTTTGTGTTTGATCGTGTCATCTTTGAGTTAGGAGCTGAACTACATGGGCTTCTGCAAGATCATGAAGAAGCACGATGCGAGGTTTGCTTCAAGGCTAGGTGTTAAGTGGAAGAAGGAGAAGCTGGAGAAATCGCTGCTCCACAGCAGTAGGAGAACATGCGAGTTCATCGCTGAGGTGGAGGTAAGCAAGGGAGCATCATGGGAGGAATGGTATCATCTCACAACACGGAGCAACCTAGAACATCCAGACCGACTCTCATTCTGCTCTTACCTCCATCCGCCTTGAGTCTTACTCCTTTATCTCCACCAAGTCATTAATGTGCCAGTTGGTGGGTGGAGACAGACGGAAAGTCGCTGGGAAACTTCAGCTGCCACCAATAGGAGGAATGAAGGTAAGTCTGTCAATATAATGCATTCATCTCTTAAAGCACAGAATGAAGATTTATAGCAACATTTAGAATAAATTAAGTAGAACGCAAACTTACAAAAGGTAATAGCAACATACACTTGGTTTCTTTTGTATTAAAATCTCTATATCCATTTCCAATGAGCTTGTACCAAGAATGTTAGCAACTAAAGTTTTTAATGGCTGAAATTACTCACCTTAAAGACAGGCCTGGAAGTAAATTCAGCTGAGTTGAGATGGCCAGCCATGATATGCCAGCTTCTATGATGAGTTCTTTCTCCAGCCTGTCCCTGTATGGACCACATTTCGGTTGGGGGTGACCTGTGGTCTCCTTCTGGCTTTACTGACTCTCATTGCACTGAGAGGTGAGATGTTTGCATGCTCCTCCCCAAGTCACTGTCTCCAACCAAGGAATGACACAAAGTTTAAATCCATGAAGTCAACGACGAGAGATGTCTGGCGATGCGGAAAAGTATCCGCTCATGACATAAAGATAAAAATGATATATATTGTGGACCATGGGAATTAATAAGTGATGCATGGCCATGATTTAACCAAATATATATAATGTAAATAAATATATATATATAAATTTTATCTGTATGTTAGAATCAGGGCTCTGCAGAACAGTATGAAAGACAGAACAAGAGATATGGATGGAAGACTGTCATTAATCCAAATCTTAATCGCTGGTGGTGGAACCCCACCCTTCCGATATCAGTGACACAGGTCCAAGAGTGGGAGCCGCTACGACCTCTGCTGCGACTCTACAGGGGCGGTTTTCTGCTTATCGAGTTCCTCTTTCTGTTGGGGGTCAACGTTTATGGTTGGAAGAAAGCCGGAGTCAACTATGTCCTCATCTTCGAGCTGGACCGCCGAGATAATTTATCTCACTACCACTTTTTTGAAGTAAGGATGAGTACGACACCTGTTCAGAGATGCAAGCAGTTTTATTGAGGATACAATAGCAAGCAAAACATGCTCTCGGACAGGCAGTACAAAAACGATAAAAGCAAAGTATCGAGATATCAGTCTATTCACAATGTAAATCTGGACTGATATGTTCTTTTTCTCATTGAAGCTAGACATTGTTATATTCCAAGTAGGAATTAGGGATGCCCAATATGAGCCTGAGATAACCGGTGACTGGAGGGGTGAGTGACGCCGCTGTCCTGTGTTTTAGGCGGCAGGGGGTTTAGCCGTGTGCTGGTGCACAAGCATCCTGGCCTGTCTCTATGCACCTCTCCTGCCCGTCCCTCTGCAGCTGCAGCCCCTCCTCTTCTACTGCCTGCCCCTCCTGCTGCTGCTCAGCCCCATGCCCGCCTTGCACACCCGGGCTCGACGCTGGCTTCTCTCCGTGCTGGTGAGCATGTGCCCGGGCCGGGTGCCTTGGCTCAGGGATGTCGAAGCTGAGGCTAAGCGGCCGGACCTTGGATACACTCACAGACGACCTACTAACCTCAGTTAACATAACTGATCGTGTCATGACCGTGTCACTGGGCATTTGTATAAAACTGTAGAAGGTAAAAGGAACTGTGTAATAATGCAGTTAGAGAGGCCACATTTAAGGGGGAATATGGTTTAACCCAGATCTGAGTTCTCCAGGGCCTTCTGAGCATCTCCTTGATCTCAGCGTCCATTCTGTCCTTCCACAGTACAAGGTCCTCACCACTCCGTTCCACTCAGTAGGGTTTCCTGACTTCTGGCTTGCCGACCAACTGAACAGCCTCGCACCACTTTTCCTGGATCTGTGGAGCCTCATCTGGTTCTACGCGTGTGAGGTGGATTGGAAAGACCTGGCCAGCATGTACGCTCCGCCTGTAGGTGAGCGGCACCTCGGAATGGCCCGTCAGGGCTGAGGTAGGAAGGCAGATGGGGCAGCATCGCTGATTGGCGGGCCATCCCGCTCATCTCCTCTGCCTCTCTGTGCGAGTGCTCCAGGAAGCCTGGACTGCGAGAGGACCTCCAAGGACCTGAGCTGCCTGATACAGTGCTTCCCGCCCTGGCTTCGCTTTGCGCAGTGTCTACGGAACTTCTGGGACAGCGGGAACACCAAGCCCCACCTCCTGAATGCCGCCAAATACTCCATGGTCTTCCTCACGATCACCTTTGCCGGCCTCTACAGCATGGCGTTAGGTGACTTCCCCGGCCTGAAATCACGCGGCTCGGGGAGAGGAAACGAACCACAAGAGGGCGTAACTGCAGAAAGGAGGGGCTGCAGTGTTACTGTTGACTACAATATAGGCTAAAATCGTAAAGATTAAAATGCAGAATACGTTATATCCAGTCAGATTCTATTTAATGTAATAACTGATACAGCAGTACAAAGTGCAGTGATTTAAAGTTGAAATGTATGCAAATTAAGAGCAATAGAAGAGACAAGTACTAAAAAGAATTAAAAGGAAAAAAATACTGCTTTTAAAATATGCATATACATTTTATTATAAGGGTTTATGGAGTGATCTGAAGTGCTTGAAAGTTGAGGTGCAGTGTTCAGACCAGAGAGCTGCTCTTCATGGCTTCTATCTCTGCACCTGTTTGCATCTTCCAGAGTACCCCAGTCAGGCCGCGGGACTGACACTCTACCTGTACCTCTGGGCTGCTTCTGCCTGCTGCAGTGTGCTGGTGGCCATCACCTGGGATTTACGGATAGACTGGGGGCTTCTCCAAGGGCCCGACTTTCTGAGAGAGGAGGCTGTGTATTCTAAACGGGTAGCCAAGTTTCTGTAATATTTTTTGCTAACACTACCGTAACTCTGCAGCATGTGTGTGTGTGTCACTGCAATCCCAATGGAAATTCAAAAGTATTTGTGGAATTGCATTAAAGCGTCAAATGTCTTTTATGAATCGAAATTAGCATAGAATCAGTATTTGCTCTGTAAACTTGATATTTCACTGAGACAGTGTACAGGTCAATTGGCCAATATGGTATGAGAGACTGACATTAAGACAGCCTCTGTTAATACATTCCAGATTTAAACCCTAATGTATAATGATCTTTGTTGCATTTTTTATGATCCGCTTTCAGTTATTATGGCCCGTACAGTGTGAATGGTAACTGAAAGATAGCTTCATATAGAAGTGACATCCCCCCGCTACACACTGCATGCCACGTTTATAGCCCACCCGGGTGCTTGGGGTTACAGGCCTACTACTACTGTGCAATACTGGCGGACGTGTTGCTGAGGCTGGCCTGGGGGGTCAACATCATCCTGGTGCAGATGCGGGATGCAGGCTCAGCCACTGCTACAGGGATTCTAGCCCCACTGGAGGTCATTCGGTGAGGAGAGAAATGCCGGCCGTTTACGCTTTTCACTCTCATCATGGAGTATGGACAAAACCGACGGGTCTGGTTTGGCTTCTCTGCTCTTTCAGCCGGTTCATCTGGAACTTCCTCAGATTAGAGAAGGAGCATCTGACTAACTGCAGCCTGTTCCGAGCGGTCAGAGACATCCCAGTACGGCCCCCGACCCAGAACGGACACTCCTTCCTGGAAAAGATCGTGGAGCAGAAAAATAATGGAAAAACCTGTCAAAAACCACATTCTGCAAAGACTAAATCGATCTCCTCTTTTAAGTGGACAAGGTAATGCTCTGGAGCAGGACAATTTATCAGTCTCAAACTTTTAGTGTTCACTGGTTGTTTTACTGTCAACCATAATAAGCTAAAGATGAAATTTTCTTGTGCAAGCCTATTGATTCTAGGACTGTTAAACTTAAATTATCCTTCCTTTTTCACTGTATCAGGGCAGCAGCAACAGAGAGAAAACTTTCAATGGAGTGTATAGAAAACGAGTTCAATTTAACCTGAGGAGGAACAGAAGATCTCAGATTCTCAAAGTCTCCTTGCATTGCAGGAATGAATCTTCTCTACAATCAATATGTGGACTTTGAAACAACAGAACTGTAATCATCCTGACCACCCCCGTGTTCAAAATTAGCAGTAATGTGTAATAAATTAAAGAGTCTCGAATATCAAAAACACTTAATCGAATTCTATGAAAGATGGGCTTGTAATAGCCTTGAATGCAGAAAACAAAAACAACAATTAAAAAATATACACACAATCTCAAATAATTCACTTTGGAGCTTCACATTGAACACATACAAAAAGGTGAATCATCATAAATAAAACAACAAGGATTTCATAGGTCACTATAGGGGTTTTATTATAAAGCATACAGCCGTTTGTATTTTGTTTTATAATAAAATGCCGTTACTCTTAAACTGCACCACAATGAATGAACGTTGATGGACAAAAGAAGTTCAGGTGAGACTTGTAACATCTGCAACGGATTTGATGTCCTCTTTTGTTTTCTATTCTTTTTTGTTAAAAAACAGATTAGTGTTTTGTAAAGCTTTTAACTTCTGATTTCTAGGTTCTCAGAATTTCACTTCATATCGCATGAATATGAGTGAGTTATTGGGCAGAAAATAGTGGAGTCCAGTATTGTATGCGTTCATTACTCTGCAGTGCTCTGAAGAGGACTAGATGTCCTGGCCACCCACTGCATTTCAGTGACAGCCTACAGGACCACACCACTATTGGCTTTGCTTTGTGAACTACACTCCAAGAAGTGACCTCAAGATGCAGGCTTCTTTAAAAAAATACCCTTTGTGAACGCTTGGATCTTCACGCTGTCAGAAACCGCATGATAGCTAGTATAGGGACAGGGACGGTCTGTCCGATGTGCTGAGTGGGTCTGCGATGGCGATGGCTTCCCATCTCTTTCCCTCTCCCAATTGTCAAAGCTCTGCCTCCCTCCCTTTTCGGTGCTGATGTTTACGTCACTGAATCATTCCCAAGGATAAAAAGAAAGGTAATCGGACACAAGGCGGTCTCCAGATATGTGACAGCCTCGAGTGACACTGACCTGTCTTAGTGCAAATGCAGCTGGCATGCAAAATAACATGAGACTGAACAAAACAAGGGCTCAGAGCCCAGCGCTGAAGGAAACAGACTCAGACAGCGTTTCCCCGCAGAGCAGACCTGTCCCAAATGTCACGCTCGTCTTCGTTACGAATCCGACGCCGAGGCAGCAAGTCTTCCCAGTGTCCAGAGGGAACGAGGCCTAGGTCTTCAGGTGCAGCTTAACAGGCAACATTCACGTGCACATGTCTCACTCCGTCACAAATTTCCCTCCAGAGTTTAACATAAGAAAATTGTCACAGGGATACAGGGTTTCGGAAAATGAATCCACAAACTTGGCATCGGATTAAGAAACACAGTCATCGGGTCTGTGGGTCAATATGGTATGAGTGACTTAGGGTTTGGCAAGACAACTAACTCTGATAAATTCCTCCAAACTCCATGATGAACATACACACCTACTATAATACTATTGCCTTCTGCTGCAAGTGTAGCAGAATATTTCACTACCTATGAACCCCCACTAGGTGGCGGCCAAAATAAAAACAGGTCTATAAAAGCATTCAACATCATTGTCAATTTTATTTTATAAAGCTACAAATTAGCCTTAAAACAAATGACATATTGGGTCAGCTTAAACATTCCTAGAGTTTCTGTCTCAGTTTTACTTCTGTACCTCTAAAAAATATTACAGACACGTGCAATGGCTGCAAATAGTGAAGTTAAATGCAGAGAGCCAGGCAAACATTACTGATAGTATACCATTTATAAAATACAGCTGGGGAGAAAGAAACAGTCATTCAAGCAGACTTGGGGTCAAATGCATTTCAGTTTAAATGCTACTATATAAAAATATGTTGGACTTCATCTTTCATATCAGACTCAATTCAGAATATACAATATTTAGCTCTCAAATCAGACAGCTTGATGGGGACATTCTTTTCATATATGGATATAAGGCTGAACATCTAGGGGACAGCATAGTATGTACAAGCAATTGTAATTTGAGTGAAACTGTATAAATGTAACATTTTGCAAATACTCAATTTACAATGTACTTACAATTTAAACAAGTCAGGTAATTCATGATGTTTTTGACAAAACTGGTTGCATTTCTGTTCAGAACCCCAAGTCTGGCTATAAACCATAGATTGTACATTACATTGCATAAGCATATATTTACCAGTTGGCCATAAATTTGCATTGCATGTAATTTCTTTTTTGAAGAAAGTTCTCAAATAAAAAAAGTGCACATTGAAGCTGAATCAGATTCCCTCATAGTATAAAATCAGCTTTTCCTAAAAGCTGCTAGTCCAGATCCGCACAGTCTACACCACAATACCACGCTTCTTGGTACGGTGTGTTTTTCTGAAGCAGTAAACGTGTACAAAAATGCTCATGCAACAAGTAACGATCCCACGGTCACAGTCACGTTAATCGTTTTTGGTTCATCCTTAGTTACTCTTCATCACGGTGTGCAGACGTTTCAGCCCCCCACCCTGCCATTCCCAAAGCAGAAAGTCTCTGTTCTCACTCTCTCTCTCTCTCTGGTATCCTCGGGTACACAAGCTTTCCCAGGAAAGCATGGAAAATTGCATAACCATCTCAAGCCACCACTGCAAATGATTTCTGTGAAACAAACATGGATACAGTCGGGAACATATGCACAGTACATTTTAAAGTAACACCATGAAAAAAAAAAAAAGCTTTGCAATCTTCTGCTTATTTATCTAGCTGTGTGGTTTTTGTTTTTGGGTCTCTGCTCTAAGCATCTGCAAACCAGAGGCACAGTTAAAAAGCAAAGCACAAAGCAGACGGGTATACGGTGCGAAACGCAGGCTTCTCAAACACTTTCATAATAAGATATTTAAGGCACTCTCTACTCCTGCCCACACGTAGCTCCCACCAGCCCCCTCCATTACAGGAGAAGCAACAAACAGGAGAATTTGCCGTGTTAATACACTACTATAGGCAACTACGAAAAATAAACACTCGTAATGACTAATTCCCCATATAAGGAAACAACGCGATTGGGTTGAAAATGTCTTAAGAAATATCAAAAGGCCAGTTCAACTTTGATATGGTTACTGTAACGGTTATCATGCCTCGCGTTTGACCCTGTAATTCAGAACTGAAGCACATCGCTTCCCAACCATCCACATTTAAACAACTCTATATAATATGATTCAAGTTACTTGAAAAAGTTATTACAATAAATATGATATAACCATCCATATGCTTATAATTAGTGCTTGCCATTTCTCCTTCCATATAAAAGGGTAGCTGCACACAGACTTCATACTATAATCCATGTATTTGATTCATTCATAGTCACAAAAATAAATTACCAAAATAACAGGATCTCTAAGCAAGGTTTCTACCAGCTGGAGTAATTAATTTACAGACCCTGCTGACCACTGGCCAAATATGTCGTTATTACAGTAGTTCTTTGCAGAATTACAGTTCCTTCATTAACACAGGGGTCAGGTAACAATGATGAAGGCTAAGAATAAAAAGTGATAACCTAGGATGAAGGCTGTAACAGTTTACAATGTCACTAATTCACTACTCTGGCCATCGATGTAACCGAATGGGGCCCTTCACGTCCAGAGGAAACTGGGTCAGCTCACAGCCGCGAACAATCATGCAGGACCCTGGTAAGAAGGCAGCCACTGACTCGGCGATTCACTTCAAGGCTCCGCTTGAGGCGTGAGAGAAATTTTGCTACTTGTTTCAAAGGCATGAAAATGAACAAATCAGATGGAGTCGTCTATGAAATGCCCATCGAGAAAGCAGGCACTAGTTTCGGTGCCGGTGTCCTATG
The DNA here is from genome assembly GCA_026779585.1 of Mormyrus proboscirostris. Classification (NCBI taxonomy): domain Eukaryota; kingdom Metazoa; phylum Chordata; class Actinopteri; order Osteoglossiformes; family Mormyridae; genus Mormyrus; species Mormyrus proboscirostris. The sequence goes on along the minus strand of JAODKF010000046.1, from coordinate 18,291,179 downwards.
GCTTTGGAAGACATCTTCAAAGTCCTTCCCGGGACTCGTATGACCCCAGTGCAGCTCAGCCTGATGCTGACGCTGCCGCTCTCGACGAATCATTAACTAGTCATTAACTAAGCATTACCCAGTGTTCACCATGTGATCTTCACTCATATTTCCATATCAGAAGCTGATGAGCATCCTGTCCTCAGATCCCACCCATCACCCCCCACCCCCCACCCACCTGAACGGACCCCATACTCACATTCAAATCATCAGACTGTATCGGTTCACAGCAACTCTTGTAAACTTTGTCCCCTCAGCTCCATAGTGCAATCAAAACCCTGCTTTCCCTTCCACAGGCACCGGGGGGGGGGGGGGGGGGGGGGGGGGGGGGGGGGGGGGGG
>JAODKF010000046.1:18252312-18280553 GCA_026779585.1 Mormyrus proboscirostris | reverse complement strand
AATATGCTGCCATCTAGTGCCTGAACTGAAACACTGCATCGTCCTTTCACACTCACTGTTGGGGAGTCCAGACGCTGAAATGCAAGGTAGGGCGGTGGCTGGTGTCAGGTCTACAGGGGAGGGGCGGGGCGGGGGGAGGGCGGGTCACGAGGGTCCACTGGACCGAAGCTGCCAGCTCTGAGATATCAGAGTGCCGGAAATGGGTGGCGGTCCCGGGCGGGGTGCCGACCGGGCGGTGAACGCTGCTCTGTCTTCCCGACGTATTTAAGTAAAACAAGCGGACCGCTAAGCTGCGGCTACCGCCTGTGCTGTATTCAAATGGCACAACAAAAAATACAAAATAAATAAATATCATGAAAACAATCCAGCGGCAGAGCTCCCTGGCAACAGAGCTGCCAATCAGGACTCTGAATCTGCCCCAATGCAGGGGCCGGATTCTGACTGTGAGGTTCAGGACAGAGAGCCCGGCCGCAGTGACCGAGTCCGGCATTGCCTCATCATCATCACCATCATCATCATCACCATCATCGTCACGTCAGCTACCTGAACATGCAGTACATCCTAAACACTCATCATGCACCAAACCCCAAATCAGTGTGTTTGTAACTTCATTCCCCACTGAGTGTGGAGCAGAACGTCGAACACAAAGTACTGCAGTGAGCGTGTGGCCTTCACACGGCTCGTGCTGGACATGCGAGTCCGAGCATGGCATTCATCCCGGACCAAAAGACAAGGTCAGATAACCTTCAAGTCATCCTCTAAGGTCCAATAACAGTGCTCACCTGTAAAAAGAAGTGCCGTACCTGATACTCCGAAATGAAAAATTCATTTTCTGTAAGCAGCAGACAGCAGGCCACTCCTGGCCCGTGCCGCGCGCTGAAACCCTACACGGCCACACCTCAAGGTGAACGTGTTCCTATGTCCTGCACAGCCCCGGCCCTCGCCGGCTCCTCGCATGGGGGGGCCGAGTCCCCCGGCAGAACCAAGAGGCCTAGCTCCCGTCAGCTTCTGCGGAATTACCATGAGGCCCATCTGCGAAGCACGCCGTCTCTGCCGAGAGCGAGGATGCGCCGAACGGTTCGCCCCCCGAAACTGAAGGGCTGCAGCTGCACCTGGCACAGGAGGGTTCGAGGGCCGTGGAGATGCCCGGCACGGTCAGCCATGCCATCCGGCTGACGTGACCGAACACGCAAACACGCTAAAGCCTTCGTCACGGCTGCTCGATAACCCCTGAACTGCTGAAGGGCAGAGATCGGGTGGAGAGCGTGAGGAAGTCGAGGTTTAGGGTAACACACGTGGCAAAGACGAATGACTTTATAGGACCATCTCGGTTTAATATTAACAAGAAATACAGGGATGGCGTCTGCATAATTAAAACAGGGATGAAAAGTATTGCAGATAAAACCGGCCGTGTGAAGCTCATTCCAGTTCAATGACCACGCAGCTTGGGGATGGAACGGGGACTTTATCAGGGTCCAGGGGTGGAAATGGATCAAACGAGGATTAAAGCAAGAGGAGAAATTATTCGGCGTCAATGGGGGCGGGGCAATGTGGGAGAACAAGATGGCTATCAGGTTTTTGGGAGGGCTGGAGTATTGGAGAACACTACATAGGGGATGCATGGGTACGATCTGACCGTAACCCCCCCCCCCCCATCTAACAATCTCTAACAGTGTTGATATGAAGACGATCCACTCCTATGTACCACTGTAAGACTCCGACTGCAGCAGGATGTGTGTCGAAACAGCTGAACAGGACTTTCAAACTCCCCTCCTCTGAAAGAAGGACTGAATTACTGAGCCTTAAAGCACAGACGTGGGGGGAGGGGGGAGGGGGGTTCAAAAATGCAGACGGCAACAGCCACTGGTGACAAAACAAGGTTATTTGTTGACAATGAGATTGGGAGTGGTGGGGGCAGGAGCAGGTGGAGAAGGCACAGCTAGGCGACACCGTCCCTCTTAGACGGACGCTTCACCCAAGACATGCCAATATGGTTAACCAGTTATCGAACCACTAGCATACTGCCCGGTTTGACCTGCATTAACGGTGAACTGTTCCAAAGCTAATACTATCTGTAAGCTGACATCACATGTTTATCGCTTTATGTTCCCACAGTCACAATCTGGGTACAACGCTGTTGCCCATCAGTCAGACGATGTTACTGGCCCCATTTTTTACCCACGTGTCCCGCTCTTATGGTGTGTGGGAAAACGCGGAACTACTTCCCTACATGCGTGAGGGTCTTGTTTGGACTATACAGCAGCACGGCCAATAAAATGGCCATTTATAAAACTGCGGTGTTCCTCTGCCATTGAGTCGTTACCTTTTAAGGACGAGATGTCGAGATCCTGTATGAGTCAGCAGTATTATACAGAGAACGAGGGAGAGAGTGTTGGAGAAGGGGGGCGAGAGAGAGAGAGAGGGAGAGAGGAGAGGGAAGAGCGGGCGACAGCCAGGAAAAACAGGAAGTTAAGACAAAGACGAAGTCAGAGAATGTGAAGGTGAATGTGCTTATACTGAGCTTTGGTGATGCTGCCCTGCAGATTATCTGGCAGAGTTTGGGTCCCCGTGACCCTGCGACTGCACTCTGCTTGCAGCCAGTAAATCATAGCGACGCCGTGAACGGACAGCGTACGTCTCACACGGCGTTAGTCACCCCAATGTGCGTCGGAAAAGCGTTACAGAAAAACACGGAGGCCACAGAGCCCCAAAAAGACGAAGCGAGAAAGGCCCGAGGCACAAAAGCACAGGCCGCGATGCACCTGGCCTGCGACGGGAGCCGTCCTGCGCTCGCATGAAAGCGGCACCTTTCCGCTGCAGCCTGGGCACAAGTTCCGCAGCCCAGAGAGAGCTGACAGCGCCTCCCCTGAATTCCGGGCTTTTTCCACTGCCTTGGCACGATACCAGCGTCCTGGCACAAAGCTGACACACTTAGTACACACAGGGTTCGGGTAACACTACACGCAGCCCCTCGCGCCATTCACAGTTACAAACCACACATACAGTCTGCATGCACTGATTCACCCCCAAACAAAGGGAAGGTAAACGCAGCCGACAGAACATTGCGACGGATACGGCGGCGTTCCCTCCGCGACCGGCAGTGTCAGGAGCCGTGGGGGCTGCTCCCTGCTATTTACAAAACCAAAGTTTCCCCGGACTAGTTATTATTGGTCCCGTTTGGAACATACAACGTAGCTGAGGTAGGGGCAGTAACAGCACAGAACATCGTTTTGTATCAATATGCTTATTATTCACCTGTCTTAATATCAAAGCTGTGCGTCAATGCTTATTGATGTGAATCAGTGCATGTCATCAATATTTACAAACAAAGACGCTATTGTATGCCAGTGGAGGGTTTGCGACAGCCTCGTCGTATACGCATTAGCTAATGTAATTCAAGAAACCAAAGTTTCCAGCTCTTTCGAATAGGATCACCCCGCATTGTATCGTATCGAATTGTGTTACATTTCAAGGTACTGTACACCCGATGTATCATATTATTGTTTCGCTGTCCATACATATAGTATCATCATTAAATGTATTAAGATTATATTGTGCACTTCTGGTATTTAGCAGAACAGGCTTTTACAAGTGAATCCTTGTCTGCCTTTCTGGGTATAAATGAAGCAGTCAGACTGCAGAATGAAGCTCGATTTAACCAGACACAACATGGCCGACATTTATTTTTACAACAAGGTTCTCTGTGTATAGCTAGCTGTCGTCGTTAAATAATGGCCACATGATAACTCTTTCTCATTCAGGGGCGTAAGAACAAAACTCCTTCACAAATAAGATCAATGTAAAACTTTAGGCGATTATCAGGTCAACTCCCTCCATTTACCAAACAGGGATTAACATTATATCCCTGTATTTGCGCATGAAGATTTCAAGCCTTTCAGCTCCATAGCAAACAAAGCCATCCTTCCACCCATTTGCTTAACTGGGAATCACGGCAACAACCACTCCTTCAGGGCAATTCCAAAGCAGTTACTTTGCCAAACAAATTAAATACGACCAATATGAACAATAAAGCAAATGTAAATTGATTAAATATTTTATGGTGATTAACAGACAGATGACGATCAACAACCTGGTATATTTCACATATTCATTATAGCTTATAACTTGCTTTAAAGTAATACTACCATTGGTTTACAATTCAATCTCCATGCTACATCTGCTTAATAGTAGGTCAATCTGCAAGATATTTCTTTGTCATTGATTAAGGTGACAGTCACACCATAATTTCAACTGGGTTAATTATTTCACCTTTGTTTTACAGCCCTATGTAACTGGATACTTCCAAGCTGCGTTGTATAGTTCAGCTGATTTATAACGAATAAAATGAGTTATCAAACCATGACAACATAAACGCCCAGGTCCCCCCTGCTTTGTTTCACTAGATACCTCACCAAACTGGTGAATACAAAGGCACCTGTGTTCCATGTGATACACAACACCAATTCCTGCCCGTAAGGGGTTAATGGAGAATCTCTCTCCCCTTTCCAAGCTCAGCCTATCATGTAAAGAGCACACAGGCACGCATGCACGCGTACACACACACACACACACGCACACGCACACACACACATACAGGCACGCATGCACGCGCACACACACACATACACGCATGCACACACACACACACACACGCACGCACGCACGCGTACACACACACACACACACATGCACACGCACACACACACACAGGCATGCACGCGCGCACACACACACAGGCATGCACGCGCACACACACACACACAGGCACGCACGCGCACACACACACATACACGCATGCACGCGTACACACACGCACGCAGGCACGCGCACACACACACGCACGCACGTGCACACACACACACACACACGCACGCACACACAGGTTCGTAATTATATCTTTGTGGGGACTCTCTATTCATTTCTATGGAGAAAACTTTAATCCCTACCCAGCCCAAACCTTAACCATAAGTAACCAAACAAGAAACAGTGTGCAGTTAGAGTTTTGAATAGTCTTCCTGCTAGTGTAGCACAAGCTAAAACCCTGGGTTCCTTTAAATCAGAGCTAGATAAGTTTTTAACAACTCTGAGCTATTAGTTAAGTTCTCCCCAAGTGAGCTTGATGGGCCGAATGGCCTCCTCTCATTTGTAAATTTTTCATGTTCTTACAGTACAAGACTTTTTGCATTTTTAGCTTTAATAAAAACATATAAATGTAATATAAACATAATACACACACACACACACACACACACACACACACACACACACACACACCTAAATAGAAGAAATTGCCTTCATCCGAGCCAAATGATACTACCAGGCATATTGCCAAGGGCCAACCATATTAACCAGAAATTTCTGAGAGGGAAGCATTCAGATAAAATACATTTAAATTGTACAAATAATTTGTCTAAGCACGCTTACAAAACGTCTCCTGTTAGAGCTCTGCCCTTTATTTATTGTCTCTTTTGTAACAGTTTCATGCGGGTCTGCTGGAGTTTGCGAGGAATGCAATTACTTTTCATAGTAGCATGTCTTGGACTGGCTCCTGAAAGCATGCGCCTACACAGTGAGATTCCTCACCACGCTGGCTCAGAATCTCCCCGTACAGCCATTCTGCAGTGCCGAGCGTGCAACGGCAGCCCCACGGCAAACAGACGCGACCGGGACCCAGCTTTAAGCAGGATGCTATGCATTAAAATTCTTGCTCATCTTACATCTGACTATAAGAGGAAGGCAAGCGCAGATACATTACGGGTGCGTGGTTATTTGTGCTAAAACGTCACTGCCCGTTGGCGGATGCCGACCGATCAATAAGGTCACCCAAACGGATGCATGTGGAGCTGAGTTTTTACCACGGTTCCCGTATTCAGATCTTCACCCTTCACCACGGCCCAACAGCAAACACAAGACCCTTGGGCGAAACGATGGCATGTTGCTCTTCTGCATCACGTCCCAACTTCATTGTGACCCCTGAACACAGTCCCAAACATGGACCCAACCTCGATAAACACCACGATCCCTTCCTACAGGCTAACTTCCCGACTTATATACACATTTAATAAAATGCCATAATGGCCAAGATTCAATGAGGCATGAAATATTCAAGCTGTGTTTAAGGGAAAAGCAGAAGCAGCCGGCCGCGTTTCCGGCCGCATTTATCCTTTATACTCTCCCTCTTTCACAATGTATCACTTTTCCGGAGAGACCTGAACTGTTTGTTGGCTTAGCGGAGATGGTTTGCAATTTAGCCCACGTATCCTGGATATTTACGGACATGGCTCACATGAAATATGCTCCGTTTCCCAAGGGTACAGCAGAGGGACCCCGTGAGGAAACTCGTCACGAGCCCAGAATCTCACCCAGCGCCAGAAGTCCACAACTTTACTGAATATGCAGCACTAGATGGTCCCTAAACTAATATCAATAACAACAATTATTACAATGCACCAAATATTATTTTATATCTTATATTTTAAATTGTATTTCCATAAAACAGAATATACAACCATTTTAATGCTGCAGATATCTATCTATCTATCTATCTATCTATCTATCTATCTATCTATCTATCTATCTATCCTACTCAATAAGGGCTAACAATTAATGCTGTGTTTTACTAAATGTGTACAATATTTCCTGTAATAAATGCTCCCTATAGAAGTCCTGGCCTGATAGCCAATTAAGAACTGCAGACACCGAAACTGGGTCTGAAATGGTTGTTGTAATTACACTTAAAAAAAAGCTAAACTTATATGCTATGACAAATTGGACAAATTGCAAGTTGTAAATAAAATCATTATATAGCTACTTAGCAGAGGCTTTTCATCCTGAGTAAAAGCCTTCCATTTTCCACTTTAAATGGCCGGCTAACACTTTCATTTGAACGCTACACTCACATGCTGTACTGCATTTAATGCAGCCTACTTTGGAGAGGTTTTATATTAATGGTAATATGTTTTTAAATTATCAATTAAATTAGTTGTCTCTTGCAATCTGTGTGGATGCAAATTTTGTTCATCCAGCTAAACATAAGCAACACTAACAACACTAACAGCAAGAATAAACTAAGAGGCTTGTATACACTGAATTTTCGTTTGCATTAAGGTGCTTAGATGATGCAAAGTGAGCTGCCCACTCAGGTGGGCCCATTGATCTACAGGAACTATTTGGATCATGCATCTGAGACCTGCACTGGAAACCTTCTGAGTTACACACGAGTGCGCAGAACAGCACACTACTCACTGTCATGGAGTCACTTTCAATAACCATGAACTTAATAACCATGCTTCTATTATACACGGTATGATGCTTTTCAAATAGCTTCTGATATCCATTTCTTCAAAATGATGAAGTTGCCAGTTCACTAATAAAACCACTGTATGTGTAAACTTCCATTCACCTCCAAATTACCCAAAACACAGCTATGCTGACTGGTGCTGACATACCAGCCTCTCTAACAACTTTTCGTTTTAGGAACATTTACCGAAAACAGTTTTCCTGATATTCCCAGAATGTTTTCCCACTACTACAAAGATTAATATAAATGCAAATTTAGGGCATGTTAGAGCATGTTAGAGCAGTGGGTAATACTGCCACTTTATACATCAAAAATCATGTGCTCAAGGCTGGACAGTGTTTTTGCATTATAAAATAATTTTTTTTAACATTAATTGTATTAAAAGGGTGTTCAGGTAATAATGCCATCGAGCTGACATTGACAGAACCGTTGTTAAAATACAAAATGTGGAAATAACATTCCATTAATGTTACAGTAAGAACGTTCTCTGCCAACTTTGAGAATATCATCACATAACATTGGCTAAAGTTCTGGGAATGTTCCCTGTCAGTTGGAAAAGCACTCCATGTCTTTTGGCTGAGGCCTACATTCACTTCAAGACCTTGCTCTTGGTATACAAACAAAACTGGCATCACACCAGCATCACCCAAACCTTCATGGAGCTAAGCTGCTAAAGGTCACGTCAGGCCTCACGCCGGCCTTTCAAAGTACGATGTGTTTCTTTAGACATATAACCTCCGTGAATATGGTGTAACCGAATTCCCCTAACACACCGGCCCACACAATCCCTCCCACTGTTCGAGGAAATCATGAATGCAGCCAATTTGATTCCTGTTGCTCTAAACAGTTGCATTTTACGGTAGCATACACACTTTAATGATTGTGATATATTATTAATGGTGCTGCCTTCCTACCTTTCTTACTCGAAGGAATGCAGGCATTCTTTGCCTTTGCAGCTTCTTTTAACACCCAGTGCCAAGAAGAGATGCCTAACACGGTGAAAGATTACGCCAGTTCTAAATGTAGACTTCTCGCACATCTTGAGACTAACCGAAAACCACCAAACCCACACTCGGTCAGTAGCCCCTTCAGCTCACTCAATACGAGCATTAAAACTGACCCCAATAAGATGTCATAAGAAAAAAAAAAAAAAAAGGTATTGTATGATCTCATTCTCAGAAATCCATACAGGGCTTGTGAGGGCATACAGTCGGCTGACAGAGAGGGTTTTGAGTCTCTTTCATGTACACACTGTGCTTTATTTTATTCCGTTCATGTTTGGTGTGACAGCTGTGCAGAATTTCACTGTGGCGAGGCAGCAGTGAATAGCGGCCTTGTAAGCTTGTGGATACCAGCCACACAGCTACTGGCTGCACACTACAAGCTAATTGGCTCTCCCTTCAATCCAAGCCTGCCATCCATCCCCAATAAGATCTGCTCAATCCACACCAACACGGCACCAGGGATCATCGTATTTGCACAAAACACACACCTCCTGACTTATTATTCTCTAACTCGTAACACATAGTCAAATAAATTATAGACAATCAGCTGAAAATGCCTGAGCTAATACCATAGAGTGATTTTCTTCATAAACTCACATGGTACAGTATGCAAAAAGCATTAAATATGAAATGACCCATCTCTGAGCGCCAGGCACAAAAACACCATGATTTTGACATACGTTTCAATACTAAAATGATCTCATAGGTAAAAAACTTTATGACTGTCCTTGAGGTTGCTGATTCAGTCCAGAAAGTCTTTGCACCCTTGTTCAGCCATTCAGAATTCATCCATTCCACCTCAAGTGAGTCATTACACCCTGCAAAAATTAATCACCTTAAAAAAAAAAGCTAGTTCTCAGGAAACCGGCTAACAGGGAAGAAAGTTAACTCTTATATAAAATTATAATAGCACAATAAATAATGGGTTAGGCAAAAAGCATTCTTCATTTTTTAAAAAAGGTTCTTTTAGATCACATCTTGCAGATGTAGCTGTAAAATGAAGTAAGTTATTCAAGTTTAGTTATTAGTTATTAGTTTTGTTAGTGAGCTCAGTGGAAAAAAAGTACTCAGGATAAAAATATTTGTCTTATTTATTCATGTCAATCTTACATGATTTCACAACAGGAATTCTGCAATGAAGTACTGTTTACACAATTATTCATTTGCTTACAAAGTAGTGTTTAAACTACATATCCCAGCTGCCACGTTTGTTTCTGTGGTTACTCAGAAAAGCATTTCGGCCATAAAACAAAAAATATGTTAGCTGACAGACCTTTCATTACGTTTTTTTTATTATCATGTTTAAGTAGCTGCCAACAAACCAAACTAGCAGTTGCGCTGAATTAAAGAACTTAAATCACTGTGAGCGTTAAGAAACAAAACCTACAGGAAAGTGGAAATTCCAGAAACAAAAGGCCACCTGATGTTAGCCCTCTGGCATCCTATGAATCATTTCATAAAGTTGTTCAACAGAAATTATCTGTATTGAATTTCCAAAATAAATACAGTGTGTATGTCCTATAATAAATGTAACTTCCTGGCTATCAGGCGAAACTCCTAAGGCTGCTGAGGCAAGCCTAAACCATGTGGCTGTGTCTTACTTTCAAAGGCGTTTGTATGTGTGTGTGTGTGTGTGTGTGTAAATATAACACACACACACACACCTGTATTCATATCTTTGTGGAGACCATCCCTTTATTCATTTCTATGGGCAAAACCCATAACACACAACAATGACACAGCCCTAACCTAATCCATAAGTAACCAAACAACATACAAGTCTTCTTCTTTTCAGTTCTTTGATTGCAATCATAGATTTTTATGAAGTAAACAGCATTGCCTTGTTACATTTGGTCCCCACAATGTAATGCATACCTGAACCACATGCGCGTGCACACACACACACATATAAGGTTCCTCAGTAGCTATGTCCTAACTTTGTTTAAATCATATCTAACATTTTGATGCCAGTATAGAACAAGCAAGGCGGGGAGAGAGAGAGAGAGAGAGAACATTTATGTATATAACCAGCTACGTCCTGCACGAGTCCAGTATTTCGAAACACAAATATCCGATATGATTACGCAGGTTGCACTTTATGTTCTTTGCAACTGCCTGGGGACTCTGAAGCTCGTAACTGTTTTTTTTTTAGTTTTTTTTTGAAGAGTATAAAATGCTGCTTGAAAGGCCTACTGCAGCATAAACAGAATCACAACTTCAAGACCATGCATGATGTCACATGTCACAGCCTCCTGGGGGACACACTGAGAGAGGAATGCTTCAGCTTATCAGACTGTCGTTCAGCATTCATCCTCAGTAGCCTCTCACTCCCTTCCTTAATATTCTTCCCAGCTCTGCCATCCACTCTCAGACAACACAGGTCATTTGGCCAAACATTTGTGCATAGTGGAGTCCAGGACACTTTCCTACTTCCTGGGAGTCGTTGGTCTCTGCTCTCAAAAAGCATATAGACTGCTGCTCCGTCGACAAAAATCACAACAGAGGTTTAAAAGGTCAAGGAGCGGGGTATGTACCACATGCATGCGATAAAAGAAGACTCGCGGGACGCCATCGGCGCTTCTGCGCAGGATGAGTGTTTTTTAACTGACCCAAATGCTAGCTGGCGACAGGAAGAAACTCGCTGGGGCCACAGGTCGATTTGCTATGCAAAGCATGCCCACGTAGCGCCAGGCAAATTGACGAATCTCTTCAAGGGCTTCCTGTACTTATCACTTCCTCAGTCTTAAGCTGGGATACACCAGCACTAAGAATGCAGAGAAAAACACCGTGCGTGAGAGAGAGGTGGCAAGAGTATGGAGAGAGAGACAGGAGGGGCAAACAAGAGAGGGAGAGACTCAGAGCAACAGTGATCCTCTTATGATTCAGAGAAAACAGAAGCAGCGCTGGTGTGGCAGGAGCAACAATGCTTGATTCTTTTTATTATTAATTGTTAAACTTGTATCTACCCAAATCATGAGTCTAACCAATTTGCAGATAATTCAGTATTTCAGGATTTAAAGCATAATTTGCAATAAATTCCTCATTAAAAAAAAAAAAAAAAAAAAAAAAACATTTTGGCAATCAATGACTAAAAATCCAAGAATAATGTCTTAGGGTTAGGTAGGGAAAAGTAAACAGAGAATAGAGCTTTGCAAGCCTTATAAACCAGCAGTATGGGTTATGTTTCATCATAGGGAAGAGAAAAAAAAAGTTATAAAAAAAATATCTGGGGAAATTTAGTCAGGTTGTGTTGGGGCCTGTCTGCAGTCTGACACCAAAGAGAAATAGACATGAATGTTACAAAAATATTGATAATAAAACGGAGAGGCACAGAACATCAGTTTTCTGTTGCCTTTTACACGGATTGATACCAAGCCAGGTGAAATTTGGGGCGTTTAGGAAAGAAGTCACAATGCCATTAAAGCGGCTCGCATTGTGCCAATTAAGTGGCCGCCCGAAATGTCGCAGGGTAATAAGTTCAATAATGTGCCAGTTACGGTCAATTTAGAAAAGAGCACGATTTAATCTATAAACTTTTCGTATTAAAAAGCGCAACATCTGGATTTCTTAGCGCTGATGGCACATTTTTACTGAGTGTATTTTTAGCAGGAGAATTTGAAATGTACTGGACACCTGGTCAACATCCCAGTTCATCATAACTAAACTCGATTATTCACGTATAACAGTCCGTATTACTACGACTCAACATCCAAGACTGAATATGTTCTCGCCCCTATCATCTCTTTACGTTAATTAACGCTATTGTATTTCTCATCTATTATGCTTGACGTGACCGATAAAAGACTATATGTAACCGCGTAGGATACAGTGTAAAAAATGAAGCACTGACAGCCCTAATCTTAGAGACGTGCACAACTTTTCCTAAATGATTTTTATCGGTTTTCTCCCGTCGGGGGGCTTTGAGAGAGTCTTTTTTGGCAGGCTTGTGTGTACTCTGACGTGGGGTCTTATGAGCGATTTTAATTGTAGCCCACGTGAAATTAAATCTATTAGACGCACGTAGGACAGCGCCGGAGAAGAGAGGGGCCGCGATAGCGCTGCGTATCGGGAGCGCGACAAGGATCCCATCCCATCCCAGCATTATACGGTTAAATCCTCAAGGCCAACTCCGCATTCACATTCCTGCACATGCTTTTTTTAAATGTCGCAAATAAAGTTCGTCTATCAAATCAATGTCACGGGGTGGAGGAATAGTGGCAGAAGAAAAGAGCAACGCTGGCAAAAGAGATTTAATAAGCGTGAAATCTTGCGCCGATCATTAAAACAGGCGACCTAGAAATGTGCGATTTATCCGTCTCGCAGGTAAATGCTTCTAAAGCACACTTCTAATTAATGTAAGAATTTCACGAATGCCATGAATATTTCAAAGCCCCGAGCTGTAACGATCTAGCTTGGCAAAATAAAGGGAAAAATTACCGGCTGCGTCTCTCCTCCATAAAAGCGCCACCGTCCACTTCTTGAGGCTGTGATATTTGTCGGGCTGTAAAGTTATAGGGTGCAGATATGGTCGGCTCAGGCCCCTGCCCCCGGCGTCCGCTGCCTCGCCTCGCTCGCTCGCTCGATCGCCCCCTTTCTCCGGCTGCCTCTTCGCCCGTCCAGGAAGGGAGTGTGTGGCTCGCATGGACGCCGATTGAACTGCACTCTCACTGACATCATTCAGTCGGAGTTTTTAAAGACACAGACGAATCGTTTCAAGTAAAAGCGCCCATGCGCAAATACACAATCGGTTTAACTGCGGATATATTATATGCAAGGCTTTCCAAAATATTACAACAGACATAACTTAAAACTATTTCTCAGGATGTGGTCTATCCACGCAAGTCATATATAAATATGAACATGAATTTTAATGAAAATATAAATATTTATATTTATTGTAATTGTGTTATGGGACAAATCAAATTTACCGTGCAGAAACATACATAGCAGGCCGTTCAGATTTTCAAAGACAAATTGTCTTAGCTTTTTTTTTCCTATTTTTTGTCGAAGTATGTTCTTTTTTAAATAAGTGTAAAAGAAAACGCTTTATAGGCATTGCCACTTTGCTTTAGATCTGGTAAAACCCCATGAATACGTTTTAGACGGCTGTGATTAGGCGACCTTTTGGGAAAGGACAGGGTAGGTAACACTACATTTCCGAGCAGTTGTTTCTGCACTGTCTCATTGAGAAGAGCTGTAGCATCGTGCAGAGAGGTTGTTTTGGCACCTGATAAGGACACCCCTAGGGAGACTCTCCTTGGTGGTAATTCAGGCATGCCCCACTGGGCGGAGATGATGATGTGGGCTACCCAGAAGCAGAGATTGCATTTCTTGACTGGGAGCACCTAGAAATATCCAAGGAGAGACGGAACGTGTTATCACGGAAAAGGGTTTGATAGTTTCCACCTGACGTGTTCTCAACTACGAGTTCTCAGCTGCATTACAGGAATAGAAAATTGACAGGTGGGTGGATTTTGATGTAATGTAACTTATCATGTTATTACATATAACAACAATTTAGTGCCTATGTGCTCCCAAGCAATTAAAATAAAATTGTTTTCAGGGAAACGTATCACTGGAAACACCGGATATGAAAGCAACGATTTGACACAAATTGATGCAAATACAGTACAATAGGTGATAGTATACATAGGAATCTACTCTGCATGTGGCTATTCTCCTGTCCTCCACACGGGACTGCCCTGTTTAAATAGACATGCACTAGGCTACTTGAATTCGGTCCTGAGTGTACAGCCCCCCCCACACACACACACACACACACACACACACACACACACACAATTCTGACCGGGCTAAGACGTTGGAAGACGGAAGATGGATCAATGGATAGGCAGTTATTTGGCACGGAGATATTCAGAAATTTGGTGTCACGAAAAAAATATAACTACGATTCATAATATCAATTAAGGGAATTTTCCATTGCAATTAATTTTACATTTAAACGCCAAGCAGGAAAATTGTATTTTTGTTATGCCTTTCATTTTGTTGTATATTATAGTATCTATGTAATGAATGTCAAAGAGCAATGTGAAAAGCAGTGTTTCCTAACCTACCAGCTACAGCCAGCTGTAACCAAGACTGATACAATTAAGATACCAACATATGGCACGATTTCACATGACATGACAAAATATGTCATTTGAGCAAAAGTGAAATATATTTTTATATAATCATAATTATTATACCTGACCAGAATAAGCGCAGTTGAAAGATGTATTATTATTATCATTATTATTGCTATCGTTATTATTGTTATCATTATTATTGTTATCGTTATTATTGTTATCATTATTATTGCTGTTATTATTTGACATGCAGCATACATCACATCCAGAGTGAACCACAGCAGGGCGCAGGTAACTGAACAGTAATCAAGCAACAGTTACACAAAAGACACAAATTTAATCACTGGGCATGTTGGCATCACATATTTTTATACATTGCAAACAGGATGAGAACACTGTAGATACATATTGTATAAGGATATGTACTGGCAGTGACACATGATATGTGGTAAGCACACTGGCATTGCCTCCTCCCAAAGCACAGCTACACACTGGCGCATTATCAGAGCAAAACAACAACCTATTAGGCATGACCAGTCAACCAACAGGCTTAAGAGATGCGCATGGCAGAACAATGGAGGCACTGTTTCATTCTGGCTGGATGACAAATCCAAGGGAAAACGTACTCCCATGATACCAATGCAAAGGTCATATTCCTCAATTTTGGTTTAAAGTATCGGAAATATAGTCCGCCTTCCTTTAAAAGGCACACAACTCCAGCTGAGAGAGGGATCGTATGATGGTTAGTGTTGATTATTTCATGACTCAAATGTGAATCACATCAAACTACATTTATCTCAGTCCACGGTTTTACATATAGACATCGTTCTCTTTGTCTTTACACATTGTTGAAAAGTTATCTTGAAGACTAATGCAGCGAATGTTTCTACCTTAACTGCTGCATCCACAGGCACCCACATGAAAAGCAGTCCGTATGTGAATAATGTTAAGCCAGACAAGCGAGAAAACATTTAGAGTGATGATGAAACGAAGCGACATGAGGTTCTGAGACTTTATCGCAGGTTCTACATATCGACGAAGACCATGAAACACCAGCCCAGGCCACCAACAAGGAACATGGTGACGTGGATGCTATAGATGAAGAACTCATTCAGGAGACTGAAGTCCAGGCGACGGCGGCCCAGCAGCAGCAGAATTACGGACAGTTTGTACTGGAACCGTAGAAATACCCTCACGCTGAAGTACTGCAGGCAGAAGAGGGCGGACAGGGCCACCCAGAGCAGCGAGGTGAAAAGACTGCAGCCGAAGTACAGGAGGAAGCGGATGAATCCATATATCCAACGCGACTTCAGGTACAGGTCGAAGTTATTGTACTTGGTGCGCACGAGCTGCGCCGTACGCACAGGCCCACAGGCGGAGTGCATGCAGGTGGTGTGGGGGCCATGGAAGGAACGCACCCGCCGCGGGATGGGGATCACAGGCATTAGCGGGCGAGGCGAGCTGCGGTCCACAGGGAGTCCCAGCCGCAGTCCCCGTCATCCACTCCAGGAGCGCATTCCAGCATCATCTGCTGACTCGCAGCGGGCAAGGGAATCGCCGTGCCGGATCTCAGCAGAAGTGACTCGCTACATCAGCCGCACTTCATCATCCGCAGGTACCTCCAAGGCAGCAGGGGGGAGTCTGCACACAGTGGTATAATAGCATCTTGGTCTCATTAAAGTAATCAAATCACACTGATACATCTAACATAACATTATACTTAACACTGTTAATTCGTCGTTTGAACTATTAACAAAAGCAAACTCTGTACAGTATTAAGCAATCACAAGTAAATCGCATATAAAGACAAGATTTACGAACATCGATTAGAACGCTTTATGCAAGCTTAACATGTATACAATGAATAACTATATTCTCTAATTACCTCTATCTATAGTAAAATCTGTTCATTATTAATGCTAGTTCTGCTACTGGAAAATTAATTGCTAATCCGTATACTACAAAAATACTGAAAAATACCAGGCAAGGCATAGTGAAGAGTTCAACCTGGAGATGTATTTCGTTTGTAGTATTGTTAATCACCTGTCGTTCATTTTAAACGCACTAAATTAAATGGCTGACTAGGATAAACGATTAGAAGATGGATGAATGGAAATGTACATGGCTAACCAGTGAGGTCGCATATTATACTGTCCTGAAAACAGAAATGAATATATAACACTTTATTGTCCTTAAAAGCCTGACAATATGATCTGTGGAACCTTAATAACAATAAATAAAGAAATCATTAAAAGAAGACAGCTATACTGTACCGACGCATGCTGAACGTGAAGATAAAATTTAGCTAGCTGAATTGCCATGGTCTGTATTTAAAATCATCTGCGATCTTGATATGCCACAAAGCGAATCCTCAAAAAGCATCACCACCGCACAGAAAATCGCTGTCCAAGCTGGTTAATGACAGCTGTTTAGCTGTTATAAACTACCACAGCTCCGCCGAGATCAGATAAAAATGCAATCACTTAGGCCGGCTAAACGGTTTTTTATTGGCAAAAAAGTATTTTAAAAAAAACAAACTGGCGTATTATGAGGCAAGAATACAAACTAAATATCTACGAACTGACTCTAACAGTAAATATTTTCCGCTGATTTGTTCCCTTGGCCATACATTTAAAATTTTCATTTCACTGCTTCCTGTTTCCACAGCAGTTTACGGCACGTCGTAAGACCCCCTCGGTGCAGCTTACCGGCTTAAGACTGTTGTCATAACAACCACTGTGATTTATAAACGTGAGCGTATTCAGACACATTAGCAACGACATCAACGATAGTAATAAGTTTTTCTGTATACCAAAATTTAAAAGTGAATATTCCGCCTTGATTTGAGAAGTATTTTTTTTTGCATTCACCAAGTATTCACATCAATGGATTGTTTTTAACCACATATGTACACATTTAATACATTTACTCTTCGTGGTATCAAATGGCCTGCAGGTTTTCTCTTTTAGTTCATTCACTGCCAAGCTGTTTAGTTGATTCTTATTACACACTTGAGGTGCGATGTATATTAAATATGTTGTATATTGTATGACTATTGTTTCATTCTAAAATGCCCTTTTTTATGCATGTTTCTTGTCAGGGCCCAGTCTCTTTGCACCAAGCCCAGTAGGGCCAGCCTGTGCTGCAGTCCTTGATCAGTGGGTTAGAGCCCGACCAAGCCGTCTGCGTATAAAAGGAATGCATTTTCTCTGTTGTACAGGGTGGGTCCAGGGCCTGCAATGGAACTGCTAACTACAGGGTTTTGTAAGGTAATCTTTCATGCCAGATTGAATGATCAAACCTTTCAGATGCACATAAAGCAACATTTTTGTTGTTGTTTTGATTAACATTTCTTTAATTAAAGTATGCAGGGTAAAATTACAATCTGTTGCAGAGTGCTTTGGCAGGAAGCCAATCTGATTTTTTTTCTGAAGGAAATGTTCATTAAAGAGATCAGAATTCCTTAGAAAGAGATTAGTGTTCATACAAATGCCTTGCTCATTTTGTGATCAAATTTAACTAAATTCTTAATTCTTGACAGAGAAGAATCTAGATTTCCATTTATTTTGGTCAATTTTTAATATAACTTTTATATAACTATTTTCCTATTTTTTCCCCATACACATGAATGTGTAATATCTAGCAGGGAAAAAATTTCATGAGTTATTGCAAAGGTGACTTCGTATGACAGTACCATGCTTGAACTCACCAAACTCTTCAGAATGACCCATTCTTTCACAAATGTTTTTACATATGCTTGATTTTATACACCCGTAACAATGTGTCTGAATGAAACACCTGAATTCAATGGTTATTCATTCAATGGTTAAGAGGTCTGTCCAAATACTTTTGTCCATATAGTGTATATCAGAGCTGTGTAGAGAGAGAGTCACATGAACTCCAATGGACCATTTTTTACAGCAATGGTGGATTGTTGAGCCTCTTAACAGTTCTGAGAAGTTAGTGTTAAATACTAGCAGTGCAATAGAGTTGCAGCAGAATAGACCCCTTTAAAAGGTTAAGAAGTTTAATCAGATTGTGTGTTATCAGCACCTCAGTATCAAATTACTATGTCCGTGGTACTGCATATATATGTATATATATGTATGTATGAATGTATGTTTTTTGCTAGTTAAGTATTGGATCCTTTTGTTCTTTTGTGTGGTTTTGTGTTGCGTTTTGTGCCGTATGCACTTTTTTACCCGAGGTGCTACAGTGGGTGGCAGTGTTACCTCACACCTCCAGGGTTGGAAATTTGAATCCCATCCTTGCTCTGTGTGTGTGGGGCTTTCATGTTCTCCCCATGTTGTTCAGGGTTTCCTCCCCTAGTCCGAAGACATGCTGTTAGATTAATTGGTTTCTCTAAATTCCCCACAGTGCATCTGTATATGTGCTACACTGGACTGGCATCCCATCCAAGGTGTAGCCCTCTCCTCTTCCGCCTGCTGCAGGCTCCAGGCTCACATGACCCCGACTAGTATAAGTAGCTATTGAAGATGAATGGATGGACAGATTGGTGTTGTGGTTTAAAAATTAAAATTTTATTGACAACCATATAGGATAAGTATTAAACAAAGCATATAGATAAACATAACTTCAACTTTTTCATATGATCCCTTCTTGCCATGCTATATTTCATTCAACTTATCCAGCAAAATGTAACAATCTTGCGCGATAATAATCTTGATTTCAGGAGGCAGAACAGGCTGTTGCTGGGGGGTGGTGGAGTCATTGATGATTCTGGTTGTTCTGTTTCTGCAGTGTCTGGTATAGATCTTCTGCAGGGAGGGCAGAGCTGACCAGGGACAGTGCTCTGCAAGGCGGACCACTCTCTGTAGTGTTTTACTGCAGTTGCCATACCAGGATGAAATATTTGATAAAATTAAAAGTTCTAAAGCACCAATAGAGAAATTCTGGGGAGACTTTGAATTTCCTCAGCTGCTGCAGGTGCAGTAGAGCATGTGGATGTGATGTGACCGTCTCAGCTCCATGGGGAGGTGTACTCTGAGGTACTTAAAGTTATTCCCCCATTCCACTGGTTTTTCATCGATGCTGAGAGGGGAGTAGCTGTTCTGTTTCATCCTTCTAAGCCATGTGTGTACAGGGAGTACAGCAGAGGGCTCAGGACACAACCTTGTGGTGCTTCAGACATACTCTCACCACATGGGGTTTGTCTGAGAGAATGTCCAGAACATAGTTGCAGAGGGAGGCATTCAGTCCAGGGTCTCTGAGTTTGGAGGCCAGTCTATGGGGACAATTGTGTCGAAAGCTGACCTGTAATCAATGAACAGCATTCACACATGGCTCCTCTTGTAGTTCTCGAGGTGGGTGATGGTGGAGTGTAGGTCATGCAAGATCGCATCATCAGTGGAGCTGCTTATTAGGCTGATTCTGTTGTCCTTTGCAATAAATGGATCCTAGCAATGTTATTAAGGAGGAAGTAATTTTGACAAAAAATGTTGCCTTTTTTATGAAATGTCAGTATCTGATTTTCTTTTCTTTAGACCATTTTAGTCACAAAATGTCATTTTGAAACAGTGATGCAGCATCATTTCATATCACTGTCAAAATCATCTTCGACTCCAGTCAACATTCCTGCAGTTAGCGGTAAGCTGCCCTGTGCGTATGTAGCTGTTAGAGGAGCCTGAATCTGAGGAACACACTGTAAGCCAACGGGTTAAGAGAAAAGTCACGAGAAAAGCTGACGGCAGTCAGGTCAAATTTATTGACCCCGTAGTTTGCTTATACAGTACAGGGTATCCTATACAGCCTATAGGAAGAGCGCAAGCAGGGGGATTTTCATTACAGGGCATTGACACACTCAATTGTGTCAGACAATTTAGAAAAGCCAGCTCACTCAGCTGCATGTTATAAGACTGTGTCGTGCCTTGTGGGGAAGCATGGACCAGGGAAACAGGGAAAGGAGCTGCAGGATCAGGGAACGAGGGATCTATTAGGAAACCACACTCATGAACATGAAACGTTACAACGTTAATGACCAGACTGGGGAAACTTACTTTAACGCAGGCTTAAATACACAGGACTAATGACAGCAACACGAAACAGCTGACCACATGGGGATTCCACACGAGGTTGACATGGGGGCGTGGCACATGGGGGTGTGGCACATGGGGGCGTGGCACATGGGAGGATCAGATAAGTGGGGCAGTACAGGCTGCAGGAGAAACCCATGCAAACTCCCCACACACACACACACACACACACACACATAAACACACATACACTCACAAAGCTTTATATTCATACCTTATACTTTAAAAGGATATTAGGAATATGCACTTTGGTACAGGCTCCACTCAATGGTGTTGAACAAATTGTTGTTAAAGAAGATTGAGAGATTCTGTTGTAAAGGAAATATATGTTCTATCGTAACCTGGGATTTATGACATGCTATGACGTGTATGTTTTATCTTAAACTGCGTTTGTGCAAGGAGGTTCCTGACATTATCTGTAGAGAGAGTTAGGTCATGAGATCATCGGAAGGTTACCATCACTGGCCAGGGATGACAGAATGATGTGTGGCAAACCAATAGAAATTAAGCAAAGCAACAAACAAGGTGAGTTTGGAGGAGGAAACCATCTGGTGGAGACAGGAAAGTAGTTTACTGTAAGTGTGTTGGTCTGACCTGGGTCCAGCCATTTAGGTAGAAGAGTTTTGGTGTCCTGGTGCTAAAAATCCATACATGCATACAGTTGTCCGCTGGTATACATACATGACTGGTTTCAGGACACACATGTATTTCGAAATTAGTGAATTCTCAAATCCCTTGTATAAAATAGAAGAAGATTTCTATATAGCCTTCAAATTATCTCTAGAATACTTGTAATGCTACACAATATAGATGATATGTAAATAGTTGTTATCCTGTATTGTTTTGGAAATACAGTAATGACAAAATAAAAGTGTTCAATACAGACACAGACTACAGCATGGCGCCTATGCATACATCACTATATATATTTAAAGCATCCCAGGATTTATGATATATATTAAAGTAGCCGCAGTAAAGGAAATTGGGAATGTGCACATTATAATTTTGTGGAGGCCCTATACAAGGGTGGTGAACAAATAGTTTCAAAGATGACTAAGGGTGCTGCATCCTGTTGTGAAGGAAATGTATCCGGTTATGAAGGAAATACACCTTCTATTGTAACCTGCTATTTACGACATGTCGTAACATGTTCACATGAATTATAAGTCGTAGCATGTTTTTGTGCTAACACAGGTTTCTTGATATTATCTATAGCAATAGTAAGGTCATGAGAATATCGAAATGTTATCGTCACATCAGTGGAATGATGGAATCGTGTGCAATTAGCCAATAGAAATTGAGCAAAACAACTAAGGTCACAAGGAAATAAATGGGAAGCTCTGCTTGGTGTACAAGTGTATAAGACAGGGAATGCCCTTCTCTTTTTCGGAGATGCCGATTGGTGCTCCCCAATGCCGTATTATAATTCAATAAAGAAGCAGAGTCTCTTACCAATTTAAGACTCTTGTCTTTAACTTCCACAAACTAAATCACAATCCAAACACCAGAACCAATCCAACTCACTAAACCGAATAAAACTAGGGGAACCTAAATGTTAAGCCAGACAAGGTAAACCTAATCAAACCCAAGGCTAAGTTGAGAAGATTAATCAGCTTAAGTGGGTGGGTAGATTGATTTCAGGTGGGTGTGATTTCAGACTAGAACCTTCTGGAGGCGGGTGCGGCCAAGGAGAATGACCACACCTGCACAGGTAACTTTTAAACTGGGTTTCAAACCATAATTATGTGCCATATTTAGTTGGGACATAGTAATTTTTAAATTTCTTAATTAAAGTGTAGAATATTTCGGAATTCTCTGGACTGTCACAATAGTGGAAAGCACACAGCACATTGTGATGCTCTCTGCACCCTTTCTCTGGCCGCGAACCCTCACTTCGCTTCTCCTTTCACTTCCCCTGTAGATTGAACAACCTTCCTCAAGCAGATTTATGGACCTGCCTGAAGAACCACATCCAGCTCATTTCTCAGCTGGTCAAGCGGCATCAGGAAAGACAGCAGCACGGCAGATAAATCATAAACTGAGGTTTTTTTAAAAAGAGTTTATTACGGTCATTAATGGTGCACCAACTCCCTAGCAAAGGATTTAAAGGTATATTATGCAAAATCAGAAAAACAAACCTTATAATACTTAATCAAACAGGCATAAAGCTGTCACTGCAGCTGAATAAATCCACCCAATCAACTTGCTTCAAGATTGTGATTGCTTTTACTAATTTAATCAGCAGCATAATAATTTGGCATCAGCTTATGATGGATGGTCAAGATCAGCGTATTCATGGAAGGATGCAGTGGATGTAGACAACACGCACAGGAGCACTGATGATGATTAAAATTGGGGCCAAGGTACAGCAAACGTCTTTTATCATGTGCATCAACTTTCGGGGAAGGGACATCTCCATACTACCCCCCCCGTCTGCCAGACCGCCCTCAGACAACGTGCTGCCACACAGAAATATAACAATGTTTAAGAAGTATGGACATCTGCTCAGTTTCCTTTTTCAATCAACAGCAGACTAACAGATACTTCTTTATATATTTATTCTTTGTCATTGTCTCTGCCTGATTATGCATAAATGGTTTTTCTCGAGCACTTTGATGGGTTGGCACTCCAAACTGGGTTGATCTCTGCCTTGAGCCTGTAATTTCCGGGACAGGCTCGGATCCCCGCAACCCCGCAAGCGGGTACAGAAAGTGCATGAATGGCTGAATCGGTTTTTATGGAATTTTATATTGAATATGTTGAATATATATTCAAAACTGAAAACTTCTTCTTGCAATAAAATATCAACTGCAAAGAAATTGATATGTAGCAGTATATATCAGAGACATTTACATGGTTGTTGTTATTTTTTCTAGTTGTCTTTTACAGGTAGATCAGAAGTGTGTACAAGTATGTATATTCCTCTTATGGTCAGGACAGCTGTCCTCAGTTGCCCATTTTATTGACATTAACCTGAATGTTAACATTTTAACTGGCATTAGTATTTAATATCCTTCACTGGGTTTCTTTAAGAAAATTCCTTAAAAAAAATTGCTAGCTAAATTTGAATTTAGCTTCATTTTATTTCTGAGGAAGCTGGAGATTGTATGAGACATCAATTAGTTGCTACAATACAAAATGTGATCTTTGACTGGTGAATTACACAAGGTAATTGCACATGGTTGTGTTCAATGCATTATATTACTTAATGATTCAGAGAGGCCTGATATTTTGTGTTTGCTACTGGCTGTGTTTGAATATATTTATTTGGCCATATAAAACATGCCCCTTGTTATAAAAGCAGACCGTATGTGTTGTAATTTGTGGGAATGCATGCATACAACCGTATTGGTATACACCTCTTAATCATTGAATTCCGGTATTTCATTCGGACCCATTGCCACAGGTGCATAAAGCAAGCATGTAGCCATGCAGTCAGGTTTACAAATATTTGTGAATGAATGGGTCATTCTAAACAGCTCAGTCGATTCAAGCGCATGATACTGTCATCGGATGCCACCATTGCAATAAGTCAGTTTGTGAAATTTCGTCCCTGCTAGATAGTCCCCGGTCAACTGTAAGCGGTCTTATTGCAACGTACTGTAAAAGCATTTAGGAACAACAGAGACTGAGCCAGACTGCATAAAGTAACAGAGCGGGGTCACCGAGTGCTGGGGCGCATAGAGTGTAAAAGTCGGCAACATTCTGCTGACTCAATAACCACAGACTCCCTCTGGCATTAACTCCAGCACAAAGACTGTGCGCCAGGAGCTTCATGAAATGGGCTTCCATGGCCAGGCAGCTGTATACAAGCCTCACGTCACCAATTGCAATGGCAAACATAGGATGGAGTGATGTTCAACATGCCGCTACTGGATTTTGGAGCTGTGGAATTGTGTTCTGTGGAGTGATGAGTCACGATTGTCTGTCTTGCACTATGATGGATGAATCAAGGTTTGGCAAATGCTAGGAGAACGAGCACTAAGAGAAGGTCTCACTGCATTGTGCCAACTGTAAAGTTTGGTGGAGGAGGGATAATGGTATGGGGTCGTTTTTCAGGGGTTGGGCTAGACCCCTTAATTCCAGTGTAGATAACTCTTAATGCTTCAGCATGCCCAGACATTTTGAACATTTCTATGCGTCCAGTTTTGTGGGAGCAGTTTGAAGAAGACCCTCTTCTGTTCCAGTATGAATCTGCTCCAGTGCACAAAGTAAGGTCCATAAAGACATGATTGGGTGAGTTTGATGCAGAAGAACCGGACTGGCCCGCACAGAGCCCTGACCTCAACCCCATTGAACACATTTGGGATGAACTAGAACGGCGATCGCAAGTCAGGCCTTCACGTCCAACATCAGTATCTCACCTCACAAATGTTCTTCTGCATGAATGGGAAAAAATTCCCACAGACTCCAAAATCTCAAGGAAAGCCTTTCCAGAAGAGTGGCAGCTGTTATATATATTGTTAGATGTTATATTGTATATGTATTGTTCTCTGTTAATGATGTTGTAATGTATCACAACACACCCATGAAAAGCGCCTTGGGGTGACACTGTTGTGAAAGGTGCTATGTAAAAATAAATTGAATTAAATTCTATTCAATTCAATTAGAGCTGTTGGATCGGCTATAAAGATGGGACCTGCTCCATATTGATGCCCATGGATGTAGAATAGGACGCCATAAAAGTTCCTGTTGGTTAAATGGCCAGGTGTCCCAGTACTTTTGTCCATATAGTGTATATATAAATGTATGTATGTGTGTGTATTTGAAAAGTAACTGCAATAAAGGATATTAGGAATGTGCACATTATAAAGGTACAGACTCCTCTCAATGGTGGTGAACAAACTGTTGTTAAAGAAGACAGAGATTCTGTTGTAAAGATAATATATGTTCTGTCGTAACCTGGGATTTATGACATGCTATATACATGTATGTTTTATCTTAAACTGCGTTTGTGCAAAAAGGTTCCTGACATTGTCTGTAGAGAGAGTTAGGTCATGAGATCATCGGAAGGTTACCATCACTGGCCAGGGATGACAGAATGATGTGTGGCAGACCAATAGAAATTAAGCAAAGCAGCAAACAAGGTGAGTTTGGAGGAGGAAACCATCTGGTGGAGACAGGAAAGTGTGGGAGTGGCCTTTTCTTTCACAGAGATCCATCTGACTCCAAGGCCCATCACGGCAGCGGGCACCCCCCTTCCCCCCCGACCCCCCTTGCCGTGAGACCCCTCCTCTGCCCTTGGTGCTCCCCGATGCTGTAGTATCATTTAGTAAAGAAGCTGAATCTCTCAGCTGTTTAAGACTCATGTCTTTATCATTCACGAATTTCAGAGTAAACGCTGACAGCCAGGTGCCCGATGGCCCCAGTGACTGCAGCTGTCGTCCCACATCTCCAGTGTTGGAGCGTGAATCCTACTTTTGCTCTGTTTCTGTTTGTTTTGACTTTGCAGGGAGAAGGGATAGGTTCCCGGCCCCCTGTGATCCTGACCTGGGCGGGGGGGCCTTGTGCCGTTTGGGATGAGTGCCTAATAAAGGTCAATAATTTAAAAATCTGGCTCAGCAGAGTGATGTCACTGTTAGGCCACTGAGCAAGGCCCTTAACCCCCAATTGGTCCAACTACTAACATATTGATTTATATACAGTATGTATTGACAATGTTGTTAAATAAATGCTTAAAATAAACCCCTCCCTAGCTTTGTTGGGGTCTTTGAGCCACTTTGGATAACTTTGGATAACCATTTGCTAAATAAATAAAATGTGAGGATTAGCAGTTAGTGAAAGGATGTCGGCCATCAATATTGTAGTAAAAGTAACTGGAAGCATACACATATACACAAAATATGATTATATGCTCTTATGTATAGTGTTAATACATTTTTTCATCACCATACATCATTTTTCTCTGAGAACGTCAACATATTCTGTAGTAAATATATATATTTTTCTTTTGCTAATAATCTGAATTGCCACTAGAGGGGGATGTCTACCCAACGTTGAAAGGCAGTACGGTTACCCTGAAAATTTGATGGTGACCTGGTGGATAAATGTACACTACGGACCCAAATCCAACCGCAGGCTGTGTGCATGTGCAGTTTGCTGGTTTTGGTGAGTTTCTTTCGGGTATGTCCGTGGGCATCGTCAGGTCCGATCACTCGGGCCTATAGCTCCTTGTATTTTAAACTGAGCCCCGAGTAATTTTGGCCTAATGTCAATGTTCCTTTAAAAAAAAAAGTCAAGCTTCAGGTAAACTTTCCACAGCCCCTGATTTTTTTAATAGTTAGAAATGGCCCTGGGTATTCCAGTTTTCAAAACATCGCTTTTGGCTAATTAGCAGGTCTGAATCGCCCCCCAGTACCTAATGTTTGTATGTACTCTGTGATCCATGGTGCCCCCTGCCAGATGCTCTCTGCTTCCTGGGATAGAAAGATGGATGGATGTAAAAAGCTCAGTTTGCTTCCTTCTGTCTGACAGATGCACTTTTTTGATTTTGAGGCTAAAATTAGACTCAGCTAGTATAGCCCTGAGACAACAATGCACATTAAAAATAAATCAGTTTTGTCTTGGAGGTGTTTACAAATGATTTGATTCATAGAAGTCAACAGAGTACTCACGCCTGTATGAAATGAGAATATTGAATTCCATTATTTCAGCTTAATATCTTTTGGAAATGAAAGTGTTCAATACACTACATATTGTGCATTTTCAATTTTAATGCCTGAAACAAATGTTCATACCATTGATAAAATAAAGTCAAACATTCATTACTAGTTTATGCAAATCAATACAAAGGCATCCAAGTCAGAACAATGCTGAAAATTAATTGGCAGTGGTGTTGTGCGGTCCTGATCTTAGGTTATCACAAATTGTGTTTGTGCAAGGAGGTTCCTGACATTACCTGTAGAGAAGGGAAGGTCAAGAACATCAGACTACTATTATTAAGTGGCAGGCAGTAGAAGTGGTTGAGTCCTACAAGTATCTGGGCAGACTGAATTGATGTCTTTCCTGCCTCCGTAAAATGGCAACATTCACAGTAGATAAATCCATTCTGACTTTGTCTTATAAATCCTACATTGAATCCATCCTGACTTTTCGTATGATCTGCTGGTATAGAAATCTGAGTGTCAAGGCTAAAGCTGCACATGCCAAAATTGTGAGCATCAGTGGTAAAATCATAGATGCCCTGCAAAGTAGCCTCACATACCTTTATAGCAAACATGTCCTGAAGACGGCGATATCCATCTTATCATTGTCTACTCACCCTCTTCACTCTGAGTTTCATTATGACCTTCTGGATCCTGCTTCAGATTTTCTTCTGCAAAAAACAACAGATTCAGATACCCATGTGTCCCCAGTGTCACCTCTCGGCTGAATTCAGATCAGGGATGAAGGTAGTTTGGGTTGGTTTACCATGTGGTTGAGGCCTAATATTGTTGTTGATGATGCTGTTGCTGGGAAATTTGACCATATTTATATTATATATGATCCTAGCTGTGTCACTTTCATCAGTATAAATTTAACATTAACATTTCCAGCAGTAACTTGGTAGACTAGTTTGGTGTTACTTTAAAACATTACACCATGTTCCAAATTATTATGCAAATGATATTTTTGTCCGATTTTCCTAAATAGTCGATGCAAATGACAGTCAGTCATTTTCTTTTTGAGTCATCAAACATTAGAGTATAATTCGAATGTTACTGAACAAACCTCTCAATGAAAACAGTATGTTTTTCAAAAATAAAAAACTTAAAATGCACTGTTCCAAATTATTATGCACAACAGAGTTTCAAAACAT
>JAODKF010000046.1:18223606-18237393 GCA_026779585.1 Mormyrus proboscirostris | reverse complement strand
TCTTGAAGCTGCTGGGAATGCTGCTGAATCTGCTTCAGCCCTGACATCAGAGCACTCTTGAAGCTGCTGGGAATGCTGCTGAATCTGCTGGAGTCCTTCACATACCCTTAGGGTGGCTTTATTTACATAAGAGATGCAAACGAAGCATCTCCCCCACGCTCTCCACATGCACACACATCACTGCCTCACAGTGAGAAACATGCATGCATGCATTAGATTCAGAGATATGCCTGTCTGACTGATATAGTGGGATGAGGTTTCTACGGAAACCAAGGTCACTAAAAACCAATGTATTCAATCCACTTAATATGGACATAAATAATTTGGTCCAGGTCTTGCACTTTGAACCTTACCCACTTGCACCTTTATTTACATTTTTCTCTTATATATGTGTAGGATTATCAGCAAGTGCCGTTTCCATTAAGACAATGAGAACAACCAAATTCATTGTGATCCCATGTAAACTTTTAATATAGTGAAAGCCTTGATGAAACATATATTTTACTTTTAAGATCCTTACTTCAAATGGAATGCAAAACATGAAAAGATGCGAGTGAGAAGCCACAGGGATGCATGCTCTTGACAAACAGGAGAAGCATCACCTAAAAGGTATGACACCTCATGAAACACTGTTAAAGGGCTTCTGAAATCGTGCAATAAATGTGTCAGCCTGCTTTCACATGACACACAAATTCCCGAAAAGAACAGTCATTTGATAGTCTGAGCGACAGATTAGGCCAATAAATCATAATTTATCCCGTAATATGTACTTCCAGGCTAGCAGGATGTCATTCTTTCGTCCAATCCCTTGATAAATGATCGGATTGCTGGTATCTTAACAAATCAATAAATACTTCTGGGCTGGAGGATTAAGGGGTGGTTTGTCTCATCCGACACTAAAGATTTAAAATTTTCAAAGTGGTAAGATCCGGGCTCTTTTTGGTGTAATCCCTGCCGATGGCATCACAAACGACGGCAGACCTTCCTCCTCGGCAGGCAGGTTCCTGAATCCTCGCTGCTGACAGGGCTGGGCTGGACTCACGTAGGAGTAACTAAGGATGAGATTATAAATCCAAAGGTCCAACCAGCACCAAACCCACTTCACCAAGCTTCTAAGATAAGGCGAGGGAACTTGACCAAACCCTAGACTGAGCCCAAAAAAAAAAAAAAAAAGAGACGGGGGTGATTACAGACCAGTATAAAGGTAGTTATTACATTTAAAACGTATGTGTTGACATGTTGCAGCTGAAAAATGAGGCCTTAAATTTTAAATATATTTAGCATGTTTAATATTCTGTGAAGGTATTCTGTGTAAATCAGTGTAAAATTGTGTATCTGGAATTATAACAGTAAACCACAGAATTTACAACATAGGAATCAGTGCCTGAGGGTAAACTGTACCTTCTTCAGAACCACTGTCTATAATTAATACTGAATCATTCATAGGGGACCAATGTAGTAATTAAAGTAAATATATTACAAACACTTGATTGGTGGATAATGATGACTATTAGCTAAAACAAAACAAGAGGTTACAGCTTAATAAAAACATGCTCACAATCTAAGTAATACAATTCACAAAAGGAAAGTCATTTACACCAAAAAATTCCAGAAAAAAAGACTTCAGATATCATGGTGTGGGTACTAATAGAATACCACAGTCCATAAGAGCTCAGGCCCGATCTCTAGAATTTAAAAAATGATAAATAATGATGAAACATAATTTACCAAATCATCAATAAATACTACTTTTTTAATTTCCATCTAAACATTCTTTGCATATATGCTTTTATAACTAAAAATGTTGCCTTTATACATGGAGAGAATAAAATAGCAAAGCTTATTTAATAATCAAATTTGTTTCCTTATTTTTTGTACCGCATCATGATTTCACTAATGAAACAAATACAGCATCAAATTAAACCTGCTTTATTTTATTTATGTGGTCAATTTATATGACTGACATCGTTTATATCATTCAGATATTTTGGTTACACTACTGTATATTTGGTATGTCCGAATTAATTTAACTAAATAATTTACCTAAAATTTACATGTCATGGATGATTGCATGTAAAGTTGTAATATACAGTATCTCTAGGTTACTGCTAATATCAGATATTTTATGTGTATATATATATATATATATATATGTGTGTGTGTGTGTGTGTTTATTTAGGCCTACAAAATTTTTCATTTTGCATCTTTCATAGTATCTATTTGCCAATAACTGTCCTTTTAATAACAAGGATAATGAAAAAATTTGTCTATCAAAGCTTCAACACCCTTAAGCCCCATAGTCAATTCAATTCAATTCAATTTTATTTAATAAGCGCATTTTCACAACATTACATCGTCTCAGAGCGCTTTACATTATCCCTGCACAAAGCCCCCAGTGACCAAGCCAGAGGCAACAGAGGCAAGGAAAAGCTGCCTGGAAGGAAGACACCCGAATGCTGAATGAAATCTCACATGGGGGCATCAGCTGAACTATGGGCTCGGTCACACCCTCTTGCTCTGTCTACACTGTCGGCAGACCCAGCAGGGGCATGCAATGCGCCGTTCCCTGACCTCCAATGCAACAATTATACAAAGTGATTGATTACTCCCCTTCCGTGCAACATTCTTGTGAGCTGTGTCCCTCTGGCCACCACCTCCAAGTCTAGACATCTTATTCAGAAGTGTGACAAAGCCATACCTCACGTGTAACGAGTTGTGTCACAAGGGTTAATTGTTTGAAAAAACGTTAACCTTTTCAAGCCATGCTGGGCTAGGGTGACAGTTAATGCGTGTAACATTAAATAAACACAATTATAATGAAACCAACTTTATTCAAAGACATTTAACGCAATCCAACCACTGAATAACTTAGATACAATAATAACGAATAATTATTATTTGTATCATTTCCATTGTTGATTATGTAGCTAAAAATCTCAACCAAACATGAGTGAACCCATGACTGCACGGCCCTCACACATTTTCTGTCATGTTATTGGCTGCCAATGGAGGGATGGTCTTTTCTCCGGGCTTAATTGAAAAGCGTGGCAGTTAGGAGAGCCATCTGTGGTCGTGTGCTCTGGGGACATAAGTGGGCAGACAGAGAACCCAAGGGAGCTGTTAAAACTTCACTGAAATAAAAAAAGAGTGACAATGAAGTTTGGGATATGTGACAGCATGTCCTGCCTAATCTTAAATCTACTCTCTCCTACGTTTTAAGCATTACAAAGAACATTCTTATAGCGAACAGAAAATATAACATCCTCTAAGCTTCATCTCAGAATGAATCAAAATAACGTCTTTCCAGTTTAATCTAATTTTTTTTTCTGTAATTCAAAATGAATTACCTTGTCTGGAAATGCAAAAAAATCAAACATAAGCAGGTAGAATTTTTATGTATAAAATGCATGAACCAGTCTACTCAAAGATTCCATATCAAAAACTGTCCTACATTTCACTGATTCTTACTGAGCAGGAAACTCAAAACATTGAGGAAAGAGCAAACTAAAACACCACTGTTTATGTTAATTTTTAAATTTTCTTAGTGCGCTTTGCTTGGGTATGGAAGCCCATCTCGAGTAGAAAAAAACACACATTTATCTCATTTATCTTCATTTATCTTAAATTTATCTTAATTCTGACAAACTAAGTCTAAATTTTTCTTTAAACTTTTTCTCTCATAATTCTTACTTCATTTCTTGTAATTCTGGGCCATCACTTCTGGTCACGCTTCACTGGTTCAGTGCGACGCACGTCCAGCATCAGACAGGAGAGAAGGCTACAGTGGCCGTCTGCTCTCTCCAGACATTTTCTTATTTACAGTTGTGTGTGTGAATGGTAGCCTACATCGAAACTTGCAATGATAATTATCCTGCAACTCAGGGGTGCCCAACTCCAGTCCTGGGGGGCCGGATCCCTGCACATTTTTGGGTTTCCCCTCATTTAACACACCTGATTCAACTCCTTGTGCTAATTACCACACAGCTGTTGAGATGAATCATTTATGGTGGAACAGGGAAAGAACTAAGCTACACAAGGCTCTGGTCCCCCAGGACTGCAGTTGGGTACCCCTGCTGTAAATGTTAACCTTGGGGCAACAGAGCTTATCTCTTGCCTAATAAGGTGTCGTACACGCCTATCTAACGTTAATGCTTCGTGCATTACTCCTGCAAGACCCTGTAGCAGCCAATAATGTTACCGTAATACCTACTGTTAATGTAATAACTGCGAATAACGCAATACTTTTTCAGTTCTTAATGTAATAAAAGCCGATAAAGAAATAACCTATACTGTACTAACATTTATAAATCAAAAATTCATCAAATTATTACATTAAAGACTTTTATTACACAATAAACGGGAAAATAATTACGCTATTGGCAGTTATCACATTAACGATTCTTAGTATATTATTAGCTGCTACACACCCTAATAATCGTGACATCGGTTAGACTACATGTTCTAATCTTAGGTGGTAAAAATATCAAACGTGTCATTGAGTTAATTGTGTCTTTCAAGCTACTAGAAGTTCTAGGTAAACACTGTCATCACAAGTATAACAGAATAACTCAAACCACGGCAATGAAAGCAGTGCTAATGACTTAAGTCAGAATTCTGAGATAAATGCATGTTTTTTACCTACTACAGGTGGTGTAAACGGGTTTCCATAGTTTGGCACTTCAGGACCACAATAAAGAAAATCTATGACTGAGTTAACACGGGCTCATCAGCATGCGGAGGTTGCAGTAAATCGACTGTTTGTTAATCATTGCTACTTGCTTCCCCTCAGAAACATCCTCCGGATTAGGACGAGGGCTTTTGGCTGCTCCATTACCCCTGAATTGTTGGTGTAACATGTGGTGCTCAGGGGAGGTATAGTTGTCAGTGGTGATTTACACCAGCCAGATGACACCATGGCTGTAGGCAGGCTTATGCTGGGAGAGGAACCCAAGAAGTACTTTAACACCATTTCAATATCACACTCTTCTTGTAGGTATTGACATCATATTTTTATTTCCAGTTATTTCCCAGGTCAGTGATGGTGATGGCAGCATAAACTGAAAAGCATGGCCGTCCTTGTCTAGTGGCCTGAGTCTCCTGAGAAAAGCTTCTGATTAATGCTCTGACCTTATACTGCAATACTGAGGGATGAAGAGATGGATGGTTGTGATCAATGCAGAGGCTTAATTGTTTAACCTGTTTCTCCAAAAATATCTATTAGTGGACATGGACATATGCCTTAGATGTTCCCCAAGAATACCTGCTGGAGAGCATGAGGCTGCTTTCGGGACTTTCGGTTTTTGCTGTAAAAGCTGTTTACAGAAATGCGATTTCAAGCAGTAAAGTTCTTAAAACTTTTACTTAGTTTTAATTGGTATTCTTGCAAACCCAATGCCAATATCTTTGTTAGAACTGATGTGGTGTTTTAACTATAATGCTCTATTTGTTGCTTTAGACATTTTAAGCAGGTGCAAATGCTAATAACCACAGACATTTACATGCTATTGGGTATTATTCATCACCCACTACTTGTACAGTTTATCATCTGGCATAATTTATAGTGGATCTGTAATCATGACAGTATTTTGGCTGGTTCAGTTTGTTTTCTACGACAAGTTTTTTATGACTAGTTAAACTAGTATGTTAAGTAATAATACTCTGTTACCAGTGTGTTAATGTGGCCAAGCTGCACATTCTTCTCTATTTGTCTCATTTAGGCTTCACACTAAACAAATAGTCGCACCATGAATAGGTCTATTGGAAATGTGACGTGATTCCAAAGACATGCCCAGGAACGGAATTGCACTCCCAGAAGATGGGTGTCACCTAGCACACATATTAACTAGCATAGTCAAAGCAGGCCCATATCCAAAGTTGCTAAACAGGGTACAATACCAGGTCAAGGGAGGTCACACAGCTAAAACATAAATGAGAGAAATAACTACAAAAGGCACATTTTAAATTGTTAAACATTAGTCCTGAAATGGAATTTAACTGGAGAATTCAAACTGGAGAACAAGCAAACAAACTGACAATCTGCCTGCGTCTGTGAAGGTCTTGCTCTGCTATGCTTCACTCCAAATAATTTTTAGGAAATACAGCAAGCTTATTAAACTTTTCTTTTCCATCTGACATTCAGCACATGCAATCAAATATGATTCTGGCAAACAGGAATGGCATTTCTCTTTTATTGTTAATTTGGTCTCAGCTGGAAGGTTTACACATCAATATTGCTTCTAGACACTTTATTAGCAATTAATTGGCTTTACAGCCAAAATGCACATTTTCACTGAAATGTAAATGGTCTTTAAAGGAGCTATCTAATCAAATTTGTATTAGAAAAAATGTGTTCAAGGACAGGCAGTCAGAAGAAGCGGTCTTACGATTTCTCTGTCGTATTTATTCAAGTATTCTTTAACTTTCAGATTAATAAATAACATCATTCACAAAACAAACACTGACAATGAACAATCACAGATTGTTTCAGCATCACATAACAAACGAAATAAGATGACATACACACAATTATTACATAAGAAAATAGTTTTATAACTGATCTGCCTTACCCCTTTTAATTACATGTACCACTCTGCGTACCTTTGTTCAAGTTATTTTCCAGAAATCTGTTAAAACAGATATCTTTACATTGGAAATCTGCAATAAATAGACATTTAGCAACAACCTGCCCCTGAAAGACACTTGTACTAATACTGCAATATATCACAGGAACAACAGAGCAAAACAGACAACACAAACAGGAAGTGACATCAGCCAAAACCCATGAAAGCCATTTTAATTCAATGTCATAGCGTAGCCATGCTCAGGGGTGTCAGTAAAGTGGCACCTTACTGAAAAAAGCTGAAATTCATCTGACCTCAAACGCAAGCTTGACGTTTTCAGGTATTCCGTCTATTACTAATCATCACAAGCTGTGTAGTATTAATGCATGTAAATAATGAGAGATGACATTGTATTTTATAAGAAAATAACTTTATTTGAATAATCATTTCCAAAAATCGAGCATTTCAAAGAGCTCTCCTTGCAACTACCAGTGGCAGATGAACATCAGAGGGGACTGAGGGTCATGTGATGTATACAGCAACAGCCTATTTTTTGTAAAAAAAAATGTAAGTAAATTTGAGTAAATTTCTTCATATGATGTTTGTATTAGAAAGGCCTTCCACACACACACTGCTAAGGGTTTAACAATGAGCAGTTATAAAACGCTAAGCACTGGCATACGGAGCCCAGAAGAGCCCACGGAGACCCCTCACACCATCTCTGAAATAATAATCCAAGGAACTTGAATGCCATCTTTCTCCAAAAATCGTCACATTCTGTAAAAGTGGGCAAAAAAAAAAACGCATTTTAAATGAGCAGTGCCGTCCTCCTGCTGACCAATCAGAACTGATTATGCTCTACTTCATCGAGCCAGGAGGCTGGACTTGCAGGGAAGTCTGGGTAGCTACCGCTGCTGCCCGTGGACAGGTCTGAAGTGGGGCCGTTTCCGCTCCCAATGACACGCATGCCTGAGATCAGGATGGACATCGCTGCTTCGGGGTACACCAAGCTGGACACAAGCCGCTGCTGTCCCAGCAGAGGCCGCCTGGGTCCCGGGGACTGGGGGGGGCTGTAGGGGCTGCTGTGTTTCAGAATCAGCCCATGCTGTATGCGGGATGGACTGAGGCTGCCTCCCTGCCTCTCCATAACCGGCGATGTCTCGCTCATTCCACTATAGATCCCGTCGGAAAGGCCAATGTCTGCCATCGATGGTTCATCTAATAAGAAGAAAACAAGTGCAGAAGTATTTCGACTTATCTGCCCCTTTTTAACCCACTGAGTGTGACAATGATGTTACAATGATGTTACAATATGAACGTATTTGTCTATTGAGTTATTATCCGGGTATCTCTGAGTATTAATGGCTTTCCCGTGTCTATGCAAGGCCGTGTTCCTGCAGTACCTGTGAAGGAGACCTCAGCATCGCTGTCCATGCCCTCCTCCTGGACACAGTCCTTGTCTGACTTGGTGTTGCTGGCCAGGGGCCGCTTCATGCTGCGGAAGTACTGCCCCCACCTGTGTCCCCCAGCATCCTTTTTCAGTCTCTTCTCCTTTGCTCGTCTGTTTTGGAACCAGACCTGAAACAGCACAAAATTCCTCAGGTAAGCGTCGGCATACGTTACCCAAGAACCTTCTCACAGATACACAATAAAAGTAATGGACTATCTGGATGAATATTGGCAAATATTTCATTATATAAATATTAAAGATGTATTGAGATTATACATAATTGCAGAGTATAAGATATATGTAGCTAAATGAATCAATTAAGTAATCAACCAAGTATTTAAAATAAATTTCTTCTACCTGCTTCCTTTCATTTTAAAACACAATAATTCATTCTAACTTAATAACTAAATAAGTATGAATACATTATTCATACTTAAAATGATGATAAAAATGTTTATGTAAGCATTTATTTTAATTATCAAAGCAATTACATTATAGGGAAGTGATTAAACTGCCTTGTGCCCTGTGCTGTCTGGGATTGGCTCCAGGCCCCCGCTCTCGTCCGGGCCCTAACCAGGATTAGCAGTTGGAAGATGGATTGATGAATGAATGAATGGAAAATGATTAAATGATATCATTTAACTATATTATGTACTATAACACATCAGTACATACTGTAGATTAGAAAGAGTGCTTTTGAGAATAGGCTTACCTTATTTTAGATATACACAACACATTAAATAGTGCTGTTTTATGGTATCTCAGGATTTTCATAGCAGGCTGTAATTTATTATTACGGATGCATTTTATCCAAAGTGGGAAACTAAAACAGTCGGATAGAGCATTAGCAACAGTGTCACCGTGGCCTTGGCCTCCCAGAACTATTTGTTTTACATGTAATTAACTCAAAGGTAACTACACGTTGTCCTTAAGCTAGTGCGGTCAGGTTGCCATTGGGGATGAGATGATCCAAAATCAAGGATCAAGGAGTTTTATTTGTCATTGTGCCAATGAAATACACAAGTACATTAAAATTTAGTGGCAGCATGCAGAACATAAATAACTTACCTGCATGTGTGACCTTTAGGTTCACTTACACAAGCTACGCTTAAGGAGTAATTCTACCAATTGCCTTAAGCCAGCCAAGCAATTATGTTGTGTGAATATATATGAACACTGTTAGGCTCCGTTCCCTCGAAAAAATCCTGAAAGCTGCCAAAAGGCTAAACGCACGATCGTGAACGGAGGTAAAGTAGCGTGTAAATAAAACGTGTCAGGGAGATGTCCTTGCTAATACACATACATAAAAGAATATATACGGCCAGCGCCCGCTGCGCCCCCGCGGGGGCATGTAAATGATACTCAGTAGTGGTGCTAATGAGCTACTCTCAGCCCTGTCCTTATTACCCCTGACTTTCAAGTGCGGACTTTGTTTCCAGCTCATCATAAATTAACACTATTAAATTCCCCCCTTTTAGATCACCGGAATTCCCTTAGCATTATGGTTCCTGTAATCTTTTGTACCGAAATGCAGTTTTGCTCTGCATATAAATGAGATGATCCTTTGTGTGCCACTGGGACAGTGACATTGGAACGCGTCTCCTAGCCTACCCCATCTCGTTCTTCGTGAGACACACATGCAGGTGAGAGCAAGCTCACAGCAGAGGCTGAAATGGCGAGTCCCCTGAGCCCCTCATCACCCCCCATGCATAAGTATAGATGGTGCTGTGAGTTCACGTATTAAAAGAGCTCACCTGCACAACTCTCATGTCCAGACCTGTTTCCGATGACAGCTGTTCCCGCACATGTCGGGCCGGCTTCGGTGAGTTGTTGTATGCCGATTTCAGGGTTTCCAGCTGTTTTGCCGTGATGGTCGTCCGCGGTCTTTTCACAGATGAGTCTGCCTCTGAAACAGATGAAGTGCTCCAAATCATAGACAAAATGATCTCTGATATTCAAATAATATAGTATTAAGAGTTGACAAGTAATTCTAAATGAGGTATATTTGTGAAGTTCTTAACAGATTCAAAGCTGAACTTCATTCCCAAATTCTTTTAATAAATATCCAGATATGTTCTGATATGCTCTCAGAAAAAAGGGTAAAAAAGCTGTACCTTCACGGGTCTGCCAATTATACCATTAAAAGGCACAATAACCAGGGTATAGGCGCAGTGACAAGCAAAGGTACAAATTTTTACCTTTTTTTCTGACAGTGTACATAAATAGATAAAAGGGAAATGTAACAATTTATATTATCCACTAAAATAAATTTATGCTTTCCACTCGACTTATTTGATAAAATGAATTGCAATAAATTTCATTTTAAGTTAAGCCATTCATAAATCTTGGAAAACCTCCTTTTAGAATTATTTTTGACAATGTTCTATTTTGTTTTTGTTGGTTCTAGGAGATGATGATCAAAGGACATTTTCTATTTTATTTACTTTTCTTTTTGTTCATTGACATTATCTTATACCATCAGGAGCTTTGGTTGTTTTACAATTATTTTAATCACAGTACAGCTGGCAGATATAGTTTAAACGTGTAAACGCTTTTCCTGGGTGATTTTTACTGAATGGTGTATTGGACACTAGGCAGACAGGTTAATCAGCACAGAGGATCAGCTGAGTCGTACATCTTGTCTGAGGAGTTTCAGCTTTCGGCAGAAGGGTGATCATTTTCCTTTGGGCTACCTTTGGGTCTGCAGTATATATCAAGGGTGCTATCGATCCGAAGGCCCGCAGCGCTGGTTAATAGTGCAACCAGGTCAAGCGTTTATAGATGACCTGCTGCCCAAAGAAATGAAGTTCACAGTTCAACGCTGTTGTTTAATGAAAGGTCGCCAACATAAAAAAGTGAAGGCATATGTGCTAGGCCTAACTCAAAAAGCATGTTCCAATCTCTTAATACAGCATAGAGACAATGACCAGCTGCTCCACCCTATCTTCACTACACAGCGCAGTGGCATAATATAGGTCTATATAAGATGGGAGTAATGCACAGTTCGTAGTGCAATGTGTCGACGATATAAAGCTTGTTAGCTCAACAGCTTCTGAAGGAGATAACCCAGCTAATCAGATTCTCACCTCGCTGCTTTGCAGTTTCGTAGTCAGTCTTGCAAACGAGCCTGCTATCTTCCATTAAGTAATATTCATCGCCTGTGGCCAGCTGCCTCTTGCACACAATGCAGGCGAAACAATTCAGGTGAAACACGAAGTCTTGTGCTCTTCTCACCACTTGGGACGGTGGGATGCCTTGTTGGCAAGCGGCACATTTAGTTCCAAATCTCCTTTTGAACATAACAGTTTAGGCATTAAATCAGTTGTCATTGTTGTCATTGTCTGTTTGTATAATGAAATTTAGTGTGTGACACTCCTCCACAGTGCTGACAACAAAGAACATATTAAATAGATACATAAACAATAAAATACACAATTAATAATTCATTAATAAACCTTCATATGAACCTAAATATATAGGGTGAATATTGTTAAAATGGGACACCAGGCAAAATTGGACAGTTAATGTTTTGCAGTTAATGTATGTGTTTATAATAGGCCTTCTTTATTTTCTCTTCTATAAAGTGCTTAAGTTGGATTAATGTATTTAGAATGGTATCAAGTTGGGATCCAAGACACTGAAATGATTCTGCAAATTTTTCCAGAAAGCAAACTTTCAGAAAATGTCCCATTTTAACATATACCCTACTCAACCCACTCCAGGCCTCTTCAGATCACAGTCAAATTGCATTGTACGTTTTATGTACATTTACGTTTCAGACACTGGATTTCATATACCGATCTGTATATCTGTATTTCAGAATCAAACACAACGTAAAACTTGACTCATGTCAGCAAAGTAACACTCACTTAAAGAAGTCTTCTTTGCAATAGAAGCTGTCGCCTCGGTTGAAACATTTATCCGCCAGCTGGGTTCGGCAGTCGTTGCATTTTAAGCATTTAATGTGCCAGTGGCGTTCAAGGACCTTGAGGATGAAACGGTCCACTATGTGTTGGTTACAACCGGCACATACCGGGATCTCTGTTAAACAAAGAGAGACGACAAAATATTGAGACGTGACAAAAGGTTGAAAAATAGGCGACTATACCACGACAATGCGAACACGTTTTTGACCCATTGAATGATTATGTACTTTAAACGTAGATTTTTTTTAATATTTAGTGCAGTATAATATAATGTTTTGTATCATCAAAACGTTCCAAGTGAAAGGATGTACTGGAGACATTGTAAAATACTTACTTGTAAACATACTTATTGTACCGTATTAAATACCAATTCTCAGAGTTTCAGCGATAAATATAAAGTAATTTTAGGTTGAAGGAGATTTCGAAACCACGTATTGAACTGAATAAATATAATAACGTAGCATCCTGGCTGATAATAATAACAATTATTTCTAATTACACTGATGATAATTCTTACAGGACAACAGGAAAACATAAAAGTACTACAACACAGAAGTGTACCACAGAAAAATGGAGAATCACTCATTCTCACAGTTAAACGATTTTAGAAATTTCAGAATCATTTGTAAAAACATTGGAAATAAAATAATTACTCTACAGGTGTGTGTATTAACTAACTGCAAAACATATCAAGTATCTGAAAAAAATATGAATTAGCCTCTTGAAAAAAAATCAGAAATTAAAAATATGACAATAATCCTCTATAAAAGCTTAAATGCGGCAACACTCAAGATCGAGGTTCAAAATGTGTTGTGAAATTGAACATCACTAATAACGATAACTCATTTAACCGAACAAAATATTAAACACAATCCGGAAAATACTGCTATATTATATTAGGCTACATAAACATCCAGAGAATGTCAAAAGAAAAAGAGAGAAAAGAAAAGAAAGGAAAAGAAAATAGGAACTTGCCACTTAGAATGAGTTTCCAAGACAGACAACCCATATTTCAAGAACTGCGACTTAGCTGGTATTCGAGATCCAATTTTTTAGGCTTAATTGTATCGCCTCTTCGCATCAGTTCTGGGAAACATGATATTAGCCTCATTACTGTCTACTTCCAATACGTAACAGATTCATCCCAAAGGAAAGAAACTTCAACGGTGTAACTGAAAACTTCAACCCTCCCTATCTCCCCCCCCCCCCCCCTCCCCACCGCTACCCCATTCCTGTGCATGCACGTGCTGGCGATGAAAAAGCACCTGCAGAAACGGTGATCTGGCTTTGCATGACGAGTAGTGGAGTCGTGGAGAACCCTGGAAATGAAAAATACAGAACGGCTGCTGTATGTTTGATCTCCCGTTTAATTTCCACCTCAAAAAGTAGGTTGTGACCCGCTTTGGTTACAGCTCGCGGTGTTAATCTAAACTTACTACGTTTAGAAAAATAACCACGAATGTCCAAAAGTTCCAGCCAAATCGCTTAAATGAATGAAGGAGAAACGACCACTGAAGTCAGCACGCATATCGGCCAATCACGGGCGCCTAAAGACTGCTCATAAAACGTTATCTTGCATCCATGAAAAGCTTGTTAACAAGGCTATCCAAAGAAAATATATAAATATTATATACATTTCTTTATTACCAGGTTATTAAATGTCTTAAACATTAGGCATTACTGGAAATTAACCTAAGCAGTCATGTAAGCTATGTAAGTAAAACAGGAATCAAAACACCTCACATTTTTACGTATTGTATGTAGGCTAAACCTACATTATGTTGATTTCGGAGGAAAAAATAAATCAACAGGTAATCTAAGACACCGCCACCAAAAAGATAGCGGTCACAT
>JAODKF010000046.1:18204248-18214596 GCA_026779585.1 Mormyrus proboscirostris | reverse complement strand
AACCGCAGTGCCATCAAAGCAGCGTCCACCTGTGTCTGAAATGTCCAACCGCAGTGCCATCAAAGCAGCGTCCACCTGTGTCTGAAATGTCCAACCGCAGTGCCATCAAAGCAGCGTCCACCTATGTCTGAAATGTCCAACCGCAGTGCCATCAAAGCAACGTGCACCTGTGTCTGAAATGTCCAACCGCAGTGCCATCAAAGCAGCGTCCACCTGTGTCTGAAATGGCCAAATATAGTACAATTGAAGCAATGTCCACCCGTGTGTGAAATGTCCAACTGCAGTGCCATCAAAAGCAGCATCCACATGAAATCCCATTTGAAATAGCCAGTGGAGGTCCCATCAAGGTAGGATTCACCTTTGTCTGGCCAACAGTGGTCCCATCAAAGTTGCACAGAATCGTGAAAACAGAAACCATGGGGAACTCGCATAAAGGAAGCCAGCACTTTGAGATGCTAATGCTGTGACACAAAGGTCAAAAGCACGGTGCAGTCACTGGACAGAGCACACAATGGCTCTTCAGTTAGGCCCGGGGCTTTTATGGCTCAAACTTTCCCCTTTTATGGCTCCCTTGTGATTTGCAGTGGTCTGACACCAATAAATTGTCTTTCTAGCCCTCACACCTACCCTGGGGTCAAAGTGACCCCAAAGGCATGCCAGGTGACCTGTCATAGTAATACAATTTATTGTAAGGTACTGTAAGAGAAGGTAAGAGCTAATGCTGGCTGTATAACCTAGCCAGGGAGATGCTCTGTAGCCAAAGCTCTTGTATGACGGGTGCGATCAGCAGACTTGCCAGGTGTAGTTTTTACTAAAACACACGATGCAGTCTTTACTGGAGAGATACTTTCTGGACACAAATACTGCACACATAATACAGGTCAACATTTAATGGTGAGTGACTCTGTAGCCAGAGCTCCCACCCATATGGTACTGTGTGAGAAGGGTCTGTAGATGGATCTCTTGCATCTTCTGCTAGGTTTGCAATATTTTGACTTTGCTTGCAGCTGCAGATCCTGAATCGAGGACAAGTTAGTTTCAAACTTTGTGAATACTGCTTTAATGACCAAATGTGATTTCTGTGCAGTATCACTGCCCAGGATGAACGGGATTACTCAAAAGATAAGCCTTGAACGAATCAGAACAACTCAGAAATAAATGAGATCACAAATAAAGTGTTCTGGAATAAAAGCTATCAATAAAAATAAATGGAGTCGCATTTAGTTAGTTTTCTTTTAACGTGCAAGTAACTTCTCAGTAGCATGCAGAAATACCTACGCACATTCAGTCATTTGCTGTCCAAGTGGCTTCTTTCCCTGGGCCAGGGAGTGGTTCTCTAAAGCCGCTACACTCACACGCTTCACAGAGCTGCTAAACAAACACCTAACCATTGAGCAAAGGAGTTGCACACCTTCTGTCGTACTCTGCTGGGATCTCTCTCAGCACATTCTTCCTCTCCATCAGAATCAAAGCTCTTTCCTAAGCGGTGTTATACCATGCAGGGAGGAGTTCATAGATCCAAAGCTACTCATACCCTGCCTGCTCGGGGTGCAAAGCTGTCCTGGAGCCGTCAGGCTCATTTACCTGCAAGTCTGTTGTTGACCTGATTGTGTTTTCTCCACAGCCACAGTATGGCCTCATCCAGGGTCTTGACCTGCTGAAGAGACTCCTTGGCCATCTCCTCGAAGTGCTCGCCACACTCCCGGCAGCCGAAGAAGGTCCGGATATACCTACGCATCGTCTGCAACACGGCCAAGGGGTCCTCCTCGAGGCCTGGGAGACATGAGCGAACCAGTCAGAGGGCCAGCAAAAGCTGCTCTTCAAAAGCCTCACAGCTGGGGGTAGGGAGAACCACTCATGAAAAGAAGAGACAGATGTTAAAATAATGCTCAGACAAATAATAGAAAATTAAAGGGTAAGAGTTTGTATAAAAAAAAAAAACCCACAATACTGAGTGAGTGAGTAACGGACTAAAAGAAGGATTATAATCTGTGGTGGAGGACCCCAGTAAGGGCTACAGAGAACAAACACAAGACCCAGATTTAGCCAGGGATTTGAAAATAGGATGTGCAGCTTAGACCGTTTGATCAGAAAGCAGTCCAGATATAATGCTTCAACCAAATCCTTTTTCGGATTCTTAACCATTCCAAGTCCTTAAATTCGTCTCTTATGAGACGAAGAAGGCAAAAAAAAAAAAAAGACAAAGATGAACTGCGGCCATCTGTCCAGAGAACAAGTAGGCCAAGCTGAAACAAATGGACCACTGTGTTTTCTGGAGGTCATCTTTGATGGCACATTTTTTGCCTGGATGCCCCTTCATAGCCTGATTTGCAAAAAGTGCAAGAAACGTGTGAATCAGCAGACTGTTTTAATTATGAATTCAA
The DNA here is from genome assembly GCA_026779585.1 of Mormyrus proboscirostris. Taxonomy (NCBI): domain Eukaryota; kingdom Metazoa; phylum Chordata; class Actinopteri; order Osteoglossiformes; family Mormyridae; genus Mormyrus; species Mormyrus proboscirostris. The sequence continues at coordinate 18,212,212 of JAODKF010000046.1, read as the reverse complement.
TCATTTCTCCCGAAAACGATCGAACAACCATTGCACCAGTATGCAACTACGGACCCTTTTTCCACAAGGATTAAAGTGACTAAACACTTCCATGTATTCCACTTCCATTTTTACAGTTCATCAGCTGCTCACATGTATTTGAGCCTGGGGGGGGGGGCAGTATTCATCGTGCTCTTTCGTGATTTTGCATGGCTAGTTGCAAAATTTAAAGGAAAAGAAGAAACATCCGTGTAACACATAATTCTGCACTTTCACATATTCCAAACAAGAAGATGATTCTTACCAGTGTTGGCCAAAGCATCAGGCTGAAGGGCTGCCTGTACAGTCAGAGTGTGGAAGAGAGTCCACAGGGAGCACGGGTACCCTCTCAGCTCCGGCTGGCTGCCCTGGCAACTGACCCACTGCAGCCGCTCGCTCAGGAACATCCCGGCGATCTATGATGTAAAGACATATGCTTACAAGTCTCTCCCGGCTGCCTACAATCTGCAAATAATGGTGTCATGTTACCAACAAGCTGTGCCCTTGTTCACTACAAGATGTGCCCTTGTTCACTACAAGCTGTGCCCTTGTTCACTACAAGCTGTGCCCTTGTTCACTACAAGCTGTGCCCTTGGCTTACACCACAGGATTACCAGCACTGAAGGTCATTGTCCTTAACCTTTGAGATTTAGGGTGTAGTCACGTTAGGTGATCCATATAATGCCAGAGCACATTTGACCCAAAAGTCCAGTGTGTTTGACTAGTGTGATTGCTCCATACTGTGCCTAGATGCACTTCAGTTGGGCTGAAGCACGGCATGCAACTACACTGTCAGGGAAAAAAAAAGTAACAATTTACACCTTTGCTTGTCACTGGGGCTGTACCTTCAAGGATCTGCCAATTGTACCCTGCAGCTGTAGATAAATGTACCTTTTAGTCTAATTTAAGGTACAGAGATGAGGATCATCCCCAAGAGACAAATAACATTCATGAACCCCCAATGGTACAAAAATGTTCCTCATAGTCCATTTCTGTATCTCTAAAGGTAACAGTACCTACAGATAGGGTATAACGGGCAGACCTATTGAGGGTACAGCACCAGTGACAAGCAATGCTTGTTATTCTTTTTCTGACAGTGTAGTGTGATTACTAACTGTGCCTGAACACGAAACACAGACATGACATAAATGATGTGACTGCCACAGGCATGTGCAGATGTACATTATACAAACCAACCTGGAAGGAACGAATTGCACAGGCTGTACAGACAGTTTGGGCCAACGACAGTATCTAGGAACAATTCAATACAGCACACAAAAACTCAGATATTTGTAAATGAAAATCACTGCACTGCATCCTCGATAAATCAATTACAGGGCTGTGTGTCATCTGTTATCCTTGTCTATCCAGAGGAAAGCAGCTCCTTTGGATGCACTATGAACTGCAGTACAGTAGAAGCTTTCACACACTGTTGCATGATATTGTTCTTGTTGATATGCTATGTTGAGATGCTAAATCCAACCCCAAGTCAGACCACAAGGTTGACTCACAGACGTAGCTCTCAGCACTTACTCTCATCTTGTTGTTGACCAGATCTAGGATGGCGTCATAAGGAATCTTCTCAAGGGGCAAACTGACCAGCCACTCCAGCAGGGTCTCCAGCAGCTTCACCACGGACTGGCGACCAGGAAAAAGCTGTGCAATGAAATTTCACAGCTGTCAAAACTATTACCAAAGAAAACACAGATCAGGTGAAAGAGCAAAGATCAATTTGTGATTCTCTAAACTCAAGCTAGCTTGCTATAGCCTAATCCTCACCCACTTAGGCACAAGTGGTTTTTACTCTGCTCTTTATATTAATCTTTGACAGACTTTAAGGTTCTGGCATCAGTGTGGAACCCGGACATGCATGGATTAGGACCCAGGATGCCTTGGTGTCACCTTCCTCTTAAAGTAGACCAAGAACCCGGAGGGACTATAGGCCAGCAGTCTTCAGCAGTGAACTGAGCTTAGGCGTGGGCCCATACCCCCAGTCCTACCCCCCAGTAGCATCTTGCAGGGCTAGGAAGCCCAGTAGGTGGCCAGCAAAGCCAAAGCCCTCTTCTAGCCTAATGCCTCAGCCCTCCAGATTAGACAGAGCACTTTCTTCAAAGGAAAGGAGGCCAGAGAGGGATAAGAGCCTTTTACTTTAATTTGCACTGATCTTCATGCCCTCCCCACGCTCATGCTCACCACAAGCACTAACCTCATTGAAATCACATACATATTTCATCCAAATGTAAGACAACGGTAACTTCTGAAGCAAATTTTTCCTTTCTTACAAAATAACCTCATAATTCTCCTTATCTTTAAAAGTTCAGGAGATAACTTTAGACAGGCTTTTGACAGTTGAGTATACAAAGGAAATTAGCAGTGAACCCCGCATCCCTCACAGCTCTAGAGCCGCTTCACCGAGCTCCTGAGGGGAAACCCAAACACAGATCCTACCTTGGCAACCACCGTTACAAAATCTTTGAACGTCTTCAGCTCGTCTCCAGTGAGGGTCTGGTGGCTGGCCAGCTCGACTCTCAACAAGTAATGCAAACCTGATTCCATGTCTACCATGTACACTTTAGACCTGAGGGGGGGGGGGGAAATCAATAAAAACATAGGTTTATGAAGCTGAATCATGCATTTCAAAAATATATTGTACGTAAGACAGCAGAACAATTTAAATACTAATATAAAAGTCAAGAAAATGATAAAAATAATGTACCTATTTTGAATGGGCTTGTTCTCTAATATGCATGTTTTCCAGAAAAAGCATGTTCTCCAAGGTGTCAGTGCTTAAGGTGTTTTTAATAGAATAAAAAAAATATGCTGCAATGTCCTGATAGGTGGGTGCCACCATACAATATAGCATGCAAGAGAGCCTGAATGACTATAAATGTTATTCAGAAAACACAGTAAGGTAGCCCCCTATTGGTGACTTTCATCATAACAATATTCCTCAGTTGGAGGAGTGAGGTTGTACATGGTATTATTACTGCAAGAACTGTGGAGCCTTTAAACATGAAAAAATGCAATTTGTACATATACCTAATGCAGCTGAATTACAACTGACAAAACGTAATTAACATAGACGACAACAATTAACAATAAAAAAAACTATTCCAAACATCTGTAAAAGCTGAAATAAAAACCCAGAGACATTTACTCTCAGGAAACATGGTAAAATTATAAAATGTCATAAAAGAATGGGCTGTGATTTCAAGGTTCAGTTTGTAAACTAACACCATATATTTAAAGCTCAGACATTATCAACCGTAAGATCACTAATACAACACATGACCAGAAGGTGGCATCAGATCACTTACCCATTTAATGGCCAATTAATATTGGACAACTGACAAACACCAACATCATTATCGATTAGTGCAAATCAGCTTGCAAGTCTTCTCTAAAAAGTTTGCGAGGGCCTAAAGGCAGATGGGAGGTGAGAACGGTTGTGCTCACTTGTCAAAGTCCTTCCATATCTCTGCAGGCTTCTCTCCTTTGCTTCCAGACACCACAACCCCCTGGGCAGAGGAACCCCGCTTCCTGTGCACCCCAGGGAGGAGCTTGAGGTATGAGGAGAAGAAAAAGCGCTGACTCTTCTTCCTGTGAGTGGAGAAGCAGAACTGAAATGGGTCTAGTGTGTACATGCGCAGGACAGCTAGGGGGTGTGTGAAGAGACAGGTGGCTGTAAAATGACAGCTACAGAGACAGGTTTCTGTATTTCTTGATCTTCCTATGGAAACAGACCACAAAAAAGAACAATGAGATGCAACGATTATCTACAGCTGTAGTTCCATTAATGACTATTAAGGGGATTGCAGCTATACATAGCATTGCCACAGTTCAGGAAGACTTTAAAAGAAATTGTGATGAAGCAGAATTCAATGGCCTGATTCAGGAGATTAATTTCAGTTTCTATACTTGGGGGAATGAAAGGCCAAGTTTTATTGTAAAACTTTTATTCAAACCATAATATTACAGTCAAATAAGTAAAAGTGGGGTCAAATAAAATTATTATTCAAAATAATAATTTTCCAAAATAATGCAGATTCCCAAGACCCATATCAGAAGATTAAAAAACGTCTTAATTTGGGTGTGACCTCACATGTCTTAACTATACAGTACGATTAGTCTCGCGCACCTCTCTAAATTAACTAAAACTCCCACAACTGGCATGCATCCCGGAAGATGGTACTGGTGTAATCAGGTCACTTACACGTCCACGAGTACATGTGATCCATTGGGGTACAGCAGATACACAGCTGGGACTGAGCCAACACCCAGCCTGTCCAGAAAGGCTTTATCCAAATTCAAGGTTCTCTTCACAATCATACCCCCATACATCATCAGGTCCAGCATCACCTGCATCCAAAAAACATTTTAACCAAATCACACCATGTGCGAATGCAGCTTCAAACAAGCCATATTTCAGATGGTTTGTGAAATGGTCGTGCTAAATGTGCAGTCCTCGGTGGAGAGTGTCAAAGGCCGGACCAAGCGGAGGAAACCCAAATGGTAGCATGATGAGCCGATGACAGGGCCTTTAATGGGTACAGGCCTGAATTTACATCTAGTTCTCCTGGTGTTATTTTAAGTATATCAGCACATAGACCCAGAACCTACAAAACAAACAGAAAAACAAAACAATACCTCTCTGCCGATATAAGAATCTTCTTCCTCTACGATGACGGCAGTGTAGTGGCCAGCTTTCTGCCCCATGAGAGAGAGAATTTCAGCCGACCTGCAGTCAGAAGCAGAGGGTACATCTGACATCTTGGAGATGGTCTCCCATTTCATATCTATCCATTTAGTATTTCAATATTTAGGAAAGGACGTATCAATTCAAGCACGAGGTACCTGGAGGGCTCCAGAGGGGGGCACTGTGGAGGCCAGACCTCCTGCGTGTGGTTCTGGAGGAAATTCACCATCAGCTGCCTCACAGTTTGCAGTTCCCTGTCTGGTCCTGTGGTGGAAGAAAATGATTTGGCAGCGACAACAATATCAGCGTAACAACTTCATTCATCTCACAACTGCAACATGGATTCAGTGTAATAGGACTATGACAGAATTGCAGTGCCTCATCCAAGAAACCCTATTCAACCCTATATACAAAGCTTTGATTCTGATGTACAGTATAATGGATATATCTCTCAGTATTTCCAGAAGCAACTTCTCACCTAAAGAACCTTGCGCAGCAGAAACCAAACTTGTAGGCCATTACCAACTTGTCAGAATATATTTTACAGAGCAACTCACCCTTGTAGGCTTTTCCGATATCAAAAGTGCTGCTACGTGCTTTGAAATACTGTAAGAGATTAAAAAATAAACCCATTAACATCTTACAAAGTGAAAATAAACAAATAAAAAAAAAAACAACCAAATCATTACGTTATGAGGGAGAATCTTTAGGGTTACCACGTCATTTCCAAATTATCTACATTTTAACCTCGTATAAATGTTTTTGACTTTCTACTACTAGGTACCAATGTAACTACAAGAACAGAAGCCACATTTTTCCATCCACAAAAATACAATGAACTGAGTATATAAAATGGCGACAGGCAGATGTCCATGTTTAACACATACCCTGAAGGTCGGGTAGAAGTGAATGCCAAACTCTTTACAGATATCAAAGTTCTTTTCATCAGCACAGTCCAGTACTCCTATTCTTATGGCCTGCTCCCAGTCTATAAATAGGGGGGAAAAAAAACATACAAAATATGTACACAGAACCTCAAGGCAATATAAAGCATTCCTGCATTTATGTTTTCTCCACCGAACGTGTGCACAGAGAAGAATAAGCGACATACACAAGCAAAACAAAAGCAGTCCAAACGCAATCCAACCTGAACACGTCTTTCTCACTAATGGAATCCCTGATACACGAGCATCTGCTGTGAATGAGACAGCCGGCACTGCTTTCATTGCACTTATTTATTTAGCGGATGTTTTTTCCCCAAGGCGACGTACAAGAGAAGTGAGCTTCGCTCTCACACCACCACCAGCTTTTTGAGCAACTTAACTTGCAGTCAGTCTGATCAGCCTTGCATTCGTTAGGTTGTTGGTTTGTCTCCCCTTAGCGTTGTAAATGTATAGTTGCTATATTCTTCTGAGGTTCTGCACAGATCTATTCCCACATAAAGGAAATGTTATCCCTAAATTGCACATATATGACAGAGTGTGTGAGTGCGTGCAATGTGATGGACTGGAATCCCATCCAGGGTGTTTCAGGACCTCGATGTCTGTTGTAAGATCATTAAAAATCTAATAAAAAAAAAAAAACTACAAGAGCTAATACAACAATGAGTACAGGTAATGAACACAGAAGGATAATATACAACGGACCAGAAAAAACAGAATTCCACAGTAGATGGGTTCATATGAAACTCTGCCCTTTACTCTGGAATGGGAACAATGAATAATCCAACTGACAGGTGAGCTACGCGGGAGGCTGGTTGCTAGTGTTTATGATATTGCGGTTAGCGATTCGTTAAGAAGTGGGTAGATTTACCGATATCTCTGCAGACTCATCAGGAAGTGTCGCAGAGCTGTGTTTTCCCACAGTACAGAATGTCGGCAACCCGGTTAGACAGCCATTTCATGCACATACGCAACCAAGGCTTAACAGAGACACCGCAAACAGGCAAAGCGACAGATGGACAGCTTTTCAGGGGCAAGACAATATGAACAGGCAGGGCACTGGGGTGGGCTTTTTTTAAACTAGAAGCTTGGGGCGTGTGGCTGTAGAGGGCCCCTGTGCTGTTGTCCTCCACCTGTCCCGCATGCAGAACACACTCCTAACAGAGTGGGGGAATGTACGTCGAGGTCAAAGTGGGACAAAGGGGCCAACTGACCCCTACGGAGAGAACAACAGCTGGCAGGCAGTCACTAGTGAGCCAGCCAAATGACAGCTTGCTCTCACAAAGGCACGCAGATAAGTCTACACAAAGTCTGCAGCAGCCATCGCCCTCAGAAAGAGAGGACTCCCTAGGTCTCTGTATCTGTAGAAAAAAAAAGGCAACAGTGGGCCTGAACCACAAACATATAGATATCTAACGTGAGTCAATGCTCTGGTGAGCCCAGCTTTATGAATCTCTACAATCACAAGAGCAAAACCAGATAGACTAATAAAAGTTCGTAAAAGTCCCAAAAACAAAAATCAGCAGAAAATTTTCTGAAAGGAACAAAATGCTTATAAACAGAAAATTCAGCTAAACAACTCTAAAACAACTGTATTCCAAACAACAAAGTTGGCACTGGGTACTCCTAAGATTCCACCATTGTTACCATTTTCCGACACATATATTTAAGGGGAAAGGAAAGAACTGTGGAATCCCACACAGGAAAGATCACTTAGGGCATCAACACTTAAAGCACCATAATTAACTGAGGAATGCCTTGAGCACAGTGGTTCTCATGGTGTTTGGGTGTCTGGAGGGACGGCAGAGGGAAGTCCTACAAGGAGGGACCACCAGATCCCAAAGTCAGCATTCTCCTCAGCACCAGCCACATTTTAAGGCAGGGTCCTAGCATTAGCTTCTTGAAGCTCAAGAAAAACACCAGACTCAAGCCTCAAGCCATAAAATTATGTCTCCGAGGCTCTGAAGGCTAAGGACAAGGCTAAGGACAATAAAGGCAGACAAAGCCCTTCACAAAAGGCTGAAAATACTACACCCAATAATGGCCCAGAAGGAAAATAAAACCCAGCAATGTGCATCAACGGCAAGCCAGATATCACTGACTGTCTCTCCATGGCCAAACCTGCAGAGCTCTTGACAGTGGATGAGGACTGTGACCTACAAATTATATTACTGCTGTAAAAAACAAGATAAGCATGTCCTGGATGTTTGCAGCCTGCTTTTCTTACTTCATAATCCATCGGCTTTTCTGGGAATTTATCATAAAAATCTGTACATGAATGTGCCTGGATTAAAATTTTATTATATATA
>JAODKF010000046.1:18163299-18204148 GCA_026779585.1 Mormyrus proboscirostris | reverse complement strand
ACACACACACACACACACACACACACACACACACACACATACATACACACACACGAACCAGATATTATTCTTCTTACATATTTATTCTTTCATGGGTGCCAGCAGTGATGATAACACTGACAGGGAGACATGACCAGAGGCAGCCTGAGTCATTCCTGGGTACCGACGACCTACTTTGATACGACTGACCCGAGGCGGTACATCAAAAGGTAGGAGTGGCCTTATGAGACCAGTGAGAGGCCGCTTCCTTCACAGCGCATCATCATCAGCGCTCGTGCCCCACGGCTGCGAGCGACGGCCTCCACTAAAAGCCAAAATGTCAGGACGCTGCTCCTCACAGGTAATATCGACCAGTGCCTCTGCGACTCTTAATCAGATGGAAAAAAGGCCGAATCCCGCTTCTGTGGCCACAGCGCGGTCCAGTTTCAGGAAGGACCTCTCGCAGTTCTTTTGATTTCAGTAACAGGAATAAGTTCTAAACAATGATGTGCTGTTTCCAAACTATTTCGATTTAATCTTAGAAAGATAATCATTTGAAGTTCCAGCATGCCAGAGCTCTTTATGAGAGTGGGGAAGCACAATACTGGGCACTGTTCTTAGTGTATCAGGGGGTTAGTGGGAGCAAATGCACGGAAGGCAAAAAAAGGAAGGTAGAAGGCTGATTATTAAGAGCTTGTCCAGAGCACACATCAGAAAGGGGACTGTAGATCCTGAATTACAACGACATGGACAAGTAACACAAGTCAAACAGTCCCATTGTTATTTATACAAAGTGCAGGACAACTTGATGAGGCATGGCCAAAATGGAATTGAGCAGGACAGCTTCATTTGTCCTTCCAGGGACACATCAAACAGAAAGACAGACACTTTCAGCTGTATCACTGCACTAAAACACAATGCGAACCTTGCATCCCACATATCTTCAAATCATCCTTGAAAAATCAAAATATTCAATTAATAAAGCCACATAGACCCAACTTGGTCAGGTGACAGCAAAAGTGTTTTCACTAAAGCCCCACTTATGTGTTTAGACAACTGTAATTCGCCGCCGTAGATAAATAAACCCCATACGTCTGCAGTAAAATCAATATAAATAAAACCAATCAAAAAGGTAATTCATATACACATTCGGGTATTACGTCGATTCTTACACGAAATAAGCTTCTCCGACTCTGTACAATGTACAACTGAGACGAGGTACAGGGAGACTTTACTGATCAAGTCAGATCCCTGAGGCAGATGAATGACGAGGCCTTGAAGACAGTGTTTCTCGGGGTGTTGGGGTGTCTGGAGGGACGGCAGAGTGAAACCCGACAAAGAGGGACCACCAGATCTCAAAGCCGGCGACCTCCTCAGCATCATTCACGTTCTAAAGCGGCGTCACAGCGGCTCGTCCCCAGAAAGCAGCGTTACCATACCCGTTTACTCTGAAATAACCGTTTTGGTCCGTTTAGACGGTACAAACGCTGGCTAGCGGGGTTAGCAGCTCGTAGTTAATACAGCCACAGCCGGTGTCTGCGTCCGAACATTAGCCCCCGGGCTAACTGGGTGCCCGAAGGCGAAAGGCAGGGACTTAACCACGGCCACTCACCTTTTACATCGCCAGCCAGCGCTTTCCAGGTCGGCGAGTACTGGATGCAGTGTCCGCACCACGACGAGTAAAACTGCACCAACCAGGCGGTGGACGAGTTGAGCAGTGTTTCCTTCAAAGTATCGCTCGTCAAAATGGTCAACGGATCTTCCTTCGAGTACAGCCGGGCAGCCTGGACCCGCCAAGACATCAACACAACAAAAAGGCATTTTAATGACCAGGCTAGACCCGAAAGAGCAGAACTTCTGCTCCAGAAGCTGGCCATGTCGCTCCACTGGTACGATTATGTGGGGAAAAGCTATGCTCGGAAGCGGCTGCACTACGCGTGCGCAGTGTCACGTAGCGTGGCAGTCGCTTGGCTAAGCGTGCATTGACAAGTGGAAAGTACATTTCCTACATCTATCTATCTATCTATATTTGCGTTCGTGTGTGTCATTGTGTCTGTCTTTCACCACATAAGATCAAAATTTACAGCAACGCCCTCATTTATCAGCTAATCAGCTGATAAAAAAATCCTACGAGCTATAAAGAAACAAATAAAAGGGCGATTCCTCAACTCAGAGGAAAATACACATTTGATTCCAAGAAAAAATGCACCAAAGTTTATTTATTTATTTATTTTTAATGAAAAGAGGAGAATAAATCATAGAGGCATATTTTATGGGAGTACAAATTTTACTTAATTTACACATCAAAGTCCTTGGAGTTAAACAATTGCGAAATTGGTCTTCATTTCAATTGATTAATACTATTTTGGTAGGTTAAAAGTAACAGTGCCTTCACCTAAATGGAACAAAACAGCCATCCTCAACAAAGTGATATGCAAAATAAAAGATGGATATGCTGACTGTTTGTGTTTGCACTATGAAACCAAGACAGGATCTTATATGATAAAAACATCTTTAAGGCATATGATGTCATCTATGCCAAAAAAAAAAAACAATTATATACAAGGTACTGCCAAACTGGATGTGTACTTTTCAAGGGAATTAGCTACATGTTTTGTTGAATAGTTATAAATATGATCCCAGAACTGCTTGACATGACCATGGTTACCGCAGTCAGAGGTGTTTCCTATTCAAATGCACAGACACCTACTTCTTTAATTTATTTATATGATTTACTGTAGTCTCTTCAGGAACTTTTCAAACTTCTACCACCTGCTACTTTTTCCAGTGTCCACCAAGTTCAGAATTATGCATTTAGGCCCATCTTTAGATGAACATGCTTGGGCCAATAAGAAACATTTACAGATTTAGTTCTGGATTTACTACATCTTTATGATCACAGCTATAACTAAATGAATAAATTACACAACCAACCAACATGAACTGAAGTTGAATAAGGTACAGAAGTATGTTCTTATGAGAGAATGGGCACCCATGCAAAATCGGCGCAGAAGAGCAATGATTAAACGATGAGTTTTACAAAAATGTAGGTATCTAATCCATGTTTTATGGTTTTGTGGGGAAAATGACATACAACAATGTAAAGCAAAGCAAAATAAATAAATAAATTAATTAATTAGATTTAACATCACACCTTAGTGTAATAAAATTTAAGTATAAAAATATAAATATAATTTTAGAAACTACGAAACAAGCCAACAAAAACCAGGAAGCAGCGGGTTTGATCATGGATATAACAAAAACATATAATACCAGGAGGCTATGGGCTGCACCATATCCCATTTTATAACCTTTCTCCTAAACAATCAGTTTGCCAGAGTAGGCTTGTAGAATGTAGCCTATATAGGTGATAAAGTCACCATGCAACAACACTGTGACAAAAAAGAAAACATGTGAAGTGAGGTCCTAGTATCAACTATTTGTCTTTCACAGGAAAAAAAACGAAAAAAATATATCATATTTAACACATAAAACAGCAGGGAAAAAAAATGATAATTTCATGTAACACACATGGTTTAACACTGCGTTATATTGCTTTTTATCTAAAATCATTTTACCTCAGTTCACATACGGAAGGGAGAGTTATTTGCAATACATTGACATTTATGAATTATGAGCGGTGTCTCTTTATTACTGTATGTAGTCTTGCTCCGGTTGACCAAACGCAGGTTGGGATGCTTGTATGGTTGGAGGATTGACACTAGGGGGTGCTGTGTAGATTTTGTTTAGGACTGACATAGTGTCCTGCAGAAGGATGTTGAAAATCTCATCAGCCAGTCTAATTTTCACTGCGAGCTGGTCAAGGTTGTAGTCTAGCCACTGAAGTTCTTCTTTATGAAGCTCCTGGATCTATCCATTAACACAGACACAGTCCAGCAGAGAGAGTACATTTTTAAATTATAAAACCATTCAGAGTTTTGGTGACACAGTTTATAATTTCAAGTGAACACATCCATCCAGCTGCAATAACTAGTTTTGTGTGTGGGTGGGTGTAACTATCTTACTTCGTTACTGCGGGAAAAAATAGAAAATGCAGAGAAAGATCATACATAATAGTAGTTGTTTTTTAAAAAATTTGCTCTGCCTAATATGCCAGTTTGTCTGTTTCCAGTGTCAGCTCAGTAATATCAATAGCTTTTTTCTAATAGCTAAGAAAGTAAACAAGTAACAAAATAAAGGCTACCTCATACATGTAATGTCTGTCAGGAAAAAGTTATGCCTGATTGGTTGTTTCATATTTATGGAATTATTTAACTGATTGACCATAATTACATTATTAATGTTTAAAATACTGATTTATAACTGTCTGTGAAATTCATTTACAAATAATTCAATATAAATAGTACATCTTTGACAAAAATGTCAAATATAACCTTAAACTCATGATCTACTTACCTTTCTGTTGATTAATATACATGTTATTCCCTATAGGTAGATATTTTCTGTATGTAATTGTAGATATGCAGATATCTAGTGTAGATATTCTGACATGGGTAGTAATGGTGCAGGGCTGGACGCCTTTCATAATCTATACTCTGCATACCAGTATGTAGTCCACTTTGTCCCGCTGCGTGTTCCCATACTTGCACATAACCTGGAGCATTTCTCTCATCTGCACATCATTACGCTCCAGATTCAGCACTCTCTGCACCTCATTTTGGACTGCTGCCTGAAAAAAGGCATTAGAAAGGCTACAATAATTATATATCCCGGTCGATACTGAGTAGTGCTGGTTCATGTAAATACGGACTAGGTATGTCAATATAAAGTAGGATTAGAGCCTGATGCACATTATCTTTAATATATTGTTTCAGCACACAAACACTGTGTATTATATTCTACAAAATAGAGCAGTAAGACCCAATCATCTTTTTTAAATGGGTGAGTCAGGCAAAATCTGCCTACTGGCATTTTTGTCATTACACTCCACAGACGGGTCATCCAGTCATCGAATATTTGATCTTAGTGCCAAAAGATAGCACTGTCAGTGTTGCCAAAGTCCTGCTTTTCTCTGCTTTGTTAAGCGAAATGAATACAGTAGCTAATTTTATGTATGGGTGGATGTTTACTGTGAATATGACATGTGTCAGCAAATGAATATAAATATCTTAGTAGTACTAAAACATAAGAAGTTGTATAGTCTATATATGTATTTAACTGCATATAACTGTGATAACAAATTTGGTAACATGACAATTAGACAATATGATGTTTAAAGTTTTACAGACGATCCTCTACTTACGAGTAAGATATGTTCCGAACGGCTATTTGCAACTTGAAATGTTCATAAGTCGTTATTCAACATAATTTTAACGGTATACGGAAGTACTAAGAACTAGCATGCTGGGAGTTTGCACGCTACGCTGCCGTGCGGCGGGAGAAGCGGCCAGAAGTCGTATTAGATGGAATTGGCGCGCAGAATAAAAACCGATGCTGCGGACAGGAAACAGGAGCCCAATGAACACAGTTTGGACGTACAGTCCTCTTCGTTTGTATGTCTGAAGGTTCGTAAGTTGAAAGTTCATTAGTGGAGGAGCATCTATAGTCAGTCACAATATATTTTAGAGGTGTTTATAGACTAAAGTAAAAAAACAGAAGATGGTGAGAAAAATAAGCTGGTTATTCCTGACAGGGAAACGATTGAAAGTAGTGAAGAGTAAGAAAACATTACCTACATACATCATACAGCACATTACCTCTATCCAAACTATTAAAATATACATTTTTTTTTTTTTTAAACCAAAATACTTTACCTTCACATGTGTGAGAGGGGACTTGCTTGGGTGGAGTGTTGAAAGAGATAATGCTTGATTCGTTTGCCATGGAAACCCACTTGTGGTTTTATGGTCCTTTGAAATCTCTTCAAAGACCTCTGAAGTAAGGTCGTATATGACCTAAAACAAAGGCACCATTATCACGCCTTCTGTTGTGTTTCTGTTGTCATGCAGCAGCTCAGCAATTCATACATACCTGTTGGTACGATCTACGACTCTCCCCATCGATTAAATGGTCAGGGGCATCTGTGATATCAACCTTGCAACTTATAGTTTGACCGCAAAGTCTCTCCACAGCGGCTGCTACAAGATGACGGATGACCGTAGGATCATGTGGCTGGATTTTGAGGTTTACTGAAGATGAGAGGGCACATTGCCACTGATCGCTGAATTCCAGTTGGTTTGCTCTAGTAACATTATCCTCCCTCTTTTTCACATTCTGCGTGGTTGAAAGTGAGAAACACACAGTGCAAGAAAGGGGGCGAAATAAATAAATGCAAATGTATAGAACCCAATTTTCCAGTTCAGAGCCTTATAAAACCTGTTCTAAATAAAACAACACTTATTATGCAGACATGCCACCAACACATTTTTTGATTCTATGCTAATTTAGCTGTATACTGATCTCAGTAGGCTCATACTAAAATTCTGATCATGAATATATGTTTAACGAGAATTTTTTTCTGGAATTTCTGTTTTGGCCTACATGTATCTTGAGATCTAAAATAGAGTCAAGCTGAGAATTTTAATGAGTTAATTACACATTTCAAATCTGTCTCCAGTTAATAAATAATGTATATCTGCCGCTCTACATTACTTACTCTATCAAGACTCTGGCTGTCATTTTGGAAGCTTCTCCTCCGTCGATATCTCCTCCTGAGTTCCTGAGCATCCATCATGATTTCCTTTATCAAGTCTCCTGCTAATTTTTCGACCAGAGAGTTTAGATCATGGTGGCACTTGCTCTCCACAGCGGCTGCTACAAGATGGCGGATGACCGTAGGATCATGTGGCTGGATTTTGAGAGATAGAAACCTCACTGTTTCTGTCTCTCGTACATCAAGGATGGGCTTGTCATGCTGTTCTTCTTGGACTGCAACTCCTGGTGCAAAGTCCTTCAGGGAAGCCTGATCAATGAATGATTCGATAGGTGAGACTAAAATGGGATTTGTCTTGTTCGCACAGAGCTCTAACAGATCCTCCTGTTCCCTCACACATTCAGAAAATTCACCATTGGAAGGATAAGGAATGTTTTGGTGGAAATTATCTGATTTGAGTCCATTAAAGCCAGAGAGTGCAAACTTGTTTAATGTGGTGTTAGTAGTAGACTGTTGAAGCTGGTAACTTGGTGTTTCTGATAGTAGATGATCACATGCCCCTATAAGTTCTGAACAGGTGTTGTTATTTGGTTCTTGAAGTGGAGTTACTTCTTTGCATGTGATTTTGGGACCTTGTAATGGTTTTTTGCTTATATGTTTTCTTTCATTTTGTGTATCACCTGAGTATTTGTTTTCTCTCCATCTTTTTTCTTTTTTAGCATCACTAGATGGTTCTTCATCTGAAAGAAGATCGTTATGCAAGGTGGACTCCAAGTCACTTTCACGTTCCTCATGTGGAATATCTTCTGCCCTGACAAGGATCCCACAGTTCCTACCACATTTGAAGTATTCCATATCCTTGAAGGTTCCATTGCGATATCTGGTTGGGCTATCTAATGTCACACCTGCCCAGTTCCCACCAGAAAATGCTGGCATTTCTCCATCTTTCCATTGACCGGGCATAGAGTGGCAAAACACAACTGCCTCACCGACACTGAAGGAGGACGCACGTTCTGAACAGCCTTCAGTCTCTTCTGTTTCAGAAATAAAAAGGTTTAAAAGAGGATTGTTGTCTTGGGTCTTACATCTGTTATTGTCACTTACTTTCTTGTATGGAGAGGTAGTTTCTGAGTTTGTTATTAAGAGGTCTGATTTTAAATCCTCATAATTTATTGCTTTATCTGTTTGTCTGTTTGATTCCTCCTGGTTTACCAAAAAGAGAAAATCCTCAGAGAGAGACGGCAAATCTTCACTTATGATGGATGGATCCTCGGTTGGACTCTTATTAGGCAGGGTTTTATCCAGGCCTTCAAGCGGAAGAGCAAAGTCCTCTTCGCTGGTCCAGGTTATGATTTCACTTGCAGGTGGGGGAGGTGGGTACACAAAATTGCCCATGTCTGACCCTGTAACTGCCGCTAATGATGGAAGGAGTTCAGCGCTGCCATAAGACAGAATCTCATCTACTGGAGACAGGATCTCTGACAGAGTTTCCTCGGAAACCAGGGTATTCCATGAGGGAAAATCCACTGGGTTATTTATCCCTGATTTTTGTCCGAGCATTTGTTGTTCCAGTGATATTGGACCAATGTCAAGAAACAGTTGTTTTTTTTTGCATCGAAAAAAGTTTGATTCCTCTGAGCTTAAAAAATCAGACCTTTCGATCTCAAGTTGTCGTATCGTGACTAAATTGCTGTTTTCTCCCCCATTACCTAGTTCATTGTTGAAAACCATTTCATCTCCTGAGGAAACCAGACCTTCACTGCTATGTGAGAACGCTTCTGACTTATCTTCTGTGTCTAAAGCACCCTCGTCGGCAGAAGAACTTTCATGACTAATGTCTATGTCCCCATCACCTGTGTCCTGGACTGAAGAACTATGAAAATGACTGGTCATGACAGGAGATATCTCTTGCTCATGCTCTTGCTGAACATCTCCTCCAGCAAAGGTTACAAGTGATAAACACTGATTTGCAGCAGCTCCTATAGCGCTACCTCCAAGGTTAATGTTAACAGATGGCACATTTTCTAGTCTTTGGTAGTTCTGAAGATCACAGGGAACAGTGTTCCCACTTGTTAAATCGATCTTGCACTCAATGCAAAGATCAGTGCTAGTATCCATTGTGGACTCACAATTTTTTTTGCTACAGGGGATTTGATACTTACATTGGCTGTCTTCTAAATCAAAGGGCAGATCCTCATCGATATCTGATGAGGAGACTGACACCTCAGAGACGTCTATACAGACGGCAACCGCTCTCTGGAACTCAGGCAGTGATGCAAATGAGCCAACAGTTTTTTGAGACCTCCAAGAGCCATCAGGGGAATTGGGCAACGATCTTATTCTAAGAGGTCTTCCAGAATATGAGGAGGATGACGATGATGTCAATGATGCCGATGTTGAAGATGATTCATCTCCTGAGGATACATTGCCATTACTTTTTTCCCGAGAGTCACGTTTCTCCTGCAGACATATGCGAGTTTGCTGTGGTGGCTGTCCTCCATTTGCTGGGTCTGAAAAATAAATACTGCATATTGATCACCAGAACACATGGTCCGGCTTAACAAGACTGATGGCATTGTTTTGGCGTCTTCCCTGCCGTCACTAGGTCTGAAAAATAAATACTGTACATTGATTACCGGAACATGGGCCCCCATTTAACAAGATTAACCTCAGAGTGTTATGGGATGTGGAGAGCCCTGCATGGCACCCAGCACTAGCACACTGAGACTGCGTAATCAGTTTTAGTGCTTATCATTTATCAAGACTGAGATGCTCTTAGCCCATGAAAGTGATCAGTACTTAGCGGCGGTCCACACAAAAGGTAGCTTACTTCTGTTGCGACTGTATAGAAAGAATCATACTGATAAAAGTTCCATTTTGCATTTCAGCTGAAAACAAAAGATTACGATACATAATAATTTCACAGCATTAACACTTCAGGAGTGGAGCTTTATTTGATGTGCAGATACAGCAATAGAATGCAAGATATCATCCTGGGGCTGCCATATAATAAATAATATCCATTTAAGATTTTACACCTCTAAACAGTCTGTGGCAGGCATACACTTTAACGCAGCCCTCGTAAATAACATATCAAGGAGATTATTTTACATCCCGGTCTGATCGTATAAAATGATGTAATTATATTTTGTTGAAGCCAACAGTTAAAGCGCAGCTGCTACATAGGTCTCGTGTTCGGTGTGAGTACATCTGCGCGGGGCAGTCATTCAGCTGAAAGGCAGGCATGAGTCAGCAAGCCTGTCTCTTGGCGGTGAATGGAGCCATCAGTGGGACCCCCACCTTGCCATTTAGAGACGGCAAAGGGAGTTCATGTTTCCCAAGGAGAGGCGATCTCTCTGTCTCTCATGCCCCCTGCCCACCACAGACACGGTAAAATGCTTCTGGCAGAATGTGGCTGAAAAGGGCCTAAATCTCATTGACATCCTGCTGATTGTAACGACCTAGATGAGTGCCAGTCCGATAGATGTGGCAACTGAGGCGCTACGAAAACGCAGATTTTTGGGGTTCAGTCTCCTGCGTTCTTATTAATGACTATTGGCTTCATTTTTAAAAATGTTTGTGTTTTCTGCTGCTATTATAAGCTAAAGGAAATTTGTATAAAGTCTTTCATTCAAGCTTTTTAGGACTAATGAAAATGTCTTTCTTACTAAATGTGGCATCTCTAAGACTGAAGTCAATTTACATTTGTAATGGCGTTGCTATGTTCTATGTGAGCCATGTTGGCAGGGGTGCTGTACGAATGCTCTGCTGTAAATCTGTAAGGATCTGCTGCTGATTCCCTCAGGGAAATTATGTCAGGATGTATCAAGATGACATCATAAAGCAAGAGCTTCTGAAGTCACCCATTGATACTCTCTCTTTATTTCATACAAAGAATGTCTTACCCATTGTGCTAAAACAAATGTAGTACTACACCCTAACCCAGTAACCCAATCTGTATGTAAGACGCACCATTTTCCCCCCGAGGTTTCCCCCTTACCTGTTTCAGCACTGTCATCCATTGTCTTCATCGGCTTGTGTTTTTGCTGAGGTGTCCCTTCCTTGCTTTGGGGAGTCTCCTCAGCCGTGCCGTGTTTTCTTGAGCTCCTGGGCAAGGTCTTAGGGTAACCGGGCTGCGTGGCCCTGATACCCTGCAGCACATCCGGCTCCGTCAGGCCGGCTTCTCCGCCCTTTTTCTCCTTCCCCCAACTCCACACCTCCTCAGAGAAGAGCCTCCTTAACCCCGAGTCCGTCTTTGCCAAAAACCTGCGTCGAAAGTTCCCAATATCCTAGGTGACGGTGCTGGCTTAGATGAGATGGCCCACTTTTCCTGCTAGTCAAGTTAAGTAGTGCTGATAAAGAATTACCACAAACTGTAAATTCTCCAACCTTGGCCAGGAAAACTATCCCTCAGTAGCTTCGGGTCATCACACGTTTCAGAATAGCCGATACATTACAGGAGACACACTTTCTATGCTGTACCGTTTACTGAAGTATCCTGCTCTGAAACACAGCATTAAAACTCTGCATGTGTATAAATGGGCTCCCAAATTGCTACATTTCTGCCAGTTGCCCCCTCAGCTCTGCCACTCTTGCTGTAACCGTGTCATGCAAATTACAGGCCTGCTTGTATCTAGCTTAGTGCTCCTGCACTGGCCTCTTTTTTTTCCCCGTGCATCCATGCTCTGCACTCAGGGGGGAGAACCGTAATGTCACCCGCTCTTTAGCGGGACAAACTCCCCAGGGGTCATAGTGGGGAGGGAGAGAATGGCAGAGGCGACGGCATGCTCCGAAAATGGATGTGCTGCGCATGCAGAGGAGCAGCACATGCGATGACAGAGAGTGCTCCACCTACCCCGGCTTGCTCATGACTGGCATAGTGGCAGTATTTAGCTGTCAGGGACGCCGCAGCTCACTTCCAAAGGCAGGATGTCCTATAACAGGTTTCCCTGAGCCAGGCTGCCAGCACACAGCTGCCCCCGCTTTCATTTCAGCTGCGCGGGCTGCGCACGCCGGTGCGTGGAGTCTCCCTCCAGCTGGGCTCTCTTTCAATTTCTTTCCTGATGCTCTGCTTCTCCTTCCCTGACCAGCCTGCTCCACTCTCCCTCTTTCCCATATCTAAGTCTCTCTCTCTGCACCCTCTCTCTCTTGCTTTAACTCACTCTCTCTCTCCCTCCCTCACTCACAATCCCTCTCTCTCCACTATCTCTCTCGCTTTTGCCATCCCTCTCCATAACTGCTCTTGCTGCCTCAGTATCATGCAGGCATGCCATGCCTGCTCTCCCCAACACCTAAAAAGGTTATTCTTTTTGTTAGAAATCAACTTTCAGCTGCTTATTGGACCCCGCTGCTTAGCATTTATTCTCAGCTTAAAAGCGAATGAATAGTCCAAAGAACAACCGCACACAGCAGCTTTTAGAAATCTTATTACGCTCCGCCATACACGCGCCGTGTACGGCCAGGCTGATTAAATTTACTCTGAAGTACTGCTTCTGAAAGACCTTCCAGCTCTTTCTCTTGCCGCTCTGTGATATTTCTCGCCACAGCTGCATCGTCCCAAAAAGCGAAGGATTCAGTCCTAAAGAAAGATCCTGAAAATGCCGAGCCGTTAATGTATTTGTTCATCTGCAAAGGCGGCTTGCTTGAGGTCGCTGCTCTCTAATGAGTTTTTCATCTTACATCAACACTGTTTATGCTTAAAGATGGAACAGTCATGCGCTGGATATCAGTACATAGCCTCAAGAATCGTAATAAGGTGAACGCGAATATAAAGACACCCCTAGAAATATCACTGTGCCGAGATGGATCACGCTAAAAGACATGCTGGTTCATGACCTGTGCTGCAAATAACAACTAGCAATGACAGCTATATGCGAGTTTTATTGCAGCTGTATATATATTCAAGTGCACATCAGTGATTCACAAAGCAGTATGTTTTCCATATCTGCTTACTCACTCACAAGTCTTTTGCTTGGTGTGAGCTGTTCAGGGGTCCGTGTGCATCCCATTTTGGGAGCATTCACATGCACAAGACAACGGCTATATAAATACCACCCACAATCGGACAAAGAAAATGCTTTATCAGTCAATAGAAATATTGATTAGTTTTTACCCATACAAGTAGCTAATTAATTAATGTCCCAACAGCAACAGCAATCAAATAGCTCTTTTTCAGTGCGGGAGGTCTGCAGCGCAGTGTTTTCGTCGTCTGTCTAGTCATTTTTCTTTTGTGCATTTTTTTTCTGGGTTGAAAAGGTTTAGGGGTGTATTGGAGTTTTTCATCTTTAATTCGGAACTGTCATCTTGAATTGTGAACTTTCTAGGGTGCGAGGGCTTGCATTCTCACCACATTGGTCTGTTTTATGAGAGCGGGCAGCTCGCAACGGGAGATGAGATCTCATGGCTTGATCTGAGGCTGCATTTCGCTGCTCCGGGTTTTGCTGGATTTCTGCAGTTGACCTTTTCACAACCAGAAATTCCTTCTACTTACAAAGCGCCCATTTTATTTGGTGCCTTTTGGATCTGCATGCATTTTGCCAGTGTTGGGCATCTACCTCTGACTGGGAAGAATAACTTTTCAATGCTCTGTTACCTTCACATACCGGTACTTTACTCTATACAGTAGTACTTGATTTTTTATTTCCTTGTAATCGACTGCTAGACACCGTACTACAGCATCAAAAACTAGCATCCTACTATATTTTGATTTCACCTGCCTCAGTTTCTTGGTTCATATCGCTGTTTCAGAGACCATTCTGTGCAGTTTATGTAAAGGCTAAAGGGTGCTTATTCTGAACTAACCAGCTTCTCTCATTCTCTCTCATTGACTTCCTGTTTACACATACATACAAATGTGATGTACTATGTGTCTTCTACCAATTTATCCTGGTCAGGGTTGAGGGGAGTCCTGGAGCCTTTCATCAGCAGCAGCATGCACAAGGCTAGGGTACTCTCTGAATTGGAGACCAGTCTGTCTCAGCATTCTGTGTTCATGTCATATTCAATACCCTGTACCTTAACCTCTGCGATCCATTTAGAAAGAAAAAGGGAATCTTCTGATACCAAAAAGACTTTTTTCATTGTTGCCATTTACAGTTTCCAAAGCGGAGACATATAACACAAAGCTTTCAGGGCAAGGAGAGAGTGCAGAACGTGCACTAGTGCCATTTCAGTTTACATATCAAAGGAAACAAGCCGCACTCTCTTCCATACACCTGAAAGGGTCCTCTGACAGTAGACATCCATCAGCAAACAGAAGGGACCTGAAGGTGCACCAACAACGACTCTCTACTTAAAAGAACCTTCAAAAAAGATTATGTTTAACCTAACTTCACAGAATAAGTCGAAAGATAAACACATACATATTGCTTTCCATTTGGATGGACTATTGTTACAGTATTTACAATAGCCTTTTCAAACAGCTTCTTTAAAAGGGTTAAAAAGTAATGTTTACTGAAATGTCCCTTAGTATTGTTTGGGATGTATAATTTGACTTGCACAAAACAATTAAAGTTTATTCTATTCACTTGCCACTTTAAATGTTCAGCCATTGTAATCATCATCAGCATGAAACTTTATCAAATAGGTAGATTAGCATACATATAAACGTTGACAATGAAAGAGTCCTGAGACTCGCTGCCAGACAAGAGAATATCCTGCTGGCTTTTGTCCCAGTCAACCTACAACTTGGTTGGTTAATTTGTAACATGTGTTTCAGAGGGCACATATTTATAGGCTGCTGATTGAGAAAAGACGACTCACTATCTCACCAGAATGATTACCATTTATCATGATAATTCCTGAAAATATGCCTTTTTCCTGGAAGTGCTACTTTGTCGTCAGGCTAACACAGGGACATGCATGCGTCGGAGGGCTACACTGAGCAATACCTTTGTACCCTGCAGAATGTAAACATTGTTCTGAATATGAGGTCACCTCTACCTTCTTGATTGTCTTATGTCGATCTATCAGACTGACCTTTTAACAAATTACATTTCTGCAGCATGACATTTACATTAATGGACAGGCTCCCATACCCCTTAATAAAGAGTGGTATACCGTTTCTCGGAAGCAGGGGTGAAATCCGCAAACTGTTTTCAAGCGATATCAAAGCCAGTCGGCTCCTTTTTTTGCACCCCCCTCCGTCACAGAGCAGTAACCCGTGCACAGAAGCTCTGTGTCACTCCTTCCTGTCCGCCTGCTCTCGACCCTAAGGCTTCGCCCAGTCATTACATTATCTGTCCTCTGCAGCCCGGCTCACTGGAAACATGGCTAATTAAGCCTGTGCCTTCCCTGCTGTGCATCGCAGACCAAACTGCCTCAGCATTTCACCGTGTCCTCCCCCCCACCCATCTCCTCTTTGCCCTGCAGTTGCAACAATTACTTGATTAATACTCATAGCAATACATCAAAGCTGCATGATATCCCAGGCAGGGCATGCGTAGGCTCTTGCTTGAAACTGCCACTGGGCAAGGGGAAAAGGGTGTGCAAGGCTCCTCTCAGACGGCCAACCAAAGCAGCCTAAAATATCACTTCCTGATCCCCCTTCTAAAACAATTTATAGTGTTCTGTCAAATGTGAAATTGCTAATTGTGAAATGTAACAGAGATCTGGTCACTTTTAATTCCCTGCAATGCAATGCATGTCACGTTACATCATTCATCCATCATTTATTAATTACCAAGAAACGCTTATCCGGTTCAAGGTTGTGTTGATCCTTGTGCGAATTGCTTGAGGTTTAGGGCTAAAGGCAGGGTACACCCTGCCGGGGGATGGCTGTCCAATCATTTCTGTGGAAATAGATGTCCTATGATGTCAGAAAGTCTGCACTCACCGTTTGTAGTCATCCAGCTTGGATATCTCGGCCTGCGTCTTCGCCCAAAGCACTTCCACTGTCAGCCTGCAGGGGGTGCTGTGCTGATGGGTTCATATCGCCTCCTCCCTGAGTAACTGCTGTGAACGGGCCAGTAATCTGGCTCGGGAGATGGTCCTGATGGAAAAACCCACTCAACTCCAGAAGGCGCAGTGAAACAGGAATAGCACAACATGAAGTCAGCGTGCAGTAACTCTTAGGCTTATAGGGTACATTAGTCCAATATTTAGATTTGGTAACATAAATTGTTAAGATTAATCCACACACCATATTGTGGTGCATAAATCAAATGGTGTAATGTGTACTAATGGTTTCGAAGTCAAATGTTCAGGCTTCCTGAAGACATTTATTATAGATTGTAATGGAACTTCTACTGAAAAACAAAAATAAACTGACTTGTACAAAATGTCAGCAGCAACTTGTGCTGTAGGGGAAGGATACTTCGAAAAGCCAAAAATAAAGGGCTAGATGGTTCTATCCAGCCATATCCATGTTAGCTACTGGTGGAATGAGAGAGCTTTTCCTCTGCTGGGAACATCCTCCCTTCCTCCAGAAACACTGAGATCACGCTGAACTACATCAGCACTAATCTAAGGGATAGTTCCCATAACGCTTGATTTAAGCTCATTACACATATTAACCCAGTTTAACGTTCTCTGACCATACCACAAGTGCCACCAGATTAACAGAGACGTGTGAAATACGTCTTCTGCCAGCAGCCTTGTTTGAAACCCACTAAAGGTGAAGAAATGCTGTATGTATGGACGAAAAAATGGAAGAAAATAAAGGCAGAATGGAATAACCATGCTAACTGAAAGAGTGAGTTAAGGTTATATTAAGACGGCCCTAGTTGAAAAGCGCAAACAAAATGTCACCTGGATGGTCAGGCTGAATGTCTGGGTGGCAATCGATGAAAGCGAACCCACCCAAAACAAACCACTATATAGGTAACATGACTTGTCTTATTAAACGTCACATATCCTTCAAATGTTCATTGTCATTGTAGAAGCCGGTTTTCCCCTCGTCTCACCCTCAGATGGCATTTTACATGTAACATTATTTCTCACATTTATAAGTTTCTTGTGTTTGATGTTGTTCTGTTTTTTATTTCTTGTGAAAGTCCCAACAGAACTACAGAAGATCAACAAAGTGTACTCGCCCTTCTCCTCCCTCTGTGACTGTCTGTGTTATCTCCAGTCCCTCTTCCCAGCTCTTAACACTAGGAAGACCCTCATTTCATTATTCCAGCATTAGGTCAGGGAAGGGGCATTATGTTAGCACCAAATCTAGTGAAATTCAAGGCAAACTGGCCATTAGTGTAAGGAGATTGGGTAAGCTGGGAGCATTGTCTTTGGATTGTGGCTGAGGCTCAGATCTTTAAGAGGCTTTCTTCCAGGGCTAAAGGACTTCAGCCTGGACCCTGGTTGGAAGATTTTGTGAATAGCATTGAAGACAATGTGATGGATTTGTCAGCTCAAAAGCTTCCTTTCCAGACTGAAATCCCAGAGTAGAGCTTTTTCCATTATTCAGATTGGCTCTTCTCCTCACGTCCACCCTGCATATGCTTACCATGAGGTATTGGGGGTGCAGAGACACAACTGCAGGAGAGCTTCTGCTCTCTTACAAGCACATATTGGGGAAGGAAACCTCATCGGCATGGAGACATGAGGCTGGAACTGTGACTGGTGGACTTCCCAATGAGTCTGAAACACTATGACATCACTTCCTCAGGAAGTCAGCCAACTGTAATCTCCAAGAATGTTATTCTGCACTACATGTAGGATTTGACAGATTATTACTATTCACTGTGCAAGGTAGTTTTTACGTAAACATTTTCATATCATTTTCAATGATAATAATTATTCTGGTTGTAATCAATAAATACTGTACTATAAGTATAATAGTCATTATACACCGACACAGCCGTCCCTACATTTCAGCAATCATGCAGATTATGTTGCAATGTACACATTCACCAGTCAGAAGTTTAGACAGGACTGATTAAAGGGCTGTTTTTCAAAAGAGTAATTATATTTTAAATTAAAAGCTTTTTCAACAATATTTGCAATTTCCCTAAGACAAATATAAATCATAAAGTTTGCGCTCAATTTGTGCCAAAGAACAAAGAAATGAATACACACATGCCACAGTAAGCGATAATGAATACAACATGGAAATACCGACAGGACGGACAATTTGCAGTGCAGATGGTTAGACATATTGCGCTGAAAAAAAAAACAAAAAGTGTGAGGCAGCAGTAAGAGCCTCATTGGGGGCGGGGGGGTGGTTCAATGGTAGAATTGCTGCCAACAAGCCATTACTGAAGGACACAAGAAGACTTGTGTCCAAGAAACGCAAGAAATATACATCAGGCCAGAGGAAACCTGTCTTTTGGTCAGGTGAGCCCAAATATGAGATTTTTACTCCCCACTGCTATGTCTTTGTCAGATGCAGAATATGTAAGCATATAATCTCTGTTCTGCCTACTGTGAAACATCGGGAAGCAGGTGTGACAGTTTGAGGGTGCTTTTCTGGTGACACTGTCAAGAATAGTTAGAACTGAAGACACACTTAACCAGCATGGCTACCAGAGCGTTCTGCAGTGACACACCATCCAACCTGGCTTACCCTTACCTGGGCAATCATTTGTTTTTCCACAAGAAAATGACCCCCCAAGCAGACCTCCAGGCTGTGAAAGTTACTTGCCAAAGAAGGAGAGTGATAGCGTGCTACAGCAGATGACTTGGCCTCCACAGTCACCCGACTTAAACCCATTTGAGAAATGCTCAGCGAATTTGGGATCTCCTTCAAGACTGTTGGCAGATCATCCCTAATGAATCGTAATGAATCCATTTGAGAGAATGCCAAGGGCTTGTAATGTTGTCAAAAAGTCAAGAATCTAAGAATCTAAAATATAACGATTTTGATTTAATGCTTACGCAGTGCATAAATTCCTGTGACTTATAGTTTCGATGACTTCACTGTAATTGTAAAATGTAGTAAATAATGAAAATAAAGAACGTCCCTCTATAAGTAGGCATGCCCAAACTATTCACTGACAGTACTGTATATGTTTTCAAAATCACGAGTGTGCTCTGTAACTATCTGTTTTGGAACTGAGTATTCAATTTCGTATTCAATATAAATGGCGGCACGAAGGCTCAGTGGTTGCCTGTTGCCTCCCACCTCTGGGACCTGGGCCCAAATCTCTGTCAGGGTTCCGTGTGTGTAGGGTTTGCATCTTCTCCCTGTGTCATTGTGAGGCTTCCTCTGGGTACTGCGGTGTCCCCCCAGAGTCCATGTGTGAGTACGCCCAAGAATGGGCTGGCTGACCGGTGTGCGCTGTTCCCTGCCTTGGGCCCATCGCCTCCAGGATCGGCTCTAGACCCTCCACAATCCTGAATTGGATAAGTGGTTACACAAAATGGATGTATGGGATGGATGGATTTATTATATATGTTCAGTTCTCAGTCAATCATAATTTTATTTACCTGTGCTTACCCATACTTTTATATGATTAGATTGCTTTGCAAGAGACAAAAAAATTAAATTCCTCATGTCCATCTTCCAAGCCCTTATTCTAGTCTGAGTCAGAAGGGGTCCAGAGCACATCCCAGAGAGAATAAAGGCGGGGGCACACCCAAAATGGGATCCCTGTCTGTTGCAGGGCATATCCACTTACACGGTACAGGCAATTTAGAAACACCTGCCTAAATTGGACCATGGTGAGGACATGCAAAGCAGAGGTCGGACACAAACGTCCAATCATGTTGGTGTGAAGCAATATATGTCTTCAATTTATCCTGAGAAAACTTACTCAGGCAAGTACAGCAGATATAAATTGTTCAGATTTTTTGCTGACAAAGATGTCTAAAAGATTACAAGCACAATAACTCTTTGTTTTCCTTACCACTGTTCCCATTTTTAGAGTTTGATGTTTCATAGCAGGTGTGACAGGTTCCCATAAACCATCACACCCCAACATCCATGACCCATAAGCCCCTTGGAATTATCCTGCCAAATGCTGTGCGACATGACTGTCCTATGCATGGTATAGCTTTTATGCTGTAATGTATTTAAGTACTGTATTAGCAATATTTTTCAATGCCACATAGCTCTTAAGCATTTCAACTTTGTTTAAATTAACAAAATGCTTGAAGGAACAAAGGACTAGTAGCAAGCCATTTCACTAAAACTGCTTTGCATATTTACTACCAAAAACTGCTTTCAGATCCGAAAGAGAATAAGGAGAACAAAAAACGTGCAGAAAGTGCCACCTAGTGGACAGGTGACTGGTCTCACATTTCATTCTGGGATCAGCCGTTTTCTTTACCTTTGCATCATAAAAAGCACATATAAAATGAGGAGGCCATGGATGAGTGGTGGGTTTGAAGAATGTGGTGAAATTTGGCAGAGACTATGCACCAGCCCCTAGCGGGACTGGAAATTATACCCTGTGGAGTGGAAAATGCTGATGAATTTGGAGGAGACCCAAAAAGTGGAAGATTGGCACCAACAGCATGAAGAGCTCGTGTTGTACACCAGCCCCTGGGGCTCCTACCCTTCAGGGCCCTGTCCCATGTGCTTAGACAGCACCATCTGGAACCTTCGGCAGAGTGCTTCCAAGGTAACCTCAGGTCGTGAGGGACCCACGTTATCCAAAGAAGCCCGGGGCCGTTTCCATGTGGGATTTACACGTAACCAGTCCTGTAAGGCAGGGACCTGGAACCGAAGCTATTTCTCTTTTGCAGGATCGCTGCCCAGGTCCCCAGAATTCCAATTCCTGCACAGAGGTACAGCTAACCTGCCCCTGAGTAGCGCAGGTCAAATGGAAGAAGAAGCAGACAGGACAGTCTGCAGCTTTTTGACACTTTCCCCATCTCAGTATAGTTATAATTCAGGGAGATGGAAGTAGTTGTCTTTGACGACGGAAGATCTTACCATGGATCTGGCATGGAATTTTACAGCCATTTCATATACAGGAAATGCATCAAAGGACCAGTGCAAAGGTTAAATCAATGCTGCACAAATGTCATAGCAACAAGTATGGCCTGCATTCCCATGATAAACTGTTAAGAAGATTAAAATTCCTTTCCTTGTTAACAGTGTGGACCTCATGTTGACAGAATAAATTTGATTGTGTAGGGCGATTTGTTTATGTTGATCCAGGATGGGTGGGAGGGTCTAGAATAGCTGCACTCACTTGATTTGTCTCCCTGCACCTAGATTACATGCTTCAAGGAAGTATTTCCACTTGTATAATATGTATTTTCTCAGAGGGAGGTCCACTTCCTTCCTTCCCCTGTGCTTTTCTGCATTCCTCAGCTTCCTGTAAGCAGCCCAGAGCTGTCCTGATACAAACAATAGTGCAATTATCAAACAGGAGTAAACAGGCTCAAGTTAAGCTGACTTCGATTTTAACCTTATAGTTTATTCTCTTCTGTTTTTTTTTGTGTGTGTGTTAATGTTTCCTTGTAAGATTAGCAGAAGTCTTAAGAAAAGTCTCACGCTGTGTAGGAGATCTTCATATTTAGTGCAGCAAGGTCACATGACCTCCTGCAGTTAATTTAACAGTGACTCATGCTTTGGCCTTGATTATTCCCCACCTGTCGCCTTACATCTGTGACTTGGGGACGCCGTATTACCCATATCCACATGGTAATGAACAACATGCTGAAGTGCCTCAGGAATGTCAAGTCCAATGCAAAATATGAAGCCACTTATTATTCAAAGATAACAAGATAAATATCTGCTTGAAAAGAAAAGTGTAGCGGAGCTTTGGCCAACAGAAATGCTCCACAATGTACAGTGTGTCCATCTGTATAAATAGGTAACTTCAGCTTGAATAAATGTATTTATAAACTTAATACTGTAATATTTCAACTGATGTCAAACTATATACTGTATGGGGGCATAATGTTTTAAAAGGGTATTTCTATTGAGCACAAATAACTCAAAGGAAGTACTGAAATCTTGTAAGTTTAATACTTGCATTCAGACCAGAGAGAATGAAATTTAAAACAGCATCGTAGTAGCTGACCTACATTATTCTCTTCAATAGAGGGGATTTTGGTGATATTGAAGTCGCATTTTTAATTTTCCAGCACTAGAGGGCAATATAGAGTATAACTTTTTGATAAGGTAACAAAATTCAATTGCAAAGATAAGTTTCTGTTTATATACAATATAGCTCACTCTGTATTTATCAGAATCAGAAGACTTTATTAATCCTGGAGGAAATTGCTCAAATTGCTTAAACTGATACTGGCAAACTGGCAAACATTGGACTTGACCGTCATTCAAACAACTTCTTAACATATTTAAATGTGGAAAGTTTATCGCAGAATAGAATATAGACACTTTTAATCCGTGAGGGGAAATTCTCTTGTTTTGCCTCACATTACTTTCCATACAGATAGACGCAACCTTGGTGGTCACAGTGAAGCGGCAGCCACCTTGCAGTACCCAGGAAGCTAGAGATTGATTAAGGGCTTGTTCAAGGGCCCATAGACATGTGATTATGCTGCTACAGCTGAGCTTGAAGCAGGAACCTTCAGATCACAGGTACAGTGGCACAACCCACGAGCCACACGCCACGCTGTGTGCAACCAGATCGTTGTAACTTTGCGAATACCCAGTTGTTCAATTAATTGAGCTTTCAAATATAAATGTTACTCGCACAACAGAGCAATAAATCAGTCATATAAATAAACAGAAAGTGAATACAGGTACTTGTTGCTTTTGCGTGAATTTCCAAACAATCCAAGACGTAAATACCAAAGCGAGATTTGTTGTTTATCTAAATAGCTAACTAACGGTACCCCAGGTAAACTGGACTTAATCTTTTTTCACTTACATTTAGCCCAGCCTACCTTAGATCCAACAAGTGATTTTGCTAACCCAAAAACTGATACAGGCCGATTATCTTTTGTTATTCATAGAAGATTACAGTATTACTGATATGTGTCAGTGTTTTATCTCCAAACAAGTAGCAATACCAGTGTTTTTTGAAACTGGGGACAACAAAATGAGATTAATCTACATAGCACAACACAAACACATACACTATTTTAAAGGGCCGCAAATCCTTCCACAAAAACAGACGGAAGACTGTGCCAGTGCCTCTGAAGGCCATTTCAAAGCAGCCTACAGCTATGCTCAGCGCTCCAACAAATCTCCTGCGGAGGAACAGGGAATGGAGGCACAAGATTTAAAGACACCACCACCAGGTGGAGATAATCATTACTTAACTTAGGGCTTCTCGGTTCCCGGTCCGGGGAACACTGTTGGTTTTGCAGAGAGGTTGGCAAATTTCCAAAAAATTAACTATATATTTTCAATTTTTATGACCCCTCATGTTCGCATCTGAAAAAAAAAAGTAAACTGTTAAGCTTATGAAATCGTCCGGCAAAACCCCCGCCCGTGATTTTTTTCACTGCATAAATCAGAAATCAAAAGGTTAGGAAGCCCTAATTTAATTGATCAATGAAGTCACCCTCGACGGTCGCACACGCACAATGTCATGAAAATATTTGGATACTAATGGAAGAAATGTACTGAATTTGTTGGTGTACGATTTCAGACTTTATAGTAGCTTGGTTGTTAGATTTAACTTTCTGTTTTTGTACTCATGAATTATGAGCGTAATCTTATTTATCTGCTGCCAGGTAGTGGAACAGCTTGTGCCTCATGTTGGGTGGTGTGCTGTAGCCCAGAACGCTTGGAATTCTCACTGCATGAACTAATCATATGTCTTGTTTTGAACCCTTTGGTGTTTATTTTTGGGTAGATTTTTGGAGACCAGCCTTATAGTTATGCTTCAAACATTAGTTACAATGAAAGACACGTCAAAATCAGAGTATCATCAAATGTTGCTCTCTCATGATGTTGCCTTGCATCTTCATTTATTCAAGTATGTACCAGTGTGCTCTACTTAAATTTGGGTTGAAAGACATTTTTGAAGACTGTACAGAACTTTATATCAAGGAAAACTGGCAAATATGCATAACCAAATTGCTGCCTTACTTACCTTTCCATGACTCAATAGAACTACATTTAAACTGTAATTGATTTATTGTAACAGGCTTTGGTAAGTGGCAGTATGGTGGCATGGTGGTTAGCACTTTTGATTCACCCCTCTGGGTTTGGGGTTTAAGTATATTCCCTGCCTTTGGGGGTGGGGCAGTTTTGCATGTTCCCCCCTCCCTCATCATGAGGTCATCCAGCCCACGGTCCAAAAACATGCTAAGGTGATTTGGAGTTGCCAAATTGTATGTAGGTGTGAACTGGTGCCCATGAGGAGTGTTCTCTGCAATGGACAGGCACTTTGCCTGGGTGCTCCCATGTCCTGGATGAGTGGCTTGGCAGGATGCATCTGAGGGGAATCCCTGATGCCTCAGTTATGCCTGAAACTCCTCTGTATTCATTCTGTTGAACATCCTAATAGCAGTTCCAGAGCAGCAATGGACTTTGGTTTGCAGCTTACTGTTTTTGTTAAATAAGTATTTGATGTGAATTTTCAAGTTTAGTTTTTTCATTTTCCAATAAAAAACATTGTCAGTCATACATACTGTATAAAGAAGATGCAACTACCTGCTATCAATATCACAAGGTAGAAACTTATTTATAGTAACATTGTACAGAGCCATAGAAAGTGTGTTTCATAATTAAACAGCACAAATGTGACTACACTAATCTTATTGCTATAGAAATGCAACTGCCTGAAATGCTACCAGTGGTTATAGAATACTGTGAAGCCATTTAGTTGTTCATTACTTATTCAACAGAAACCACGGCTTTGGCATCCTGTACCTGTTTTGTTCTACCTGGTTATGCTAGGAGTTTTAATATAAAAGAGACAATGTGAAGGTAAAGAAATTTAAGGCAAACAATGTTGATTAGGAATTCTAACAAAAGGCAAAGTATGTAAAATAACATCTGGTTAAAAATGTTATGGTAATTCGCCACTTGCAAATTAAAATCAAGGGCACTAAACAGGCAGGCTGAGAGCAGAGCCTTTTCCAGCAGAAACTGTTGCATACACCCAGCTCTCTGATGTCACCGGGGGGAGGGGCCACTCTTTATGGTTTATTTGGAGAATACATCACTTCCCCAGTCCTTGCTTTTTGCTTTGCTAGGCACACGGCTGAGGAGGACGCGGCAGAGCTGCTGGAATTAAGGCAGGATCTGCTTTATGGCTCAGTCTGTTAATGGTGTCTTCCAGGATCCGGCCAGCAAGCGTCTCCATTCAAGGTAAGAGCTTGGAGAGGCTGTTGGTGTGGGAGGGATACAAGTTGTTGAGTTTGGAGAGGGGAGGGGCAGAGATGCCGGGCTCCCTGATTCATGCGCTGCCTGTCATGGAGTTTCCCTCTGTCAGTACTGTCACGTCTGCATAAGCCATATTTGATATTCAGAAGATTACGATTCTGTTGATCTTCATGCAGGGATTGTACTTTATTAAAATCTTCTCTTCCCAGTCACTCAGCTGACGGCTTGATAGTTCAGCTCTTCTGCTCCTGGCATGCGCACAGCAGATGGAGTGTGGCTGCTTTGTTTCTTCTCAACATTGCGCAAATTGTACGTTGGGTGCGGCGAGTCACCTGCCCCCCCCGCCTCGTGCCCCAAGGCTGGTTTACTCATCTTGTGGGGTGACTTCTTTGCAGAACGCGTCACAGCTGCTTGGGCACGCCTGTTGCTCTGCACTATCCCATGCCAGCAGCATTTCCCACTTCTGTCAGTGTCTGCATGTGTGAACCTGTGAACTATCTACAGCAGACCAGCAGATAAACATTCCTGTGTGTCATTAATTGTTCCCATGGTATTTGCCTCTTTCTCAATCCAGTTGGTACAGGCTCTCCAATCTGCATTTAGGGATTGGAAGTTACTTTCTGACTGATGTGTTACTTGTTACCAGTTTCTGTCATGACAGCATGAGGAAATCACCTTAGTGTGATTGTTCAGGAGGCTTCAGGGCGACCCCCTGTAGAACACAGGCTTTCATTTGGCACAGCAGATTACAGGGCTTTTTCCGGAAGCCTGTCACATGGCTCTTTGGGCTGTGTAAACTCCTCAGTCATGTGTTCAAATACACCCACCTGTGTTCTCATGTGGCAGAGTGGTGACTCTGAGGCTGAGGATCTGTGCCAGTAATTGGAAGGTTGCTGGTTTGAAAAAAATCTAAATCAAATCAAATCAAACGGGCTTTTACTGTCAATTCCCTATATGTTCAAAACATACAAGGGAATCGAAATGCTGTTCCTCGTCTTAGTAATACAGTATATAAAAGAAAAAAGTATAAAGTATAAACATATAAGACATAAGATAAATATGCTAAAACTAAAATAAGTACAATAACTGTATACAGTACAATATTCAATATACAGTCAGTAGTGCAAAAACAGCATAAAGACCAGTAACAGAGATTTAAAGTGAAGAAGTGCATTCTAGAGTAGCTTTTGAGTGCAAAAAAAGACAGTTGGCAGGCAGTTCTTTGGTAGATAGTGACTAGTTATTGTCCAGGGGCAGGGGGCAAGGGGGGGTGGTAGTGGACAGAGTTCAGCATCCTGACAGTTGGTGGATGAAGCTGTTGGACAGTCAGTTGGAGGCTCCGGAACCTTTTCCCTGAGGGGAGGAGCCTGAAGACGGAGTGTAAGGGGTGAGAGGAGCCATCAGCAATGCTGGTGGCTCTACAGTTGAGGCGGGTGTGGAATATGTCCTTGAGGGAAGGCAGTGGGGCACCGATGATCTTGCTGGCTGCATCCACTGTGCATTGCAGGGATTTCCTACAGGATCAATGCAATCAGGACACCATCAATGCTGTGATTCACCTCCTTTGGGACCTTGAGCAAGGCTCTTAACCTGCAATTGCTTCATCCTGGGTATGATGTTAATCTACATCCAGCCCTATAAGGAGCCAAGGGCAGAACGCCGACTTTCCCTCCAACATACAGGGAAAAACTTGCGGATTGGTGCTTGGGGAAAAAATCACTCTGGTCCATTTGGACTAGTGTGGCGCTGAGGCTGAGGTATCACCTGCCACATGGCTGCCCTATGGTTCTCATCCCGGAGGTGCTTTGTCGTGTGGTGGGTTCAGCAACATCAGTGCATGATCCTTACCTCTCTCACCAAAAATTCACAAAAGATCTTAATTTGATTACCAGTTGTATTCATGGTCAATGTAAGTAGACAGAGCTGTATAGCTGCACATTGAACATGCCCCTTGATTAAATCAATCATCCATCCATTTTAACTGCTTGTCCTATACAGAGTCACAGTTTGGCAACTCCAATCTACCTTAGTATCAGAGCAGTCCCCATAACAATGCAGGGAGAACATGCAAACTGCACACACATGGACCTATGGTCGAGACTCAAACCCAGGTCCCAGAGGTGTGAGGCAGCAGTTCTAATCCCTGCACCATTAATTCCAGCAGAGGTTTCATATTTCTTTTTCTTGGTTTTGTCTTTAGTGGAAGAAACCCATGAAACCCCATTTAAATGTTAGAATTTTAATGAATTCTTATGTAAATTCTTCAGATAATTTATAATAAAATGCTTAAAGTAGATCTATTGTTCTCAATCTGTAATCTAATTTATTGCTTTCAGTGTTTAATACAGTAGTCTTTGCATGTTTACAGTATGATGCAGAATACATTAAACTCGCCCTGCGCTTTAAAGGTTTTTCCACATGAGAAATCTATTGGACCAAAAGGCAAAAAAGTTGTAGTTGCTAGAATTTTTGTATTTTGTAAGAAAAAAAAAATGTCTTTGGTGAAAAAAGAAATTGCAAAATGCTTGTAAAACCCTCATACAAGCTACACATTCTTATTCTGCAGTGAACATCAGTTTAATGGGAATTTTGAGGACGGCATGATGGAAAGTGTCAGAGAAGATTTATGCATTATTTTTTTCTTTGTGTCATATAACATTTTACAAAAAGTACGTTTCAATTATGAATAACTTCTCTCTATTACTAACTTCATACAAGGCTGCAAATGAACTTTATTGTGTGGGCAAGATCTAATCTGAATGTGCTAGCAGTGAATTCGGAGTTTATTCAACTAAAAAGGAAAGCTGACCCATAATGTCGGACCTTAGAACTCGGTTAGTCTCCCTGTCCTGTTTATTTACGCCCTCCCATCACCTTTCTAGAAGAGTCACACCCAGAAACTGGCCATTTTCACCCGACTGCCTTGGCAGAGTGCCGCAGACTCTTTTCGGAGTGAGACAGAAGTGTGGAAATGCAGGAGGGAAGGAACAAAATGAGAATGAGACAAAAAGAAAGAAAAGATGAATTTCTAAGGAGCAGAAAGAGATGGAAAAGTTAAATGCAAAATGCAGCAGGGAAGCACAAGTCAGTGAGAGGAGTAAGAGGGCTTTCTGCTGGTTCCCTAGCAACCAGATTCTTCCTACTTTTAGTAACACTGGTTAAATGAGAGTGGTCCACCAGTAAAGATGTTCTTCTCATGAGGAGTCCCATGGAAGTCGGCAAGGGGATCTTGGTTCCCTGCTTTGCTGCTTCTTCCTGAGCAGCTCTTTCAGTTTAGCTCCCCGCTTGTACTGTGAGATGTACTGAGTAACCTTCTCCCATGTGGACCTGGAGAGAGCTGGAGGCTGACAGGCCCTCTGGCCTGTTGCGTCCCAGCATGTGAAGGAGGCTGTCGCGGATGGCCGGTGATTGGAGGTGCTTCCTCTGGGATGATGAAGCTGAGGACAGTACAGATGTGACCTTATTCCATGTGGACTGAAAGTGGACACTTCTAAGGACAGGGATGTCTAATGACTAATTACGACTATTTATTTATATTTAGCCTGTCCGACCTATTACCGTATTCAAGCCTAAGCCCCCAGCTTCAGGCAAGTCACAATCAGTGGGGGGGGGGGGGGGGATAACCATAAATATAACAAGTATAAAATACATAACTCTAACACATATAATTAGACGCCCTCCCCTGAGACGAGGGCTTCCATTGTGTTTCTGTGCTTCAGAAGAATGCATTACTCTGACCCCCCAATCCCAAAGGCAGCCCAGGCCAACCACAGGCATGCAATTATAGGATCTGCGAAGCTCTGCCGGTGGGACGTGGGGCAGAGGGAGGCTTGACTCAATAACAGCCCCCCTTGTATTCAGGCTGATGGTCACAAGTAGTTACTGTCAGCCTGCGTTGATCAGCCGCCACTGTAAAAGTCCCCTTTTATATATTACCGAGCCACTCAGCTTATTACCTGTTTAGTAATGTGTGCTCTGTCAACTTTTTTTTAATAAGGCTTTGTACACGACGCAGAATGCCAGAGACACTTTTTAAATAAAAATGAATGATTCTGAGTCCGATTCTTATAAGAGTAATATTTTCCCTTTCCAATATTACTGCTATTTCCATCTGAAATGGCAGAAATGGGGACTTTGTATATGTCCCATCTAATCACCAGTTTTCCAGAACAGACGGTATGTTTATGAAGCGCCGTTGCATGTGTGTATGTGTGTTCTTATGGCTGACATCGTTAACCTTTAGGAAAATGTACCTAAAGGGGGCTGACTCTGGTTTTCTGTCGCATAATAAAATGACACAGCAAATTATATCAGTAAATGTAAGAGAATTCACAAGTAGTCTACAGTACAACAGTGAATACAGTACAATAAAGTTGTCTGTCTGTCTCTCACACAAATACATATGCACTGCTGGACTGAACTAAGATCATTTGCATTCTGGAAAACTGACAAAAACAAGATGGCTTTGAGGTCACGGGTGCCTGGTTTTCTTATTATAAAGGTATTTGGTAAGAAAATATGAAAATTGCTGGAAACTGTGGTTTACTTAGCCTGAAGTTTGCTGGAAAAAAGAATGTCACTGAGTATAAGTTTCTTGTAGAAATCTTTGGAAAGAAAAACACATTATTGAGAATTTGGTGGGAACATTTTGCCAGTTTATCTGTTTGGTGGTTTGTTTATTTATTAGTACTATTGTTTTGTCACCATCAGCACTGTACGATTAATGTCAATGATCGTAATAATAACGTTACTTTTGTTATTCTGATTTACACTTAGCTTATAGATTCATATTGATTCGATATAGTCAAGTTTACAGATTTAAAAGAGTAATAGAAATGATCCTTTTTAGTTGTTTTGAAGATCATAAAAATATATTAGGAAAATATCCTAAATTATCTTAAATATCTTAAATTGGTTGCTGTTGTGTGCTGGCATGTTGTGCTGTCCTGGTTTTCACGACAAAAACTCTCATGAGGAATTTGTGAGGTGATTGATCATGCTTGTATTTCTGATGCATATCTATTTCTGCTATGTTAAGAAATATTTATCACATTGTAGACGTCCCTGCTTTCACAGTAGCCTTATTATCTTATCCTAGAACTTTGCCAGGAACAGGTTTTTCTATTGAAGGATGCTTTATGGATAAGTGTAATTGGGTTGGTGGTGATGATTTCAGTCATTTTTCTTTTCCAGATTGTTAGCATGAGAGTTATACATAGCATGTTCCAGAGGTGGAAAGTTCAGGCCCAATAAGTACAAATCCAGACCAAGATTTTGTTTCCGCCAACAAGTTGAGCATGAAGAATGACATTCACAGAGTCAGTACATGACTGATCGGTCGAAACTAAATCTTGGTCTGGATTTGTACTTTCTGGATCTGATTTTTCCACCTCTGGGATATTATGCCACAATGTCTACTGTTTAGTAAAGCAAGAGGTCTCAGAATACTATGCTTGGATTTCTTGAGGGAACCTCAAATGCTGGTTATCAAGGATTCAAGGGGGAAGTTCTGCATAACCATAGACAGGATAAGGGCTTGAGGATTTATAAAAGCATCTCAAATAAGTATTGCATCAACGCACCAAATTCTGTTTCATAAGCCTGCAGTTATACACACATGCATTCATACAGCCGGCACCTGCTGGATTTTTCTGGTCAGATCATATTTGGACCATTGAAAGCTGATACAGATGGTGCATTGTGTTGACTGATTATGTCCTAAGAGATACAAAAATGGATCTTCACTTCTTTTACAGGGACAAAATCCTGTAGATATATTCCTTTCATATATGTTTAATCTTTACATATTTATTCTACTTTATATGACATGCAGAAGACTGAAGGGACAGGGAGAATAATAATGTTGGTTTTTAAAGCGTGAAAAAAATATGTCAACATAAAAAAACATAACTATTAAATGAATATATAATTTCCAGAATGTAGAGAGGCAGCTTATTGTAGAAATGCTTTTCAGGGCAGCATTCAGTTGAAAGCCTGAATTAAGACTAATGGGATTTGCTTTTGTAGCTAATTAAATATATTTGGACCCAGAAGAAGGGACATTGCTGCATGACTCATTGGGTATGGTGGATTAGCTATTACTGCAGTCATTTTAGGCACCTTTTCTGCAGCATTTTTTCGTCCCATGTCCCATTTAATGTTTGCCGGGATCTGCATGATTGCCAGACGTTCCACAGTAAGCAGCTGCACAGTACGACTGTCATAATGTCCGCTGCTACGACAGCTATAATTCAATTTGTATTGGGGTCAGGAGAGTGTAGAAGATTAGCAAGCCAGGTTTATGCGTGGCATGTCCCTCTGCTGAGCACCACAAGCTGGGGAATTAAAGCAGATTTTTTTTTTTTTTAACCAGCACTCTAATTCGGCAGGGTTGGTGTGTTATGTACCAAACAGAATTAATTCTCCAGCCTTTCTGTCCCAGAAGTAGCTCCCTTAACAGCCAAGGTATCATCTACACTGCTGGTCCGCAGAATGGCGTATCCTCTGTTGAACGTCTTCAATAACTCATTCAATGGATTTGGGCTTATCTGGAGTCAGCCTTGCTATTTCAATTGCCTGGTGGGAAGTCTTCAAGCCATATAAATCGTGGACTTGTACTAGATAAAGAGCAAACGTTTTCAGATGGATCAGAACAAGGGTCCGTGAAACATGTTTGTGTTATTTGCCATTGTGGTTACTTTCTGGAGCTTGCAGTTTGGGAAGGAAGTTTGTATTTACCAGAGACTTGGAAAGATTGCCAATATTCACGGATCTCTCTGATTTGCCTGTGCACCCTGTGGACCCCATTCTGTCTCAGATTCTAGCCACCAAGGCATTTCACAGGTTTTTTTGGACACGCGTCCTTTCTGTTCGCAGTCTTTTTTGAGACCATGAGGCCTATGATACCCCCTGACTCTTGCCCCCTCAGTGGGGCAGAAAAGGCTCTGTGCAGGCTGGCTCATAGTGGTCCTAGACCTCATCTTTTACTGCGCCCCCTCCGGCTGGAACTCAGCTTATATGTGCAGAAGACCCTCACCAAGCAGAAAAAGAGGTACAGTCTCAGGTAGGCCAAGTGCAGCTTGGCTCCTATTCGATGGTCTAGATCTGTGTCATATCAGTTGACGATGAATTGAATTTAAATTAGCAATCTGAGAAGAATACATAAAGTGAAACCAAAGTGAATTACAGTAGATTTTCAATGAAAACAGTGATTGTTTTGATTTGTTTGACCTTGTGAGATAACATTTCTGAGCTATCTGACACGTAATACAACTGACTTAATTTGGCAGGAAAGTTTAGTTAGGGGTTTAGTTTGGTTTGGCAGTGGTGTGTGGCTCAGTGAGCTAAACCTCTCTGACTCCGATCGAAAGGTCATTGGTTTGAGTCCAGCTTTGGCAAAATAATCACAAGTCCATTGACTTACGAGACAGGCCGTTAACCGCCAGCTCCCTGTGTGTCACGAGACGGATGTCCCTTCTCTGTGAAGAGCAAGATGAGGCAAAGAGAATTTCTCCACAGGGGTTAATTATGTATCACTATTCTGTTCTATGCTACCTTTTATACCAGTGCCATATATTTGTAGTAGACTCTGCTTGTTTTTATCTTGATAATATAACTGTGACTAATTTAACTTCAACAAAGTTCTCCAACAACTCCTGTATATTGTGAAATGTATTCTGGGGGAGTAATTGTGCAGTAATTCTGATTTTTTTTTTAAATAGTAGTAGTAATAATACTAAAAGTAATACAAAGTAAACAAAGATGTAAATAAATAAGTAAACGAATGAATGATTTCACAGCCTTTAATAAACTTTACTCTTTTTGAGAATAAACAGCATGTAAAAGTATGCTTAAGATTTTACTGCTACCTTTTTTACCAGGTAAATATTGGCCATATGATACTTGGTGAGTTTTTGAGGTGATACTCTATGTATTTCTCATTTGTACAACACAATTTAAAACACTTAACCAGGTTGTAACTGTTGATATTCCGCAAAACTAAAAAGATAAAAATCGATAATTGGGTCAAACTTGGAGGTGAAATAAAAATTCTGAGTGCTGGGAAAGCTGTAGTCACAAGTGATTAAGTCTCAGTTTCAGCTTCAGGTATTTAATGTTGTATCTGTTTTACCATCACTGATTAAGCTATCATCCAACTGTACTGTTGCCATAGAGACTTGGGCAGCAAGAGGCAGGATAAGCAAGGCTCTGGAAGGCAAAATCTGCAATAATTTATATTGTGCCTGCAACGTGTTAAAATCAATAGGAGCAGAGCCTTTTCGAATTCTTGTTCAACAGGCCTGAACACGGCACTGGAGCACGCAGTTCACCAAGGCAGTTGTGACTAATACATTTCACATAAGCAAAACCTGTTTTGCAGCAGGACAGTCAGGAAAGTCATAAAACACAGTCGTTTACATTCGACAGTTTCTCCTCTTGAACAATGCAGCTGTAACTCATTATACACAAAGGTAGGTCATAAAAATCTATTAAAACAAGTGCTTAGACTAAGGTGACACCTGGATTTCAAGTCGAAATGTTTAAATCTATGTATTTTTACTTAAGGTTATGAGTTGGAGGGTAATCATTTGCTAAGAATAAAGGAAAAGGACTCGTAGCTCCGTCGTACGTGTCACGCCATGGCTGTGGGTTTAGTGTGGATTTTTTGGGTGTACTGTAAGTGTGACTGTGATTGCTGCTTCATGTCTGTTCTGAACTCGCAAAACGACTGAACATCACCTCAAACTGGAGGAGAGAAAGCATGTTCTCTCCAGTTGCCTGTAAACCAGGGGTGGGGAACCTGTTCCATGGAGGTCCGGTGTGGGAGCAGGTTTTTGGGATGGCATCTCAATCAGCCAATAATAGTGGCTCCTCAGGACTGGAGT
Source organism: Mormyrus proboscirostris (assembly GCA_026779585.1). NCBI lineage: Eukaryota > Metazoa > Chordata > Actinopteri > Osteoglossiformes > Mormyridae > Mormyrus > Mormyrus proboscirostris. The sequence continues at coordinate 18,170,532 of JAODKF010000046.1, read as the reverse complement.
TGAGATCCACTGTCTTATTATTGGCTGATTGAGAGGTCATCAGAAAAACCCGCAGCTACAGCGGCTCTCCGTGGATCAGGTTCCACACCCTTCCTGTAAACGCAGTAACATTGTGCATCCCCATATCTCTTCCTGTTTCTCCCCACCCAGGATGGAGGCCTCCTGTCTGGAGTTGGCCTTGGAGGGAGAGCGGCTCTGCAAAGCTGGGAACTACAGGGAAGGGGCAGCTTTCTTTGAGGCTGCCGTCAAGGTGGGCACGGAAGACCTGAAAACCCTCAGTGCCATCTACAGCCAGCTGGGCAATGCCTACTTTTATCTTAAGGAGTACAGCAAGGCGCTGGAGTACCATAAACACGATCTCATGCTCGCCAGGTAACGGATTTGAACTGCTGCTCTCATTCATCAATATACTCTAAAGAAACCAGACGAAAGTGGTTTTGAGATTGGTGGCATGCTGCTTGAACGAAGGCATTGTTACCTGGTACTTCCCACTGCTGCTCTAACAAGACTCTGCTTGTTTTTGTCTTGATAATGTGACTAATTTAACTTCAAAGTTCTCCAACAATTCCTGTAAATTGTGAAACGTATTCTGGGGGAGTAATTGTGCAGTAATTCTGATTTTTTTTAAATAGTAATACATTTATAATACATTTTATTTGTAGAGCATTTTTAAAAGATAAGATTAAAACAAAACGTATTGAGAATTTACAAAGGAAAACAGGACAAGTAAGAAAAATAGCAGTAATAGTAGTTGTAATACTAAAAATAATATCAAGTAAACAAAGATGCAAATAAATAAGTAAATGATTGATTTCACAGCCTTTAGTAAACTTAACTCTTTTTGAGAATAAACAGCATGTACTGTAATAAACAGTATGCTGAAGATTTTACTACCTGTTTGAAGGTTTTGGACTTCATTAATTTTGTTATAGGACCATAGGCGACCGAATAGGGGAAGGAAAAGCCAGCGGCAACCTGGGGAACACGCTGAAGGTCCTGAGGCGCTTTGACGAGGCAGTGGTCTGCTGCCAGCGGCACCTAGACATCGCCCGTGAGCAGAGGGACAAGGTGGGAGCAAGGCACAGACGGCCATGTATATATAAGAAGAACATATGGAAGTATAGAGATGAGGTTCCTCCGAATGTATTAACCGGCTACATGTAGGCTTGTGTAATGGATCAATGTGCCTTCAACAGGGTCATTATAATACACTCTGTCTCTTTAGCATTTTAACCTTGTAAAATAATCTTATAGCAGGCGAGTCCTTAAAAACCAGGATATAACTAGATTTATGTGTCATATGTAAACAGTTCTCATCTTCCGAATTGTCCTTATTAACCACTATTCTTTGATGGTCTCATAAACCACTCCAGTGTCAGATGCTAAATATAAGAAGGAAAACTTCAAGATATGACACAACTAAGGACACACAGTGCTACCACCTATGTTTACATCATGTTTACATGCATTTATTTATTTAGCAGGTGCTTCTATACAAACGTGCAGCTGTCGGAGAGCCAGGGTGATTTATCTTATTTGGAGGTCCAGAAATAAGTGCTGGATTGTTGAGGGAAGAAGAACTATAGGAAAACTTCTGAGACACTGCACATTTACAATCAGAAATAGGTTTGTCATTAAGCAGGAGATTAAATTGCAGTGACACGCAGCTGGCAGCTAAAGGCTGACCGTGTTCTCTGTCATTGTAAGCAGGTCGGAGAAGCAAGAGCCCTGTACAATATAGGCAACGTGCTTCACGCCAAGGGCAAGCAGAAACTGTGGGGCTGCACCCAAGATCCCGGAGACATCCCCCCTGATGTGAGAGACACATTGCAGAGGGCCACACATTTCTACGAGTGAGTCTGCCAAGCACACAGCCCAAACTGGTGGCACACATCAGCTGACGTACTGACACATGGCAGGCGGCATGTCACAGGCTGACGGCACATGTCAGCAACACAAGTCCAGATGCATAGTATATGCTGTAGCCCTCAGAGTTGTGTACAGTGGCAGAAACCAGCATCATCTTCAGACTAAACTGCCCCTCCCAATTTTAACAGTAGATGGCACTATAAGTATGAAAATACAGCAAAGGGCTACATTTTGTCTCCAGACCCCCTGTGCAAGACCTGCATATCTGCTGATTGTTCAGTTTGTAGCTGTAATAGTAATGATAGTTTAACAGTGTAACACTACTGGTTGGTTTATCTCTATATTGAATCACAGAGATGTTCCTCTTTTAACAGACACTGGTATATGTGAGAGTCCAGTTTTGGGTAAATCCGTCCAGAATGAGGGCTGATGATTCCTTTGGGTGCCTCTGGGTTCATGCCATGCTGGTGCAGCCCATGAGCTTTGTGACACCGTACTATGGTTACTTCACATTGCCTCCCATCACAACCAGGCACTCAGTCAAAGACAGTTTCCGCCAGCATGTACCTGCTGAGATCCTGTAGGGAAATGACTGATGGAGGAAAGCGAAAACAATTTTGATTTAAAACAATTGTGATTTAAAATTCCCTCAAGTCTTAAGAATGGAAAATATTTCTGAAATTTTTTTTTTATTCTTGTTGGCTAAACTGTTAGATGCCAGAATCAGAGTTATTTCCTGGAATAAACCGTTTTGTTTTTAGATAGGGGTTAAACTTATTTTGTTGTCATGAGTATGAGAGTAAATGGGGGGGCGTGTATTGCTACCACCGCCAGCGTCGCTGTCACTCACCTTACCATCGTGTCACTGACTCTTCCGGTCGCACTTTCAGGATGAATCTGTCACTAGTCAGTGTGCTGGGAGACACGGCTGCCCAGGGAAGAGCTTTCGGAAACCTCGGCAACACCCATTACCTGTTGGGGAACTTTGTGGAAGCCATCAAATTCCACAAAAAGGTGACGATCGACTGGCCTTAAAGAGCCCAAAGTCATGTGATGAATAATCCTGTGGGACGGAATGACATCATGTGCTTGTTTGCCACCCTGGCAGCGCCTCTCTATTGCCAAGGAATTTGGTGACAAAGCAGCAGAGCGGAGGGCTTATAGTAACCTAGGCAACGCTCACATTTTCCTGGGACAGTTCAATGCAGCTGGAGAGTACTACAGGTAAGGGCTTGATGTGGCCATGTGCTCTGTGTGCACAGCATTTAAAAAGAGGGAAAACATGCCAGCATTATTATTATCAGTTAAGATAGGTACTATTTCCCATGACTTATAATGTAAGCAAAAAAATAAGCGACACAACAGATATTGGGAGTGACGTCTAATCACCTGTCTACTCTGCGAATCCCGAACTCTTACAGGAAGACCCTGCAGCTCTCCCACCAGCTGAAGGACCAGGTGATGGAGGCGCAGGCCTGTTACAGCCTGGGTAACACTTACACTCTCCTGCAGGAGTACATCCGTGCCATCGAGTTCCATCTCAAACACCTGATCATAGCCCAGCAGCTCTCAGACAGGTTTGTGTCGTTCCTGATGGGCGTGGCCACACTGCATCATTTCCTGTTTCCCTTGTCCGCTTCCCTTCCCTTACTCTTATCCTCCTTGACTGATGTTACATTACAGATTTCCCTTCCCCTTTTCACTGAAGCAACTGCTGTTCCAGCTCAGCTGGGATCTCCATCCCTGGTGTCCTCTGTTCGCAGGGTCGGCGAGGGCCGTGCCTGCTGGAGCCTGGGTAATGCCTACGTGTCCCTAGGGAACCACCAGCAGGCACTGCACTATGCTCAGAAGCACCTGGAGATCTCCAGGAAGGTATAGTGTCCCACCGTAGCAGTTCACCTTATCGACATTCATTCCATTATATTACTTATTTGTGGCTGTAATCGTCATTTCTTTCACTATTCCTGGCCTGGCACCTCTTTGTATGTACATCCCAGACTCATGTGTTTCATTGATTCATTGACTTGCCCTAAGCCCTAAGTCTGCTTGCCAGTTTTCCAGTCAGATGTAATCATTGTCAAGGCAAAGTCACATCAGGGTCCACATAATGTCTCTTTCCTCTCCATTCATTCCTTCTCTCCTCCTTGCTGTTCCCAAAATTATTGCTTATCATTAGCTATAAATTCAAGGCTGTGTGTCTCATTCGGTGGAGCTGAACCCACTTTGATCACTGGAATCCCAGTTTAGTTCCGGGGCTCACAGCACAACTGATCGTCTGCATTTGGCTTCACGGTTACAAACAGCCGCTGCTGTATAGTGACATGGGGGACGACTGTTTGCAGACCTGCATACAATTATAATACGGTTTTAAAAATATTTTAATGTGCAATGTAGATGGAACAGAGATAAGGTCATGCTAACTCAAGGGGAATGACATTCTGATTATGGAGCTTTTCTAAGTCGGGGCTTTTAAGTTCCTAAATCAAATCTGTTCCGCGTCGGCCCATGAGTGTGTAACGGCTCATCCGGGGAGCCCTCTGCCTCTCTACAGATTGGCGACCGCAATGGAGAACTCACAGCCCGCATGAATGTGGAGCAGCTAATGTTAGCACTGGGCATGAGCGAAGTGGACCTGTCACGCTCTGGATCTGTGCAGTTTGAAGCACAAGGTAGGATCACATGCCTAAAATTAGTGCCATATAGCTTATTCACAAATGCACAGCATTGAGTGCTTGGTTTTTCATGTGCCGAATCTGTGTCAACCTGCTTAAAATCTTTAAATGAAGTGATTTTTAGTATTTTCACCTCATTTTACTTAATGCACTCCATTTATTTTAATTCATGTTTAATTAGACCAATATAAAACATTTAGTAATAGTATTTAAATAACTATTAGAAAGTCTCTAAAGATTGGGTTGTATTAACTTTTGAACAGCTATGTACGAAACACACAGCCTGTTTTGCTTGCTCCTCTTGTCACTATGGCAACAGCTTCCCAGCCACTCAAACGCTGGGTCTCTGTCTGTAGGGTCATGGACACAGTTACATGTAAGACCATGACATCACATCACACTAACAGGGCTGTGTACCATCCAAATGCAAGGTACACTGAACACTAAGGCAGTGACCAATTATAAATTATTATAAGTTATAAGTTATAATACTATAACCATAGGTGTTCTTACAGGATTGCCCAGGTAACGTGTATCTATTTAAAAGATCAGTTAGAAAGTTTTGCAGTTACACCATAAACCCCCCCTATTCAAATCTGGCCCTCGATTCCAAATCCAGGCCTTGTTTTCAAGTCTCCCAGGTAGTTAGCTTAATAATCCCTGGCTCTAATTGGCCAGAGAAGGAAAGCTGGAAAAACAGCAGTGCTCTGGCCTTGAGGACCGTGATTTGAATAGCCCTGCCATAAAGTGATCTCTCTCTCTATATATATTTTTAAAACCTGCAAATAATTCAAATGATCCAGTTCCTGTGTTTAGTGACTGGACATTTTCCAAATATATGTTTCCAGATAAAGATCTCTATTCATACAATAGTAAGCCTCCTTCTGTGCCATTATCAGCTTTATCTCTGTCTAGATCTGTTTGTATGACAGCATGTGCTTGGATGGACTGTGTACTGGGTCCATAGCCACTCTGTCACTCTAAGGGCTGCTATAACCCACCAGATGCCTCTATAACCAAGACTTTGCAGGGACTAGCAAGTTAAACCCACGCAGTGCTGTGCTACTTAGGACCACCACCAATCCCCTGCAATGGTGGTACCTGTGGAAAAGATGATACATCATTAAATTGTTCCAATTGCAATTGTTGTTTGTATTTGAAATTTCCAGCTGTTGAATTGATCACATTTCCATCAAACACATCTTTGAATCATATTACAGGGCATGAGGATGTGGAATACACTCTAGACCCAGAAAAGTTGATATACATAATGGCTAAAGTAAAACCAAACCGTGCCAAATCATCTATAGATTACTTCCGCTCAAATTAGAACACCTTCTTGTATCCTTTGAAGATTGTGCTATTTTTTCCCTGAGGTTGAACAGGTAATTTATGGGAAAACTTTTAACTATTAGCTGTCTCCAGGACTTAATGTCTGAGGAATCAGTGGTTAATTAATAAGGGATAATAATGGTGTTCTACCTGACAGGCCATTCCACTTACTGCTGACCAGAGGGAACAGAGAAAAGTTTGGTTGTCACCTAGATGTCCTTGGATTAAGTGGATTATTAATTTTAAAACACATTTTAGATTTCAAATGTTAGATGTCTGATGAAGCACCATTTGTTGTCAGTCGACCGCAGATCTCAACAGATTCATGTGAAATGAATTGTAACAGTAATAATATAATATCACTGGCCTTCATTGAAAGCTGGGGTGTGGATGGTGATGGTGATAAACCACAAAGGTTAATTTTTTTCCCTCTCCTTGGATTGATACCTTACCGTGGTGGAGGGGTTTGCGTGCCTCAGTGACCCTGGGGGCTATGACGTCGGGGGCAATAGCCCCTGGTAGGGTCTCCCAAGGCAAAAAGGTCCCAGGGGAGGGGCCAGACAAAGAGCAATCAAAACAAGTATTAATAGCAAAGTCTCTTTTCCCTCGCCCAGACTAGGGTCATCGGGGCCCCACCCTGGAGCCAGGGGCCTGTTGGCGAGCGCCTGGTGGCTGAGCCTTGGCCCGTGGGGCCCGGCCCGGTGGGACTGTCCCCAGGTGGGCCCACCACCTGCAGGGGGAATGTCAGGGGTTCGGTGCAATGTGGATCGGGTGGCGGCCAGGGGAGGCCCTGGCGGTCCGATCCCTGGCTGACAAAACTGGCTTTCGGGACATGGAATGTCACCTCTCTGTGGGGAAGGAGCCTGAGCTTGTGCGTGAGGTTGAGAGATACCGACTAGATATAATCGGACTCACCTCAACACATAGCTTGGGTTCTGGAACCAATCTCCTGGAGATGGGCTGGACGTTCTTTTCTTCTGGAGTTGCGGCGGGTGAGCGACGCCGGGCTGGGGTGGGGCTACTGGTGGCCCCACAGCTCGGTGCATTAACATCGGAGATTACCCCGGTGAACGAGAGGGCCGTTACCCTGTGCCTTCGGGTCGGGGATAGGTCTCTGAATGTCATCTGCGCTTATGCACTGAATGTCGGTTCAGAGTACCCAGCCTTCTTGGATTGCCTTAGTGGTATGCTGGTTGGCGTGCCACGAGGGGTTTCCATCGTTCTGCTGTGGGACTTCAACGCTCACGTGGGCAATGACAGTATGACCTGGAGGGGGGTGATTGGGAGGAACGGCCTCCCTGATCTGAACCCGAGTGGTGTTTTGTTATTGGACTTCTGTGCAATGCATGGTTTGTCTATA
>JAODKF010000046.1:18147010-18157164 GCA_026779585.1 Mormyrus proboscirostris | reverse complement strand
ATGATGTAACTCAGTTACTAACTCAGTTACTATTTGTGAGAAGTAACTAGTAACTATAACTAATTACTTTTTTGAAGTTACGTGCCCAACACTGCTCCCATAGTGCCAAAACACTACCTCACTGCAAGTGTAGTGACTTCAGTGAGTGTACTTGGGCACAGAATGATTTATTTGATGAATGTCCTATAGTAGACCTCCAATGTTCCTCCCACCAACAGGATGATCGAACACTTAATAGAACATTAGAGAAATCAACTATTAATTCAAAATGGGCCTATTTTGACTCCATAGTTCTCAACAGAGGAGTGACAAAATGTATCTTGTGGGCCTCAGATTCAAGTTAAAGTTCAGTAATTAAGTAAAGTTTAAATAGTACTTTTCACAGACATTGGTCAGAAAGTGCTTTACGATAGGAAGAACAAATAAGATATCTATACAATACAGTGAATGAATATCATTCTATGATATGAAAGGACTGGTAACTTGCATTGAATTTAGTTGATCATCAGACAAAGAATTATGTTTTAATTTGTCTGTGTAAAATAATCATCCATGGGTCATAAATGGAACAGGTCATCACTTGGGGTACCAGCACAACATCACAACACGACATGGAAACAGAGTTCCTGTTCCTGTAGAGCAGTGTTTCCCAACCTGGTTCTCAAGGACCCACAAACAGTCCATGCTTTTTTGAGAACAAAAACGTTAACCACCTGGGGGTCCCTAAGGACCAGGTGGGGAAACCCTGCTAGAGAGACAATTATTTTGCATCTACTGTAGTGTATGAACATGAAGAAGAGTGGCCATCATTAGTATTGCATTGATTTCTTGCACTTCCTGTAATAGTATCTGTCACAATCTCTTGGGATATCTATTATCCTGGGTACTTGTTAACCGGTTCGTCGTGGCTAAGAAAGAAAGCAAAGCTCTCGATCTATTGGTCCATCTTTGTCCCTGCCCTCATCTATGGTCATGAGCTATGGGTAATGACTGAAAGAAGTAGATCGTGAATACAGGTGGCCGAAATTAGGTTTCTCCGCAAGGTGTCTGGGCTCTCCCTTAGGGATAAGGTGAGAAGATAGGATATCCAGGAAAGTCTCAGAGTAGAACTGCTGTATCTCCACGTCAAAAAGAGCCAGTTGAGGTGGGCTGGACATCTGGTGCGGATGCCTCCAGGGCGTCTACCCGGAGAGGTTTTCCATGCATGTGCTACAGAGAGGAGGCCCCGGGGCAGACCCAGGACTCGCTGGAGGGATTATATCTCTCGGCTGGCCTGGGAACGCCTCTGTGTCCCCCCCGAGGAGCTGGTAGAGTTAGTTTGGCAGAGGGAGGTCTGAGTATGTCTCCTGAAGCTGCTACCCCCATAACCCGAATCCTGGACAAGCAGAAGTTAATGGATGGATGGATTTAAACTGGGGTACTCTGGAGCTGTACCTTGTCATCCAAACACACCCCTTTCCTGTTATTCTTTCTCCAGTAATGTGTGGGATAAAACTAATAGGACTGGGTTCTGGACACTTTGAGATGGATTATTGAAGCAGAGGACTGAAGTAGGAATGGTCAAGGTCTATCATTAGGACTAGAGGATGAAGTTTGGATTGGTTTAAGTTCAGTGAGGGGCACCCCCCTTCCAGGGTTTGGGCTGCGGGGTGTGGTAACAATTACGATACTTTGATTTTTGTCTCTGAGCTGTTTTATATGGTTCAGAGGTTCTGCTTTTTCTCCTATGGCTTGCAGCCCCCAATTTCTCTCTCTCTCTCTCTCTCTCTCTCTCTCTATTTCTCGCTCTCTCTCTCGCTTCCCTCCCTATGTCTCCCTTGGTTCAGAAATGGGATCTTGATAGACAAACCCCTCAGTCTGTAATGAGACATTTTCCCACACTGGGAACCTAGGCAACAGCTAGGAACGAGGTGCAGAAGCTGAAGGAACCAAAGGAGTGCCGGCAATCAGCTGCTGTGCTGGTCAGTCTTGCTACATGAGACTGTTTTGCTTTCTATCACATGTGTGTCAGATATTTCTTTTTAATCTGAGACTGTAATTGTGAAGAAAATGAGGAAATATTAAATTAAATTTTATCGGCAAGACTGGTTTTCTGTTAGATGTATGCATGACTTGCTATTTTAGGGTTATGTTGGTTCTTTGTGATACTTTGATTTAATTATTTGCATGTGTTCTTTGTGTTATTTGACATTTCCTTACTGTTTCTTACCTATTGTTCTTTGCATTTATTCTCCAGACATACTTTAAAGATATATATCAGTGATTCCACCTATTGTATAGACTTAATTATAATTATAGCTTTCAGAGAAAAATGTTATACAAGTTGAATAGTTGGCAACTATATAGAGGCTTTCTGTCCTTGAAAAAGCAGATTTATCTTTAATTTAAACATAAAATACAAATGAATGACATTTGGAGGACAGGCTTAATTATCATTGTGTTTTGTGCACCAACATTTTGCATCTACTGTAGCGTATGAAAAGGACAATGTGCTAAGAAGAAGAGTGGCCATCGTTAGTATTGCATTGATTTCCTGCACTTCCTGTAATAGTATCTGTCACAATCTCTTGGGATATCTATTAGTCTGGGTTCTTGTTTCATGGCTGGGGTAAGACAATAAGTCTTTGACTGAAAAAACCTGTTACTTTCTAAAGATGTGTCTTAAGGTGTGGGAGTGTAATTTCATTCCGCTGTGGTGAAGATATATGCTTCTTCATCTTTCTTATAGGAAAAATAATTCTTAGCATGTTTGGTTGCACTTAAATTGGGTTGTAGCAAACCAGTTCTTAATAGTGCTGCATTATGCTTAGCAAATATTGACATGTTTTGTATGAAAAATGTGCTTTTAATACTTCTGTGGTACAATTTTATGTTTTTTTCCCTGGTTTGTCTTATAAAGACAGCGATATGCATGGTCTACCGTAATTTTTTTTCGTTTTTTATATAACCTGGCCTTAATAATGCCTTATATATAACATAAGATAACATAACATAAGAGTTTAAGTAAATATGATTTAAGATTCAAGTAAATCGGAAGTGTATCAATCATCATATTCTTATGAGAAATAGAAAGATTACAGAAAGATTCTTACGGAATGAGTTTTCACAGACCAGAATGCTTGGACTAGATATGTCACTACAAATTCACGAATCCCCATCCTGGCTCTGAATTTATTATTTATTTAAAATAAAGATATTTAGCACTGATATAACTGCTAAATGCCTTTAAGGATTTGCAAACTAGCCTCCATGGAGCCTGTTTGCTAAATTTGACAATGAACCAAGCCAGATGTCCGGCTTGCCACCGTGCCCGAAGGTTCGATGCATCAGAATGATCTGTTCTGCTGATCCAATTTTCTGCATCAGCCCATCCTGGGTGCCCTGCCTCCGGCGATCAGATCATCTGACCGCAATTCTCTGGCCAAAGCCACAGTCAGGAATGATCAAGAGACTCTCATTTGCTCCTGACAATTGTAGCTTTGATGGCTACTTACTGCACTTAAGGACACAATTTCTTGATTGCTTTATTTGAATCGATCAGGGAACAATTTTCCCCAGTATTTGTGACTTTTTCTCCTCTTAGAAAATATTGTGCTTTACTGAATAAAATTTAATTTAATTCAGTGAACAAATGCCTCAAACAAATGCTTCAACTCAGTGGACATTCTGTGCTTTTGGGTTGAAATAGGGAGTGTTTGAAGTGTTCAAAAAATACCTTGCATTTTGCTCTGCCAAAGGGATGACCCTTGACTTTTGGTACAGCATCAACACCCACTGGAGAAGCTAATAAGATGTAATGGTGGTAGTCACCCTCGATCTTTTTAGATTAAATGAAGAGTTTTACAGAGCTGTGAATATGTGCCTGATTTAGGCTCTACGAGATCGAGCTTCCCCATAGCCACTTATTTTAGCACATTATCCATGTGTTTCCTAATTTATAGAACATAGCGGTCAAATTAGACCAGGATCTAATTTCATAAAACCAAAGGGCCTTTACAGTTGCCTATTTGCATATTTATGTCCGAGTTTAAAAATGAAAAATCCCATTTAAAATTTTTGATTCTCTACCTCCATTGAATGTAGGTGAGATGATATTACTTAACTGCTATGCATATATTTATAGTTAACAGATTCTATTATCCAGCGTATAATTGAGTAAGCCAGGTCAATGATGGCTAAATGATGGTGAATCCATTCAAAGAATAAATTCAATATTAAGACTATTATCAGGCAAATTTTTTAACCTGTAAAACAGTCTAGCCTCTGTGGTCTTTGTAAAAATATGAAAGCTAGCCTGCTAGTCTCCCGCCACTATTCCTGCCCGCATTTTCACCTTTTATATTTGTGTTTTGTGCTGCTTCATATGCGACAGGACAGACCAAGGGCAGACGATACGCTTCTCCGAAACACACCCCTCCTCGCTAAAGGCTATTTGTCACACTGAAAGTCACACAACATTACACAGGGGAAATGGAACCGGCTGGTAGATGCTCTGATGGACCATTATATTCTGTCTCTGTGTAAATTACCTTTCCCTAATCTGTGGTGATGTAAACATTTACATGGTAGCAGGCATTTTATAATATGGTAGATATTCAAAACTAGAGTAGCTCAACAAAACGACATTTGTTGTGGTGGAGCATCAAAATGACATGGCCCAAGTTCTGCTGCATTTTAAATAATAGCATAACCAGCGTTATAACCAAGTGGAAAATGTTAAACATAAAAAAATTAAAAAAATCTCTATCCTTACTATCCATATTAGGCAACAGCTACATAGCAACACAAAACAAGGGACGACTAAATTGAATTAAAATAAAGCAACAGGATAGTAATGATTGGTACATAAATACCAACAGTTCCAGAAGAACTGCAGCTTGGAGCCAAATTCTTTACCTGGGTAGTTTATGGCTTACAAACATAGAATATACGGGTAGAGCTCAAATGTATAACATTCAGTATTATGTGTAGAGGCAAAATATATGTATTTTACGGCAAAGACAGCAGAGGTAGGAATAAAGGGTTTCAGATGAAAGGGTTACATTTTATACTGGTAGAGTATATATATACTTTCTAACAAATCTTTGATTTGACAAGGCTCCATTGGGATACTGTTACCACACTCAGAAGCATCCTGTCATCCAATAGGCTTTTACAGAGTTCCACTTTAGATGGCTAATCCTTTGTTTTTGTCATCTGTCCAGTTCATGCCTGTACTTTTGTTTTCTTACAAGTTGCTTTACTTTTCCCATTATTAACATTCTTCCTGAATAGGTCTAAACATCATCTAAACAAAATGGTTTCCTAATATATTCCTAGTATATTTGTAGTTTCTACAGATTGGCATAAAGGTGTTTCACAAAAAACAGTCACCAAGGAATAATCAAAACCAAGTATGAAAAATATCATGTTATATAATGTATGCTTGTACTGTTCATTTTACACAAACTTGCGAATACTGCAGAATTTCAGTTAAAAAATCAAAGGCAAAGAAAGTTTAATTCATATCATTTCTACAGAGACAGCGCTATTCAGATCAGTGGTTTCAGGAAAAATGATTAATGTGTGTCCTAGATGTTTCAGAGCACATTGTATATATCAGCACCCTAGGGCCATACGAACCAAATGCTTTTCAATGTCAGCCAATGACAATGACTTCAGGCATGCTGCACTAACCTAGATTTCCACTTCTGGAGTCAAATGTAGGGTCAAGGAGAATACTACACGCTGCTGAATTTTTAGTTTATGGTGGCTGTGTGTTCAACAGACCACATTGTGGGCTTCATTTCAACAGAGGATTCAACCAGTTGAACCTCAACCAACTCAACCAACTTTTGGGTAAATGGTTCTATAAGACTCCAAATCTTAGATACCAATTAGCCAATAAATAAAACTATGTGAAGACAAAGTGAAAATACCATATAGCATCACATGAACAACACTGAAGTCTTTGTGTGAGATAAAACAGATAAATATCTGTTTGGTTGACTAAAATCTCCAATGTAAAATGTGCTGTTGTCTTTCAGAAGCTAGGCCGGGATCCCTCAGATGAGGACTGCTTCTTTGACCTCCTCAGCAAGTTCCAGAGCAGCCGCATGGATGACCAGCGCTGCAATCTCAATGAGCAGCAGGTCTGGGAGAAGGGAAAGACTGCTTCAAGTCGGGGCTCACCGGTGGACAATGTGAAGGGTCAGTCATCATCTTCTCTCTCTTCATCTGAAAACAGATGGCTTCCACTTGAATTTTCTTTACGTAAAACTTTACTTATATACTTTGACCAGAAGTTCATAGCTGGCATTCGGTGATCGGGTTCACTACTTTGCTTGACTACATTATCAGATATACTTTTCTCCCTTGTCTGCAGACTCTTGCTCCAACATTTCGTCACCACAAACAGAGGAGCTCTTTGACCTCATTGCTAGTTCCCAGAGCCGGAGGCTGGATGACCAGAGGGCCAGCGTGGGAACCCTGCCAGGTTTGAAGATCACACATAACAACCTGAGTCACCTGTGTGGGGAACCTGATGCCAAGGAGCCTGGTGATGATTTCTTCAACATGCTCATCAAGTGCCAGGTGAGGGCTAGGAATGTTTTCCAAGCTTCTAAGCTTTTTAAGGTCTTACAGTGCACACTTTCTACACTATTATGTGATCAGGCTCATGCATCATTGATTGCAAATAAGGAATTTTCATCCACTGCTGATGATCCTGATGATTTTCAGGATTTTCTTTTGCTGATGTGTTTTGTGTTGATTTCAGTGGCTTATTTTCTGGACCTGCTGCCTGGAGTATGCAATGTTCTTTGCATTGTTATGGTTTTTCTTATACTCATGCAGGCCTCCTGCCCCCTCAGGGTGAGGCAGCTTCCATCGATAGGGGAGCTAAGAGCTATAGAAATCAGTTTATGTTCCAATACTACAGAAAGGACAGCTGATAAAATGTGCAGACTATTGCACAATTTTCCTCCTATCACATATGAATAAGATTAAAAAATATCATTCAACGCGCCTTAGAGCCCTACACAGAAAGAAAATCGTGAGATCCATAAACAGCATTCAGCCAAGGGTAAAGAACAAGAGACATCATTGCTGACATACGATAGATATTTGGAAAAAAAAAAACAAGGAATGGCAGAAGGAGGTCAATGAGCTTCATTGATTAACTCAAAGTCTTTGAATGTGTTTGACAATGTCAAACTGGATTGTTCTCTGGAAATTCTAGGGCATCTCATTATCCTTATTAGAAATCTCTACACTGGAAAATAAACCATGGTGAGGATATAATATGGAGAAATTGAGTGTTTCCTTATTGATATAAGAGTAAGACAGGGATGCAGCAAAGGATCCACTAGTCAAGATCGGTCATCAGTCAAGGACCTGGAAAAAATACTGACATATCTCTAAGAAGATATATCAGAAATTCCTAGAATATGGTATTTCCAGAGACACTTTATGTATGTGAAATACAATGAAGAAACAACACTGGTACAGCATTGATGTCTTTGAGCACTTTGAGAATATAATGGACTGCAAAAAAACAAGCAAATGAACTCCTAACCTAAAAAAGTCTGAACCTTCTACTTTAGCAGAAAATGACCAGATTGGAGCCGTCTTGTTTTGGACATAACCTGAATACACTTAAAGGGACCCTATTATGCTCATTTTCACTGTACATCTCTATTCAGTCTGTTTATAACTCTATCTGAAAGCTCTGTTAGCGCTTTAAGGCCCAGTGTGCTCTGGCTGGTCAGCTTGCCCTACACGTTCTGGATTGTGTTACGAGGTGACCTCACAATGTCATGGAAGTAAGGGCTGGAA
This sequence comes from Mormyrus proboscirostris, assembly GCA_026779585.1. NCBI lineage: Eukaryota > Metazoa > Chordata > Actinopteri > Osteoglossiformes > Mormyridae > Mormyrus > Mormyrus proboscirostris. The sequence goes on along the minus strand of JAODKF010000046.1, from coordinate 18,149,349 downwards.
TTGAAACAAGGTGTTTCTGTGGTTTCTGTGGAGAGAGTTACTCCCATTGGTGTGTACATTGAGCCTTAATATCAGAGGCGAGTAATTCAGGTCCAGAAAGTAAAAGTACAGATCAGGATTTTACACATTTCCTGTTTCACTTTTCTGTTCTCTCACTCTTTTCAGTCCTCTAGAATCGATGACCAGAGGTGTTCCCCACCTGATCCGGGTCCCAAAGCCCCAACAGTGCCGGATGAGGACTTCTTTAGCCTTATCCAGAGAGTCCAGGCAAAACGCATGGATGAACAGCGAGTCTCCCTACCTATGAATGAGCAGGATGTGGCCAGCTCAGATACAGCTACCCCTCCTTCTGGAGATTCCAGTTAGGGCTGTATAATCCTCCAAGTCTGCGACACACTCAGCCACCCACCAATTTCCATTTTCATTTATTTAAAAAAATATTTATGTCAGTATAAAGGCAGAGAGAAAGTCAAGTTCTGGAAGCCATTAAGAGAGATCAGTCAAGATAAAGATTGCATTCGTTGGAAGATATTACGTTCTTTGGATTCAAGACATCGCACACAAAGTAAGGTCAATTTTTATGTAAGAAAACTGAAGCTAGCTAGAGATCTGACCGCTATAGGGATAAAATAAAAAAGGAAGAATGACTGAAAGCCAAATGCACACCATTGTGCGAAAGTGTGACACAGTTTGCTATTCCAATGCTTCCCACTAAAATAACAATTGTAAATGAGTGTTTGGGATAATACAATTACACCGTGAGCAGAGAATAATGTAAAACCACTATATTATTATTGGCCAAAAGAATAATAGGGTTAATGCTGGCTTACTGGTTAATACACAGCATGCATGATAGTAGAGGAGGACAGCTTATAGGTGTTTGAAAAGGATTTTTTCTTTATGTTCTATAGTTTGTGCGGATCCCGTCATTGCCCTGTCCGTGATCCCTCAAATGGATGGGGGGGGGGGGGGAGCTGAAGCGAGACTGTGTGCAGCTAACATAGCATCCATGCTGGTCATGCTTTATTTATGGCTAGATTATTGACTGGGGGCAGATTTTTTATTCCTTCACACAGAACATTGCACTCAATCCACTTTGGTTTTCCTCCAGTTTCCTGTTTGTATTGTACAGGACCTTGCAGAACTTAATATTGTGTTAAGTTTTAAATCTGGGGGCTAAACATCAGGGATAAATAGAAAATAAATTTTAAGTTGTGAAATATGTAATAATATTAACATTAAAATATTTTGGAATATTGCTCTCATAAACAACGCCTGACATGCATTTGCATTGTTTGAAGTATTAGTCAACCTATAGAACTAGTACAGTCAGGCACATGTTGAACTTGGGATATTTAGGGACTGTTCTGAGCCAGCAGGTTGCACCTCCAGGACTTTTGCACTTCCTGGGTCTTTTTGACTGTTTTCCACAACATGTTTTCCTTACACAGCATAACTGCATTTTTTCCTGCAGCACTGGATGAATCCTTTGCATTACTGCGCCAAAATCTGAAACCAGCTAGAGTTTAAAAAATATGAATTCTAAAAAAGCACCTGAGGTTTTGGTGAGCAGAAGAACTACTTCAGCAACCAAGAGTGAGGATATTATCTGTTGTACTCATATTCTGGGCAATCCTGCACTGGGTAAACAGTACCAGAAATGAATAGATGGATGGATATTACATTGTGAATACAATTGCCCTTTAATACAAGAAGGACTAAAGTATTGTTGAACTGATGCGGAATGGAGAGACAGAATTATAACATGATTAGATGAAGCCTAAGCATAATAAAAAGTAAAACTGTGAAAAAACGCAAACAATATTTAAGCATTACTTGTTAAAAGTTGTAGGAGTGTGGTAATTTGGCCTGCAGTTTTGGTGTATTAGCTCTAGATTTTAGCTGTGAACACATTACATTTAAACATGGTACTAGGATTGAGGTTGACTTTTCACAGGAATTGTGGTTCTACCTCAGAATCATTATGCATATATGTGTGTGTGTGTGTCTATTAATGATAAGTGAAAAGGTAAATTGGTCCCATTGACTTGTATACTTTCTTACTGTCAAATGTACAATACAAATAGGTTTTGTATTTTTCAGATTGTGAATGTGGGAACCTCCCCACTGGTAACAATAAAGTTGTTACAGGATGTGCTTGCCTGTGGTTCAGACAAGATTGCTAGAAATGTCAGACTGAACACTTACCCTCCAAAGGAAGGATATTTACAATTTCTGGTCTGCATTGCAGCACGTGACCTGCAGAGGTGGACATTTCAGGTCCAGAAAGTAAAAATCCAAACCAGGATTTTGTTTCAACCAACCAATGGAACATAAAG
>JAODKF010000046.1:18136548-18146910 GCA_026779585.1 Mormyrus proboscirostris | reverse complement strand
GAGTATGCAACTACTTGGTTGAAACAAAATCCTGGTTTGGATTTTTACTTTCTGGACCTGAAATGTCCACCTCTGGTGACCTGCATCTGACACTGTGGTTTGTTGTTACTCTATGAAATACTCTACCCAGATAGGGGTTTTGCACAAGACAAAATAAATATCCACACTGCCAAGCAAAGCTTTTTATGCAATAATCAAAGTCAAACGCTACCCAAATGCTCTCAGGGTGTTATCTACAATATTATTATTGCTGGTTGTAGATTTTTCTTGAACAGTTTTTGGATATTTTTATTGACTTTTCATGGAAAATTTGGATGAAGGTTTGGAATAAAGATGCATGCAGTGGTATGATGGATACTTTGTTGTCTCTGTGCCATTTTGGAATAAATGAATTGTTTTTTTTTAGCATTAATATGATTTTGATCATTTAAATAAATATAAAATATTGTACTCTTTTTAAGGAGAAATGTTCAAGTAATTTTTCTACCCAGTGCCAATATATACATAAATACTTTATTAGTCGAGCTGAACATTATGCACAATTATTTTATCAAGGTAAACGTTGTAGACCAGAGTTCCATTGAATTATAATTGTGGGTGATATCCTGAGAATGGTTTCAAACCTTGTATTAATTTTTCTCCAGTGTTGTATACTATATAAGCAAGAATAAACTCATCATGCATTGCCAAATGTAAATTACATTTTTAATCAAACATCGGTATTCCTGCAACTCAACTCTTAAATAAACAAGGCTGGGGGACTGCTTGAACGAGGGCTACACCTGGGCAGAATACCAAGCAATCGCTAGACACACATACACAGACTCCAGGCGATCTTAAGACACCAGTTCACATAACCATATCTTGAGGCTGCTTGAGCTGGATTCGAACATTTGGAGGCGTCCTACCCACTGAAGTACCATCCCACTTGATACGTTCTAATATAACATGCAATGCGTTTAGATTAATTGTTTATTGAGTTAATACTTTTATACCTGTAGTTTTCCTATTGAGAATGTAATATACATTTTTCTCACCGCTTGCCCAGTTCACGTTCACAATTTAAAGAAAGAGTCTATTCCAGCACTAATCACACCGTTAGTTGCATTGATTGAGGCTTTAATATGGGTTATGTGGGAACATGTTGCATCCCAAAATAATCCCAATTGTACCCATCACCATATTTTTAATGTAGAATGTGTTTTACATTTCGGCTCAGTTTATGTTTTCATTCTTCATTTTTTTTAGTCTTTTAGATGATATCAAGCATTTATTAGACATTTATATAATCTAAATAATACAAAATTTACTTTGGATAATCTCACAGGAAAAATGTTATACATACATAATACTTGCAACAAAATACTAAAATTGTAGGTTAAGTTACGTAGGGCTGGATGCAAAATATGGCTCATTCTTTCCTACTCACATTGGCATGTAGAGACAAAAACGAATTTTCCTCGTTTGTACTGTACGTCTGCTATTTAAAATAAACCATATGTTAAAATTCTTGGCATTTATACATAAAATGGTCTATATCAATACATTTTTGGTAAAACTATACTGATATACTGAGGGAAAAAAGTGACGGACGTAGTCGAGGGGGTGGTCTCTATTGAGATCTCTTGGTTTATGTTAACGCTAGTACGATTCTTTGGGGGAAGCAACATGTAGCTGGTTAAAACTGTCAAAGTTCATTTATAAATTTGCAGTTTGATGCATGGCTTATATCCTGTTTTGAATATATATGGTTCTGAATAATACAAAAAATGATAGTAAATAAATATGATGCGAACACAGCACTATCTACAGTAGAATACATCGGTGCATATTTGCGCTCACGACTGTGGATTTGACATGACAAGTGAGGCAACTACAGGCTTTTAACTTCTTCATTTTGGCCAAGTTCTGTTCCGCTTCTCAAATCGTCGACGAACACGAAGCAGAGGGTTAAAGAAAGATGAATACTACGGATGCCAAAGAATACCTTTCCAAACGTGAGATCCCGCAGCTGTTCGAGGTATATGCTTCTTCTGCTTTTAAAAATGAAAAACATGCGATTTTACGATAAGTACATTATATATGATTGTAGTACTTCACGATAGTTTCTAAAATTTAATGGTGATGCATTCCATTGTAACTACTGGTCCGAATGATCAAGAAGATGCGATTTTAAACGAATATCTGGTGTACACGTTTACACAGTCACTGGTTTTATGCATACCTTTTTCTTATTAACAGTGCTGAACAACTGGACCCTCATCCACATTACCTTTAGTGCAGTTAGTGCATATCTCAAATCGAAAATGAAATGTGTAGTATTACATGGTACAGTATGCCATTGCTTGTTACTAGAATTTATTTATTTATTTTTTCCTAGTTAAGGAAACAGTGTTACACAACAAACTCTTTTTCTAACATGGAAGATCTTTCGTTAAACGTGCGGGAAAAGTGTTCCCGAGTGTCGTAAACTACCATACCGGGATAAAATTTACGTAAGAGCATACATTCTAAATGCTAAAAGATATTATCAACACTATAAGTAACGCATTAACAGATTCATAGAATACCACGCTGATCGGGAAACATTTTTTGCTCCAAAACGACTAAATGTCTTTGTTTTTTGTAATGTAGGCGTTAGTGTATTACTTAAATACATCTTTGACGGCACCAAAATGCACTCCTGTGGTGTTTTGCAAAAAGCAAAGTTTATTGACACTATGTGAGGCTCACATCCTGCGGTGACCATCCAACTTGCTTGGAGTGCATTTGAAAACACAAGTGAAGGATAAAAGCCAGAACAAAGGGCTTAGGTTTTCATTCAAGGCTTGTTATTCATGTCTGCCTTTACCCTCTGGGCAACTGTCTTGAGTGAGTTATGTAACAGATGTGATATCTCATACCACTTCATTTTAGGAGACACCACACAATAGGACAGGACATACACAGCTAATCTAAGTGCACTTGAAGATGGAAATTAGGATTCATCCAAGTCTTGTGTTAATTTCTTCACATTTTTACTAATAGTCCTGACAGAATTTGGAAGTTTGATCCCAGAGAGTGCAGACTTGGTTATTTTACTTCCACCATGTAAAGCTGGTCAGCTACTGCGTAACTTGATTGGGCAGTAGCCTTTGGCTTATAACATTATAAATAAGATGTCAGGTATAATACCATCGGTCACAACTAATATTGTGCAAAGAAGGGAAGTAAAATGAGCATTTTACGTGAATAAAATATGTTAGCTTGGTTATTTGTAAGATATTCGGTGGTTTAAGATATGTATGTTTAAACAAGTTTATGTGAGTGAGAGTGTGTGTTCAAATGAATTCATGGAGGACCGTTGTGTGCACAGAGTTTGCATGGCTAATGGGCTTGAAGGAGGATGAGTAATACAAGCCCTTACTTGGCCTGGAAAATAAAAGCAATAATTGCTGCATGGGCTCCACTCTAACAATTATGGGGGAGATGAGGCTTCTGAAACCATGGAGACACCCAAGAGGAAGAGTGTAATTGTAAGGCAACCAAGACTTAAGGTTTTTTCCTTCACAAGTGGTAAGTTTTCCTTAGGAGAGGAATGAGAAGTGGCCATTCCCTACATTGGGATTCATTCTGCAGTCCGGTGTAAATCAGGTGATCTGGCACAAAAGCAGTATGACTTTTATCAGGATTAGATAACATAATAATTTGCTTGGCTGGCTGGAATGTCAGGTTCCCAAGCTCCTTGGGCCTGGTTTAGCACACGAGACTAAGTGGGACTTCTGTTTCGTTCCATTTGGTTCCCCATGTTAAATAGCGTTCCACATAAGTAGTGAGGTTATCTGTGCTCCACAGACTTTTTCTTTTCTGATTATGTAACACTTTTGTCTGCTGGGCTACGTATTTGTTTCTCCCGTTGTACTTGTCAGTGGAAAATATTTGCATTATACCATCATTTTGATATTCTTCTTTTGTTTTATGGCAGCTGTTTGACTTATTTAAAAAAAGAAAAGAATCATTGTGGCACAGTGGAGGAAAAGGGCCAGAGCCAACAGTTTTCATAATTTATATAGCAGCCCCAAAGTTTAGGCCAAGGTGCATACTGTACAGTTGCCTGGTTGTAACCAAGGCAACGAGAATTAATTTGCTGTGAGTAACTCGATGCTCTTGTTTAGACAGGCAGTGGAGTTATTGAAAAAGTTGGGAAGGTTCTGCAACGACTACAGTGAAGAGCACAAACGATGACTTGAGGAAATAAAGGGGAGACCTGATACTGATTATATGGAATTTATTCTTATTGTTTAAGGAATATGGTGGCTCAGTGGGTAGCACTGTTCCCTCTCACCTCTGATGTCGGGGATTTAAATCCCACCTCTGCTCTCTGTGTGTGCGCCGTTTGCATATACTAACCTGTGTTCTTCCACGTACTCTGGTTTCCTCTGGCAGTCCAAAGACATGCACTACTAAGTTGCATCCCTGAATTGCTTGTCATGCATGCGTGTGGCCTGCAATGGACCAGCATCCTGTCCAGGGAGTACCCCAGCTCTGTGCTGCCAGGGTTTGAGTCCAGTTAACGTCGACTAGGATAACCAGTTGGAAAATGGATGAATGATGGTTTAAACAATAATTTATTTAATAATACTTAAAGTACAATAGCTAAATGGAAAGCCAAGTGGCCAAATGGCAAGGTTTCTGACTTGTGATCAGAAGATAAGAGGCATAAACTTCCCCATTCCTCCCTTTGGGGGTGGTGAGTGTTCAGAAGGTCACTGGATCAAGATTTGTCCTTGGCAGATCAGTCACATGACTGTGGGACCTTGAGCAAGGCCTCGAACCCCTAGCTGCAGGGATGTTGCACGTCAGCTGACCTTGTGCTGTGACTCCCCCCCCCCCCAAAGCTATGGAGAGCAAGATGGGATCAGGAAAGAGAAGCACTCCTATGTGCTTGTGCAAATTTAGCTTGTTTCTTTAAAAGTTTCTTGTAACAAAGAAAAAAATATATAGAAGATTTAAAGAAATGTTTTCTGCATTTGATTTGTCCTTTTATATTTGAAAAATTATATACGGTTTTATAGTGGTGGTTGTAGACCTGTGCATGAATGCTGTGTTTTGGATACCATTATGTTACATGTATTAAAAATGGACTATTTTGTGGTTTGAGGGTGAGAAGGATGTTTTTCGTCTCGCATGAGACATTGATGACTGATGGTTCTGCCATCTCTTGTTCTCCTGAAGTTTTGACTTGTATATCCTATGCTTTTGCGGCATCGACGTGAATAATGTACAAGTTAATGCATGTGCCTTTCTGTGGACCTTCTTCTCATCAGAATTTCTGGCACCTGTATTTCACAATGGAGCGCAGGTCTCCTAGCCGTAGACCAATACTGTGCAGGTTTCCTCCATTTTCCAGCATTATTTTTTCTACAATATAGGCAAAGGTGAAAACTTATTTTTTAACAATTACATTAAAGTAGCCAGGAAGTGAAATCCCAAAGAACATCGGCCTCTGCATCTCTTGATAGAAGTCCTTGTTACAACAGTTAGCTCTCAGACGGTAGTGACGGTAACAGTACCTTCCCAACCTTTTGGCTGAGGCCCCGTGTGTAGATCCAGGCAGAGTAACTGAAAGGTATATGCTTGTGCCTGTTTGCTAGGGAGTTTTGGTTACTTGATCAGGGATTTTTCTGGCTTCTCTTCCCTCTCCTTTTCTTATTACTTGTAGTATTTGGTTGTTTTCTGTATGAAAGAGAGACAAAACATTAAACCTTGTTTAGTGGGGGAAGGGATTTTGCATTATTGTAATTTGTACACAGGACTCAATGAGTGATATCTGCAGATTGCATTTTCTTAGACAACTTCAGCCCTTCATTAGATTCCAGGTCAAGCTGTCCAAAGTACACTTCTGTTGCATAAGCATATGCTTTGTGTTTTTTAGGTATTAAACCTTAAGTGCAGAATAACTTTCTTTTCCCGTAAGATTCCCATAAATATTATATTCTCTTATAAATTAGATCTGCCTTTAGTCTTTCTTCACCCAGCCATGTTTTTATACTCAAGCTACCCATGTGTCAAGGTTTTGCTGTGACAGAGAAACATGTATTTAGAGTTTGTTAAAGTTTATATATTGACGAGGACAGAATAGCCTGAGGTGTTCAATGGCTTGGCCGTACCTATAAATCAGCTGTGTTACATTAATGGGTGACAGGAATGTAACATATGAAAAGGCACTTCAGAATTCTGGGTTTGCATTGAGATTTTTGTAAACTAAATGCAAACGGTCAGTCAGAGTAATTTTCTGCCTTACTAAGGTGTGATTATGTAGTAATTCTTTTTTATACCATGAAAAATACTACGTATTTACAGCTTACTATAATTCCCCCTGCGCCTGTCTCATTTCCAAATGTTCTGCCATTGGCTTCCCAGGTCTCCTATAGCTTTGTGTTGTGTTATTTCTGAAGTTTTGTTCTTAGAGCACGTGAGCTTGTGATATTGTTGAATTTACCTGCAACTCATTGATGCTGCTTATTTTTTTGTTCAGCTATTTGGGTTGTAGATTTTCAGTGGTTCAATGACACGGAAGTTAGGTTAATGACGTAAATTGAGGTTTACTATGATAAGTAACGGACTCATCTTGTATAAGTCTTCTTGATCCTGAAAATATGAGGTTAAATGGAAGTTATGTGGGTCTCACATGAACTCTAGACGACCCATCAGCAAGTTGATGAATGCCACATCAATAGACTATTTCACATTGTTCCTTCTGCTTTATACCACATTATTTACATGGTGTTCTTTGTACTGGGAACTGTTTTTATCATTTTATCTAATATAGAGATGTAGGCATGTTCTCTCTGGTAAGATAAAAAATACTGATCCCAAGGGGATGATCTGATGTAGGTGTATTCTGAGCAAGAATACTGGCTGGATTGTGTGTGTGTGTGATTGTTACATTGTGGGGACTAGATTTTCCCACTTGTGATTAAAAACATAACTTTTTTCCTTTGTGGGGACATTTCTCTGTGAAAGATCTGTGAATGCAATAAAAAAAACTAAAAATGCCAACAGTCTTGTATTTTCTTTGGTTACTTACAGTATGGTTAAGGTTAGGGCTGGGTAGGCATTAAGGTAATTGGAATCAGGGTTTTGCCCATATAAATGAATGGGGAGTCCCTATAAAGATATGAATATGTGGACTGCGCATGTGTGGATGGTGGGATGTCGTATAGTCTTAGTGTTGGATACCTCTAGGGTGGGATGTACACAGTCTCTGTACTGCTGGTGTGCTACTACTTTGATTTTTTTTCCTCCTAATGGCTTCTGCACATTGTCTTTCATCAATAGATGGTTTTTATTTTTTTCTTTTCATAGAATTTAGATGCCTACATTTTGCTGAAATAGATTGTCACTGTGCTGTGCTGCACAGCTCTTTTGAATCAGCATGAACTGGAAGGGGGGGGGACTCAGTACAACGTAACCGCGATAAAGTAAAATCGGCCTTCTGCAATCCTGTTAACAGACTTCAAGTTTATTTTAGCAGTGGCAGCGGATCAAGATGAACTCTGTTTATTTTCTCCATCTTAAGTATTCAGCTTGTTATTTATTCATTTGCTTGTGCCTTTTCTATAGTGAATTAACATGTAAATCCGTAGCTGTGATATTCAGGGTATTTGCATCTCAAGAAGAAATGAATTGAAGGAGGAGATTCTCTTTTTGTTTATAGCTGCCCTTTCTGAGTGGCTTTGGAAATCAGAATTCAGATTTGAAGCAATGAATAGAGCAGTGATTCGCAATTAGTTTTCACCCTGTCTCTTACCCCTTGTCACCTCATTACTCTGACACTCTGCCAGAGCGAGGTGATGGTACATGTAGAGTAAGTTGAGCTCTGAAAAATAGTATCTTCAGAGGTAGCTTTGTGGGTATGCTGTTGCCTGTTTTTAGGGGTGGAGGACAGACAAGATGTTCCCCTCTCCTGAAAATGATGGCAAATTCACCTTTTTAGCATCCTGTATTTCCTGTTCCATATTTTACATTTTCTGACATTTTAAAAGATTAATCTAGGATTAGTTGGTAATTGTTGTTTGAGGACCGAAAGCTGTTCAAATCATTTGATAAGAGCACTGAAAACGCAATTTGAGATTTTTTCAATTTTCAATTTGCCTGCTTAAGCTCTTACGCAGTGAAAAACAGAGAGAGAGAGAGAGATGAGGGATTAGAGCTTCTTTTGAAGCTCACTGGGCTGACCTACAGTGAGTGGTTGCCTGTTTTAATATCCATCCATCCATTTTTCGTAACAGCTTGTTTTTAGACTGTGAGAGGAAAGCAAAGGCAACCCACACAAACAAAGGGAGAAGCTTCAAACTCCACGCTCACAGAGAGCTCGGCAGGAAGTAATACACACGACACTGGAGGCGTGGGGCCACTTTTCAACTTTCCCCACAGCTGTTTTGATGTTCATTTTGGCGCGGCTCTTCCCTTGCATTGCTGGTATCTCAATTTATCAACTGAACTTGCGTGAACAGTGTTATGCTTTGGTTCTTATAGATGAGTGTTTTCTAATCTGGTCCTCGGGGACCCACGGTCGGTTAATGTTTTTGCTCCCTCTGAGCTATCTGTCAGACAGTTAACATTTTTGCTCCCTACCGGGACCTAGGAGCAAAAACGTGCACTGCCTGTGGGTGCCCGAGAACCTGATTGTGAGACACTGCTATAGATTTTGTTATTTTCGTGATGTTAATTTAAGTTTCCTCCCACAGTCCAAAATTACACTATTTAGGTGGTATAGTCTTGTGGATCACTGCATTGGTGGTTATGAGAAATGTTGGAATATCTATTACTATTTAAGTTAAAAAAAATAACTATAGCCTTACCGTTGATTTCCTGAATACATGTCAATTATTTGTAGCTGTAATATATTTATGCGTTTAATATAGTATAATTAACCCAGACTACAGTGTCTCCAGAATCACAGGTGTAACGTACATAGCCTCCTTATCTTACTAAGAGTCTTCTTAACTTCAGAACTGGTTCCAGTCTAAATTTTGCATTCCAGTAATAAATTTGTTTCCTCGTACCACATAGTTGGCGCATTACCATTCCCTTTCCTGTCTGACCTCTCCTTCACCCAGCATTTGTTTCCAGAACACGAAAGACAATCCCTGCTTTCTTCTGAGATTGTACCTCTCACTTTCCTTGCAGTTGTTGGATATCCATTTTGAGGCTCAACTGGGGTGAAGCAGTCAGCTCAGGAAGAAAACCAGAAACTAGCGAGATGGTTCTGGGGGTGGAGTTACTGGTGACATATTTAGTTAATGTAGGAGCGCTTATATATGATTTTAAACCTAAAATGATTTGGTTAAATACCTTTGTGAAGTACTACAATCTTAATCTGGATAAAGTCTTCTGATTTTTCAAGCAATGAAATATAATAGCAAGATATAGTAGCTAATTTGAAAGTTTTTTTCAGGGAAACTTTCAGGGAGTAAATGAAGGTCCGTACAAGTATTCATTGCTAATATAAATAATATAGAAGTTATGAAACATTTTTCTGGTTATTAAAGAGTGATATGTTAATGCATTCCTCCTAGTGTATATAAGACATCGTCATTCTCAGCATTGTAGTATAAAATGCAAAATGTAGTCCTTTACCAGCATATCAGGTATGTGTAATTAAGTTCTAAATACAGGGTTTATAAAGCCTTTTTGTCTGTGGAAGCAGTGGCTCTCACAAGTGTCTGATTTCTGCTCACTTGTTTACCCACACAGGAAATGAGAAACCTTGAGTTTCCTGAGTGACTGAGGGACAGATTCAGTTTCACCTTTTGAAAGCCTGTGATAGTTTAATTTACTTTATTTTTACTTACTTTAATTAACAGCCTATTTTTGCCATTATGTAAATAACAGTAATGTTTTTTGAATCCACTGTCTACCTCATTTATTGTGTAACGGAGGTTGTGATGTTCTAGAAGCCACTGTTGAACACTGGGATGTTTGTGTATGTTTCTACACGGAGCTGAGAAGCACCCTTTGGCACAGATGGTCTCCTGATGCGTGTCCTCACTCCCTGGCAGAGCATGCTGACTGGACTGATGTACCACCGGCCCGACGACCCTGTGCTCTTCCTGGAAAGCTGCCTGCAGAAAGTGCGGGAACTTGGGGGTCCAGAGCGTGTGTCCTGGGACACGTTCATTACACCTGAGCGGCGACCTTTGCCCCCGCTCAGTGTAGGCCAGGGCAGAAAGGTTGCTTCAAGGTCAGGTGAGTACTTGGTTGTAAAGGTAACCACTCTCTACTATAGCCAAACACCTCATTTTTGAATATAGAATAGTCTGGTCAGGCTGGCAGTGATGCTTCACACCCTTGGGACCAAGGTTTGAGTGTCTGCCC
>JAODKF010000046.1:18124123-18136473 GCA_026779585.1 Mormyrus proboscirostris | reverse complement strand
TGTACTATGGTGAACTGGAATTGCCTGATTGTCCATAGGTGTGAATAAGAGTGCTTAAGATCATTGAAGGTGAAGGGTTAATGAGTATTGTAAGATTTTTATATTGCATGGTTTTTTTTAATTAAAAAACCTTTCAGCTCTGAGATAATTTTTTTTAGGTGAAAATTAATTTAAAATATTGGGTGATGCAAGAAACAATCTACATATATTGGAATCTTTGATTTAATTACTATTAAATATTGAATGAGTGCAGATATCTAAATCATTAAGGCTAATGCACATCTAATCTCTATGTTGGGCATTTATTCCTGTCCACACAGAATCAGGCCCGGGCCCTGGGATAGGTCCATATCGCAGATATGAACGGCTCCCCCCTATCCAGGCACAGTATTCAATTGAAAGTGACTCCGACATGACTGAGACTTCTGGCTTGATTCAGGAATATGATGTCTTTGGTCCTTCCAAACCCCGGCCGCATATCATTTTTGTTATAGGTGAGTCTTGTCATTAGAACCACAGAAAATGTGCATTGAAACGCTTTTTGGGGGGTATTGGTTGACCCCATTTCGACCGCATCTTTGCTTTCCCCTCTCCAGGTGGTCCGGGCAGTGGGAAGGGCACCCAGACCTCCAAAATGGCACGCCACTATAATTATGAGAACATCTCGGTGGGAGAAATCTTACGGAACCAACTGCTGCACCATGCTCCCAGTGATAGGAAATGGGAGCTAATTGCTCAGATCATTGCAAATGGGGAACTAGCACCACAGGTAAAGTATGACACTCTGCTAGGCTGTTAATGTGCTGCTATGCTATGCATTTGCTGCTATGCTAAGTATTAGGGGCTATGCTATACGTTTGAGGTTATACTGTGTGAGTGGTGCTGTATTATACACCAGGGCTATGATATGTGACTGGTGCTGTGCTATGCATTTGAGGATATGCTATTTGACTGGTGCCATCCTATGCATGTGGGGCTATGATATGGTGCACGAGTGCTAGCTGTTAGGATCTTGTTGCAGCCCTAGGCGATGGCTGCTCATTTACCAGTTTTCTTTTTCCAGGACACGACCATCGAGGAGCTCAAGCACCAGTTCATCAAGAGGCAGGGTGCTGAGGGCTTCATCGTGGATGGCTTCCCCCGTGAGATATCTCAGGCCTTCACCTTCGAGGAACAGGTAGACTTACAGGCTTTATACCTGAAAAAAAAAATAGCAGTATTTGAACATAGAAACACAAGTACAGCTAAAATATGATCCCTATTTATATTCTGACTGCAGATACTTTCTTCATTCTCCAGATTGGCTCCCCGGACCTGGTGGTACTACTAGCCTGCTCCAATCAGCAGCTCCGCCAGCGTCTGGAGAAGAGAGCAGCTCTGCAGGGACGCCCCGATGACAATGCCCACGCCATCGAGAGGCGGCTGGAAACTTTCAAGCAGAATATCACTTTGATCGCCAAGTACTACCAGGAGAGAGGACTGATCGTGAGGGTAATACTCACGTACACTTACAGCTCCTTTTTCATTAGAAGGCTCATTATTTTCTTATTGAATCTTGGTGAAAATTGGCAGGGTGTTTCATTTGGTAAAGAACAATACATAAAGAACATGTGTTGAATTAGTTATGGTCCATTCCATTACTTTACCTATTTCACTTCCATGTTTATAAATACATTACTACTTGTATTAATTTAATATTTATATGATAAACAATAAATAACTGAGTAGCTTTAAAGTTTGTTGTCATGGTAACAGTCACACAGAGAAAATGGTCATAAAATGCTGTAAGCCTTTACATGTATAAAACACGTCGGATGGCTGATTAATTTTGCCGATCGGACTTGTTTGTTCTCTAAGACTCTTGCATTTTCATATAATTGCAAACTTTGTTTATTCTTGTAATTTGTTTTTATAGCATAGAACTGCACTGCCTGAAGCAAAACAATTTAGCATTCAGAGCACATATACAAATTGCATTAGATAACTCACAACCCCCTGCTGGTCACCATGGGTACAGCGCCATGAATTCTTCTGTCCCACCTACACTTTTTGTCCAGATTGATGCTGAGCGAGATGAGGATGAGATATTCGCTGATATCAGAGCTGTAGTGTTGGAGAGGCTCTTTCCCAGTGGAGATACTGGTAAGTTGTGAATTGGATCTCCATGTTAGCAGAGGACGGGAGCTGAGAGGCTAATGAGGCTGAAATCAGACTAACGTGTATATAACTTAGTGTTCATATTAAGTACGACTTTCATGAGTCTAATGGCCTCATTCCTAAAAGAAATATGAAAATAAATTTGCAAATAGTGTTTTCAATGCAGTTGTGTCCTGAAAAGATACTTTGTTTATGTGGCAGGTATAACTGACAGAGATGCTCTTCAACAAGATGATGGGGAGGTAGAAACACCAGATGCCCCAGGAGAGGTGAGAAGCCACCGACAGCAGGCCATTCCTCAAGCCTTAGTTAGGACCCGACCCTGCTCAGGTCCCGGTTTCCCACTACTCTACTTTCCAGCCTAGAAATGCACCAGCTGCAGCCTAACGACACCGGTGCTGCGCATATTTCCTCGCTAGGCTGCACACATGACACTGTAGCAGCAGATTGAGCCACAAGCCGATTATGATCATCTCTGGGGCCGACAGGAGTGCTAACATGGAAATCCGGATCAGTGTGGATACTGCATTGTGCTTATGGAGGGAGTGGCAACTGATTGGGTCTGGTTCGGGAGCGAAGCAGGAATGTGGCTCGCTGTAGCCCGTGCCTGCCTCCCCCCACCCCCGTGCTGTGGAAGAACGCTTGCAAACCACAGACATGCGGCTCTCCATCCCGGGCCATACATAATTGCCACCCTTCTTCCTTTTCCTCCTGTTTTCCCACAATGCACGGCAGCACAAGCTGCCCGAACAATATAAAAAAAGCAATAGGAAGAAGAGGCAGGGCTGGTGGGAGGTAAGGAATGTCGCTTTACGTGACAGTATCCAGATTTCCTTACCACAGGGCACCACAGAGTCATTGCTGAGAGAGGTCAGTGTGCACAGAGAGGAGTTCAAACGGTGGGTTTTCTCATTGTCTTTGAGCTAGCGCGACAGACGGGCACTGGTAGACAGGCACTGGCAGACAGGCACTGGCAGACAGGCCGCCACATGACACCCTACCTGAACAAGCTCATTTCCAGCTTCTCCTCGGCGGCTACAGTCCGCTAGGGGAATAGAGACTCGCTGTAAAGGAAATCCCATCAGACTGCCTTCCTTCCCCTGCTCCGTTATCTGCTCCAGGTATGTCATCTGCATACCAGAGCCATGGTATTACTAGAAATCGACAGAAAATAGTCAGAAGTGTGTGCCAGTGAGTTTCCTGTATCAAGGACTGAAGGCTATTTGGACTCCAAAAGGAAACTTTATAGTTTAGTTTAGTCTAAGATCCCATAGCCAGGAAAAGCCTGTTTTGAAGATGTTTTTCACAGTGTTTTACAGAAAAAAGGCTGTAAGAAAATTCAAGGAACTACACATACTGTTGTCTTTTGCTTTGACTTTCTGTAAAAATCTTTTGATTATCCTGGAACCTCACTATTATGTTTTTATAGTACAAACACATTCAAGGAAGGACTGAGTATAGACAGGCTGCCACAACTGTTTCTGCCTCGTGTTTGCAAGCAAAAAAATTCATTGTTTCTTTAAATGTGCATGACCATCCACATAAAACATTAGACAGACTAAACAGATTCCTGTTAAATCGTATGGAATACTATAATAAGTGTGTTAAGAATAACATGAGTGAGTGTGTTCAGTGCCATCTACTGGCAGACTTATGTACTTCTGTAAGCGTGCAGTGTGACAAGCGAGGCCATAGCCATGGAGTCAACATTGGGGGGGACCAAGGCTGTAATTATAATATATATTGGGGGAAGGGGGTTGTGACACTGTGAGCGCATGTCCATGCATGTACCTTCTTACTGTACATGACTCCTTCATCGTTTTACTGAAGTTGGCGCAGCAATCAGGATCCACATCCGTGTCACTCACTTCATTTCTAACCACTAATCACGAGACTATGTGACTGGTTCTTCCTAATATTGTTTTAGGGCCAAGGATTGCTCTTCACAGAACAGATCGCCGTGACAGGTAATTATCCATTAGGACTCATTCATGTATTCTCAGACAAGCCAGAGTGGCATCAGAAAAGTAACCTGAGCCATTGTTATACATCTGTGATGACAGGAAACTTATGCTCATCTGGAATGATGTTCAGTATGCTATCGTGAAATGTAGGATAATTAGATCAAATATTTTGCCTCATTCTGTATTTGCTTTTCTTTGTTGCTTATATCTTGTCTGTTTGGTAACTATAATATTTAAAATGAGTTCTTCACTTCTACAAGATGTCGCTTTATGGTTTTTCATGTACATGACTTACTTATCACTGAAATGAAACTTGGATAGAAATTGAGTAACATATACTATATGCAAATGTTAATCAGCAAGTTTCAAGTAGTCTACTTTTACATTATACAGGTGTATAGCTTTATGACAAGTCACTATAAATTCACTAATTTTAGAGAATACTGACACCTAGTGGAAGCAATATGAACTGTAGTTACAAAATTTTAATTGGGGGAAAATGCATAGGACATATGGGTAACACCAGTTAAAATAACAATTTTTAGATGTAAGTAATTCAGACACCAATTGGGTAGTTGTAAGCTGCAGTATAAAACTGTGCACATTTAATGACACTGCCACGCCAACAACATAGAAAACATTGTGGTTGAAAAATGTGAAATGTTATTTAGATTTTATAGGAAATTTTCACATCTTGGTTCCATCCATGACCTCAGCAGCTCATTTCTGAATGAAAACGTCTGCGTTCCAAATCGAGTTTTCAAGCCTTTGAAGCTTTCAATCATCTCAGCCCTACAAATCTCTCCCCAGGCACGGCAGTATTACTTTTCACAGTGATGCTTAATTGAAATTTAGCACATAATTTGTACATAATTATTACTGAATATTTGTGATTTTGGTGCTGTATTCTGTGATACCGACTCCATCACAAGAGCATGTTCCCCCTGTTGGCAGAGTTGGATTTTTTAAACATGTATGTATGTGTATCTTTCAGATAAACTTAAGGATCACAAGATATTCTTTGTTGTGGGTAAGTCTGAGTGTTATCACCATATTTACATTTGGTGGCAGGGATGCTCCTGTGATTAAGTGATGTCATACCTGCCTCCTCTTCCTCCCTCCTGTTCTGCAGGAGGACCCAGCTCTGGAAAGGGCACGCAGTGTGAGAGGATTGCAGCAGAGTATGGATACACTCACCTGTCCACGGGGGACCTGCTCCGTTCCGAGGTCGACTCGGGGACGGAAAGGGGCAAGCAGCTGTCGGCAATCATGCAGAAGGGAGACCTGGTCCCCTTGGTGAGCAAAACCTATTGACACCCACCATAGTCAGATGTGTGTTGGACTGCAGGAGAAAAATACATTTTAGCTGCATTAGTGGGTAGTGTACTCATCTCGTCTGGCCAGTAACTAATTTAAAACCTAAGATATAAAACATATAAAGTGCTGCCTACTAAAAATATGAATGCTAGCCTAATCTCTGTGTATATATACCTTACTTGCTGTGTGCTGACCTTTCCCTGTTCAAAGCCATCCTGTGCATAATTCAGACTGCAAGTCCCAATGTTTGGTTAATAGTATTTATTCTGTAGTGCTTATTTTTTGTCTTTTTCTCTAGATATTTTGAGTGGTTCAGTTGGCATTTCATAGTGGGTTTTGATTTATATATATAAACTCTTAATAATAAGTTTCGTTCCTGATGTCTGGGGAATCTCACCCTAAATTCACACTGTGGCTATTTCCTGCCAAGTTATCTATGTTTCATGGAAAGAATGTGGCTTGCAACCACACTGTTTTGGTCTAAACCAAACTGCGAGGTGTATTCTGAGGCATACTGCTACTAATGTTGAGTGTAGATCACTTGAATACATAATTGTATGAAAAATAATCTGAGACCATTTCTCCTGGTATTCAAATGTATAGAAGTCCCACTTCTTGCCTGGCTTATGAAGGTCATTCATTTGGGAGCTTCTGAAACATAAACCCATGGGTGTTTCTGTATAGGACATGGTTCTGGACATGATGAAGGATGCAATGATTGCTAAGGCTGATGTCTCCAAAGGATTCCTCATCGATGGTTACCCACTAGAAGTCAAGCAAGGCCAGGAGTTTGAGAAGAAGGTATTAGAATGCAAATGACATTGGGATGTTTGAGAGTACAGTACAGCTTTTTTACTTGTCGTGGAAGGTAATGTGAATTATATAGAAATGTTTCAAAGCAAAAGTTGTTTGCTTGTCATTGTAGCTGAATCGTTGCAATGCAGACAAAGATCTCAGATCAAACTGTAGCCAAGAACAGTCTTTCTGAATTCTTACTCTGAATGTTCACAGCATTCATTCACTGCCAGAAAACCTGTCCTGGCTTGTTATTGTGGAGAGAAGATTGGAAAATAAATAGTGGTATAGCATTGAAACCAGCCATGTCTACTTTTTAAATGAAATAAACCATAATTTATAATTTTATAAAAAGAGCAGTTATGGCAGCTAACAGCATTATACAATTTTCTATTCTATTTTCCATTATTGCCTCTGGTTTGAAGGCCGTGGTCACATCAGTTACATTAAGGTGCTGTTTACTAGGGTCGAATGGGGACAACAGTTTTATATCGGTTACAGATTTGTAATGTAATGGTAGCCAGTTCATGTCCCAGGAGGAGCTATATTCATTTGTTTAACCTGAAATGCTTTAGTAAAATATCTAGCTTTATAGGTAGGTGAAATTGGTTTGCCAAGAGTAATGATGTCTTTAACTGGTAGATTGGGGCCCCAGATTTGGTACTGTACATTGACGCCAAGGAAGAGACTATGGTGCAGAGGCTGTTGAAACGTGGTGAGACCACTGGCCGAGCGGATGACAACGAAGCCACCATCAAGACGCAACTACAGCTGTACTACAAGGCCACAGAGCCCATCATCACTTTCTATGAGGGTCGTGGAATTGTGTGGAAGGTGGGAGACAAGCCATAGTAACAGGACTTTGTTAAAGAGGCTTAAGCAGCATCCAGATGGTGGAACATAGTGGAGATTAAGTGAGACAGAAGTTCATGGGTTTGGGTATAACCAAGGAAATGGATTAAAACTATGTATGGTCTTCTGAATAAATGCAAGCACATGGTGTAAGAACAAATAATTATGACCATTAATATACCCTGAAAGTCCACTGGCTAGCAGTCAGGACTCACAGGATTTGAGAACCTTCGAAACCCAAGGATTTCAGTCGGCCCTCGTTTATCGCGGTTAATCAGTTCCAGACTCTACCACGATAAGTGAACGGAGACGAGGAATTAGGATCGAAGGGTTTATTTGGAATCACTCCAAAAGCAGGACACAGGAACACGTAACATCAAAACGTCAATGACAGACCTGGGGTTACAGACTCTGATGTGGAATTAAATACACCAGACGAGTCAAACTGACAGAAAACAGCTGGTCACAAACAGGGTTGCACACGTGGTTAATAAGGGGCATGCCACACAAGAGGATCGTATAAGCAGGTCATGACAATTACACTCGTATTACCCATTATATTAGACAAAATAAGAGAAAATAAGATATATTAGATGTTACAAATATCATATTATTATTATTGTACATTTAATTGTGAAGAGCAAAGATGCTTCCTATGCGTAGCGATGTATCATTTTCACTGTCTTGATCAACTTTTTAATGAATACACAAAAAACCGCGATAGAGTGAGTCCGCGAAAGTTGAAGTGCGAAGTGGTGCGGGACGACTGTACATAATTTTGCAACTGACAGGCCTTGCTACTGTCTTAACAGAGATTGCGTAACATTCTGACTAATTGTTCATTCTTTTCTGTCTACAGATTAATGCGGAAGCCTCGGTGGATGAAGTATTTACCTCCGTCGTTACTGCTATTGAGTCGCTGAAATAGTCTGGATGTTGAATTAACCGTTCCATGTTGGCTTTTTGTAAATTCCCATCATGCACAAACCAAGCAACTGCTGAGTCACTTTGTTTAAATGAGTCCCTAAAGAGAAACGAATTGCCTTAAGTCACACAACCCTCCCACAATCAGCTTGGCTTGTCATTGATGTTTTACAATTCTCCAGCCAGAGTTTTTCTCTACAAATGTGCAAATTTATTGCTTTATATACTGTATACTGTATATATCCCTGCAAGCCCTAAAGCTTGCTGAACCAAGAGTCCATGTAATGTTCAGCTATCCTTTGTGCTTTGAGGCAATAGACTTTCCCTTTTGTATTCTAGGTAATCTGTCAGATCTCTGGAGCCATGTTATGTAACCAAATGAAATGGGAACCTCGTTCGCTTCCCTCCTTCTTATTAACATTTTTAGGTTCAGAAGTGTTGAAATAATTGCAGTCTCTTCTGTTTCATTTTATTTGCCATTAGTCTGTTTTGAGCCATCCAGTTTAGATATCCTAATGGGAGCTATGCCATAAATAGCAAGCAAGTAAGTCTGTCAGTTCTCACAGTGCAGAATAAGGACACGACTGAAACGGTTTCATGGAATCGATGCTATTTTAGGAAAAATCAACAGGGCCTGTGGCTTTCTCTTAGCACTATTAGCGGCATAAAGTTATGTTGCAAAAATACAGGTGCCAGGCAGCTAACGCAATCAGTACAAGGTCTGGTTAGGGGAAAATTCAGATTTCCATTTACTGTATTAGATTAAATTTATTAGATGCATTGTGGGTGTATAATATAGGACAAAGGCACATTCACTGGCCCAGGAGAAATGAGGAGACATGTAGCATACACATACTTGTGTATATATAGAGAAGCATAGTGAATTCACTGTTTACAAAATGAACTATATCCTACAGTGACATTGTAGTCTACTGTAATGTTTAGAATTTTTAATAGTTGTTTAATACCATTTTTGTGCTGTTTGTGATAAGTATTACTTATTTACCTATGTAAAAAGGCTATGTTCAAATACAAATATATGGTAAAAATATAAAATAATATTTATCAGGTCTTTTCAGCTTCATCACTGTAAAACATGCATACATGGGTACACAACATGCCATCTCCAGTGGGTAAGACAGAAGCGGAAAGATGTCAAGAAGGAGGTTCTCTGAATGTGCAAAAATACCTAGATACATAAGTAATGTACTGCAGTTCTAAGCCGCTTAAATACAAGAAAGCGACCAAAAAGTTTTTTTTAGGTTAGCACTGGAATGCTGAGTCACAGTTGTCTAAGAATATGCAACATTATTTTTAGCTGTTCTTAGGTTTTATAGAATAATCAGTTGGATCCTATTATAAATAGCATGTAGATGTACTGTATTTGATATGAAACAAACTTCCGATGTCCTGGCTTAAATTGCCTACTGTGGACCTATCGGATCTGGCCTGCTAATCATCCACTGTTATCTAATTGAATTCTCTCCTGCCGTTTCACCACTTTAGCTACTGTGTGGTGAGAATCAGGTGCAGAATGGCTGCCGTCATATCATCCAGGTGGGCGCTTTGGGTGTCTTAAAAAGTGCTATATAGATGCAACTTTCATTCATTCATTGAAAATTCAGCTGTAGTAAGTATGTAATCTAGAAGTGCTCTCTAATAGGGAAGGCCTATTTTTTCAGTCCCTGCACAGGGCAATAAAACAATACGTGTATTTTGAATTTAAAAAGGCAACTCATGGGGCAGCATGGTTGTGCAGTGGTTAGCACCGTTGTCTCAGACGTCTGGGACCAGGGTTTGAGTATCTGCTTTTTACACCATGTGTGTGGAGTCTGCATGTTCTCCCTGTGTTGTCGTGGGGTTCCCCCCCACAGTCCAAAAATATATACGAGGTTAATTGGAGTTGCTGAATTGCAGGTGGGTTTGCTTGTATGAATGCGCCCTGTGATGGATTAGCACGCCATCCTGGATTGTTCCTTGTCCTGTGTCTGGGATAGGCTCTGGACCCCTGGTAACCCTGAATAGGACAAGCGGGTGCAGAAAATTAATGAAAGGACGGATGGAAGAAAACTGACCTAGAGATCCATGTGAAGCATAGTGACAAAAACTGGAAATTTAGAATACTCATAATAGAAAACTGTAGAGAACATTAAGAGAATAAAGCATTTTTAAAATACAAGCTCTGAGGTAATCCCTAGATAGGTGTCAAAGGTTTTGGCAGAGTATAGAGTTTAAATAAAACATTAAATAAATAAAACATTAAATAAAACATTTCTGCCATGTTTTCATGTGAGCCTTTAACGCGATGAGGAAACAAGCCAGTGTTGCTTCATCCAAACTGTAACCTGAGTGGTTTTATTCTGAGGTGAAATTCTTACAAGGAACCCTAGACCTCATGATAAATTCATGAAGAGACCCACAAACACTTCCCTGCAGAAATCCAGACTACCCTCTGAGGATCGCTGTACTCATACAAAGCAGCTTCAAAGGAAGGATATGGCAACATGAATGCCCCTTGTAGGAGAACATCAGGACAGAGTCAGTGTATCTGTTCAATGCACCCCCCTCTCGTTTGTAAAATTCTTATGTGTAGCTGACATGAAAACAGCAGAAAGGGATAATCATTCACAGAATCAAATAACATAATAATATCATCTATGCTGACAGGTTCCTTTGGTAAGAAATTCATAATTATGCTAGGGCCAAAGGACGATATCTCATTTTGGATCTAAACTAAGCATCAATAAATAATACAATCTTTTGCTAACTTGGCTTAATAAATTCCAGGTTTTGTTGTTTACTGTAAACAGATTAACAGGGTATATGAAGAATTGGTCATTTAAAAAAAACATTACACACTTGCAGGCATCTGTGCTGATAAATGCTTTCATATGCTTAATTTGTGCCATACACATTACAATTAAAAACTCATTTTAAAATTAATCAATTAGACAGCTGTAGAGAGGTTAGGAACTTAAATCCATTCATTGAGAATATTATTAAATGATTAGAAAAAGGCTGAAAATTTTAATACAAATGACCCCAAATTTATAAATGGTGTGTGTGCGCCCGCGCACGTCCGTAATCCTTGATTTACATGGCCATGTAAAATTATATATATATATCACCAAAGATTTATTCAATATACAGGAATCAACATTTTTAACATATTACCAGAACAGCAAGATATACCTAAGCAATAGCATATACTGGGGTTGTATTTCAATAAAGGCCTGCGGCTTAGTGCCTACGACCTAATCAAAGCTGTAATATTTAGGAGTACATACTTCCAGAATGTTATTGCTTTTATGCAATAGTTCATAGAGTACCATTTATAAGTAACTAATAAGATATATCATATTTTGTTCATTTATTTAAACGGGTACGAGCCTCCACAAAAAACCCGTCCCGTAACGTCAGCCAAGGTGGGATGAGCTATCGTGTCCAAACCTTCCGCATACCCAGAAAATTAAGTCTATAACCCATAGTTTTGTCTAATACTGCCGGTGTACGGCAGTGAAACAACTAGCCAGCTTATTATCGGAATAACGTTGCCCTGTAAATTGAAAGCCAAGTCTCCTAACATATCGAGGCGCTGGAGTGACGAGGCGATCACGAGGCGGACAGCAAATCTGTTATTAGAAGACTCGATCCTTAAAACGACAGCGGTAAAACAGCGAGCAAGAATAAACTCATTTACACAGACGGGGAGACAAAAGTGGATACAGGCAAGCGGACACGTACGTAGCGCAACGAGTGACTTTTTTTGGTTCGGCAGCTTATAAAAACAAAGCCCGAAATGAATCCAACAAAACGGAATACACATCAACCTTTACTATCTCACTTCCGCCTACGTTCATTTTTGAAACAAGTGGAGCGGACAGGTTCTCTTAAGAGACCTAGCAGGTACCAAACAGCCCAGTACCGGCTCAGTGTTGTTGGAAATGAGGTCTATGTAACGGTCTTTATATACACCTGTGAAGCGGCGTGATACAGCTGATGTGAAATGGCCGAGTGCGGTAATACTCTGATAACAGCACTCATAGAACACCTCTTGTCCAATCAGATTCCTTGGTGGGAACTATAACTGTTATATAATAGATTTTAAATTATATTATATAAATTAAATTATAAACAATAATCATAGTAAGTATTGGACACTTTCTGAAATTTTTATTTCTGGAAAAATTATCTCAACGTCTTGAATCCTATCTTGATACCATTTTATGCCTCCAGAGGTGTAAAGTACTTGAGTCATTTTACATGATTACTGTACTTAAGTATTATTTTGGGGGATTTTTACTTTACTTGAGTACAATTAAAAATGAATACTTTTACTTA
>JAODKF010000046.1:18080688-18113984 GCA_026779585.1 Mormyrus proboscirostris | reverse complement strand
CCCACGGGGTGATCAGCTGCGAATGGGAGCCTGGCTGAGTGAGCAGTAGCTCGCTTTAGTCGTTATTGATGTCATAGTCTGGAAACTTTTTTTACCACTTGGCAGAAAGCCTAGACTGGACTGCTGGAGCCGTCTTGGGTTACGGGAGGGTGAAAGAATAATGGGAAGCAGCTTTACATCAGAAAAGCTTGACAAAAGTGCCCTGAAAAAACAGCTGAAAAGGAAATCAATTCAATGTTGAAAATGCAGGAGCAAAAATAGCAAGAGCCAGTGATCAAGGATTGGATCTTTTTTGTTTAAATGAATACAGTATTGGGGGGTGCAAGGGTTGAGTTCTTGAAACATTTTGTTAAAATAGCAGTAATAATAATAATAATAATAATTATTATTATTATTATTATTAATAATAATAATAACAATAATAATAATAAAAGACATTTATCAGGAGATTTAAGTAGCCTTTGACCTGGTTGATTGTGATTTATTTCAAAATATTCCTTGAGTTTATTTTCCAATTGCTCACCACAACAATTGCTCACTCACTGTCTAATCTCATAAATATTGACTGAAAAATACTTCAAATAACAGGAGTCTGACCACTTTTGTTAATCAGAACTTCCCGAGAATCGGTTTGAAGTTCCTTCAGGTTCCTGACTTTGAGAACTGAACAAATATTCAGTCCACAGTTTGTTTAGTTTTGTATGTGAAATATCACCAGAAGTTTAACTATCCTAATTACTTGAAATGAATATACAAAAAATGCACAAAAATATAAATTGTATTTTGCAGAGGATTAATCAATTACACCCATTCACTGATTGAAATAGTTAAATAACAAAAGTTATTCACGATATATTCAGTCAAGCATACAAAATGAAAAATGTTATATCATCATTCTTGAACCATGGCCCTCATGCTCAGTCAGCAGAGAACTCCCTCAGTGTTGGTTCCGGAGTGATGATCTATTTTTCAATAGCAAGTTAATTATGATTGGATTAATTCAGAGCGTTAAATGAAATCCATATATTTGCTATTTTAAAACATTGCAAAGTATCAAGTATTCAAGGACGTATTATGATGTCCAGTAAAGCTTAAGTGGGCTCTTGATTTTAATGGGAAAGACATTCATTTCTGTTGGGGGCAATTTGTATGCCCTTCTTTTGCCACAAATAACAGACTGGAACTTGTCTTGCTTGCAACGATTGACATATATCTTTCATTGCTCACAGACTCCAGGCAAAAGTTTGGCAGGGCCCCAAGTGAACATGTAGGTGGTACAGCTGTTATCTGTGGTATCCTGTCAGTGCTGCTTAAACACTGTTGATGTTCTTTCGATGACTGCTCTAACAGTTCTGCTTGGATGGTGAAGATTTAGGAAAGGTTTGTCAGTTTGCCGCCGGGACCTCTGTGTCTGGGAGGGTAAGAATGCATCACCATAGGAATCTCCAAACACCAGGCTGAATTCAGGAAGGTCTCTGCACACATCTCTGGGGAGTGTGGCGTAAACTGGAATGTAAGCTGCTGAACCAGGCTCCCAAACCAAAACACTTCAGCTCACAGGCATAGCATTTCAGGCTCCAAGAAAATTAGCAACTCTCTACTGAAATAAATAAATAATCCAGTAACTGGGAAAAAAATTATTCCAGGAACAGAATTTTCCTGACCTATTTAATGTTGAAAGAAAAAAATTATACTGTAAGCTCCACTGCAGCACTGCTGTTTTTCAAAATTCACGAAAAGTCCATTTGTAGTTTTTCAATTAAAAATGTATTTTAAGTTTTAAGTCTTGTAGCATTTTAACCTCCCCTATCTAATGATTGAATGAAGAAAACCACTAAGCTGTCTGAGCCAGGATTGGACTCATTTTTAGCAACTGAATGAATAAACTGTTGAAGAATGGCCATTTCCTGGTTAAAAACTAAATCGGTGAGTGGTTTGTGCATCAGAGAAAAGTCAGGAATGGATTTGTAGAGTGCTTGCGCAGCATACATCCCTTACAGTAGCTAAAATTTGCTTGGTGACAGACTGAGCTGACTTTATATAGCATCTTCTGTTTTTATTCACATCTAAAAGGAATTGTAATTTAAACAAGTCCCGATTAATTGTCATGCCTTGAGGTCACAAAGACCTCAAGGGCAGCTGTGATGGCGAAACAGAAAAGGGTTTTATTGAACTAAATAAACAGGGACATAAACAGGATAGCAAGGGATCAGAAACAGGACAGCTAGAAATGAGGAAGGGCATAGTGACAGGAAAATATGACATCAGTGATTTGAGCGGAGAATACAGCCCTGGGAAGCACATATATACGAGACTAACGAGGGAGCTAACGAGAGGCAGCTGGGAGTGATGCACATGAGGGTTAGGAACAAGAGGTGAGACAAACATAGCTTGTTAGGGCCACACCAGGGAGGAGACAGGAGGGTCTTTTGGACCAAGCTCCTGATATTATAAGTTGTACTTGTACACAGAGCCATCACGATTACTCGATTAAACTTGATTACACGATTATTAAAAAGCATCGATTTAAATTTTTCTTAATGATTACTTGGCAATTTGGAGAAAGTAAGAGGATATGGGTCCAAATAAAGAGCAAAATCATCACTTTTGTGCAAGCACTTCACATTAAAAGTGAACAAATATACAGTTGTCATCTGTCAGTATTGCAGACTGCAGTTCAAATACATGTTAAAAAAAGACACTCAGGTTTGATGGACTCACCCAATAATGCAAGGTTAGCCATATATAAAGTATGTGCTATTTAGCCTTGTGGAGTAGCTTAGCCTCTTTTTGTCACCACTTTGACTTAAATTTTATTTACTTTCTGCGATTCCTGTATGTCCAAAATAGTCGCTGCTAAAACGAAGGTTCACTCGCATTATTTTACGTAATACATATAACCAATTAATATTAATTATTTTTTTGAATGCATTGTGTTTTATTGCTGCACAATGCTGGAAAAAGTAAACTTTAAGTTTTTGAGATATTTAACTGTTGAAAATTAACTGTATAGCCAAGTAGAACTTATTTATCAGCAGAGTCTGCCAAATAAGTTGTTGGTGCTGCCATGCCAGCAGACCCAAAGCAGTGCCAACCAATCACTTGCTTCTGCTCAATATCGTCTCTATGTCATACAAAATGGCTAGACAGTACAAATCCCTGGATGTAGGTCTTGCTGCACCCCAAATATTAAGGAATCATCAGATGCATCCCTGCCAAACGAGAGCAATCCCATGATGCATTGCGTGCTGTTGTGATGGCAGAGGAAGAAGGCGCGAGCTATAACTATTACCTTAATTGGGGTTACCTTAATTGGAGTAACGTTTCTGTCGTAACGTAACTCCTTGTTGAAGAGTTAAAATGATCACCCTTCAATTATTTACAACACTGCCCGCTCTACACCTGCATGTCCAAGCCGAATCAGTTGTAAAAGCACCCATCCATTTCAGAGACTGCTTGCCTTATTCAGAGTAACAAGGGGTCCAGAGGGCACAAGGCAGAGAACAATCAGGATGGGGCACCAGCTCATCACAGGGTACACTCACACATCTTTCACTCACAGATATACACCTACAGGCAATTTGAAAACTCCAGTTAACCTCAGCATATTTTCAGACTGTAGGGGAAACACTGGAGTACATTGCAGAAACACCACAATAACATCAGGAGAACATGCACCCAGGTTCCAGATGTGTGAGGAGACAGTGCTAACCACTGCATCACCCCACCTTTTGTCAATTTGCCTCAGAAGACCCTTCTTTCTTGCTGTATTTTCATAAAGTTCTTTTTCATTGAGGAAATATTTCCTGTTGACTTTGTGGATTTGTGTTTTCGTGATGTTAACTTCTTTTAAAGATCATGGTAACCCTTTCCTCGAGGCGGCACAAACAATTAAGTAGTAGACTCTCCATGTAGTAATTAACCAGAAACTAAGTGTTGGTTACATCCTGATCCCTGGGTTATTAATCATTAATCAGTCTTAACAGTTGCATGCAATTGCTGTAATTATTCATGATTTGTACTTGAATAGTAACTGAGTTACTAAGTTACAATACTTGTGCCTCATCAAGTGAAGTATTGCCAAGATCTCTTATATAATATAAGCCCTTGAATGTCGCATTTGCTTCTTTATAAATGGGCACGTGAACTTAGAAATATGGTATAGTAACATACAGGTTAATCTACAGTGAAGAGTATGCTGTTCTGGTAAACTGAGTGTCAAAATTCCGTCCATCCATCCATCCATCTATTATCTTCCGCTTATCCGAGGTCGGGTCGAGGGGGCTGCAGTCTCAGCATGGAAACCCAGACTTCCCTCTGCCCAGCCACTTCATCTAGCTCCTCCGGGGGAATCCCGAGGCGTTCCCAGGCCAGCCAAGAGACATAGTCCCTCTGGCGTGTCCTGGGTCTTCCCCGGGGCCTCCTCCCAGTGGGACATGCCCGGAATACTTCACCAGGGAGATGTCCTGGAGGCATCCTAAGCAGATGCCCGAGCCACCTCATCTGGCTCCTCTCAATGCGGAGGAGCAGCGGCTCTACTCTGAGTCCCTCCCGAATGACCGAGCTTCTCAACCTATCTCTAAGGGAGAGTGCAGCCACCCTGCGGAGGAAACTCATTTCAGCCACTTGTATTTGCGACCTCGTTGTTCGGGTCACTACCCATAGCTCATGATTATAGGTGAGGGTAGGAACGTAGATCGACTGGTAAGTCGAGAGCTTTGCCTTTTGGCTCAGCTCTTTCTTCAGTATGATAGACTGATGCAGCGCCCGCATCACCGCTGATGCTGCACCGATCCGCCTGTCGATCTCCCGTTCCATCCTTCCCTCACTCGTGAACAAGACCCCTTAAAATCCGCCACCTGGGAGAGGACCCCCTTCCTGACCCGGAGAGAGCATTCCACCTTTTTCCGGCTGAGGACCATGGTCTCGGATTTGGAGGTGCTGATTATCATCCCAGCCACTTTATACTCGGCTGCGAACTGTCCCAGTGACAGCCGAAGGTCATGGTCTGATGCAGCCAACAGAACCACATCATCCGCAAAAACCAAAGACCTACAGTAATCCTGATGTCATCAAACCGGACACCCTCAACACCCTGGCAGCGCCTAGAAATTCTGTCCATAAAAGCTATGAACAGAATCAGTGACAAAGGGCAACCCTGACGGAGTCCAACCCTCACCGGAAACGAGTCCGACTTACTGCCGACCATGTGGACTAAGCTCTGACACAGGTCATACAGGGACCGAACAGCCCTTATAAGGAAGCCCGGCACCCCATACTCCCGGAGCACTCCCCACAGGACTCCCCGAGGGACACAGATGGATGCCTTCTCCAAGTCCACAAAACACATGTACACTGGTTCGGCAAACTCCCATAAACCCTCCAAGACCCTGCTGAGAGTATAGAGCTGATCCACTTTTTCATGACCAGGGTGAAAACCACACTGCTCTTCCTGAATCCAAGGTTCGACAATCTGATGGGCCCTCCTCTCCAGAACCCCCGAATAGACCTTACCAGGGAGGCTGAAGAATATGATCCCCCTACAGTTGGAGCACACCCCCTTCTTAAAGAGGGGCACCACCACCCCGGTCTGCCAGTCCAGGGGCACTGCCCCTGATGTCCATGTGATGCTGCAGATGCGCGTTAACCAGGACAGCCCCACAGCATCCAGAGCCTTCCACCCCTGGTGCCCGGCCACTGAGGAGCTTTTTAACTACCTCCGCCCCAGAGAGAGGGAGTCCACCCCCAAATCCCCAGACTCCGCTTCCTTGTTGGAAGGTGTGTCTGGGATTGAGGAGGTCTTCAAAGTATTCCCCCCACCGACCCAAAACGTCCCGAGTTGAGGTCAGCAGCGCTCCATCCCACCATAAACAGTGTTGATACTGCCCTGAGCCGCCGGATGGTGGACCAGAATCTCCTCGAAGCTATCCGGAAGTCGTTTTTCATGGCCTCGTCAAACTCCTCCCACGCCCAAGTTTTTGCCTTGGCATCTGCCGATGCCGCATTCAGCTTGGTCCGTCGATCATCGAACTAGGGTGTTCTTGTGCCAAATGCACATATGGACACCCTTATGCTTGAACATGGTGTTCATTATGGACAATCCGTGACGGGACAGAAGTCCAATAACAAAACACCACTCGGGTTGAGATCAGGGGGGCCGTTCCTCCCAATCATGCTACTCCAGGTCTCACTGTCATTGCCCACGTAAGCATTGAGGTCCCCCAGCAGAACAAGAGAGCCCCCAGGAAGAGTGCTCTCCAACACCCCTTCCAAGGACGCCATAAAAGTTGGGTATTCTGAACTGCCGCTTGGCGCATGAGCGCAAACAAGTCAGGACCCGTCCCCCCACCCGAAGGTGAAGAGAGGGTACCCTCTCGTCCATTGCAGTAAACCCAATTGTACAGACACCCAGCCAGGTGGCAATAAGTTTGCCCACCCCTGCTCGGCGCCTCTCCCCATGAGCAACTCCGGAGTGGAAGAGGGTCCAATCCTCCTCAAGAAGACTGGTTCCAGAACCCAAGCCATGCGTCGAGGTGAGCCCGACTATATCTAGTCGGAACTGCACAACCTCGCGCACCAGCTCAGGCTCCTTCCCCATCAGAGAGGTGACATTCCATGTCTCAAGAGCTAGCTTCTGCAGCCGAATATTGGACCACCAAGGTCCCCGGCTTTGGCCACTGCCCAACTCGTACTGCACCCAACCCCTATGGCCCCTCCTACAGGTGGTGAGCCCGTTGGAGGGGGGACCCACGTGCCTTCTTCTGGCTGTGCCCGACCAGGCTCCATGGATGCAGGCCTGGCCACCAGGCGCTCACCATCGAGCCCCACCCCCAGGCCTGGCTCCTGGGGCGGGGGCCCGGTGACCCGTGTCCGGGCGAGGGAAATCATGGATCCATTGTTTTTCTCATCATAAGGGGTCTAGTGAGGCACACTTCATCTGGTTCCTCACACAGGACCTGTTTGCCTTGGGTGACCCTACCAGGGGCATAAAGCCCTGGGAAACTTAGCTCCTGGGATCACTGGAACGCGCAAAGCCCTCCACCACGATAAGGTATCGGCTCCAGGAGAGGGTGTTAAAATTTCATTTAATTTTATTGTTTCCAGAATTCAAACTTTATTAAATATATGGCCCTGTATCATTGAAAAACAGAAGGTATTAACAAATACACAAAACATGTAGATCTTTGCATTTTTGTTTGGGAACATTCTAAACATCTGGTCATAATATTGCTGTCCCTGGTGTTAAGGTAACATTGATAAACATTGATAACCAAACCAACCCTATTTGGAATAGTGTTAAGGACACCAAGTATATCCAGTACTGTTGCTGGTTAACCATGTTGGTAATACCCAACAATAAAAATATCGATAATTGTTCACCTAGTGTTACTGAGATTTAAGCACATAGACATTAAATGACTATAATGCAGGGCTACTCAACTCACGGTCCTCGAGGTCCAAGCACTGCTGGTTTTCCAGCCTTCCTTTACCTGTGAGCCAGGTGTGAAACCTCTGACCAATCAGAATCAGTAATTATTAAACTAACTACCTGGGAGAACTGAAAACAAGGCCTGGATTTGGAATCGAGGTCCAGAGTTGAAGAGCCCTGCTATAATGAAAGTGCTAGAAGCCTGTGGAGACAGTGGATCTGCTAATAGTTGCTAATTGGGATGTATAAATCATTTTGGGCAATATGAGGTCATTTATAGTCATTACTATTCATTAATATGCTTGGCTGATTTTGCTGAAATGTAAATGGATATGGTTGCTGTATTTTTGAGGAATGCATATGTCTTTGTATTATGAAGAATAAGCAATTATAGGTAAATAGTAGACAGTACATTAGTGTGAGGCAGCAACATGTCAGGTCAGTGGATCAGGATAGGAGTGAAAGGAGCTTTTCTTTTTTGTAAGTACATGGTGACTGTTATGTAGCTGTAGTGCTGACCTGAACGAGGGTGAAAATTAAAAGGCTGGTTCTGTGAGCTTTCAGGAAGTCAGAAAGAGTGCATTACAGGGTTGCCACTGCAGGCTCAGGGCTGTGAAGCGGTAGGTGTCCTGTTCTCATTTAGTGCAGGTCATGCTGTCAGTGTCCTGCCTTAGGGAAGGTTACAGCATTTCATCTGCCAATTCCGGGCCTCAGATCTCAGCCACATGGTCATATGCTCACTTACTAAGCTGACACTCAGCTTAATTTATTACATTTACAAGCCATGCCTTTATTTGTATGCAAGCTAATACAATATAATAAGATAGAAAACTGTACTCGGTAATTCCAACAAGAAGTTTTAATTTACTGGGAAACACATGTAATAAGATTCTCCTTTTCTGTGTTTTTTTTTCAGTTTTTCATAATGGATTTTGAGAAACTTAACAAAGCTCATGTGGTGTTGAAGAGATGCAAGGAAACTCCCTTTCAGGTTTTTAAACGTGACGGAACACAAATCAAGTTTCATGTAAGTATAACCAGCAATGGTTTTTATAATATGTTTAGTAACAGATACTATGTTTTGGAATCCTACAGTAATATTATTAATTTCAGTCAGAGCATTTTATATTTTATGATATTTTTTATGATATTAATTGTTTTTGGACTGAATATACACATTCTAAAGTCCTCTATCTGAAGCTGCTGAGCTATTGGTCAAATACATGAGCTTTTGTGTGTTTGGGTTTGAGGAAGTAGAAAGTCTTGCAGTGTAGCCACTTCCTGCCAGATTAGGCTTGTTCCTCTTATTTGGCTATACAGGTACCCACCATTCCTGTTCTATATTTAGACTGTACACTTCATATAAGATGATTGCCTAATGCCAGCATTGTAGGGGGAGACCTCCCAGTTTGCAAACGATTTAAGCTTGTTTTCATTAGCAAAGCAGCTATTAAGTCTGAAAAACATGTACATAAAAAAAGGGTTTTAAAAAACTGCAGCAGACACTATTATTTATGAATAATACCGTATAGGTTATTTATTAACAATTTCTGTATTATTCTTAAGTTTCAGTGCACTGTTCTGTACCTTATATTTCCATAAGTTTTAGAATAATGCAAAGTCACTATCAGAAAAAAACACATTGGCTTAGTTAATGGTGAACTTGCATGTCAACGGATATGCATATTACATGGCAATCTGCTACACCTTTGTGCTTCTCAAGATGTCACTTTGTGAAAGACATGCCCATCTCGTGCCAGTCAAAAATGTGAACATGCCAAGCCACATATATGTGGGAGCTCCTTCAGGACAGCGGGAAAAACATCTCAGGAGGCCACCTTATGAAACTGGCATAGAGGAGGAAGCAGACTCAGCCAGGCCCTGGAGCAACTGGGGTTAGGGACCTGGCTCAAGGGCTAATGGCGGGATCAGTCTGTCTACCCAGGCATTTGAATCAGGAAACTCACAGCTATAAAATTATTAGCATTTTTTTGGTTTAATACTTTTGACTGATACTGTACATACAAAAGAGATTCAACCAACATTTGTCTCTGCTCCCAGTACAAGCTAGCACCAACCCTCCAAAGTGGCTACTTATGATTGGCCAGAAATGCAGCCACGGAAAAAATTAAGACACGCACACCCATATAAATTGAGAAATAAAAGGAACAAAAACTTGTACTGTGACCACTTATTTTTTCTGCAGATGTACATCAGCATTGCTAAGGCAAAGAAAGTTACTCCTCTTGAACACTGACACTTTTCAGACTGATCTCAGTCTGCTTTACCTGACTGACTGATACTTGACTGAGAGCAGTTAGTTTTGCTGAAGGAATTCTTTCCTTGAATTCTGCTCATATCACTCTACCAAGCCTTTTCAGACACATCAGTAATGTTAGGGAGATTATCAGCCATGAAGGAGCCTGGGTTTAAATACATCACAGTTTTATCATGGCAAACAAAAGAAGGAAGTCCAATCTGGATGTGATGACAGGCTGAATTGCTGCTGTCTTAGCCACCTCCTGCGCACGCTTATTGGACTCTCATGAGAGGCATCACCTTTTTTAAACTTTGGCTATAAATCTAATCAGTTCTATGATGCCTTTTTGCTCTCTTGTATTTTTTTTTGTTACTTTTTGCATGCAATTTCTCTTGCCCTCTTTTGATCTTCATCTACAAAAAATGCAGTCCGAGCAGTATTGTCAGGAAAAGAGGCTGACCTAATACCATCTTACTCTTTGAGTCCATATAAGGAATTAGCTTAAAGATTTTTTTTTGGAGGGGGTCTGAAAATTCCATTTTTAGTCATTCTGTTCACTGTTCTTTTTTAAGCTATGGGGTTCAGAATATGGTGATGCTGGGTCCATGAATATTTGAAGGAATTCTTGTATGACCAGTGTGAGAAAAAATATAACTATATACAAAGGGTTGTATGTATTTTTTTAATTTCATTTATTATAGCAGTTGGATGTGGAATTGCGTGGCTATGCAGGAAAAAAGTAGTGACCCTTGCTGACGCACAAAGTTAAAAACATCTCATTTCCTGTCCCCACTCAGGAAACAGAGGAGAGACCTTGGCTCCAAATGGTTTGAAAAATGAGGCTCTTAGACACTTTCTGTAACAAACACCAAATTTTAAATCATCCAATTCCACAAGTTAAATGAGGTCAGGGGCTCCTTTAATCAGTGTGAAACATAGGGGGAGCCCAAGAGCATGAAAAGAAACAAGAAGGATTACAGCCCCTGTGTCTCTCTAGACCCATGTGAAATATCTACATTCCATTTGGATTACAGCCCCTGTGTCTCTCTAGACCCATGTGAAATATCTACATTCCATTTGGATTACAGGAACTGTAGTTTTTTTAGTTTGTGTAGTTCATTATGTCATTTTACATCTCAACTATGATTTAATACAGCTCTCTAAGCTTACTGACTCTATTAATGGTTTCCTGCTCCCAAACACGGCAACTTAAAACTTACACCATCTGATGTCTATTATTTAAACACACTTCATTCTCTTTTGAAAAGCACATTTACCTTCTTCTTTTCACAGGATATGAATAATACAACTGACATCCAAGAAGATCATGTCGTACATGAAATCTGTCATATGAATATCTTGGAACTGGCCAAAAAAAAATTTGGAGGGGTTACATCGTTTACAACAATTTATGATCCATCTGAAATTATCTTTACTGGAAAGCAGGGTGAGTTTGGCTCGCTATGAAGCATAAGCATTAAAAAACATGCTTTTAATCCATGTAAAAATGTGATATTTTGTTGCCCTCACAACTTTAGAACACAGATCACTTGAATTACACTTAGTGTTTATTATAATTTAATAATTACATTTGCTTTTTTAACGATTAAAATTATGTATTTTATAGAAGAGACGGTGGGCTAAGTGATTTTTTTTACTTATTTGTCATTGCAGCGGATATAAATTCAATGGAGTGCATTCCTGAAAAAGGATTTTTCCCAAAGCAATACCTATTGTATATTCAAAATCCAGCTTTTAAGCAACCATTTAAGATGTGCTCCAATGACAATCATGTACCTGGAAAGAAAATGCACATAATCAACATTCCAGATTCAGTTCCCATCCAGTAAGTGCATGTTTATGAAGTATTTAAGAAAAGGATGATGCTGTGAAGCTTAATTTTGCTGCATCTACTTTTAATGTACTTCTCTTCCCAGAGAGGTTTTCATTCACGTCATTTCGGACAACGGAACATCACTATTTTTGAGAGGACCAAATGGTACAGTGTGGAATGTTGAAGAACCATTCAAATTAATTGTAAGACATTATTACTTTAAAAGTTGTTTTTTAAATAGCTTACTTTTTTTCTAAAGATTTCTAAAGTTATTGTCAACTTGCCTTTGCAAATTACCGGCCTTCTCAACTGACTGTTTAAAGATAAGTAGTAGCAGTACAATGCAGTACATATATCAGTAATTAATTGAAATTAAACTTGTCTTTGTTTCTCCACCCAGTCTAACAACCAGGTGCAGATGAAATTTAATGGATCCCAGATCACAGTCCAGCCTTCAATAGAGAATGTTATAGACAGTTATAAGGATGTCCAGCATTTAGCTATGAAAAAAATAGGTTTAAATTTTATGTATATAGAAATTACAGCTGCCATTTCAAAGATAAGATTGGAGATTAAAGAACCATCTTCTTTAATCAATGGGTCTAATCCACAGATACCCCCAGGTTCAGGTATGGTTTTTTTTTGTTAAATTTAATTTTGTACTTTCATACTTAACACCTTCATTCCCTGCTTCTGTTCAAGTCTATTATTAATAATATTTTCTCAGGCATTTGTGTTCTTGGGCGAATGCTATAAAACCAGTGGTAATCAGTACAGGCACCATTTTCAGATTTTCTTCTTAGAGCCATTTTCCATGTCTTTTGGCATTTTTATTGTTTTCAGAAGGACTTAAAAAGCAGAAGCCATTCTAATTTTGCTTAGGTTTTAAGTCCAAAAAGTCAAAATTTATTGCAAGGATTAAAGAAGGCTTTCTCACTTTCTTTTTCTTTACCTGTATCGTTGCCTTTCTTTCTATCCCTGGGTCTGTAGTATCCATGCAGTTATTTGAGTCTGCGGACTACAAGACTCATATTGACCCCATGACCAAGGTTCAGAGTGAAAAGAGGATATATGTTGAGGTAATCAGTGAAGTAAGTGGATGACTATACATTTCTCTTTTCAGAGGTTAGTCACTGACAGCCCTTGTTCATCTTCATTAGATTTCCAGCAGGAGTGAAGAGGTCAAGGTGGCGGCATGTTCAGTGCTGTCTAAGGATTCCTGTCGTGTGGGGTTGTCCATGCCTTTCCAAGTAGAGCACTGTCCTTGGAATATTTGCCATAACAGGACCAGGTTCAGTCTTTCATTCCAGCAGATCCAGGACGCACCTTCAACTGTCTGGGATCTTGAGTGTAAGGTCAAAATCTGTCTCCGGCAAAAAGGTGATATGGTAAGAAACATTTGTGAAATATATATTTTTATTTTATATTATTTGTGCCAGAACAGCCTAATTATATTACTTGAAACTGTTTTTTCTTTTTTTTCTAGAAATGTTATGATGAAGACTATGTTAAAGTAGCTGTTGAAGTCGTTAAATCGAGTGTGACTTCTGGTAAGTATTTGTAATGTTGAACAGACAGCTGTTATCGTCTTATATCAGTTTTTCACAAACTTTTGGGCCACCA
Source organism: Mormyrus proboscirostris (assembly GCA_026779585.1). Taxonomy (NCBI): domain Eukaryota; kingdom Metazoa; phylum Chordata; class Actinopteri; order Osteoglossiformes; family Mormyridae; genus Mormyrus; species Mormyrus proboscirostris. Next base: position 18,100,838 of record JAODKF010000046.1, on the reverse strand, counting down.
TTGTGTATAGTTTTATTGGCGAGGCGACCACTTTCATTTCCTTTTTCCAATTCTGCAGGAGATGAGTCGATGATTTGAGGCAGCAATAGGGAAGAAGCATTTATTTCTGCAGTGTGTCACGCTGCATGGCTTTTCTGATTATCTCCTCAGTGAAAACTCAAGAAAGAAAAAAAATCTGAAGGACTCCACTAGGAGACCCTGCTGGGGAGAGGGAAGCCAGTAGGGGTGGGGGGTCTGGGATAGAGACGTGAGCCATGCATGCTGGGGCGTGCTCTTTAGGAAGGCCAGATGCCTGACCTCGTGGAAGCAATCAGAAATGATTAGCCTTTGGGGGATTTATTATGCTGAACGTTGGACAGGTGCCAGCATAACCACGGGCTATTGTCACCAGCACACAAAGACGGGAAAGTGTTGCTCTTCAAAGGAAAGAGCATCTCACGGCAGATTCTTACTTACAGCCCAGTCCTTGCACCCCCCCTCCCTCCGTCAAGGTCATTCTGTAGGATAGCGAGTATTTCGGACATGGTCACATGCAAAATCAAAGATCTCCTGTTTGAATGTGTTTTCCATTGTTTACCGTCTACCTTTCCACAAGAGAGAGAACAACTTTTGGGATGAGCCTGACTTCTAGGCCACATACAGGAAGGCAGACTTAGGCAACTGTCATTGTTTGTTTGTACTTAGATAATGGGATACACAGGACTGCAGAGTACGATCTATGAATTGGCTTTCTTTCATAAAAAGCTCTGCCTTGGCCTGCACAACCCCAGTGGTCAATGACTTAACTGGGACTCACTAAAGATAGTTGTCTCATTTATTGCAAGATACAATTAGATTTTTGCAGAATTTATATTTTTTCAAAATACTTTATTCAGACATGTATTCAAGTATGCACTATACCTGTTTATTTTGAATACCTCGATCAAAGACTTGTTTGTGTAATCCAGTTACACTGGATTATCCTTGTGAAACATACTCTAAATCACGTATTTGTTTCCACCTGCTGCTACTTGCAGTAGTCTCTCTTCCGGAAGCAGTGGTCTGTGCCTCGCAAACAGGTCTGGAATTTGTTGACCGGATCCACTGCAGGGGGCTTGACAGTCTGCCGCTTTGATTTTTATTTTTTATTTTTTGTGAGAGCTAAGAGCGCCACGGAGCTGTTCTTCCTGTTTGGGAGCTGCTGGCGGGACGCCTCACGGGGCTGTGCGGAGTGAACGTCTTTGTCCTTGACCCCGCCGCCCCCCAGCATTCCAGCCACCTCAGCTCCAGCATCCTGTCTCTATTCAGTCTTATTTGCGCAAATAAAGCAATTTTTAAATTCCTGGGATGAAAAAAAAACAGGATGAACGAGAGTGAAAAACGGGTCCTTATATAGATGAGCTGCTAGATTTTTCCTGGCCGCATGTCTGAACAGCAACCGGTACACGCTTACAAAACATCAAAAGGCGGCATTTATTTTAAGCAATGGCACGTGCCTCGTGATTTCTCTGAAGGTTCAGTACAAGACGGACTATTATGGCGACTGTTGCCAAGAAGCATTACTGCCACTTTGTTAATTGTGTAATTGTTGTTAATTTTTAAAATTTTATTAAAAAGTTAATAGTTTAAGTCAGCCCTGGTCATTGTGAATTTAATTTATTCTGGACAAAAAGGTGCTTTGATATGTAAACGTGTCCACATTGGTCTCAGTCAGTGTGCAGTCTGATTAGATTGTCAATCTTCGTAATTGTCGATTGGACATTTGTTATGAAAATAATGTTTTAGTTAATACACTCTCACAGTAACCAAGGTAATATATGAATTAAAAACCTGATTACACTTCCAGTCAGGAATTGAGTCAGTGATCGCAGTCAAAACACTTGTGATTTACAGCAGTAGTTTGCGGGTGTAAATGTGTTGAATTGTTGAATCGTTATTTGTGATGTGAAACTTGAGAGAAGCTGATTAAAAAGGGCTAAATCAGCAGTATTTAAGTTCATGATAAGTTCAAAAACAGTGTAGTACGGGACTTTCCATCTGGACAAACAGAAGCAGCAGAGTGCCACGCAGCGCAGGATGCCGGAGGCGGCTGGCCCAGCCGGGAAGGTGTAAACGCTGTAATTAGGGAAGGTTTTGGGAAACCCTGCAGGATGACTTCTACCACAGGATGAGCAATGGGCTTCCTGATATCAGAACCCAGGCAATGCACCAGGGCAGGAAGGGGAGTCACGGACTGTTGGCATGTGGCAGAAAGTTTATGTTGGGAAATGAGTGTGTATCTTCCCACACGCTCATGAATGACTGGCAGCCAAGTGACTCTGCATGCCCATTTTCTGTGAGCTGACTCTTAGCCGGTGTAATTTGTCTGGGTATGTGTCTGAAAATGGACTGACATCCTGTACACCTAGTGATATACAGCAGTAGTACAATGTACACTGTCTCCTGGGGTAGGTCACTGTAACTCCAACTGAATAAGGATTACTGAAATCTTATAGGCAATAATAAACCAGTGAGAGAAAAAAAGTATGCTAGTTTGATACAGTTTTAATTTTTGTGCTCTGGGTTACTGGGTTGGGGGGAGTGTCAAATCTCAGAGGTAACTGGAATCCCTCAAATGACCGGTCAGCTGATTCTTATTTTTGAATGTTGGCGTTAACCACTACATTCCCAGTATTAATATATTTGTTATTTAGTCTAATGAGTCCATATGAATATACGTAATTACGGTATCACGGAATGGGCATCATTAACTCTCTGGTGTCTTTCTGTACGCAGCATCGTGCCCCGACTTCAACCTCTCGGCTGTCCTAGGTGTTGCTTTTGGAGGATTCTTAATAGGAATGCTTCTTATGGGAGCTCTGTGGTTTATCAAGGTTCGCACAGGTAAGTTACTAATCGGACTTCATAGCATTCATGCTTTTTTTCCACCTTTGTCTTACTATAGAAAAAAAACACTGAAAACGCCTCTCATATAAAAATGCATATTTTTGTTTTCAATATTACAGATTATTTGAATTGTTAACTGTACCTTTCAGGAATGGGTGTTGTTTCGACATCACCTCACATCCCAGGTAAGAACCAATTGTGTGTGTCTTTTTAAAATGCATGCTTTGTTGCCATGGCAACAAGCAACCAAACATCTGCAAATCTAAGGAAGTCTGCTGACTAAGGACACCAAAGTGGTTTCATTGCTGATGCACTGCCACTTCCTGCTTGGGTTTTTTCCACAGGATGTCCCAGCTCTTTGGCCAAGCGGCAGCCCGTCTCCGGGAACAGCGCACCCTCTCAGGACAGCAGCGCCAGCCCGAGCATTGGCAGCAGCCAGAGCACACCCACAAGCAGCATGGCGTAGCGGAGGAGCAAGTGCAATGGCAAAACAAACATGCGGCCAAACAGTCTGTTCAGGTGCTGAGTATTCGACCTTAATCTAGGGAAAGAGAAAAGTTTTACACTCTAAAAACTATTTTCTTTTTCTGGATTAAGGACAATATGGCCATGAGAACCAGATGGCAATTTATTTTTGTGAAAAAAATGCTGCTTGTCATATATTCACACACCACCATTATTGCACCTTGGCTGAGTGGTTTCAGGGAAGGTCAGAGTTTTGATTTTGCACTCACCTCTGTAAACTTCCAGGAAAGCCCTAAATAAACTCAGTTCCTAGCTACAGGAAGAACATATATCACCGTGAAATAAACAGGAAATGTGCTACAATTTTTACAATAAAGCATGTTGAGAAATTATGGTCAGTTTCAGAGGATTAGCTTAATTTAAAATAACTGTTTATAGTATTCCCTCATAGTGGCCCCAGAATTCTCTAGAATTTTACATTTGCATTTATTCATTTAACACACTTTTATTCAAAGCAACGTACATTTGAGAAAGCAGGGTTAACCATACCCTAGAGCAGATTAACAAACTGGACAAAAAAAAAAACAGAAATTTACTGAATTAAGAAACATTCATTAATTCAGAATCCTTATTGGGTCTGGTGTAAATTAAAGCATGACATATGTTTGTAAATAGAAGTTGGTTTTGTTGGAATCAGAAAGGAAATGCTACCTCTTTACACACGTCTGAGTGTCACATGTAATGCTAGATTCATGATGTATTTCTGACTAACAGTAGGTAAATGCAGCCTCTCCTGTCATACACAACCAGTACTGTAATACAACAGTCAGAGCAACACAAATCATTACATTAAATACTTATTTCTTTAAATAAAATCAAAATGGAGTACATATCATGGTCTAAAGCAGTGTCAGATAACCAAATTATGAGTGGTTTAAGAATTGTAAAAGCCTAAACTAGTTTTTTTTTCCTTTAATAAAACGTACATTTTGGCCCTGTTGAACCATTACCATGCTGAAATTTTGTGTTGAAAACATGTTTTGAAGTTCCTATTGAGGTATACAAATTCTCTCCTATTAAAACTTGACAGAACACTAAGGCAACTTCCATTTCTAATTTAGGACACATTTAGTACCATAGTAAATGCACCTTTCCTCTGCCTTTTCTTCCTCTAAGTTCTGTGAAATTTTAATGTATTTCAAAATGAAATTGTATTGAATTACATATATACTGTATTACACATCTCTATGTTATTTAAGGGCAAATATCAATTAAGACGATTGATTGTCTATGTGTGCAAGTGTGAAGTTATATGGATCCTGTGTATGTGTTAGCTGCACAGCATTTTTGTATAATATCTGTGTGAATATATGGGCTTAACCAAAGGGGGGAACCTTGAACAATGCCACTCGAGTATTAAATGTAACAGTCTATAAGTCTATATATTTTTTTTTAAATAAAAGGTCTAATGATTAATACACTATACATGACCAAATGATTCATGGTTTGTTGCAACTTTTGCTGAATAATTAAGTATGTGTCAACGGATTTTTACTGATTCCTATAACTCTCTTATCACACATTTCTCTTTGCTGGCGAGTTCCAGTTCAGTTATTGCCATTTCCTTGGTCTAGAAACAATTTAAAGAAATGAATTATTACCTACATTCTGTTTTCCTTCACTATTATGCTGATTCATAATAAAAAAATCCTCATTGAATTTATCACATTTGGAAACATGCACTCCCCTCCCCACTCTCTTGTCTCGAGCCAAAGGCCCTAAATTGGAATAAGGGTGAAATCACTTAGATGTTGAAATGTGCAGACAAGCATTTTGAATTTGAATCCTGAGACCGTTAGTGTACTTTGACAAGATTTTGCCCCTGAACTTCCTGTTTCCCCCTAAGCCATCAGTTCAGTCGGTCAAACTTCCCCCAACAGTAAGCAGGCATGGACAGAACTGTCATTCTGTGAGAACAGTATGCAATTTCCTACTTAAATATATCTGTACTCAAAGAGTGTTGAGCCAAAAGCACTGGATAGCATGTAGCTCAACCTAATCTGTTTTTGCACATCCCTTCCTAAAACACACATACATTCCTTCTATAACATTTCAACACAGGCAAACAACTTACAGCTCACAAAAAAAAAAAAAAAATGGGGGTTGCTGGCAGGATTGGCACTCCAGCCACTATAAAACAACTCTAAACAGGCACTGACCTCCGCAGGGGTGGCCCTGCTGCAGCTGCCCACAGGAAGGTTGCACGCATCATGAAGGGGATGGGGTAGCCTCTTCCCCAGAAGATTCGGAACTGTTGGAGAGCTAATAGGGTCAGGCCTGTTGTGGATCCAGGCTGGTGTAGTGCTGAGTCGTTGCCTGCTGCCTTTATCCTGGCACTGAGGGTTCTCATCGAGCACAAGAGCAAATAGCAGAGGTTCTTTGCAGCCTTTGTCGATTTTTTTAGAGCATTTGACTCAGTTGATTGAGTTGCCCTTTGGGACATCTTGAGACTTTGCGGGATCCCTCTAAAGTTGCTGGACATCATGGCTGGCTTGTACACTGGTACTGTGACTCCTGTGCGGAGTGGAGGGAGAACCTCCCCATTCTTTTCAGTTGATTTTGGGGTTCTCTAGAGGTCTGTTGGTGAAGAAAGATTTACTGATTTTGACTTTGACAACGATGCTGTGATCATTGCGTAATCAATGGAGGCTCTGATCGGGGATCTCAAGACTGAACAAGCAAGCAAGTGTCTGGGATTATGAGTGTCCTCGGTACAGACCAAGATCCACGCCTTTTATGACTTCTTAGACACAGCCATAAGTAGTGTGTCTGTCTGTGGAGAGAATGTTGACCTCATAGAGAGATTCACTTACCTTGGCAGCGACATTCATGTCTCTGGTGACTCTCCCTATGAAGTTAGCAGGTGGATTGGGAGAGCATGGGGGTCATGGGGTTAGTGGAAAGCCATGTGTCATACTCCCAATATCTTTGCAAGAGGATAAATGTCCAAGTCTTCAGAATCCTGGTGCTCCCTGTCTTGCTGTATGGCTGTGAGACGTAGATGCTATACAATGAGTTGAGACAAAGACTTGACTGCTTTGGGACTGTGTCTCTTTGGAGAATCCTTAGGTACCATTCATTTGACTTTGTATCCTGTTCCCTGAGGGTGATCCGGCTCACAGGAGACTTGTTGCTGAGGACCTGAGTGGCTGGACCAGTCCGAGTGGATACTATACGTAACACCTGGCTGTGGCAGATGGATGTTCATTTCCAGAGTGTGGGATTGGATTGTGTGTCTGCCTTGGAGGGTTGCCAGTCGGGATCCTAAGAAATTTCACCACGTGGTGGGTGCGGCAACTTGCTGCATCAGCGCATGCTCCCCAACCTGACCTGACCTCACGACTGGAATGTAGTTCCCTTTTCTCACAGAGATTGTGACCTTAAGAAGTGAGCAGTGGTGGAGGGAAGGACAGCCACTGATATGGTCAAGTGGCCTTATCGCTTGAATTAGCTTATAAACTAGTGCAGCATGAGGTTATTACTCTCCCATGCCCCGAGGCCCTTGTTCATAAAAGGCCCCAAACCCTTTTCTAAGCCATTCCTACAAACCACATTCAATCCACCTGTCTGCTAGTATACTTTCTCTGTTTCTCTATTCTTTCTTTAATCACTAATTGAAACACGTAAAATAATCTCAGCTGGCATGCCTAGTCACCAGATGCAGAGGTTGCCACATAGACTCATTCTATTAGCAGCACTTGATGGAGTTTGATAGGAGTCGCGTTGTGGGTTTGCATGAGACCAGGTGGTTCTATAGTGCAATTGCCTTGCATGTGGGGCATGCAGATGTCATAGTCACTTGATGTTGGAACCAGTGGGCACGTGAGGGCACCCACACACATCATAAAGGTTTCAGTTGCCCAACATAGACTAAACCAATGGAGAATCGTCATTTTTGAGCCAAGTATTACAGAACCTCATGATATCTGCACCTGCTATCCAGGCACAGGTATTGGGGACTCTACAACACCCCGTGTCATCCTGCACTGTGTCTCGACGACTGGAATTAGCCGGACTACAGGTACACAATCCCATTAGTAGGCTGCCATTGAATCTCGGTGACCGTCGTGTCCGTGTATGATAGCGCTGAGGGGAGAGCACCAATCCTGTTAATGTTGTGGAGAGACACCCTAGCATTACTCCTAGCATCAATGTGTGGGGACCTATATGGTACGACTTCAGGTCATCTCTGGTAGTGATTCGGGGGACACTGACAACACAGCATTACCTCAGTGACATCCTGCGGCTGCATGTCTTTTCCCTCCCGAAACAGCACACTGGTACAATCTTTCAACAAGACAACGCCCATCCACACACGGCACGTGTATCTATGGACTATCTGCATCATGTTGAGGTCTTTCTGTGGCCAGCCAGGTCTCCCGATCTTTCCACAATCAAACATGCCGGATCTCGGGGGCCACTTAAAACCGCTGGGGGTGACTTGCTGTAGGAGAGGATACAATGGCACTACGACTCCCTTCCGCACCATATCGCCGCATGTATTCAGGTCTTAGGAGGTGCCACACCCTACTGACATGGGACCAGCAGTGTGCCCATATGGCTCACTCTGTTGTCCGTTTGATCTGATATTATAATACAGTCACATGACCTTTCACCACAGGCAGATTCATTTCGTTTCCACCAGTCCGTCTGGGTGCTGAACTCTTTTATATTTGGGTTTATGGTTCATAAAGACCTTTCATCTGTGAAAACTCTTGGATTCAATAAGTTTCCCACCAGGGCAAAATAAAACAGAACAAAGCACCATTAACTGGAGATTTTGGTCCACTTCCTACTGGAAAAAACTCTCCTCACACTCTCCTAGGATTCACTTAATATGAAATTGTTTACCAGCAGTTTACTGAAAAATTCCTGCTGGTACCTGATAAATCTTTTCTGTGCTTGCTACAAGACTAGCAGTCTTCAGTACAGAATGCAATGCAATTTCTCTGCTGAGAAATATTGTCCCAGAAAACTGCAACACTGTTAGTTAATATGATAGTAAGGTCTTGTCTTGTATCCCCACAAAATGAATGCCTTATTATAAAGTATTGAGCACCGTATTGATCACAAATCTGTTACTGCAGAAGCTGTCTTACTTTGAAAGTTCATAGTGGATGCAGACTTTCACAGACATTGAAAAGGGTCCTTATGAGGTTGTGAACTGATGAATAGGTAAATGCTTTCATCTTGGCTTGGGAATGTGGATTTATGCATCTAAGAATTAAAATTCACCTCAGCCAATATCAAATCATACTAAAGTGGGCCTTCCAGCTGTTAATTAAAGTGCCTTTTCAAAAGGGAGATGCATACAGGAAGAAACCTATTTAAACATTACCTCTCAAAAAACAGTATATATTAGGTTTCTTGACTACATCTCAGGTCTGTTGGCTGATAAGATCAGAAATCAATTGCTTTTTCTTTCAGATGTATTTTCAGGTTATATCTACTATTACTTTGTTAATTTTATTGATTTTTTATTTTACCTTAAACACACTTTAGAGCAGAATATTCCCCATACATAGCATGCAAACATTTCAGTGTACAAATGATTTTAAAAAGGAAATGATGGATGGGGGGGGGGGTGATAGATGGCAGTTCACTAGAGACATGAATAATATACAGTATGGTGTTCAGGGCTGAGAAGTTATGGTGGCATTTATAAACTGCCCTCTTCACAAACATCACATATTCTGTCCAACTAGATCCTCATTTCATTGTAATTCATGTTCTGTTATTCAGATCCATAAAAGTAATCAAATTGAATACATTTTAACAGTAATTACATATTTATATGTCCACATATGTAATTTTTCTTGGAACTTTACAGGGTCACACAATGTCCTTTGGCTCATGCATTGTTCTGTCAGGAGTAGGATCCAGGCACATTCTGATCCTGTAATGGATAAGTGGTACGGAAACAGGATGGACAGACTGATGGCAAAGAGTGTTTTGAAGCTCACCAGAACTTCCTGCTTGTTTATATTCATTGTTACTTTATCACTATGTGGATACAGTCTGTTTTTTCAGTCTGTTTTGCGTATGTGTGAAAGAAAGTGTGAAACAGCCTCAGATGCATAATGCTGTAAAATTAGCAGAGACTCCAAACTGTGAAACCGTCAGTGTCAGAGATACACTGAGCATTTGGCAGGGAAGTTATAGTCACTACATGTTAGAATGGAGCTCAAATGTCGAATAAGAACCAAATTGCTCTCAGGGGACAGTGCAAAGTGTGTAGTGGTGTGACTGGAATTTTGTCTGTTAAGCAGAAACTCATCAACTGGTGGCCAGTTGTTTGATATCCATCATTATTCTCTCAGTTTTCTGTACTTCCATAACTCTGTGTGTGTGTGTGTGTGTGTGTGTGTGTCTGTGTCCTGCCATGAACTGGCATCCCAAACAGAGGTTCTGATGCCTTGTGCTCTCTTGCCCGGAACAGGCTAAAGGCTCACCCAACGCAGTACTGGATAAGAGGGTTGGATGATGGCTAAATGTAACGGGGTACTTCTGTCCTGCTACTGTAATTGTATTCTGGGTTACTCATACATTTGCTTGTAAAAAACTATTTGTATGGATGTGTAAATCTACAACATGGGAAATGGTCTATTGAGTAAACGATTAACTCAAAGTCTTAGATTTTAATCTGCTAAAGAGCCAGACCTCAAAGGCTGATTTTGAAGTCCTTCTGTCCTCTAAATTGGTCCAGTTATATGTGAATAAGGATGAAAACTGTAACAACAAAATATTAATTGTAGTAATAATTATGTTAAATTATGATTTTACATTACATTACAATTATGACTTTAAACATATAAAATAGAGGGTTATCTCAGTAATTGTAGTATGATCCATTTATTATAATATTTTTGTATGTCGTTTTTGCTACTACAGTATATGCTTATATAATTACTATATACTTATACTAACAATGATCTGCTCTATTTGCAACTCATGGGAATAAAAGTAAAACATCTGAATTAAAATACCATTTTATTGTTGTTGTTTTGTTTAGCATTTGTGATTTGTCTTAATTATATATCTAAATTTTAATTTGTCTTCTTTAAAGCTTAAATTGAAAAAGGATGATGTGGTGAAGGTATTGTGAAGGTGAAGGTAAAATATTATATGGGACAGCTTCAATTAAATGAGGCATTAAACGGCTCACTGTATAGGGAGACCCCGCCAAAGCTCCTAATTTATTTTGCTAGTGATTAGTGCCACCATGTGGCACTGATATTTGGTGCAGTACTGTATACAGCGTATGTAACATGAGATCCGTATCAGGTGTCGCGTATCAGATTTAATCAGAACAATATGCTGCAGTCTACTGAAGATATTTCAGTCATCTACCAAATTATAAATGCATAAATATGTTGGCCTGAGACCCTTCAATGGCTTACAGGCTGGAAGATGGATAGGTGGAAAAAAATGGCTAGGGGGAGCTATAACCACATAATACTACATTTTTAAAGTAATTATCATAATAATATTAGAATTACAATGATTTATTCAACTAGTTTTTTTGATTTTTATGTGCTTAGAATTTATTTAAAATACATACCTTTTGTTTCTTTTTTAAACTGATATGCATTTTTATAGTCTGTTTTTGGTAATTATTCACATATAAGTAAGATTTCTGAGATGAGATGGTAATTTATTTCTCCCCAGAGGGAATTTGATTGATGCTCAGATTGAGACAGCAGTGTAAAAATATAAATAAAGTTTACAAATAAACATGACATGAATATGCAAATACATAGATTAAAAATAAATAAAATCCTTTAAGGTAAATGTGAATAAGCAAAATATAGAGATGTGAATAAAATGACAGGTGAAAATATTGAGCAGTAATTGACAATAGCAATGACTGGTCATAGATGGACCTTAATGGCCACCAGGCCCAGCCTAGGACTGTGTTGTAAGCCCTGATGAATGCAGGAATAAAGGATCTGTAAATGTTTTACTTAGAGCAAGGAGTCTTCCACTGAAGACACTCTTCTATGTCAGACATTGAGCTTCGTCAGAACTTCCTCTCCACCACCTCTTACATTGGGTCACAAGTTTGTTCTCTTGTTCTCCTCCAACCTCCCTGCACTAATACAACGCTCGATAGCCTAGGTGTCTGACATCTTCTGCAGATGGCATGCCTCAGAGTTGTACTTGAAGTTAGAGGTGTAGAAGGTAGAGTGGAATGCAGCAAGGGCACCTCCCCTGTAGAGCCCCCATACTGCTCGCAAACTGTTTGGACATGCAGTTCTGTAGCCCTAAATACTGTGGTCTGTAGGTCGCATAGTCAACAATCCAAGATACCAGGGTGGGGTGCCCACCTGTTCAGCTCTTAGCTTATTTCTCATCAGTAGGTGCTGGATGGTATTAAAACACTAAAGTCAAAGGACATAACTCTTACAGTGCTTCCTGCTTCCTCCAGGGGACAGTAGGCTCTGCGCAGCAGGCATATGACCACATCCTACACTCTGATGTCTGACTGATCCTCAAGTGGTTCAAAGTAAGCCTATCCAGAGTCTTCAACTGGTGGGATGTCAGTGTTACTGGTCTGTAGGGCTTTGGGGCTTTGTGGTGCCCATATTTGGACCCTGGCGCTATCTAGCATGTCTTGCAGAGTACAGGAACCCTTAGAAGCCTCAGGCTCAGGCTAAAGATGTTCCACAGAACTCCGCCCCGCTTTTCTGTGCAGACCTTAAGTGCTCTGGGCACTTACATCATGAGAAGCTGCTGCCTTTTATACATGAAGTCTCTTCAGCAGTCCTTTCCCCAAGTCAACCGTGATGTACAGAATAGGGAGGGATGGAGAAGATGCAATTAGAGAGGTGTCACGCCTACCCTGGGGTCAAATTGACCCCAAGGGCACATGTCAGGTGACTTTTCTCATAGTGACAATTATTGTATTGTATTGTATTGTTAAAGTTAGATGGGTGACTGAGGACATGTAGGGTGGAAATATGGGACATGTATGGGTGAAGGAAATCTCTCTACTGAATCGGTCAAAGAATGGATTAGCCCTCTCCAGGCATCCTTCTACCTGCTGGCTTCAGATGTGATGGGAATCGGGTAATGTGATAAAGGCCGATTCTGCTGAATTGTTACTTTATTTTCCTCCCTTCTACCCAATCTGGAATGACCAATTAATTAATTGGTCGTTCCCTCAATGAATGATATAGAGGGTGGAAGATGAGCACGAACCTCCTCACTGTATCTGCCATCAGCTGGTTTATTTCCGGGGATTTACGGGATGAGGAGAGGGTCATTTTCTCAGTCTCCCCAGTGGCCTTGTGGGTACCCAGGCGACAGTAGACATTGCTATAGAGGGAGAGAAACCGTACCAAGACCTTGTTTTGTCCATCACCCAAAACTGGTCTTTTAGAAAGCAGCAATTTTCTATCATACACAGGCATGCAAAACAAAAAAAAGCTATTTTGGCTAATTAGGAATGAATAAACGAATAAATGAATAAACACTCACTGTCTTTTTAAATCTAACAGACATCATATTTTGTCTGGAAAGCTAAATTTAAAATATTGGTTTACAAGTGCATTTAGGTTAATTGTACAATCAAATCTTTAAAAAGGTAAACTAGCCACAAATAGGGAGGGTAGAATGTGGTATGCAGTGAACACAAAAAAGATACACAACTCTCCACCACCAGGGATCCAGAGTCTGCCGAACGCAGAGATTAGACACAAAAAACGAAGAAAAGGAAGAAAAAAATGATAATGAGGTGAAGACGGGCTGAACGGTTGACACCTTGGCAAGCAAACATCATGTCTCTTAGAAGAATGCAATTAAGTAGACAGAGACAGGATGGAAACAAGATGAGCTGGGCAATTCTGTTACACATAGAGGATGGGTAGCAATATTGGAAAGACCAGTGAAGAGAAAATCATAGCAATTAAGACAGAAAATGACAAGGAACTGGTTGCTGTGTCACTCCTCTTTAGAATTGGCCACACTTTTGTCATTGCGTATTAATCAGCAAATAAATGGAAAAAGGACCAGATGACAGATGGTTTTGAGTGACATTGTATTTTCGTGCCGGAAGCGATGGGCTGCAGTCTAAGGCTGCAGAAAAAAATTAAGTGAAAAAAGTATTTCTGTTCTGGGTTTAAAATTGAATTGAATTCATTAATTGGGATTAAAACAAAGATCGCCATGCAACTTTGTGCATATGTAGGTGGTTCTAGGCCTTATTTAGGGGGACTTTAGAGATCCGACTTTAGAGATCCCCTAAGCAGCAAATGCCAGAATCGTCCCTGACGTTGTCTATGGCAGGGGGTGTCAAACTTTTTGATCAAAGGTCCACGTCAGATTTTCAATAACGAAATGGCATTTCAGAAACTTCAATGAATTAACAATTATTTTCTAAATAAACATAAATATATAATAATAACGGGAAATTAACATAAAGACCGGTTTAACGCTGACTCATCATTTCAACACTCTGCTGTTGAGGGGGGTGATTTATGATGAGTCATGGGTGTACGAAGTTTGGTGGTTCTACCTTGTATGTTTTACTTAAATCGCTTTAAGTCGATTTTATGTTAACCATATTCACCTATAAGGTTATCATCGAGTGAGTCTGGGTTAGTGGGTGGAGCAGTTGATCTGAGACTAGGGAACTGTGAAAGGTTGCTGCTTTGAACCCCACGAATACCAGGAGTGAACCTACTCCTTTAGCAAGGCCTATAACTTGCAATTGCTTTCCTGGGTGTATCACTAATCTACATCCAGCCCTGTAAGAAGGTCTTCCAACTTTCAGTGAAGATTTGGGGGTTGGTAGTAAGATTGAACACCAATCACTGAAAAAAAACTTCACACTGTTCCATTCCGTTCAAAGTAAGGTGGTGCCGCACTCAGGTTCTCATGCCTGAGGTGGTTCGTTGTGTGGCGGGCGGGGCAACACGCCGTATCAGTGTAATGCTCCTCACCTCTCTCCCAGTCCGCATCCTGATTTTGGTGTGGGCTTTAAACCTCTGGTCTAAGGTAACCTGCTGCACCCTGGTCACTCAGTGCTCTGGTTCAATTTATATGATTAATATAAGAAATAATGTGGAATGATTAATTTTACTATACAGTAGATTCCTTATGTGTCCAGCTAAAGTTCAAGTAAAGTGCCTATCAAGAAATAAAGATGGTGAAATTAACTAACATGTATATTTGTTCTAAAGTTGCTCTTTAATACTCTGAACTGCAGTAAAAACTAACAAGTACAGGGGACCCCTTGGACCACGGCATAGAAATCCCACATTTCAACAAAGAGGTCACCATTCACTGAAGACACCGGGTGCACCCTTTTCAGAGACTTTATCAACTGGCTCTTTGCCCTTTTGTTTCAGGGGAAGGTCTGCTGTGACATCAGGCCGGGTGGAAAGGAGATTTCTCGGAGGAAGGGCTGTGAGAGAAAGGTCATTGTGAATAAAGGCCTTTTAATCTGACTACCTCAACATACAGCCGTGAATTTCAAAGACACCCAAATGCTAAAAGGTTACGACAGCCAACAGTTCTTTTATTTCCCACCTTTTCCCCTTTGCTTTGTGTGCTTTCTAAAGGCCCAGGAACCTTCTGGAAAAAGCTTGATGCGTTTGGTGTCATTGTTGTGTTGACTTTTGACTTGGATGATTGTGAATCTCTGACCAACCAAATGGCTTGGCTGAGACGTAAAGATGTTTCAAGATGATTTTTAATTTAAGATAATGTTTCCTGGGAATGAAGGATGACTATTAGCATACTGTGCAGTGTTTCCAGAGAAACCTTACATTTCAGAATTTAGATAAAAAAAAAAATCATACTTCATGTAATATAATATGTAATGTGACAATTAATGTAACAATGTTATGTTTAATTTAATACTGGAGATTTCAATTAAAATAAAACATCTGTATGGCTATGTTTTCATGGCAGTGGAACTGCTTAAAATCATTTGAATCTCATTATATATAACCTGTCATTTTATTAGCAGAAACAAATATGTGAAATACTGAATCAAAAGAAAATTGGATTTACACAAAAAAAGGTTAATATAATCCTACAAATGAACAGAAACTGGAATGTGTCTATAGTTAATTTGCTCTAAAATGCCGTTGCTTAAAGAATGTTCATGTGTGGCTCTTCTTTACATATTCTTTTACAGTTATTATATCATATTTAACATGTATATATCAAATCAGAGATTAGTATGATTATCCTCATATTTTGTCTAATATAACCATATTGGAATCAACAAAGTAAGCAGTAGGAAGTTAATTAATTTGCGCAAGTGGGTAGATTTGGGTGCATTGGGAGCTTGGGGCGTGCAGCCAAGTGTAAACAGACACAGGTAGAAAAACAGTCACTTTAGTCTGCTTTTCTGCTCCCTCAATGGCATTCTTGAGTGAACACACCAGAGACATTTTAAAATTAATATATAAAACGAAACAAAAAAGCTTACCTTCTAGTTTTCTGTACCCTGGATTGTTGCTAATATAATGTTTTATTCAAACTGTCATTTGTTGCAGCATAAAGAATTTAAAAATGTCCATTGCTCAGAAGCATTAACATCTGAAAGTGAAATTGTTTGTACAGTATGTGGCGAACAATTAAGACAGTAATTCCATTTTGCTTTATACACATGGTAAATTTAGGTAGACATGGTGACTTATGAACATAACAGTTAGTTAAATGTGTAGCTATTTAATCTGTTTGTCTTTGGTGGTGTATAATTATGACTCACATGTGGATGTAATTTTACCGGTAAGAACCATTTGTAAGAATTCGAGAAGCAGCTCACAGTCTGAATGCAGTGTGGAGCGAATTTGTTGTTACCAAAATATGAGCTCCGTTATGTGTTACCTTTGCCTGATGTTGCTTGCTTTTTATTACATGTGAAAAGAGTTACAAGATATTTTTCTTCATTACTATGTTAGCTATGCGGAAGAATTAATACTGGACAGGATATGATATATGAGGGGTAATGGAAATTACATTTGAAATCCAAAGGTTCCATATTTGTCCAACACATACTGTTTATTTATTTATTGATTTAAAATGTAATATACACAAATAATAGGGTAAGAGTTTTGCATAGAGGATTGATTGTGGCTATCAGTGTGTGTGTGTGTGTGTGTGCAGAGTTTGCACGTTTCCCTGTGTATTTCTGTGGATTTCCTTCCGTAGTCCAAACACATATGCTTTAGGTGAACTGGTCTCTCTCTAAATTGCGGTGCATGTGTCCTGTGACGCACCGGCAGCCTTTCCAGGTTGTATCCTGCCTTGAGCTGGAGTCTTTCCTGGAAAACACTCTAGGCTCATTGTGACCCTGCATCGCAGTAGCTGTGGTAGAGGGAAGAAAAATTATTTCTGAAGCAGCAACCCAATCAAATGAAGTATTTTTAAAATGTACGGTGTTCAAATTATGTACAATTTAATTTATGTTTTAATTCTTGTTGTAAACCTAGAACTAAATTAGTCAACCATTACATGTTTTAAAAAGAAAAAAAATAATAATTTATGAACAACATTCTATAATGGAGTACCTGATAGCAAAAATATAAGAACATTGGTTTATTTTTGCTAAAATACCTTTACTGTATCATTTACTATAACGGATTAATTCTTTTGAAATTATTGAAATCATATCTGATTCTACCTCATACAAAGTCTTATTGACAGATGTTCATATAAGGTTCACAACATCTGCCTGAGAAAATTTTGTCCCATGAGTAAAAGTCCGTTCTTGGAAAAGGATAAACAATAAAAGGCTCTAATCAAAAAAAAAAGTACAAGGGGAGTCAGGCCACAAAAATTAAATTTCCTTTGTTGCTGCACTGAATAGGGTACAACAGGCGGCTTTTCAACTAGTTTCCAAACTAACTGGGGTGAAGGCTTTCTGTGATCCCATGAACTGCAAAGAGGGCAAAGGTGTACCAACCAGCAGTCAGGTTCTGCCATCATGGATGTGGCACCACGTGGCTCTGCATACAAATAGATGAGCAACACGCGACACATCAGGGTATAGCTGGCAGCCAATTGAAGAGTCCAGTGGCCTCTTGGCTTCTTCGCATTGCCAGATGTCCCTGGTTCTGGTCTCATTCTGTGTGAGCTTAAGGCCTGGGCAATGTTGTGTGTCTTACCTTGTGTTGGCAGTTCAATCCACATAAGACAAAAAAAAAACAAAATAAAGCAATAATACAATAAAAACAGAAGAAATGGACGACCATAGCACTTTACGAGGGGGCCTTTTCTGTAGGGAAGCAGACAGACAATATTCAATTTCTGTCGAAGGAATGTGATCAGTGGCAAAATATGTGTTAATATGTCTTGTGGTACACTAGGAATGAAAATGAACAACACAGGAGGATTTATGTTCTAGCAGAAACAACACAAATTAATCTAGAAACCTGGACTCTGTAACCGCTTGCACGACCCTTTATGTTTTCCAGTAGGTGATTTATTTTGGGGTTTTTCAACAATGTCTCTGCAGAAAGGATTTTTTCCCCCCTCTCTTTAAATCTGCTGATATAGAATACGGCATGACAGGCTAAGTGATTTCACTGAACTCAGTGGGATTGCTCTGAGAAAAATTAGAGGAGCAGGACCTGGTGAATCCATTTCAACAAAAGACAAGCTGTTCTTATTAGAGGTGTAATCTCACACTGGGACCATCTGGACCCAGGACAGTGACGTGGCGTCCAAAGACCTGAAAGGCATTCGCTGTGTGATACCTTGTTTGATTTTCATAAGCTTGTGTTTTTTATTTATTTTTTGATGACTCCACTGTTTCAAAGCGTAATTAATATTTATGCAGTTAACAACCCCACTCATCTCCAGCTAATTATCTATAAATTATATTGCTTGCATATTATGAGAGAAACCTCTTTTCTTTCTCCTGTTGTCCTCTGTTACAGGGAGGCATATTTAATTATCTTTTCAATTTCAGTATATGAGTACAAAGTCCATGGCCTTACATGCTGGTCTCAGCATCTCACTGTCTTGTGTACCGGGAATCCTAAAGTTGATTTACTTCAGAAGAGAATAGAAGAATACAGACCTATCAAAGAGTTAAATCCTCCAATCAAAAATCACATTATACTGTACACTCCCTGTATATAGCAGGATATCCTAGTAATAGATCGATTAAACAATTTCACCAGAAGCTTTGAATATTTTAATAATTTATTGATGAAATCATGCAGCAGTAATTGTACTAATCCCTATAGTAGTCAAATTATCTATTACAGCTCAGAGGTAACTGCAAATGCCATGTGATACTTTTATTTCACTATGGATATCAACATAATTTTTTGTGACAAAGAATAGATTCTTTTCCAATATTCTAACACCAAATACTTTCACATGCACTCCCCTTAAAATGAAACAAAATTTGATCCAAAGGCAAACAAGATTTCATTGTGACGTCATTTTGTTTGCTGAAGTTCACTCAAAAGCTCATCATATTTAAAGGACGTCTCGAATAAGCAGTGGGCCCTTATGAATCAGAAGAGGCAGCTGACATCACGCAACAATGCATTTTGTAGAACATTTACTCACTATAATTTATTAGGTTTGTACAGATGCCCCTGTATATATATATATATATACCCTAAATAAATGTCTAGCTATTGAAAGCTCACTTTGACCACACTGAATCAGAGAACTCTGAAGGGTCACCTGCTTTCCTTAAATGGACTTGACAGCCCTGGAGCGCATAGACAGATAGGTATATAAATAGACTGGTAAACAAGTTACTCATCTTGGGTTCCGCCAACCTGTTCCATATCCCTGCGTGGGCCGGATGCCTGCCTCTCAGGGGCAAGCCCTGGGCTTGCCTGAACCACTGCTGCCATTATTAACAGCACATTTCATTATCATTATCAGTATAGCACAAGAGCTGTATGCTTTTTTTTTTTTTTTTAAAAAAACTGATACTTGCTGTAACATTGTTGCCACTAAGAATCTCTAAACATTCCCAAATGTTTAGTTATACCTTCCTTATTCTCTTGTATGTTCTGATCCAGCTTAATCATTCCCATGCATAGATGTGACTTTTTTCTTTTGCCATTTGTTCTTCGTACTAGAATTCCCCTTAAAATGTTTGCCTGGTGCCGCGTATTATCACAGCCTCTGTGGGTGCCATGGTGGCTCAGTGACTAGCATTGTTGCCTCAAACCACCAGCGTTGTTTGATCGCCCAGTGCTTGGGTGTGGAGTTTTCATGTTCACCCCGTGTCATGCTGGATTCCCCCTCCCAGTGATCTGTCAAATAAATCACATTTTTCCTTTTTTCTATCTCCCAGTAGCAAAAGTATGGACCATCTGCAGGTCTTTGAGGACAAGTTTGAGAAACACTGGGCTAATCCATTTCTCTAGATTGTCCATAGTATGCGTGATTAGGTGTTCAAGTATATGTGTGTATGTACATTAAGGTGGACTGGCATCCTGTCCAGGGTGTGCCCCATCCCTGTGCCCCATGATGGACTGGCATCCTGTCCAGGGTGTACTCCAGCCCTGTGCCCCGTGATGGACTGGCATCCTGTCCAGGGTGTACTCCAGCCCTGTGCCCCATGACGGACTGGCAGGGTCTTGTACTCTATGCCAGTGGTCCCCAACCTTTATTTCATCACGAACTGGTTTAATATCAGAAACTATTTTCACGGCCCGGCCTTTAAGGAGTGGCAGGTAAATATACGTTTGTGTATTTATACGAATAAATGATACGTATAAAAATGGGGATATTTAAAAAATATAATAATGGGGTATCTTTAAAATATA
>JAODKF010000046.1:18053709-18077335 GCA_026779585.1 Mormyrus proboscirostris | reverse complement strand
CCCTGCCTTGTGCCCCTTGCGTTGGGCTGCTCCCCATCATGGGCTGTTCCCTGCCTTGTGCCCCTTGCGTTGGGCTGCTCCCCATCATGGGCTGTTCCCTGCCTTGTGCCCCTTGCGATGGGCTGGCTCCCCATCATGGGCTGTTCCCTGCCTTGTGCCCCTTGCGATGGGCTGCTCCCCATCATGGGCTGTTCCCTACCTTGTGCCCCTTGCGTTGGGCTGGCTCCCCATCATGGGCTGTTCCCTGCCTCATGCCCGTAGCCTCCAGAAAGAGCTTCAGACCCCCCCGTGAGCCTGAATAGGACAAGTGGTAACAGAAAAGGGGTGCATGGATCTGCATCCTGTGGTCATTAGCTGATAAGTTTAATTTAATTTATTTAATATGCACACATATAAGGCTTTGTGATATGACCAAAATCTCATATCCTGGTAATGATGTATAACACATTTTCTGTACATTTGATGAATTAATGGTTTAATATAGATATATTGATAGTACTATTGCTGAACTGCATTTGCTCAGCTTAGATGTGCTTAACAGCATTAATCATTGTAGCTGGTTCATTATGTAAAATAATTACAGTTAACACAATGAAATATGTCATTTCTGAATCTGTTATTTAAAGTAACGTAAACGTTAAAGTATGTTAGAAATGTTTACATTGGAAAATACAACAGTATCATGCCTGAACTTTTGTATTTAATGAAGTATACATACATACATACATATACACTTAATGCCATGTTACATACAGTTGCATTATGGACTACAAGTTCAAATATTTTACTTTAATACTTTAAGTATATTTGCAAAGCAAGTACTTACTTACTTTTACTTAATTTGAACCATCAATGGGGTACTTCTACTTTTACTGGATACATTATTGCCTGTTTATTTCCACTTTTACTTTAAGTAAATTGTTTGAGTACTTCCTCCACGACCGCTGATGCAGCATCATGACGATCGGTCGTTTCCTGTCCAGTACTACTGTACTGTCCTATACTCCCTAGTTTGTTGTTTGCTTGTACAAGGTACAGTGTGACTGTACTTACTATAGTGTGTGAAATAGCTACCAGGAAATGAGCCAAGTTTTACAGAGATGTGAGATATGCTTTTGGTGTCGCACATAATATGGGGTTAATTTAGAAGGAGGGGAAGGTTTTGACCTGAGTTGGGACCCTAATTCTCAGTGGGGAATTTGATAGCACCAAGTCTGTTGGCAGAAAGACCCGCTGTTATTAAATGTCAGGGATGGTGCTGAGGTGATGCTGCAGAAGCGCATGGTGATCAGGCAGCTCGCATAGCTGCCAAAGAGGCTGCCAGTTTCTTCTTAAGAGATAGTGGAATGAAACTCACCTGCAGATGTTATAGAATAATTGGCTGAAATGCAAGCCATGTCCTGGGGGAGGGAGAGGGGGGTGTATCTGGATTAACGCTCACCTGAGCTTGGCAAATGTGGACACTCCACCACAAACCCTGGACTGACAACAGCAGCATTATACTGCGTTCTGCTGCCATTTTGTCTTTCTGCCTCCAGCAGGAATCCATCCATTGCCACAAGATCCATTGCGGAATACTGAAATGTACTTCATTAGCCCCCTGAACACTACCGGAAAATGGGAAATGTGTTATTATCATAATTGACAATTTATACTATGGGGGACAGAGGCTTATTTGACCACCACAACAATGTGCTCTCAGTAATAAAGTATTTTATTACAGGAGCACATTTGGTCCAATGAATAGGTGAGCAGACAATAACAGAATGACTTAATTAAGCCACCAGAGGTCATAACAAGAGAGAGCATGTGGCTTCGAGCGTAGCCTGTGATGGTGGAATACCCATCTACAGAACAATAACAAGAATTTGCTAAAATAATGCTCGTATTAGTTTTTTTAGATATAAACTTTAACAAACCCAGTGTCAGTGAAGAATATCTTGGGATATTGCTTTGCTGTCAGGAATCTATACATCAAGTCACAAAGAAACATTTAGAAGGCTCATGTACCTGTTTTGTCTCGTCACTGTAGGAAACGAACATGGGTAAGTTGCCAGGCAAGTTTTTGTTGTATCAGTCACTAAGACTGGTCTGAACATGCATCAGACATTTAACTGCAGGATCCAGGCCTTCAAAAGTTTGCGCGAATAATAGTGTTATGGCTTTGGTTTAGGTATTTAATTTGTTATTAGTTTTACTTGACAAAAATCATGCTCTTAAACCGAGATCACTTGATAGCATGCTGTATCGCAATTAATTTTTGCACTAAACCCAAGATAGTGGGGTGGTGTTTATGAGGTAGAGGCACAGTTATACCTCACACATCCATAAATATTCCTGAGTAATTATGACAGTTTTTACTTATGCTTCCTTACACAAGGTATACAGTACATACGAGGTTATGAAAAGAGAATGGGCATAGTTGTCATATTTTATGCATAAATCCTACACATTTTAATAAGTACCACAATGCAATTTAAATGAGTGGAAATAGTGCAAAAATATAGATAAAATGGGCATTAATATTCAGCAAGAAGCAACAATAAGTGTGCTCTAGAGGTAGAGGGGTGTAATCGGTTGCGTGTTGACTCTGGGGACAGCTCTGGGAAAGAATATGTCGCTTCTGGTTTTAATGGGTTTCTACGGGCTGGTCTTTCAAGCAGGACTTTGCCAGCTGGCCAGAACCCCTTATGTTATGGCCAATTCGGTCTGCATAATGGATTGTTGATGGATGTTAGAACACCATTCAGTGAAGCAGATCCCGTCTAAGCAACTCCACAGGATTCCCTTCTGGTGACACATATTCTGCCTTAGTAGCTATCGAACCGATAGTGCTGGTTCGATATTGAGAGGCCGCCTCTTGGGATTTTTTATGTTCAGATATTATTCTTGCGACTGTGGGATATTGGCCCCATTATCTGAAGTGGATCCTGACAGAAAGGAGACAGTGCCTTGCTCAGATTCTTACATCATCGCAGTACAGGTATGTGCTACCATCCTTGCTTAGATGTGGAGTTAATGTGAGGAAGCTACAACCTCTAATGCCATAAAATTATCCGGCAGGGTCACCATGAGCCACAAGGCACGAGGCAGGACACATCCGGGACAGGAAACCACATATACAGATAATCACATGCTGGGGGACATTGAGAGATGCCGCTTCGTCCAATTGCATGTTTTTGGACGGGGCTGGGGGATGGGCAGCGGATTATCCGGAGGAAATCCACACACATGCACAGGGAGAACATGAAAACTCACGCAGAGAGCTGGGATAGGATTTTAATAATCAACCATCAAGGTGTGAAGCACCAATGCCATCCTACAGTGATATCTATAACAACAGCAGCAATAACGATGGGGCCAATGGGGATAGTTTTGATTAAACTTAAAAATCATCACGCCAATTTACAGTAAAAAATAATTCAAGTTGATGAAAAATGATTAATCATAACTAAATATCGACGTGATACAATCCTCAAAAAACACAGTCCTCGGACTTTGGAACATCACTCTATGAATCACTTACTTGAAGTTCTAATGGTGGCAATGAATCTGAAAAGCCTTACATAACAACAAAAGTGAACAGGTTTCGCTAATGTTACATACACCGCTCTTCCTCACAGTCCAGTGTCTTCCCTTGACACTACCTCTCTGACAGCTTGTGCTTCAGTACAAAAAAATCACTCATCAAACCAAAGTGCCTCCTGCTTTTGTAACAGCCGTCTGTTTGTCAGACAGGACAGCAGAACCCCCTGGAGACCAACCTGCTCCCAATCACATTTATCATGCAACATCTCGTGATGTATGGGGATAAATGTCTAGCTTTTGCTTACAAACCTTTTTAAATCTATTTACCTGTTACTAAAATCAATGATGTGTAGAGGTAAAGGACAATCCTTAAGAACAGATGTAATATATTTTTATAAAGTGTCACACAAATTGACACTCTGAACAAAAGAAAATTCCAATAGATATTCAAAAAAATATCCAATAGTTTTGTTCCGGTTTGCATGGTAAAAGTTTTAACTTACATTGATTCATTCACTGTACATCTGCTGAGCTGCTCCCTCATGCCCTGTGGCTCCAGAAACTCCAGGCTCCCTGTAACAATGGAAACATGGATGGATGGGTGGATGGATGCCCGAATTATTCTATGCTATCATTTGTTATCTCACTTTTTTTCTGAATTATAAGAAGCATGCTCTGTACAGTTGCATATGCTGATGTTACCCTTCCTACCTTGCATTTGCTGTATTTCAACTGGCCACCAGGTGGCGCTGTTAAATCCAACCTAAAAAAAAAAAAATGGACCCTTGCTTGGCATGCAGCTCAGTGCATGTTGAACGTTAAATTGCATTGCATTGGCAGATATCAATTGTTCTGATTTTCTATGAATTTCTTATGTTCACCCATCAGTCTTGAAGCCACTGTTTATGTTGGGGATGATAGTACAATAGAATGACTTAAATAAACAAAACCATGAACCATGAAACCACATATTCCAAACTATGTTGGAATATGCTGATTGCAGAAGAAGATATTAGTTATATCGTTAGTTTAGCATACTGCCCTAAAATCACATGTTTATGACCTAGAAAAGACACTTTCAAGAGTTTTTTTAGGACTAAGTTATAATAAAATATGCAGTACAGTACATCCTGATATTGAATAATTCTGTTTATTGCACAAATGCTTTTCTTTACAATGTCTCTGACAACCTTGAAGTGAAAGAGTGATATGAAATAAGTGTCACACCAAAATGTTTTGGGAAAAATAAAATAATTTATATAAGCGTTTTTGGAAAAAGAAGAGGCAAATGACTCTAAAGCAGTTGTATCAGTTACTTTCACTTTCATTTGTGTCACGTCTGCTGTGGAGAGGTGGTCTAACTTGCCCAATTTTGTACACCAGCCACATCAGTGACTCTGTGTATGAAACTGTTCCTGTGAAATATACAGAAGCTTGCAGGACAACAAAGAATCATGTGGCTAGGAGAAAAAACAACTATGTCAATCTGCTGAAAAGGGCACAAGCAGAAAAACACGCAGGCATCATTCTGGGATACCTTGTAAATGCTCAGTGTGGCTCCAATCTGGTGACAGGGAAGGCCAAGGAATATTAATGTATGCAGTGTAAATGATGGGCAATGGACAGGACACAGTCAGAACTGAATGCCAGCTTCACCAGCTGGTCATTTTAATCGGCTCACAAACACTGCTCTTTTACTTTTAAATCATTAATGATAACAATCAAAAGCAGTGTCTTCTGGCAACTTTCCTTCTTGAACTGTTTCTATATATTGCCTATTACTATGCATGTCCCTTTATTTCAGAACAAATTAAATGATGAAAAATGATGACATCTAAGTCAGAGACTCATTCCAAAATCAGAAAAAAATGCCAAGAACAATGTGACACTCTCTTTACAGCAAACACGACTGTTTTGTTCTTGGTGATTAACGATTTTCTTGGCATCAGAGGACAATGGCAGATTTCCTTGGTCTGAAATTAATGGATTGTCACAAGTGTCATCAGTTTGCCAGAGTATATTCATTAAGCGTAGTGTGTTTGCCCAGCCCTGAGGGGCAGGAGATGTTTACCACTGCTGCTTTGATTAAAGGAAAGGATATTTGATGGCTAATATGTCAAAATAAAACTCTTTGCTTTCCTACAAAACATACTGTAATAATCTAATGAACATGCTCAGTTATACCCCATATGTATCCGGTTTAATAAACACACCACTAATTCAGTGTTTCATATATTGGCTATTCAGACTCGCAAACATTAGATTAATGGAATCTTCTAAACGGGTGCATAAATATAATTTCAACTATATAATGTCATCTGTGTTGTTATGATTAGGATTTTGCTAAAGAACACTTCGTACAACATATAAAGTAAAACTGCTGTAATGCTTTTCGCCTTCAAGGTCACTCAGACAGAATTACACATGCAGGTTCCTCTAATCCAGAAAAGCAGAGCTCTGCAACTCTGAGTTCTAATTGGGTTTTTGGGTTATTAAGCAGTTTATAGCAATTTTAGCATATTCAAATATCTTGTTTACTTCAATCTTTATCAATACATACTCTTCACTACTGTATGTAAGACTCTTACTCTGTATAAATCCTTTTGTATATTTTTAAATGAATAAGATGAAATCAGTGTCTGTGTGGTCTGGGTTTATAAATAGTAAGGTAAAATTCAGCCTGGCAGGCAGAAAGTGGACTTTAATTATAAGTTTAATTACATGTTTGCATGTGAGCTGTGCTTAAGGAATAAGGCTCTCAGTTTGAAACGGGCAGAAAGGCCTGGGTGTGTTCACCATGTCTGCCGGAATCCAGACTTAGAGGTGGGCAAAGGATTTTCTAAATGTGTTGTGGCATTCAGTGTGTTCTGCTGTGAGGTATTCTTTGCCTGGAGGTGAAAGACCGGTTTGTTTATTAATAAATATATAGTCTAGTTTAAAGTGTGGATGCCAGCCGCATTTTCACTAAGTATTGTAATAAACTTGTTATTTTGAAACTTATTTTATTTAGTTGTTATTTTGCAGTGTTACTGTTTCTACTTTTGTTTTTGGGAACTTGCTCAAGGGTCTTTAGTGAGCACTGCAGTGGCATATTTTATGTAATCTACAGAAACACTGAGCCTTTCTCCCATCGGCTAACGCACTTTGAGCTGGAGGAGAAGAGAAGCCTTAGCTGTAAGGAGGTACTGGTTGCTGTGGCCTGATATACCCAGCATAACTGGGAGCTAACAGAAATGCAATTGGATTTTGTGTCCCTACTGGTTGAGATTCCGGTCGGCTCAGTGTCTATGGCTTTGCGTTTTCATTTTCCCACTGCATGTCTACTTTTTTCAAAACGAACCACATTATTACCCTAGAAGCACACAGCTGGAGACAGTTTTGGTGTGAGTTGGTGTGTGAGTCCTTGGAACTGACCTTGCCAGCATGCTAGTGGTGATAGAGGGCATTCTGTCTATTCTCCTTAGCTCATACCTGTGTTGGCGATATATCCATTCGAGGGGAATATTCACTTACTAATATGTGACTTGAATCTCTTCTATCTATCTTGCTAGGGATCAAAAAGAGGTACATAAGAACAGTAAGTAGGCTCATAGTCAAGGGACCACATGTATATTCCTTATTTATACATTGAATAATAGCTAGATCAGTTTTAGTAAGCAAAACTAAAGTTTAAACTGTGGATATAACCTACATAAGCCTCCATTATTCAGCTGTTTAGGGCTCTGGGCTTCTTCTGTCTTCATAGTTGTGATAAAGGTTTATTTAATATGCAGCAGTTTGTCATCCCCTCTCTTCAGGGTCATGGGTTGTAATAATATAGCTCATATTTAAACACATATCCTTAATAGATCATGTGACAATGTAGAAAGTTGAAGAAATTTGTTGTTTTTGGTCTCTGACCAAAGGATCTAATTCCTCTTGTTATGCTTGTACATAATACACTCTTATTTCTTTCTTTCAGTAAGGCTGTCGGGCTGCTACAGTTACTGTTCCTGTTGCATGCCCATGAAGTCCTACACCCATACAGCAATTCAGCATATTCAGGGAACCCATACCTTCTGTCCCACAAGTCACAGGTGCTATCTCTTTATTACAATTACACTTTATTACAAACAGAACAACTACAATAGTTTGATTCAATTTACGTGAATGTATGATTGCGTAGAAGCTTCCATCCACTCACCAATTTTATTTTCCACATAAATTTTTCCTTAATATATTTTTCATTTACAAATAGTAGCAATTTTGGCTATTATCATAGATAATCCAAATGTGACATTTATTTATATGGTATCTTTGAACATAGATTAACTGCTGGATATATTGCACAAATAAGAATATTATTATGGGAACCATTTGGTAAATGTGTTTCTTTAGCTGTGTCTTCAATAAGGTGATCACGCTTATAATTAACACTGGCTGAACGTTTCTGAAGCAAAACTTCAGTCACTTAGTGCACCCATGTATTGATGACATTGTTTGATCATGGCAGTGTGTAGTAGAAACATAGAATGCAGCTTTGTAGGTAGGTTAGTACGTTGTATCTGACTGAATCTGGTCCAGAGCAATAGCAGAACAGCAGGTGATTGAAGTATCAATGTAATAATGCAGGCTGCTAGTACAGTGATATACATTGGCGAGTAGTGTTTATGTAAATTTTGACATGTGATGTTTATATGAAATGCATTATGTAAGAATTATGAAACTCATAATGGCTGAGAGAGTTGAGTTTGAAGAGATACACTGGCACCTATTTTATGTTTTATAATAAAGGTCATGACACATTCATTTGTTATGGTAAAATCTGCCAAATATGTGTAGGAGGGAAACATATTTGAATGCACGGACCAATGAAATAGCCTGACAGGCATATGTAGTGTTACAGAATGTTTTTGGGGGGCTCTGAGAGCTCAGATCTGTAGATTGGAAATATTCAGTCTATTTTAGCCTGCAGTATGTTTGAACATTCTCCTACGTTGATATAGGTCAGTATTTCCCAACCCAATCCTCAGGGACCCAGAGACGGTCCACGTTTTTGCTCCCTCCCAGCTCCAGCAAAAACATGGACTGTCTGCAAGTCCCCAAGGACTGGATTGAGAAAGACTGATACAGGTTATTAGCTGCCATTTATGATGGTTTTTGCTATGGTGATTGAGTATAGGTATAGTCAACTGGAAGCTTGACTCTGTGTCTGGGAGTCTAAACTTCTTCAGGAGTTTGAGTTGGATTTTGATGGAGTTATAAAAGGAGTCAGCTGGTTCGCTGTGTACCCAAGGTGATGTCTGGCTTGGTTAAAGAGCTGAAAGAGCTGCTCAGAAACAGACATCCAAGTATATCAGTCAGCAAAGTGCATTCAGATTTGGATGGGAATCTGACTTGTCTTTCAGTAGTAATATATAGAATGGTGATATTATCTCAGTGGATCAGGAGAGTTTGCAGCACCCATTTGTGTCCTCAAAGCCGGACAGAGACAATTCTGGGATACATTTGACACAGCAGTCTCAGGGGGCTAGAAAAAATAAAACCAATTACCTTTGCAGAAGCTATGGAATCCACCAGATAAAATGACACCACTGAAGATGAGAAAGCCTCAAACCAAATATTTGAGAAAATTTCAGGGCTGGTGTTGATGATGGCTGCAGCAGAGATGGAATTCTTCCATAGAATAAGAAGGACGGTGGTCTGATAGGGAGGTTAACATGTAAGAAATACAAGAGCAACCTTTGGGAATAATGTCAATGTCTGGAGGAGACTTTAAAATGTCCCATTAAAGAAATATGCGTCGCTAATTTTGGGAGGGGGGGGGGTTACAAATACATTAAAGTAATCGTGAAATATCGCTAAAGTTAAAATGTTATAAAGATTTATGCTAAGAAATAATAGAACACTGCGAAGGAGATTGGCGACAGAAGTACAATGGCGTTTAATTAGTTAAATCCAGCACAGCGTCTCTGAGAATGGCTTTGGGTTTTCTGGTACCTCCGGCCAAACGGACAGAAGAAAAAGCTGCGTCAACATCACATGCCAATAAATGCCAATAACACAGACAAAATGAGAAAAGAAACAGTAAGGTCAGATTTCACCAGTGCATTTCATTAAAGAAACGGTGTGTCCAGAATTATTTAGGTAATGCATGCATAGAAGGTGCATAAAGTGCTCTAAAGTAAAGTGCTCGCTGGAGCAGGAATGAGGTGCTGAAACCTTATTCCTGAATACCTGCACATGACAACACGAAATGGGTTTATCTGAAATAAAAGGAGAATTTATTGAAAGGGACTGATCCAGGAGTCACAGTCTGCTTTGCTAGCTAAATGGGTGCTGACTGAATGTTTCGGCAAATAACTGAGACAAGTGGCATCGTCAGAGGGCTGCCTGGTAAACGGATGTTCACCTGTGTAATTGTAGGGAGCATTGCTGAAATATTATTAAAATATGATTAATGGGTTATCAAAACATGGTTTATTCCTAAAACTGGATATTATTATTATTATAGCAGGAATTGTGCCTTGTCTTTTCTCCAATTCATCAGAATGCACAACTTTCTCACAGTGAGTTTTAAACATCCCTACTGTATCTTTGCATGGTAAAAAAAGGCTAAAAAGGAAAGATTCACATGCAGGGACTCAGGGGGCTCTAGATATCCCTACTTGAAATCTTTTCATTTACAATATCTTTTCATACCAAGCAGCTTCACAATCTGTTCTCTACATTCATAAAGCCCAGGGCGCTTGGAACTGCCCATTTTCCAGCATTCTGCTCCAGGCTTATATGGTTTTCTATAGGTGATTTATCTGTAAAGAAAAGTACGCTTAGCTACCTAGCTATTGCTTTATCGACTGCAACCACCATATAACCATAGTAACAGTTTATTGTAGTGTTTGCACAAAAAACACAACAAAGAAATCCCAGGCAGACTGTAAAATATAATACTTAATTGACACCGGATATAGGTTGTTTGGAGTAGGAACCTATATTTGTGTGTTCCTAGAGAGAGAGAACCTTTAAAGAAAACCATTTAAAGATTATGGAACTTACATTGTGTGTTTGGAGGAAGAAGTTTACAGAAAAAAAACATAATGTCCAGAGCAGAATTTCCTCATCCTAAGAAACCCCATCTTGTCAGTTTACTGTCAGGCTTTGTATCATCCAACCGAACTCAGCGTCAGTGGGTATACCTCAGCTATCAGCTGATTTTATATTTATTTTGGTAACATGAGTGTGTAGAGGTATCTTAGTCCGGTTGGTCTATTTCTATGACCAATTCAAGATATTTTAGCTATGAAATATGCACTGACCACAGATGATTTATATTTTAATCTAATTTAGTATTTTCTGACCCATTTAGCTTCAAAAAACGAAATTGGCACATTGTATTGTTACCTTTTTACTCTCTAGAGACACAAATTTAAACCTACTGTCTGCTTTCTCTGTGCTTATGATATCTCACCATCTTGCTGCCTCATGCTGAATATGGAAAATATTTTAAGTGTATTCTTATACATTCATAACATTTGAATTTAACCTGTTGTCAGTGACTGTTAAACCTGGGTTCAACCTCTGGTGCAGCCATTTCATTCCTCTGCATTTTTTACTGCATTTAATTAATAGTAGCTCAAATCTTCAGCTAACATTCTGTTTTCTGACTGAAGAAGATTCAATACGGTGACTCAGTAGTTCGCATTGGCCTGTGACTTGGTGTGGAGTCTGCATGATCGCACTATGTGCACTTAGGTGAATTGTTCTTAAATTGCTTATAGTATAGCATATACTGTGAGCCTGTAATGGTTAAGTGGTGTTATGACTGAAGATCGAGAAGGAGCGTCAATCCCAATGCAGCATAGGGTAAACTTTATTGTAGAACAGAAAGGAAATACAAAGGGTAGCAAATAAAAGGACCGTGAGGGGTCAAAAAAGGAGGTAGGGAGGATAAGTCAGGAGAGGTCAGGGCTGCCCTAAGCATAGGGGAAGGTTGGGTAAACGGTAAAGGAAATCACTGAGAATCACTGAGAATAACAGAAACCAATGCAGAGCACCAACACTAACGTCACAGCACCAACCAAAAATAAACAAACTAGGGAACAACACTCAGGCTAGTACTTACAGTATATACAAGGGTAACAAGGATCAGATAAGGGACAGGTGTGAGTAAATTGAAAGAAGAGGGGAGGAAATGGCATGTCCAGCAGAGACCCCTGTTGGCCAAATAGGAATATGGCATAACTGACAAAGATGAATTGTGACAAGCGATATGGATGAGTGAATATTGAAAATAATTTAAACAGTATAATTAATTAATTTATATACATTTTGCTATTTCAAATAAACCCTTATTAAATGCATTATTACATTAAATCGTTATGAGCTGCTCTCTTTTTTTACATATTGAAATATTCCATTTAAACTTGAATTCTGTCTTTTTCACTCTACAAAATGCTAAAACCCTATATTACACATCCCTTAAATAATGTGGAAAAAGTGAGGAATTTTGCAAATGCTGTAGACTCAACGCAAATATGAGTTTCATCACTCTCTTTTTTGGAATATAATGGGGCCTTCTATTATGACATGCAGAATTAGACTGCTTTCATGACTAAACCTTCAACTTGAGGAACTTTAGCAGAGGAAATTGAAATGGCTGTATCACCCACTGCATTTATTTAAAAACAGCTGGGCTCTGACCTATGAAATTGGCCAGCATTGCTAATAGTGACATTTTCATTTGTTAAACTCTGCGAGGAAGACACAAAGTCCCTTTGATCCCCTCATTAAAGGCCCCATTTAGGACTAACTGGGCTAGAATAGGGCTTTTCTATATACTGGTTGATCCTTAATTTGATCGTCTCTGCCTCCCAGCTCAACAGCCTCATAAAACAATGAGCCCAGACAGCTACAAAACCATTAGCTTTTGTTGGTCTTCTGGTAAAGCTGCAAGGACACAATATAGAAACAAAATAATTTAGTAATTCAGTTATTAATATATATATATATATATAATACATGCATATGCACAAATTCCAGTTGGTTCTTTCTTTTAAGATTAAGATTAAGATGCACTTCATTTATCCCAGGGCGAAATTCTGTTGCATATAGCAGCAAGAACGTAGTGCACAGACAAACATAAATTTAATGCCAAACAGGCAAGGTGCAAATACAGCACATGTAGCGCAAACGAAAGCAAACACTGCAAACAAAAGCACAAACCGCTGAGATGCTGGGCGACGGGGAAAAACGAGAGGACGATTTGAGGAATGGTTCTCAGATTATTTTCAGGGGAGGTGCCTGGGGGGGGGGATGGGGGGCATCCAAAGTGTAACAGCGAAGGACATCACTCACTCTTCCAATGTGCAATATAATTACCATATTCTCTAAATTATGCAGCATAACAATAACTACAGCTATGACGTCTTGTTATTGACGCATTTATCCAGAAAGGGTATCACAAAATATAGTCCCCTAATTTCTTTTAATCCTTCTAATCTTCTTTGTAGGCTCATGGCTTTTGCTCCACATTGTCGTGTTGACATTGATGACGAATTAGAAGCTTCTTCTCAAGTGTACATAAATCGTGTGGAACTTGAAAAACGTACAGTGTATTTTGAAAAGCTAAAAACAAACAAACAAAGAAAAAACACTCCTGGGGTTGCTGCTTCAAAGATGCTCCTCCTCCACCTATCTCCACCAAGGGTTCAATAAAAGCCATGCTTCTACCAGCCTCTACCCTGCTAGCATTCGTACACAGCCACTCGATATGAGAGACCTATGACACATTTCAACTCATCACGGTCAAGGCAGGATGGGGCAGAGCCACTCTGGCTCTCCCGTCGACTTATTGTGAGCACGAATTACAGCTAAAGGTGTCATTTTTTCAACATGGCAGTGTCTTCATGTTGTTGCCAGGCACAGAAATACTGTAAAATACTGCTGTTAGAACTCAGAGAAGCTCACAGACCAGCCCTTCTCCCATAGATGCAGAGAAACACCAATAGAAATCTATGAGCAGAGTTGCACAGACAAGTAATCGAAAGACAACAGGCAGCGAGCCTGAGAAGTAATGAGGCCGGCCAGTCCTGCCCAGCCCAGACGCACCATGTGTTGCTTCCATATGCCCTGCTCTACCTGCCCTCCCAGCAGTGAGCCCCACTGCATTAGTCTTCAGAGTCTTGCAGTGGGCTGGCATATTGATTCACACAGACCACTCTGTCAAGCTTCTCACAGTCTGCGTGCCAATGAAATATAATCAGTAGCCACCAGCTTCTGAAGTGCATTTGTTCAAAATTTCTTTGCTGGGGGCTCGATGAAATGTAACGAGAGGTTGGAATATTAAATTAAGTCTACAAGGTATAATTTAGACTTGTGTGGTTTTTTGCTTTGGTCTCAGTCGAGTCATGCTTTCCTCACAAAGACCTGCCAGGCCGACTTCAGGACCGTCTTTATGTTGTCGGCATTTTCGACTGTCTTTGTTTGCCTGTGAGCTCATCCCAGCGTGTAGCTTCAGGTCCCGTATCAGGATCTGACGCATCGAAGAATGAAACCGAATCATGCCTATAAACGATGAAACACGGCGATGACATGGAGAGCATGAGCGATGTGCGGTGAGGGAAGAAGGAGGTTCTCACGTTCTCTACCGCCAAACCATAATATTTCACCTCCCCGCCCCATTCCTCAAATCGTCCTCTCGTTTTTCCCCGTCGCTGCCAGAACTCGCCCAGCATCTCAGCAGTTGGGTCAATTTTGCTTTGTCAGGTGATGCCTCATCTGCCTTCTAGCAGAAAAGGGCGTTTCGAGATGATTCTCCACCGATTCACTTTTTTTTTTTATTAGATACTCGGCATGTTTCAGAAACAAGTGGAGACACACAGAAAGAAAATAGTTGTGTTTCAAATATGCAGGGTTTAAACAGGAATTTATGAGCAACGGCAGCTTCTGATTGTTCTAAAACCTACATAACGTAACTGAGTGAATAAATACAATGTGTAAATAGCTTAAAAATCATTCATCAAGCACTTCGAGGTGTTCGGAAATGCTATTGCTTTTTGTACTGGATATAGCTACATAAATTCAGTTGCATCTGGTAGCTATTTCTTAATTTTATAACAAGATTATAGAGGAAAAACTGCTGACTATCAGTATGTTTAAGCAGCATCATCCAGCTTCTTTTCATAATGCTATGTTATACATTAAGTGTCAAGGTTTTTAAAGCAGCAGACTATAAATCCATGTGTACCACTTACTTTATGACAGGTCATTAAAATAAAGCATAATCTAGCATGGTAACTGTTGCCGTACTGTTTCTCATGAATAACTGTCGCAGTTTAAAAGGACATTTAGCAATAATACAGATTGTGTGACATTGCATATGCTGTTATGCGAGTTATGCTATGTGACTTGCCAAATGCATGTTAGCATTTAAGAATGTATACATTAATACACATAAGATTCAAAGGCTCATTTGTTATGCATTCAAAATAATGTACATTGGCTATCCTGAAAGTTTTACCTGATCAACTTTTGTCTATGAACATATGATATCAATTTCTTGTGTTCTTGTCATCATATCATCATAGCTCATCACTGGAATCCGATAAAACACACATATAAAATTCATATCATCATGATGGCACTGCCCAACAGGGAGCCCTGAGCCAGTTACAGCATGTGGGTGGTGAACAGCTAGATCAGGCTTCTGCCCCTAATCAATCATGTCTGAGAGTCTCTGATTGGGCAGCTAGCTCCGGAACAGAAAGATTAAGCCAACTATGAAAGCCGGACCAGTGACCGCCACCCCCCACCAGCATCCAACCGTAGACTTCACCATGGCCTGGCCACACCGTCCTCTATCGTTGACCTTCCATTTGGCCAAAGAGAAGAACCCACTTTGCACATAAGAAAATCAGCCTCTCCAGGCTAATTCTTGTGTGTGTTTATACCAATGACAGCAGGAAGCAGACTCTGGGCCACGTCCGGAACTGAAATACGATTTAATCCGTAATGAACACGACACCAGGAACAAAAGTTTTTCCCTCAGTCTAATGTCAAACAGTTTTTTATTCCTCCCACCCCAGCAAATTTTATTGTCAGCCCAAATTATATTAGGGCAGTGGCCCTTGACTTTGGTTTTGCTAATTGCATTTGCCAAAATAATTGGTAAACACTTAGTTTACCCTCTCACCCTGCCACAGTACATATCGTAATTACTAATAATTATGATTAATGTGTCAGATATTTATAATATTATGCTAGTGTGTATAATATTCAATTCAACAGAACCCTTGCAAAAATGAATCCATTCATGTCATGGTCAACAGAAATACAGTAGATAAGGAATGTAAAACACTGCATGCTCACCATGAAGTGCACCAATCAGGAAAGGCTATTTTTCTATAGGACATTTCCTATAGGTTAAAGTGTAAATGATTACATCGTTGGAAAACTTCCTCAAGTAGTGACCTCGTTTTGCTGCATTTAAAACAGAATCTTAACGTATGTAAGAAAAATTACCTCATGAATTTGTAGAGGGATTAGGATTCCAATTACCATGAGTAAAAGCTTCATCAGCAACAAAGACTAATGTAATTGAACACAAATATCTGAGTGCTGCAAAGTGTATAAATATCTGAACACTTTCATTCTAAAAATATGAATATTCTTTGCTTTA
Organism: Mormyrus proboscirostris; assembly: GCA_026779585.1. Taxonomy (NCBI): domain Eukaryota; kingdom Metazoa; phylum Chordata; class Actinopteri; order Osteoglossiformes; family Mormyridae; genus Mormyrus; species Mormyrus proboscirostris. The sequence continues at coordinate 18,061,152 of JAODKF010000046.1, read as the reverse complement.
ATAGGAAACAGATAATATCGCTATGGGGATATTTAATCTTTAATTGCCATCCTAAAATACATCCTATGATTTTTAATGTTTAGTCATTTGAACCCTTGAAGGTCTGAGTTGTAAATGAGACATTCGCTCCACTGACAACTGCTGGGAAAAGTAGCAAGAGCTGCAATTAGCCATAGCATGCTAACCCTCCTTTAAAATGCAAGCATTACAATTGAAAGACAGAGAGTCATACAGATCAAACAAAGGAAGGGGAACAGCAAAGGGTGTCTGAGGTGAAACAGATATAATAGCAGCATACATTTCCTTGTGGAGGTATCACGAATGCAGCCTGCCCCCTGCCTCATTTAAAGAAACTGTAACTGAGATACAAGCATCATATCACTGCGCGTTACATTAAGAATCATTGTTGCAGGATACAAATGAAAGTCTTCCCAGATTTACTTGCAGATTACAGAAGTTTTGTCACAAGTGATTGAAACTGTCGTCTATTGTACTGTCTCAGCACTACTGATAGAAATGGATTGCAATCTTTATGGGCCACTTTTAGGTGATTGGTTTGACCATGCAATTTGTATGATAATAAATAAGGAAAAGGTTGATTAGATTACTTTAATTGATTAGATGCTGATCCTTAATAAATTTCTCCATGCTCATTCTGAGCTCCTTTCGCAATGTCCTGGAGGATGCCTCCTGAATTTATGAGCTTTGTGCAAATTTGTGTGTGTGTGTGAATTTTTATTTGGTATGTTTTATGTAAATTATGGGAAGTAGCTCCCTGGGCTCCTAAGAACGGGTCTTGACTGGGACTGATGAGTCATGTAGACTGGTTCTGTATGGTTATGTGGGATAACAGCTGCAGGAGGTGTGATATTAAACGTGATGATTGATTTCCATAGCAGTACAAAAAGCCTTCACTTTCCTCACATTTTCTTTTAGGGCACAACTTTGGGCATCTCATTTCAATATATCATGACATTCTTTTTCAAGTAACTTGCAGACACACTTTAAAAATACAATGTAATTTCATGTTTAATGTCAGGTTACTTACTGATGTACCCTTCTATGTCAGTTATTTCCCGTTTAACATTTTTTAACTTCCAGCTTGATTTCTAGACAATTCCTGGCTGGGTTTTAGGAGATGTTCAATAAAGCATAATCACAAATACATTAATAACTAAACCAAGGATGACCAGACAGAAAGATTTAGGTCTGAACCTACAAGGAGTTCAGTCACAGCAGGACAAAAATCTAAATTGATATGACATTTAATGATGAAAACATCTATTTTCTCGAAAAGATAAAGAAACCTTGACCGAAAACAACCCTCCAAATATAATATACTAAATTGTAATTAATAATTTGGAAAAGACAAGGAAATTTTATTAGAACTCAAAAAGTTGAAAGTGATTAGTGCCATTTTCCATATGTGTCTCTCGTGTTTTTGACCCTGAAATCAGTGATGTTGTCTTCAGACGCAACCCTGCAATGTTGCCCCGAAGGCAGACATGCTGTTTAAATGCAGTTAATAGAATTGCGTTACGTTGTGTACAGCCTGGCCAGAGGATTCAAAGCCTCTTGATGAAAAACCTATTACTGTCAAGGTCACTGTCAGTGACCAGCCGGTACACACCACCCTCATCGCTGTTTAACCCAGACTTCATTTGCAATGAAAAGATTTAATAGAAGTTATTAACAAGCTTTCACGGCCAGCCTTGACAAATGGAACAGAGTCCACTAAAGAAAATTAAAGAACTCCTTTTTATTCCGTGAAGAATAAAAACACTATCATTTAACTTCTGACAGAAATGTTGGGAGAGTGAAAGCAGCTCTTGGACAAGTCAATACTGTGTTATTCGTAATAACAGGACTGAAAAACACAAATAAATAAGATCAATAAAAAGATGCTAACCAAGAAAGTAATCTCTGCACTAATTTCTCCACATATGATTTCTTAAAATATTCATTTTCACAGCATTATCTCCTGTTGAGGTTGCATTGCAGATGCACGCATTGCAGTAGAAGCACAATGAAAGTTTCCAAATGAAGGAACACTAATGGCCTTGAACATGAAAAGGAACATACTAATGCTTTGCATTGTGACACAGTGTTTTTAAAAATATGTCAATCTAATGCATCTTCTTAAATTTAAGACTTGATCAGCTAACAAATGTTTCACTCTTTGGAGAACATTCTGTAAGAATTTTTTTATTTAAGTATTCAATTTTTTGTGTCAGATGGACCATTTTTCCAGGAAAGTGTCCTTGCGATTCCTTTCCCTTGTGCAAACACTTTTCTGTTGAGATTTTCCAGACTTTTGATTTAATTGTGAAACGCTGTATCGACATCATTCACGTATATTAAAAATGTCGTGGACTTTTTAAATAATTTTGCTAAATGCATGTGCTGCTATAATAAAAAAATAATGCTAAATGACATTTCAAAACTATGGGACAAACCAGAGTGCTGAGTTTGCAGGTTCTCCCCGTGTTGCATGCATTTCCTGCAGCTACTCACGATTTCTCCCACAGCCCAAAGAAATGCAAATTAGGCTAACTGTTGTCTTCAAAATAGTCCATGAGTTTGTGTGTGTATGTGCCCTGCAGTGGCCCAGCATCCTACCCAGGATGTACACCAGCCTTGTGCCCTGTGCAGCCTGGGACGGGCTCCAGCACACTGACAATGATAAGTAGTTTGAAGGGCATTCCTGTATGGTAAGGTTGCTCTGGACAAGAACATTTCAATAAGGTGATGTTTTCAAATCATGACTATTGGAAAAATATTCCATAATACGGCACATAACCATCAAAACACATGTAAGAGTAACAATGTGTCTGATGACTGCTGCTGCAGTTATTCAGAGCAGAATGCTTCCGTAATGAGAATGAAAGGTACCTTAAATGTCTGTAGACAGCATGTGCTAGAGAAAGTTTCCTGTAAAATATGAGAAATAGAAGATGATCTGGAAGTTCTAGGAATAATTTGATACAGTTTTCCTGAAATATTGTGTTGAAGATACTGTGTGGCAGCCATGAAACAGCCAAAGGAAATGTCCCTAAACGTTGTTAGGGGAGCTTGTTCAGTCTTGAAAGTCTGAGAAGTTAAAAGAGCAGCAATAAAGCTTCTTTAAAATCCTTGGGCTGAAGTTAGAAATTCTGTTTTTGCAGTGGGTCACTATAAGGAAAAAAAGGCTGTAAAATTTTAAAGAGGCATTGGAGATTAATGTAAGAATACATATATAATTGTATTTCTATTGCAATTAAATTTACGAGTCTAGATTTTATGTCATGTGGAAGCAATGCCATACAGCGTGTGTGGTCATGCTCAGCCCAATAACTGATTTTCATTGGTCTAACAGTGTGGCCTCATTGCATAGCACTGTAAGCTCATGCCTTCAAGCCTACGGGTTTGGTTCTAGCTGTTCTCTAACTGTCTGTTCAGTCTCATCTTTAGACATCCTGCCCAGAGTATCTCATGCCTAATATGCTGTGTATTCTGGGACAGGACCCAGAATCTCTACAATCCTCAATTAAATAAAATACTAAAAAGTGATTATATAAAAAAAATATCATTTTTCCCTTTGTAGCACATTTTATATTATGTGAGTATTTATTCATCCTTAAAATGGGAATATCCTGTCATCAATAAACATTGAAGAAACAAACATAAAATGTGGATAATATGAATGATAACTGAACAACCATATGGACTTTTACATGAAACTCGTTCTTAGAAAAGACTGTACTATTACACAAAGGAACTAAGTTGCCCTTTAATCGCTTCATTAACTGAAGATTGATACTCTTGGGCAAATAATAATTAGATTACGTAATATAATGATAGATGTTCTCAACATTTTTAAAAGAGAACTTTAAAAATAGATGTGAACTTTTGCTAGAATTTCCTTTTGAGACCAGATGACACACCTTACTGAAGACTTATTCTTTAGGGAGATTTTTAGATCATTTGCAAGCCTGGTATTTTCAGGCTGGTCATGCTTGAAAAAAAAAACAAACAGCATCTAAATCTAGGATATCTCAGCCATCTCAGAGCTTCTTCTCACCACAGCTGGCGCTGATTTTATCAGTCTCTATTGATCTATGAAAACATCTCAGAGGGTTATTGAATCCACATGTTTTGGCCACTAAAGTCGTCTTCATTCATCAATATGTACCTTTTACTCTATGTGTCATATATTTTTTACTATTTCTTTTGTGCATTTCAAAATATCATAATGTATCCTCAGCTCATGTGAATAGGAAGGCCTGCCTTACGTTTTGTACAGAGATTATACAATCCAGATATTGCCCTTTTTCAATGTATTACATTCCATCTGCCATCAATCACGTTTAGTGTCATATCACCAGTCATTTCTTGCAAAATCTGCGGTGCGTACATCTACTAAGCCAGGTTTGCACTACTTTACCCAACAAGGCATGTTTTCTCAATAATAACAATCCTGGACTTTCTGCTCTGGTAATCACATTGTTAAAGGGAGGTAAAGTGACATTTCCTTTGTGACATCGATTCTGATTACATTTTCTGAATAGGGATAGCTTACTTTATAAAGAGACTTTATAAAGGAATAAGGATTTACCAGTTGTCCGTTACATCATCGGATAAGAAGAGATGCATTTGAAAGAAGGTGTAAAATAGAATCTTCAGTTTTAAATATAAACATTACCCAGTTTTTGTGTTTCTTGATTTTTTGACTGCAAGCAACCTTCACAACAAAACACTTTTCCAGATTTTTGGTGTAATTCGGCATTGGCACGGTTTCCATTCATGTGTAGATGTGCTTGATTGTTTCTACAATGTAACACATGTAGTGATTGTCCAGCTGTAAAGACATTAACAATTTGTCGAGTTACAGTAAATGGCCATAGAGAGCTGTGTGGGTTTTTTTTACAAAATATCACAGAAGACGGATCCACCACAATCACATACTGTAATATTTGTAGTGACTTGTCCCACTACTCAACAGGCTGTAAATGATCCTCGAAGGACAGACAGCTAAAAACCAGCCATAATCTCGCACCCTACATGGCGACACCGTACAAACAGCACCAAACAGACACAGATACAAAAGTCAGATAAAGAAACACGCACATATGCATCTACTTTTACGCGTGTTTGGGGAACAGGGAAGCTGACCTGAGCTAAGCTAACTATTTCTGAGCATGTGCTCCCAGCAGCCCCTAACTAGTCTAGTAACCGGCTGTTATATTGAAGTGGTTTAACTGTGAAGGAGGCCTTTTGTAATGTGATACAACTCATGGTGGTGATGAAGCCCTAACATCTCTTATAATTACTGAATTGCATTAAACTGCTAAATAATCTTTGTTACTGTAAAAAGGAAGGACTCTGGCTTCAACATCAGAGCCTGTAGTCACTGTTAGAAATGCTGCCTTCTTAGAGCGATGAGTTAACTTTCCCAAGGAAGATGTAAAGCCTAACCCAGTTCTGTTAGAAGTTTGTCAGGGAAACTAACGAAGTCTGGGCAAGCTACAATACAGCATTAGCGATTTCTTGTTTTTTTTAAAAGGATAGTAAGATGGATGTAATTTGAAATTGATAACAATATGATTAAGAGTGTTTTGTAAAACATAAGAAAGATTAAAACACATTTCACTACAGAAAGTCCCTGGGTTAAGAATGTCCTATTTATGGACATCTTGCACTTACGAACAGACTGGCATAAAGCCTTTTATATAAAAAAAATTCTAGTTAAATACAATGGTTTGTAATAACAAAGACATTTACTACTTTGTATGCAGTTACTTTTATTTTTACTGTATAATTAATATTTTTATGTACTGTATTATTGTTTTTCTGACTTTCCTACAAATTCAATTGTTTTCACACCAGCGCTTTTTAGCCCAGGTAAATAGCACTTGTGTGCGGACCAAAAGAACTGGACCGGAACCCTTGAGAGGGTCTGGTCCCAAACAAACCCTGGAGTGGTTTGTTTGTGGTATGAATATGACCCAACCTCAATCCAACACAATTTCCAGGTGTACTCCACAATTTTGAGCTAAACAGCTGTCATAGCCAGGTGTGCTTTGCATCCTGGGATGCAGCAAAGCGCTGTTAACCAGTAGCAGCAGCTAGGCAGAGAGGAAGGAATGAACCGAGGTCTGGCAGTGAGGCATGTTGCCTACTTGAAATCTGGGCAGATGATTACATCTCTCAGCTCCTAAACACTACTCATAAAAACTCTGAAGTTTTCAAAATGTTCAGTCAACGGTTGAAGGAGAGAGGATTCGACCAGTCGACTGAACAGTGCCCTGTGAAAGTAAAAACACTGCGGCAACAATACATAAAAGAAGCAGATGTTCAATTGCATTGTCCAGGACCTGACCCTTCTTCCTGTATTTACTTTCTGCCTCCTGCCACCAACTCATCTGACCAACAAGCAGTATGAATATTCTAATGGTGCACTGTTGCTTCACTTGGGTTTGTCCATGTGAAAGCAAACTGCACCAAGGGGAAAATGCTACAAGTTTACAAACTAGTCAACTGAGAAACTGAACTGTAAATGTAAAAATGCTCTTAAATGCTTGAGGAACGGATCTCATTCCTGCCCTCGAGGCTGTCCGTTACCCCCTTGTACTCTTCATGGTTCCATGTATGAGTAGCGGTTAACAGCTGGCATTCAGAATTGGTACATATTTTATGGTAAAATACACAAAGTGATGTAAATTTGCTCTTCCAGATTCACAGTTTTGGTGATTTGTCAGTTCAGCACGTACAATTAAACAGAAATATTTTTGGAACTTGCCAAAAATTGCAGAAACAGAAATGACACGTAAGTGAAAAACAATATAGAAAATGATGGATGGATTACAGAAATTCATACATCTTAATAATTGGGTTAAATAATATCTTTTACTTTATGTGCATACTATACCTTAAATATTAGAAGTCTTAGCTTGGGTCAGGGTTGCCAGCTGGTATGTAACAGTTTTATTACCTTGTACTCTGCAAAGTTTGGAATCTGCCCCACTGCATTTGATGTAGCTAAATTTAAGTTTATAATGGAATAATATTGATTTGCCGTAAGATTTCCTGCATGAACTAGAGAGTCCGAAAGTGTCAGGCTATATGTGCGACAGTTGACAACCCAGGTTTGGGTGCATCGCACATCTGTCTCATTGTACACACAGGGCCTTAAATTAGATTGATTGTTGGTTATGTTAGAATATAACAAGGTCTAGATTGGAAATGACAAAGCGATTTGATATGCAAAGTGTACAATACAGCAGTGTTTGTTTAAAAATCGGCAATAAATAGACTTTTTTGTTATCCTTCAGGCCAGTAGACTGTTATGGGTTGAGGTAATCGCTGTGCAAGTATTTACAGTAAATAAATGTAAAATTTACTGTAAATTTTAAATTTCGTGGGATCTTCTGCCCCTAACCCTCGTAGATGTTGAAGGTGTGATAT
>JAODKF010000046.1:18028548-18039349 GCA_026779585.1 Mormyrus proboscirostris | reverse complement strand
GAGATTTAAAGATTGAGACTAATTCAGCGTTCTGAATATAGGTAGAGAAACCATTCCACAATACAGTATAAGGGCCCTGTAGCAGAAAGCTTTACCACCTACTGTCAGTTTATTTATATTTGGAATGACAAGAAAACCTGCATTCTGTGATTGGAGCAGACAATGGGGCTTGTAAACTTGAAGTAGTTCTGTTAGGTAGGCAGGAGCTAGACCTTTAAGTGCCTTATATTTAAGTAGGAGAACTTTGAAGTCAGTCTGAACCTAACAGGAAGCCAGTGCAGAGAATAGAGAGCAGGGGTTAAGTGCTCAAACTTCCTGCTCCTTGTGACAATCAAGTTGCTAAATTTTAAATACAATGCAAGGTTTTTAATGTGCGGTGTGTGATCCCAGATAACAGAGCATTACAGTAGTCTAAGTAGCTGCTGCGGGAAAAGTTCAGCCCCTTGGAGTAGAGTACAGAGTTTATAGCATTCCTATCCGTGGGCTTGACGCCACACAACAGAATCTTCCTTTTCTGAATATTTACACAAGGTGACACTCCTCCGGTCATGTGTAACTTCAGATTGACCACTGGCACTGACAGGGCTGGCTGTGAGGACTGTGTCAGTCCCCACAGTTCTGGTGGCCATGGTGAAAGTGGTTCTGACTTTGCATGATGTCAGAGTCTACAGGTCACTGGATCTTGGTTCCAGTCCCTCAAGCTGCATCGTTGAACTTTGAACTCCAATAGTGGTGGTGTGGCAAAAGAGATCAATCACATCCTTTTGGGCAGATGCTGGAGGCTCCTACAGAACTGCACAATTTGTGAATTCAGACCACAGTCGTGTTGTTGCTACTATAAAGATTCAGCTTAGTAGGTAGGCTACCACCTACTAGCAGAATGAGGCTGCACGTGGCCAGACTCCAAGATCAGGCTGTTTCTAATGAGTATGCCCGCAATTTGTTTGAGGAACTTACAGACTTGGGCGCACCTGCTGATCCTAATGCAATGTGGGAGACTGAAAGGTTGTGTTGGGCTTGGCGATGTTTCTAGAATGAGGTGCTTCTGGAATCTCACCGGGCACCCTGGAAATTATCAAGAGGAGTCACAGCGCATGGCTTGATTTCAACTACTGTCTGTACTGGGAACTACCTGTAAGAAGGATGGCTGTGAGAGCTCTCAGGGCAGATAAGAAGGCATTTATTAGAACAATCTGTGAGGAAGTGATACGCCATCCATGACCTAGCACCCCTTAGTCTATTTACTGAGGAATCAAAGCATGACACACATATGAGTCTGTCCTCAGAGAGTCACAGTCAGGGCAGATAATGGAACGGTCTTTACGGATGACACTGCAGTTGTGACCTGTTGGCTTGGCTCCTTTGAGCAGCTGTTTAAAGCTGATCCTCCAGCTAGGACATTTATCCTCCAGTTAGCTGTGAACCAACCAAACTGAGATTGTATTGGTTTTGAACTGGCTGAAGGTAGGGAAGGCCCCAGAGATCTAGTAGTGAACTTCTCCAAATTGGAGGTAAGGCTGTCCTCCTGGCATTGCAATCTTTGCTTCTGTTTTGGAGACAGATGTCATCCCAACTCACTGGGAACCAGGACTTCTTGTCTCTATCCTGAAAGGGAAGGGTGATTGCCTGGATTGCAGCAACTACAGAGAGATAACTTAGCTCTTACTGTAAGGTCCTTGCTAGGGTCATGTTCAGCAGGATCCATACAGTAATCACTTTCTTGCCTACCAGCTACCAGAGCAATCTGGTTTTACACCCTAGAAGTCTACCATCGACTGCATCCTGGCACTGAGGGTTCTTATCAAGCACAAATGCTAAAATCGGCTGGGTTTTTTTGCAGCCTTTGCCAGTTCTCATAAAGTGTTCCACTCAGCTAAACGAGATGTCCTGTGGGACCTCTGTGTTCTTCTGAGTGGATTCTGGGGTTCATCAAGGGTGTTTTCTATTTCTTACTTTGTTCAATGCTTGCATGGACTGGGTGTTGGGCAAGGTTTTGGGATCTAGTGGCTGTGGGGCATTTGTTAGTGAAGAAAGACCTATTAATCTTGACTTTGCCAACAACGCTGTGATGTTCACAACAGAAGGTCTGTTCAGTCAGCAGCATTCAGTCTCTGGTGACTCTTCCCATGAAGTCAGCAGATGGATTGGGAGAGCATGGGAGATCATGAGGTCACTGGAAAAGGGTGTGTGGCACTCCTGATATCTTTGTAAGAGGACGAAGGTCCAAGTGTTTAGAGTTCTGGTGCTGCCTATGTTGCTGTATGGCCGTGAGACATGGATGGACCTGAAACAAAGACTAGATTCAGCTGGTACAGTACTGTGTCTCTTTGGAGAATCCTTGGGTACCACTGGTTTGAATATGTGCTGAATGAGCGGTTGCTCAGGGAGTCCTAAATGAGTCATATTACAGTACCTGCATTGTGCGGAAGAGTCAGTTAAGTCACTATGGCCATGTGGCGCGTTTCTGTAGATTTAGCTTGCCGGCTCCACATTGCTGAGGACCCAAGCGGTTTGACCAAGCTAAGAGGATGCCCATGTTACAACTGGGTCTGGGATACAACTGCATACAACTCTTAAGCATACAAATCTTAGATGGCATGAGGTTTGTACGTGGACCTGGAGTGTGCAGAGTTGGACATCTTAAACATGTCTATTATTTAAGTCATCCATTAATGTGAAAAAAAAACATTTTGGACATCTGCTAAAATATATAAAGTACATACAAATGTGTGTGTGAGTGCTTGTATGTATGCATTTGAAAAAAACCTCACAACAGGATTTTTAAAAAATTAAAATATTTTATTATCATTCTGAAAGAAGACAATAGGAATGAACATGCACACAAAACAGAGCATTCACAATAGAATATGTAAAAAGAAATGTTAAATTTGATTTTGGTCACACAGTTTCCAATTCAAGGACAGAGGGTTTGGGGGTGGAGCCAATACAATGGGCATTTTTGGAAGGAGAAGAAAAAAAATCAATACACAGACATTCCCAAGGACTGGATAGAAAACTCCATATAAATAACTGTCATAACTGACTGTCCCCCTCAGGACAGCTGGTAACTCCCCCACTGAAATAAAATGACACAAAAAAATCTACAGTTGACATTGATCAATACATGTCATATTACAGGAGCACTCTGTTTATGGGCTTGTAAAAGTCATCTGGATGAACTGTGGATATTAGATGTTTGACAGTCTATTCCTGCCTAAATAATGATGAATGTACCTTCATGGCCAGCCTGGATAACAAAGCATGCATGAGGATAGTGGATTTACAAACCAGAGGGTCAATATCAGGCTTGTAACTACTTCTCATTTACAATACTTTGCCTGTCCATCCAAATGGGAGACTTCCTCTTTATGGTGTCTATTTCAACCTAAAGTTACTAAGATCACCAATATATCTTCTTCTTAAAATATGCATATGGCTTTCACGCCTCAACTGTATTATTCTGGGAAGGAGCTTGGTTTGGGAGTAACTTTCTTTCCACAATCTCACATATCATTGAGTGCTTTTTATGCTGTTTTTTTATTATTATTATTATTTTAAGCAATCTGTCTTGGGGTATAATCTAGCTCTGCTCTCTCCTGAACAGAAGACTGAAGTTTTCACGCTAGCCTTTTCCTGGGGGTAGTATCACTAGCACTAAATGAATATTTAACCATTGAAATAATTCACCTTTGGGCATTCTTTATGTTAGTATATAATGCTCAATGCATTAAAAAAGACGACAGACTCTAATTATTGGTGTCTTTGCCTTAATGTACAGTGGGATGTATAGGATACTTTCATAAAGCAGTGGAGGATCTCCTAGCTGGCACTCTAATCCAATCTACTTTATGAAATAACTTACTAATAAGGACATTCACATGCACATTTGGCTGCTCAGTAGAAGAACAGGGTCCCTCTTTGGGCTTGAACTGTTGTGTAATCAGGTTACAACATCATGTGAGTACCAGGAGCAGCTGGAAGTGTCAATCTTGGTTATCAACCCTTTGTGATGTTTAGAGGGTAGGAGTCTGGGGACCTCATTGTTATAAGCGTGTCAGTATCACATCGGTGCGGTTTTCTTTACTTCCACAATCAATCCACTGTACCCTAATCCTTCCTTTCCATTAAATGTTAATACATATTTCTTGCAGCCCCTTCACAAATATTTTGCCCACTGTATGTGGAATCATTATGTATCTCTACATTTGTTTGCTTTACTACTGCGACATTTGGGGAGCCGGAAATATACTTGTATGTTACTGTAGGCTTGACAGCTGATAGAGCTTGTCAAAGTAAGAAAGACGTATGCTTCTGAAAAAGCTGAATTCATCATTTCAAGAATAACAAAAACAAAAACCGTTTATGGAAAAACCTGTTATTTTGGTCTTGTGGGGACATTTATTTCAGTTCCCTCAAGGGGAAACTCAATGCTATAAAAATGCATGAATGCCATCAAAAACACGCACACAAAAAAATGCTAAAAGACTTGTACAGTTATACTTGTACACTTATATTTAAGGTTAGGGAAGGAGTTAAGGGTCACAATGGGGATTAGGCTTAGGGTAACTGATTAGGGATATATCCATAGAAATGAATGGAGAGTCCCTATAAGATACAGATACCTAATCTGTGTGTGTGTTTGTGTGTTTCAGGGTTGCACAGATGGATGTTCGTGCTCCATAAGAGACAACATAACTGCATGCTAGATGTTCACCATTCATACCCCCATCAGTGAGTGTCCAGGCAACCTTTAAGGGAACGCCTGGACCCCTGCCCTGTCTTTTTATGTTGAGGATTACAAGGTGAGGATCGCCTACAACATGATTCAGGACTTTTGCATAAAGGTTATTCACAAGTTATTCCTTATACCTTTCAGATATTTACATTACATATGGAAAAATGTAGAAGTATTTCTTCGAGAAGTTACAGTTGCAATCTTACTCGGGTACTTCTTGAAACCAGTTCTATTACTAGCCTGTAAATGTTTCATTTTAGTACTTCTATTCAAATGTGACATTTTTACATTTTTTTACTCCCTCCGTGTCTGTAATTCACCGCACTGCTAGACAAAGGGCCTATTTGTTTTATTTCACCCTACAATATTAAAACATGACCGATCCTGAGATATTTCTTTGTAATCAATCTTGCTATTCAATAAAAATCACACTTTTCTGTGCATGACTGTCCAAGGGATGTATAAAGTGGACTATCTCAGATATTTTTTCTTTTCCATTCTTCTCAGAGATTTTTTTTCTTTAAAAAAAAAAAAAACAACACTACTGCTTTGCTCGCATTTTTCTTTCGGAAATCACAATTCATCATACAAAATCTCACATTTAAATCTAGAAATATGTATTTGTATGAATGTGTAGAATCAACACTAGAGGCATCTGGGGACATCTTAAAATGATATCGCAATGTTTTGTTGACTGACCTTCACTGATCATGTATCTCAAAGCAAAATCTCAGTTATTTCCAAAGTGAACCTGTATCAGTAATACCTTTTACTTGAAGGTATTTCAAATACAGTCTATTCCTTAAATATCATTTTGATGCCAAAAATTGGATAACAGATACTGTATTCTTTTAAGAGAAATAAATAAATATATTGTTAAGAAAAAAAATTCTCATTAGGGGTAAATTACACTAAGCTATCACTGCAATGTAATCTGGGAAGTTCACACACACACACACGCACACAAAATAACAGAATTTTTGTGGTGACATTCAAATTTTATTGTGCTTAATGACATGTGTGTCATGATAAATTATTAGGTGATAAGCCTGAAGAGTAAACACGTTTTTGGTTAAGAGGAGGGGCAATTATTGTCATGTTCAGGAGTTTATGTGCATTTTCCTCTTAAGAAATGAGAGATGCATATATGAGATGCACATAGGAGAAAGATCATAATCCTGTTATCAACTATTGTTTGTATGAAAACAAAAATGGTATGGAAATGATACCAAAGTACAAATTTCCAGATTTACAAATGGAAAATGGGGAATGGCTGAAAAATGAAAAAGTAAATGTTTTGGGGAATTTACTTTGATAGGTAAAAAAAAAAAACCTTCTGATACCTACAACAGAGCAAGTGTAAAGTTAGAAGAGAAGCTGAAATGAAGCCTTTGAAGAGGACCAGGGCTCATGCCAGAGATGAAGCAGTAGATTGCACCGATTGCCACAGTAAACATGGTTTTAATGTAGTTTGGAGCTAGCTGTTTCCAGAGATGGGGACTCGAGTTTGCTACTTGGACTCGAATCGCACTTGAGTTGCACTTAAAGTGACTTCCAACTCGACTTGCAACTCGTTATTTTTTGACTCTGACTGGACTCAGACTCACTGATAGCGACTCGTGAACAATAAGAGTCCCTAAGGCTCTGTTAAAATTTCTACACATGCAAAATTAATTAGTACATTAAGTGTACAACGCTCCCCAAACCATAAAGGTGTTAAACACATCACAATAAGCAGCTGTGCACAGAGCATAGGAACTGGAGTTGGAGAAGTGTAACGCCAGACCGTATCACATGTTTAACCTGAGTTGATGCCAGGACTATTATTCAGGCCATTTCTGTTCTGCCGCTAGTTCAAATTGCGGACCCAATCTGACAAAGCGTATCTGAGAAAGCATATTCCTAGTGTGATTCTTAGTTTTATTTTACATTAGATTGCACCTCTTAGAAATAGTATTGTTTAACTGTCATAAATTATATATACCCTCCATCATGTTATGTCAATGTCACAGATCGGCATAGATTGCCATAAATCTGATAATTTAATAGCTATGTACCAAAAATGTTTCTGACCTACCCTTCCAAGTCAAGCTGTATTTTCTTACAATTTATCAGCTTGCCTGCACCTCTTCATTGTCCCCTGCGTATGGGGTTTTTGCTTTAGAACAATGTGTAAAAATGAAAATCACGATTTACTTTGACATGAATTTACTTTTTCAGCATGACTAACAGGGTCTTGGTTATTCTCATTCATTAGCCAATCACATCACTTTAACGTGGTTGAGGATGGAGTCTGGCGTGGTTTGGTCAGGGTCTTGGTTATTCTCATTCATTAGCTAATCACATCACTTTAACGTGGTTGAGGGTGGAGTCCGACATGGTCTGGTCAGGGTCTTGGTTATTCTCATTCATTAGCCAATCACATCACTTTAACGTGGTTGATGGTGGAGTCCGGCATGGTTTGATCTGGCCTCATGCACATGAGCTTCTTTTTTGTTAATCATATCGTGAAAGGCTTCAGTTACCTGTGTGTGTGTGTGTGTGTGTGTTACGTTGTGGGGATATTTCACCTGTTATTTTGACGTTGTGGGGACCATTTGGTCCCTATAAGGAGAAATTCAATTTTATACAAATCTGTGACTGCAATCAAAAAACTAAAAGTGCCAAAGGTCTTGTATTTTGTTTGGTTACAGTAGTTAAAGTTAGGGCTGGGTGGGGGTTAAGGTTGTTATCGGTGGGATTAGGGTTTTGCCCATAGAAATGTGTGTGTGTGTGTGTGTGTGTGTGTGTGTGTGTGTGTGTGTGTGTGTGTACTGTATACACAGTTGATTGTTGTTGACAAGTTTGGACCCTCATAGGGGTCTATATTTGTCACTGATTAAAGTTTACCTGCTCTGCTTAAGGGATGTCTTCATCATAATGTTATTTTGAGAAAGTATTACTTTATAAATATACAATCTACTTACTATCTAAGTAATTAGGCTCATACAAAAACTGTATTGCTTCAAAGCTATTTGAAATAGCGATTACTTTGAAAATGTATATAAGCCTAAGGAACCATGAGACAAGCAGTTTTTGAACTGTTCAAGTGGTGATCCAATTTAATCACATCAGTTAGTAATATAAGAAAACAAATAAGCAGTTAGATTTTTGATAAATAGTAATGCTAAATTGGAAGCACAATGGAGACTTCAGACTTGACTCAGACTCTAATTTTGTTACGTGAACATCTCTGGCTGTTTCCTTTGACAAACATCGGCATATGCATAGCTCAGTAGCTCAGAATTCGACAGACTTCTCCTCAGTAAGATAATACTAAAAGGCTACCTTAAGCAAAGTGTGGCTCTTTCATAGAACCTGTGGATTCAAATGGCATTTTTATAATAATGCATTTATAATTAATGAGATTAATTTTAGCTGATAAAGATTTATTTTAAGGGTTTGATTGTAATTTTCTGAAACCTGAATGTAATGTGAGAATTAAAAGCCACAGTAATTATCCCATTTTATAAATTTAATGAATTTATAAATTGTTATTACACACACAAACACACACACACGCACACACACATACAGGGAATGAATCACCTTCTAACAGTGTTCAAACACAAAGCCTCTTGTTGACATGTTCTTAACTATTTCCATGCCTCCCGTCAAAGTGCACAATGCGGTCAACATCAAAGGACACAGGAGACAGTTCTGAGGTTTTTGGGATGAGGGGTAGGAGTTCTGCCCGGGATATGTGTTGCAGACTGCTGATTTTCCGGTGGCTGCTGGCTGTGGAATCCAGCCTCTTTTTCAGGATTCACACAGAGTAGAAGGGAGTGCCAGTTCCCCCACACACTGCTGGTGCTGTAAGGACTCCTCAATCCTCTGGCTGACCGAAAAGAGGAGGACAAAACAAATGTACCAAAAACAAATATTATATGTGCATTGCTCAGTATTGGACTACACTTAAGATAATTAAGATTTATTACAGTGCTGGAGATACAGTATGACATGCTTTTAAAATTTAAAAGAAGGAAAAAATGGCTCAAGAAGACAGAAAGGTAAAAGTCATGGGTAGATTTCTGCAAAATGATTATTCTACTGTGACACTTTTTGTTAAAACTATGTATGTAAATCATTATACGTGCATGTTTGCATACTGAAAGAAGAAAAAAATCTTGCAGCTTTAAATTAAACTGAGATAACTGAATAACAATAAATCATAAAATGTAAATGGAAAAGTAAAGGAAAAACTTAATTAAGATTAATAAACAAAACAAGAAAGAGAAATACAGCATTCGTGTAGTGCAACATCATGCCACTTTTAATATGGATATACCTGATGATTCAAATCCCATGTGAAGCAGTTTCAAAGAAAAAAAAATCCTTGGAATTAAAAATAACATTTAAGGCAAACACGGTCCTATAATTAATTAAATATCAAGATAGCTGAATAAAGATTAACCAAGCTGTGATTGTGCAGTTATAAACAGATTTAAAAGCCTACAGATTTATTTTTAGCAGTAAGTCAGAATATACTATAGATACAAACCACTTGCCTCTCCCCTGGAATCTCTCCCACACAATACAGAATGTGGAGTCAGGGATTTCATCTTTACATGCTTGGCAATAAGCAAATGGATTTACATTTCAGTCCATAGGAGATGTTCAGTGGGCCCATAGCAGTACTGTTAATAAGGAACACAAGGGTGTTTCTGTTATTATTTAACCTCCTAACCTTCAGTGCATGCACTGTAAATATTCTGAAACACAGAACAATAAAAAGTGCAATGTTGACAATACAATAAAGCAGAAAATGAAATCACTAATAATAAAAAACATGGTATTTAAACCACTCACCATTTTTCACACACTTAACTTGAATGCTGAAAGCCATTTGAAAATCCTGAAACATAAATGTTGTTTTCTTTTTTAAATATAAGGTTAAATACAAGTTCAGCAGTTAAAATAGCCATTATTATTGTGACATTTAAAAATTCTGAGATCGAGAGGGTATTCCACAAAACAGGGTTTTGCAGTTAGCTGGATAACTTAAGCCAAATGTGATAATTGGCCATTTGGCTTAAGTTATCCAGCTAACTAGGAAATCCTGTTTTGTGGAATACCCTCCTGTTTTGCAAATGACTCTAAACACCTGACAATCTGTGAAAGTGCATACAGTATGAAAGATCTTATAATTTTAAGGAGTAATCCTTTAATAAAACAGAAGAATTACTGCAAATTACAGTTTTTCTTCTACTGCAAATATTTGTAACCTATGTATGCCTCCATCTACTAATTTTTAAAAACTAAATAAACCAGTGGCCTGTATGACAAAGCGAGATTACTGGCTGGATACTTGTCGGATTTAAAGTACCACAGTTTAAATGGACTTCATATTTGTACACTTACATTTTGCCCAGACTACCTTAAATCTGACAAGTTCCCCGATAAGCCAGTAATCCCGCTTTGTAGTGCAGGCCACAGGTAACATCAGCTTTACCTGACTGTTGTGATTTTAACTTGGAATTTTGGGATTCCGTGTAATTTCATGACCTAAACTCTTGTGTTGTTTACAGTCAGGGAAGAGTATTATAGGTCTCTGTTAAAAATATTTGCTTATACTATCTCCTACTTAAGTATCAAAAAACTAATTTCATTAGCATAATTTAAAAAATAAAAGTGTGTTATGACTATACAATTGACGCCATGTGTTAATGCAATAAACTTTCCAGCTTCAGAAAAGCCATACTACATTAGCAGGCATTGTACTACAAATACTGCAAGTAGCCCTACATATAAATTCTGAATGGTCTGTTATTTATTGTTCTGGGTATGTAGCACTGTTGTCACAAACCTCCAGGGTTGGGATTTGAATCCCTCCTCCTCTTTCTGTGTGGAGATCACAAATTCTCCGCATTTTGGGTTTCCTCTGGGTACAAAGAGATACATCTAACTGGCATTTCTAAAAAGCCCCTTATTTGTCTGTGCGTGTAAATGCCCTGTGGTGGACTGGCATCCCGTACTGGGTGTACCCCAGCTTTTTGGGCAAAGCTGCCTGGGATAAACTCTAGACCC
>JAODKF010000046.1:17969001-17989045 GCA_026779585.1 Mormyrus proboscirostris | reverse complement strand
ATATTGTCCCTGAGCCACAAGTGGGTCGTCCACCTCCTTCTACACCATGCCCCGTTCCCGTGCCCGCCACCATGACAAGTTCTTGCACAATTTTGAGGTGTCATCAGTCGTTGTACTACTGAAAAATGAAGGATTGATCATTAATCCTGAGGAATGACATGTCTTTGATGTATATTATGACGGATATACTGGTAGATATTCTTGTGGATTTGGTAAAGATCACTAACTCTGTCACCAACAGAACAACTCCAGACCATGATATTGCCCTGTTCTTGATATCCAGTGGGAATCACAAATGCAGAAGTCATGTACTTGCCCTCTCTGCATCTTAAAAATAAATCTTGGTTGCACCAAATTATTTCTCCATGAATCCATAAGATTGAGTTAAACTCTTGGTAAGAGAAATATATACATGTATTTCAGGTATAGATATTAAATAGATTATTAGCAGGTGTATTACTTCAAGCAGGTGTGCACTCATTTTTTACTGGTACTGTATACCACATATACATATTAGAGCTGTAATGATACACGTATTCATCACATACCGTTCAGTACATCATTTTGGCTGTACCCTTCTAAGGCTGCATTATAAAAATACACTATGTAATAACACTGCATTATGTAATAACTACATAAAGTTTGAGAAAACATCCATTTTGGTTGTTTATTAAATAATGCACAGTCTGACATTTTCATCATTAAAAAGTGCAACTCCCGCATTTTGTAATAATCACCGTAATACAAATATTACAAAATGGAGGAAAATTTATTACATATTGCATTCAACCTGTCTGTCACAAAATGTGATTATTAGAAAATGTGCGTGGTATTACATGATGAAGTGAAAGTCTGTTACATTTTGTTGAGTTATCGCATAACAGGGTATTATTATTATAATTAAGTTTACCTTGACCTTGACCTTATTATTTCATGTGTTTTTACATGCATTTGAAGACCGAATGCGTCACCAAATGCAAGGTTTTCTCTTTCAGACACATTGAGAGACGCCTAGCCTATTTGGTTTTTAATGTTCCTAATGGTGTTACCGTTTGCAGTCTTAATAATAAAGGATAAAATAGGTCTGTTTTCCCCGCTGTACCGAAATTGCACCAAACCGTGAACCCAAAATCGAGGTTTGTACCAAAACTTGAATTGTGTGTACTGTTACACTCCTAATGCATATCTCTATCCATCCATGTTGAAGTTGAAAGTCATTTTTTAACCATTATATATAATGCATGCAGGCGAAGAACTTATAAACCTTTTCCAGCAAGATTTTTTTTTGTTCTCTTGGCAGTGTAATTGGCAATTACATTTCTCTGTGTGGAGATGGTAGTTAATTGAGGAGCGTGGATTCAAAGTGAGATTCTTCTTCACCCCCCATTGGAGTTTTGTGCCAGGAATAAGAATGAACATGTCTGAAGCTTCCATTTTCTGATTATGAAAATTAGAGTCCTGTGAGGTTGTTCTGGTTCATCTCCTGTTCTTGTTCAACTAATTGATTCATAATTTTTTTAGCTGCCTCACAGAAAATTCACTAGGTTTTATTCCTATAAAGCAAACAAGCTTGGTGGTTAGATGGGTAACTGTATGTCTTTCTGTATGTCTTAATGTCTATGTCTAAAATTGTGATTCATGACATTTATATTCATTATGTATCTAAATATTTAAATTCTATTTATTTCTTATTTGCATTAGGACCAACATCTCCCAGTCATGAAACTTTAATTGACCAATGGTATAACTAAGTAACCACCATGTAATGGTAAACAGATACAAATACCATTGTAATTTTCTTCTAAGATCAAATGTTCCTGCTACCTGCATTGTTTTTGGCACACACACAAGTTAGCTGGTAACAAAAACTATCCCAGAAGAATGTGTGGTGTACATAACATCTATACAGTATAATGTACCAGATCCCAAACCTGTGAATATTAAACAATAGCAAACAAACAAATAAATGTTATATTAGCATTTCATTTTGGAAATAAACATATTTAGTATAGAATTAGCCTAGTTAAAAAGAGCATGCAAATTAACATACAGTACAAATGGCAAGCGAGCTGACAAAGAATGACAACAATGTATTTCCTGGATGGTCCCACCTTTGATTGACATAACTTAGTGTATGTGTGTGTGTGTGTGGGTGTGGTTCCCATTTGTAAAACCTCAATTTTAGAAAAATCTGTGACTGCAATCAAAAAAGTAAAAATGCCAAAAGTCTTGTATCTTGCTTGGTTATTTACCCTACCCTGCCCTCCCTTGGTTAAAGGTAAGGCTGGGTAGGCTTAAGGTTGTCATTGTTGGAATTAGGGGTTTTTTTCCATAGAAATGAATGGAGAGTCCCATCTAAATTGGTTTGCCAGCATGTGTGTGTGGATTATGTTTGTATTACCAAATGTTCCTCATAATGTGATAAAAGCCTGTTATTTTCGATGTTTTGAGGACCATTTCTTCAAGTCCCCACAATGATCTGTGAATGCAATAAAAAAAAAACTAAAAATTCCAGAAGTCTCATATTTTGTTTGGTTACTTGTGCTTAAGGTTAGGACTGCGTAGGGGTTAAGGTTGTCATGTTGGGATTAGATTTTTCCCCTTAGAAAGATATAATTACAAACCTGTGTGTGTGTGTGTGTGTGTGTGTATGTGAGAGTGGGAATACCTTACCTTATGGGGACACAATGTCCCTACAACATGATGAATACCCATTTTTTTCCCCAGTTTCCTGGTCCCCATAAGGGAATTGGAACTCAATTTAATAAAAATCTATGACTGCAATGAGAAAACTAAAAATGCTAAAACTCTTGTATTTTGCTTGGTTACTTATGGTTTTGGTTAGGGCTGGGATTGAGGTTGTCATTTTTTTTTGGTCTGGGTTCCTCATGGAAAATATTGCTTAATTTCCTCTTGGAAAATATTACTTAATGGCATGATTATGTGTGGAACATATCATATCATATATCATATCATATCATATCATATCATAATTTTACTTACCTTACTATGATTTTCGAAGTGTAATTCAAGTGAATTTGAACACTTTGCTGAAATATAATAGGAATTTCCTGTGTTGGACTGACAGAGAATTTGGACGCTGGAAGGTGAGGAACACTGCCGTGGAGAGGAGGGACCTGCTCCGGCACCCATTTCCGCTGATGCCAGCGTTCCAGCAGAGCGTGAGGCAGCTGGGCCGACGTCCCTCCACCCAGCAGTTTATCGACACCATCATCAAGAAATACGGCACCCACATCCTTGTCTCCGGCACTCTGGGAGGTAAAAAGCTAATGGGCCTGTTCCCTGTACCGTTTTAAATAAAACGTAAAATAAAAGTACTTTCTCATTTTTCAAGAACATGCTGAGATGTTTGCAGGTTGTGCCTATTAAAATTATACATGTCTTTCTATGCCCACAGGCAGAATTATGAGGTTATAAAAATACATGTTCTAATACCCAAATATTCATGAAAGACATGACAGGGACAGGGGAAAATATATCCAATCCTTTATCCAAGTCAAGGTGGTCAGTTGTCAGAAATAAAATGCAGAGAAAGGTGATTTAGGGGCATTTGTTTTATGTCCTGACAGGAGCAGAGTAAGGATGCTGTGTGTCCCAATAATTATACTGACAGTGACAGATATATAGCTGACTCAGGCTGTGAGGGGGTTGGAAGACATGGAGTTAAACTGCTGATTCAAGACCAGGTAGCAATTGGAATGCTGATGCTAAAGTGTGCACCCAGGGGAAGAAATAAGAATATATTAGCAGCAAGCTAGAGGCACTCAGGTTTCTATTTATGTAATAAATTCTAATCATCCGAATCCTTTTCCCGCGTCATTCCATCAAAGATAAATTTGAGTTTCTGCTGATTGCTAATGTTTGTCACCGTGATCTCAGCAGTTCTCTCATTCTGACAGATATGAAATGTCACCTATTTTCCAAAGTAATTCAATATAAAATCAATGCTGATGTGATTATGATGCAAAATCATTTATGCTCATAGTTCCACTTTCTGAGATCTGATGTTTCTTTTTTTAACATAGGCTTCTCTTTTTGTTACTTCGCTGTAAAATATCATTCTGTTTTGCTTATGTTGTGTTTCATTATTTTTAATTTACCATCTTGTGTGTATAATTCCAGCATTTTTGATCTGATTCTGTTTGCGTCACTTCTGCTAAAAATTTATGGTCGGGAGATCAACATGTATGTATTTAACTTTCAGAGGAAATTTGGTGAGATGGGTTATACATTTATTATGCTTTGACACAGTTAGACATAATGTTAAGAGTAACTATCTCATTCATAGTTATTCGAGAAAGGTAATGCATCACACAGGGTTGCATTTATTGCTTAAAAAACTGCAGTGTACAGTATATAAAACATTACATATTGAGCAATATACAATTTTTTAAAACAGTAATTTCCTAGTATGCACATACTGAAATTGAGCATAGCTAATTTAAGTATAAAATTGAATTAAGATTACTACATAGTCATTACTTTTGCCTTTTGATGATGAACACGTGTTTTTATTTACTTCTGGACACAAATAAACAAAACATTACCGAAGATGTAATAAGATAAATACCACTTGTGTGAAATTGTATTATTTACAGGCCATAGACTGCCTATTTAAATACTGCATATTTGGGTGGTGACATTATTTAAATGATGTTAATTAGCCTCACCTGGGCAAAGCTGCGATAATGAAACCCCATTCACTTCCAAATGGAGAGGCAGGTAAGTGCTGGCAACAGATCATCATTTCTTAATGCTCAAACAGGAATCTGCGATACTACAGTATGCCAGAATATTTATATCCAAGATATAATGGCTACAGCTTTGACCCTTACATATAAATATAAAACTATATGCATAACTTGTGTAACACATGGTAAGTTAATGCAAAACATTCTTGTCAGGGTCAGTGTACATCCTACCCTGCCCTTTGTGTCCCTTCCCCGTTTTGGCCAGTAGGCTTCGCTGGTCATCCCACTTTTCCCTGCTGTCTCTTAGCCCTTTTGCCTTCTGTGTGTTCTCCCCACTTCTCAGAATGCTGCATAACTCTATGGGTTGAGTGTGCGGTTTACAGACCGTAAACCCTCGCATCATTCGTTTGAGGCTGGCCTCTGGCCATCTGTTATTTATGTATTATTCTTTTTTTCTTATGTGTTTGGTATCGTGTATCTCTGTCTTTTGCTTTTTGCGTTTCCTGTGCCTTTGTTGATTGGTTGAATTATTGATTGTCCTCACCTGCTCCTCGTTGACCTTCTTCCTGTATAGCCACACCCGCCCTCGTTATTCGCTATGACCATTGTATTTAAGTGCCCGCCCTCACTCCATTTTTCAGTGTTGTTACTCTGCACCTAGTTTGGTTCCCTGTGTTGCCTGGTTACCTCCGTAGGTTTATTTATGGTTCTGTTAGCTGTGTGTTCCCTTGTTTAGTATTTGACCCCTTCATTTTGTGGTCTTCCCCAGTGTGTTCAGCTCAGTTTCATTGATAAACCCTTGTTGTCTCAGAGCCCATCAGTGGATCACCAGTTCCTTTCCGCCTGCTCCAGGCTGCGCCATGACAGTTGCACTTCTGGTCATTGAATAGTCTCATTAGGTTCTTGCTTCATTGGAAGATGTTATGAGGCTCCTGCTCCAAAACTGCCTACACCTGGGGGAAACGTAAACACATATGGCAAAGCATGATATGCCTCAAGCAAACAGGCTACATCGATGCTGCGTCATGTTCTTTTATTAAATCAATGATTTTGAGTATGTGTAATGTTGTGAAAAAAGCTTTTACTTTTCCCCTACAGGTGAGGAGGCACTGACCATGTACATGGACAAGAACAAGCTGGACAGGAGGATGGTGAATGCAACTCAGGGTGTGGAGGCCTTACATCAGCTCGCATCCTCCTATTTCATAGACAGGGATGTGACCATGAGAAAACTCCATGAGATACAGATTTCAACCAATGCTATTAAGGTCTGCATTTTTTGCTTCCTTGGGCGAGACATAATGTAATATGTAATTATGAGAGCATATTGATCAAGTTTGTCGGAGTGTGGCATTGTGAGGTCATTGTAAGAGCGCCGATGAGAGAAGTTTCAGCTGTGTCCCACGCTACTCTTAGCTAGAATCTTCCTGGAAACAATACGAGCTTCTTGGTTATATTATAGGTAATAGTGTCTTTAAACTGAAGAACTGTATTACAAACGTTTATCCATCCATCTTTCCATCTTCTGACTGCTTTTCTTGGCCAGAATTGATTTGGGAGGTTGACACTTACCATCATAAGAAACACTCGGGTACATCCTGGATGAAATGCCAGTCCAACACAGGGCACATACACACACTCATATTATGGATACTTCAGAGACACCGGTTAGCCAAACTGCATGTCAAAACTAGAGTATCCACGGAAACCTGCCTGACACAGGAAGAGCACACCCACCAACCCTAGAGGTGTGAGGGAACAGCCTGTAATTTTATTAGTAATTCAATAAAGCGTTCAGTAATAGCATAGTGAATTGTATAGTGATTAGTCCATTGAGCATTTACCTGTAGCATTATTGTAATTTCTGAAAAACTGATGTGAAAATGTTGCTATTGCCTGTCTGCAGCATAACCGCAGCTATAAGAATTCCCTTTAAAGTCAATCCTGACTTTAAATATCACAAGGTGGTTTGGGAGACTCATGCGTGATCCAATTAAATTTAGCCATGACAAAAAGAATCAGACCCGTAGACTGCAAATATCAAACTGCATTTAGTTATAATTCTGTAATAGAAACAGCTCAAGTTCACAAAACACATCTATCTTCAGACTAATGGGAACAGAGCATCCAGTCATCTGTGTACCGAGAGGAGAAACCCGCCCTGAACGTGTAATACTGTGATGTAGGACGTTCCAGATCACAAAATAGGAAACAAACAAACATATAAATCCAAAAAATAAACAAACAATAAATAAACAAATACATAAAATTAAGTCAGATCTGGTTCTTAAGTTTTCAGTCTTACTGTCACTAAAAGGAACGTAACAACCCGAAGGTTAGAGTTAATTTGATTTCAGTCACAGCCCTATTATCATACTCTGATAACACCCTGGTTTGACAGGTTTTACTGTGGTGCTGAAATGTATTGTTTAAGGCTGCTGTGAAAAAGCAGATGAAATATAAATTTCCCAAAAGGGGAAAGAAAACGGGACAAAAGTTATTAAAAAGGAAATTATGAAGTTAAGAATGAGATGATTAAGTGGAAAAAAAGTTAATAAAAATTATTACATCTGTCTCGGCCTGTCCGTGTGCTCCCTGGGATAGGTGCCAACCCCAGACCAGATAAGCAGTGGCTTATGGATTATGTATAGATGGACATATTGCAGAAGCTGGGAGTTTTGTATAAAGAGAAAGCGTCTTGTCATTTGCTGTACTGCACGGATGTCAAACTACAGTCAAGGAGAGCCGGAGCCCTGCATATTTTTGGGTTTCCCCTGATTTAATGCACCTGATTCAACTCCATGTGCTAATTACCACGCAGCTCTTGAGCTGAATCATTTGTGGTGGAACAGGGAAAGAACTAAGCTACACAGGGAAAGAGCTAAGCTACACAGGGCTCCAGCCCCCCAGGACTGCAGTTTGAGACCCCTGCTGTACTGGATCCTTACTTGCTGTGCCCCTGTGTTACACTGTTTTGTTGTAGTAACACTGGAATGATGCCCCCTTCCTTGCTCTTAGTTTATTTCCCTTAGAAACACCAAATAGCGTTTTTTTTGCTAATCATTTTCCTGTAAAAAGAGAATCCAACATAAAACTCTGGCCCATTCCAAGCCCTTTGTTTATATATGTTCAAGAAACCTGAACCTTTACAGTTGCCTGTTTTCTGCGACCTTTTAGATGTATTTATGCCCGATCCTACTGAAAGTGGAATAAAACAGAATACAGAACTGCCTAGTAAGAAAAGATATAAATTTCCTTTCTGAAACGGAATGTGACCTACAGTACAAATTGCAGCTTTGCAAATACATACAGTAGTAATGTTAATATCCATCAAATAAACAAAGATCCACTATGCAGGATATGTATACAGAGGCAACTTTATATTTAATCTGCATAACTTTTTCTCCTCCTCAGTTTCCAGAGTTTCTTTCCAGAAGTAATTCAAAAAAGAAATACTTTTTATAACAGTGAATTAAAGACATCCTTTTGACCTTTTTTGTAAACAGGAAAATGTAATTTTTTTTTTCACTTGATTAATGACACCAGCATTTACCATCCTTTCATTGGATAACCATACAGTGAGCAAGTATCTGAAGGTCACTCTCACAAAAATATTACATAATCTGAAAACACTGAGGTACCGCATTGTCTCAAGCACAACCCAACCCAAAAATTACAAAACAGCTCTGCTCGGAACGGAAGAACAAGAGAACTCCACAACACAAAAGTGTGAAAGGTTCTCTCATTTATCACTGCTGAATTTTTTGACTGAATTACGCTCCTGTCCTCCTTGGAAGACTGTTCAACACAAGCAAAGCACAAAATAGTAATATGGTGCCACATGTGTAGCTATTAATGCCTTGGCCAAAGCTGCACCTGGATCCCATAAATTCTGGAATGTCAGACTCTGGAGCTAGACAAAAAGCTCTGTCAGCTTTGCAATAGTCCTACTGCTCATTATATAACACGTTGGCTGTGTTCTATTATAACTCCAGCTCTCTGCAGTGGAGAGAATTCCATTTGTCATGCGCCCCCTGAATTCTTTAGAACTTAGCAACGCATGCAAATGCATATTGATGAGGCTTAACACTGAGCCAGCATTACAGCAGTATGTGTGTGACTGTAAAGTAATTAAAACATATCTTTATTCAAAATCATTGTTGATGTACTGATAAAATGAATGCCTTACAGTTCGTTGTATTATTTTTGAATGAACAGGCTTACACTCATGCTGCATCATACTAAAAGAAATCAGGGTTAAGGGAAAAGTTTTCAATAGTACTTATTGCGCTCTATGTGAGGACCTATTGTTTTCATCATGTAATATCCCACTTAGAACAGAATCATTGAATAAAATATCAATTCAGCAGAACAACCTGAATTAAAATACAAGCAAATACAAGAATGTAAATCCTTTGAGATTTTGGCAAGTCACCGTGATATTAACCATGCTTAGTATATCCGCATCCACACAAAATATCCTTTTAGAGTCACCTGCATAGAAAATATGAGTTTTGCATGAGCACTAAGCTGAAAAACTCATCACACGCTTACACTGTGTTGCTGAGCAATCTATCTGCTGCTGTCACGGTTATGTAGCACAATCATTTATTTCCAGCCTATGTGAATGTGACGCTTGGGGCAAGTGTGATTCAAACTGTCGCTTATCCCCTACGGACATTAGCTTAGAGGAAAAAAAGATGGCAGATCCTTCAGCTGGATTCAGTGTTCAAAGACATTCATAGGCTTCATTGGCATCTCAATATATAGGTAAAATTCTGTTGATTTCTCTCTAAGAATTTGAACTCGCCTTGAATATTGTTAGAAATATATTAAAGAAAATGTAAATTAAGGTATTTCAAAGTGAATTGTGCAGAATATATTTTAAGAAATGTGATTGAGTAACAAAAGACATAAAGTAACTATACGATGAGTTACGTGTTACATAAGGGAAAAATCTAAGAAAACTTGGTGTAATGCAGCCCAATATAAAGTGGAGGACCACTAACAAGTTAGAGTTGATTATTTTCATGTAACGACACACCTTAAAGTGGTATATCCCTCTTATACCATGGTTAATAGACAAAAAATAAGAATAGAATAGAATAGAATAGAATAGAATAGAATAACCTAAAATAGTCAGGGTTAATTTTTCAAAAGAAAGTTATTTCATTTAGAATTTAACAATGTTCCAGTATGCTGTTAAAAATATAGACCTTATAAGGATAAGATTCCTGCTCAGGCTAGTCACTGGAAGTGGCACATCAGTTAAGTTACCATAGAAACTGTCAACAGACAGGAAAATAATCCAGATAAGACTTGCTGCTTATTTCTGAGTAAAATGTCACAAGGATATTTATATTTACATGTTTAATAAAATACTAAATTGCATTAATATAGAACAGTTAATAGGCTGCTGGAGTTACCTGTGTGGTTACATGAAAATAATCGGCATCCACGTGACATCTCTGGACCAATAAGAAAATAATGTTCAAAGTGTGCATATCTCTTTACCTGGAAAATAAAAGACTATCACGTATATATTAATAATTATAACTTGGCCATTATGTTTTTTGGAATTATATTTGCAATGCAAAACATAAAAGATTACTGTAAATATATATTGCACATTCTTTGTTTTTATTTAATGTTGACATATTGAAAATTGACCTTTTAATTGAGAGTATTCAGAATCGTGTTATTCACAAGCCACTGAGAATCTGCATTACCAAATTAGGCCTAAACGCCACCGTGCTCATAAATGCCTGTTTAATATTACTCAGGTTTAAAATATGGAATTTTTCTACTTGCATTACAAACTCATTCTTATCTTGACAAAGCTTGCTTGTGACCAGTGCATTTCTACGCAATGGTGGTTGCGAGATGGATGATCGGAAGGAAGGGAAATACCTTATTTATTTACATGACTATGGCTTATTTTTGTGGTGTAACCTTACTATTATTGTGGTGTAACCTTACTATTATATAAATTCAGGGATAAATCTTTGTAAATACATGTAAAATATCTATACGGGATACAGTATTTAGTGGTATCCTGTTTTCATTCATAATTTGTGCTCAAGTGAGACAGATATAAAGCAATGCATGAAAAGGAACAAAAAAATGAGTAAGGCCATCTCCTGTGTGTCCCTCCCAGGTCACAGAGACACGCACAGGCCCGCTGGGATGCAGCAGCTATGACAACCTGGACTCTGTCAGCTCCGTCCTCCTGCAGAGCCTAGAGAGCAAGCTACACTTGCAAGGTAACTTGGATCACTGCTGCAGTTCTGATAGCTAGTACTCACATTAGCGGGTGGAGCAGAACCGGTTTGCTGCATGAGCCAGGCCCCTTCTCTGCATTTATATAGTCTACTCACCCCCTTCTTGATCAATGTCGAACTGTGGTTAGAACATGCATGCATGATACATGCAATTACAATTCTTTCAATAGACCTCTGAGGCATAGCAAAACTTAGCTATACAGCAAATTGACCACGCCATGATAATTATGATATTAGTCACATTGACAGTGGGTCACATTATTTAATTGCTATATTTCCTTT
Source organism: Mormyrus proboscirostris (assembly GCA_026779585.1). Taxonomy (NCBI): domain Eukaryota; kingdom Metazoa; phylum Chordata; class Actinopteri; order Osteoglossiformes; family Mormyridae; genus Mormyrus; species Mormyrus proboscirostris. The sequence goes on along the minus strand of JAODKF010000046.1, from coordinate 17,977,770 downwards.
CCCTTTATTGGATAATGATCTGGCAAACACTGTGAACTACAGAGCCATCCATTATTTTTCTGTGTAGCTATAGCAAAAAATGCAAAACAAGTGTATAGCTATCACAAACTAACCAAAGAAAGAGCACTAAAGTAGCATTTGTGTGCGTGCAAAAACATTACCAAAACTGCTGAATAATGTGACATGCAGAAAATATTTACTCTTGTGCATATTTATACAGCACCTCCTTCAAACTAACTGCATGCATTAGATACCCTCTGTTCATACTTTATACCTGCACTGGAATTGTCTCATAATCAGCTGGCCACTCCTGGCTCACTCATGTTCCTCAGTCTGTAAACATATGTGTCAAGCATTTGTTGTCATGGTTATGGAATGTTTTATTGAAGCATTGTACAACTGTATCTGTGTGCATCATATTGTTAAAATGAATTTAGGAGCCTGATGCGGCAAATTCCACAAACAAACAAGTAGTAAACAGGACAAAAGTTGAAACATATTTCAAATCATGGTTTATCCTCAAATAAAGTCACAGTTCTGGTGCATCAAATTTTAAGTATTGCTACTCAAATGAGGGAAATTATCCTTTCACTCAACTCCTACTATGCTGAAGTGACAATATCAATATAGTATAGCAAAGTAAAACAATGGCATAATGACAATGAAAAAATGACTCATTTATGATTGTTAGGTGAATCATACAGCAACACATCAGTTAAGAAAACCATGCAGTTTATAAGAAAGCCCACAAAGTGGCTAGAACAGCAGACAGACTTTTCCTGAAAAACATCCTTCCAATGATATTTATTTTCATTTTATTTGGGGAGTGGAAAAGAAGTAATTTATAAGGGATGTAGCACACAATGACGACAGAATATGCGTGCAATTACATGTTATTAAGTGCATGTTTGTAATCTTGCACCTACTATTTTTCACGAGGCACTTGCTTATTTGCCTGCCTTCTACTATATTTTTTGTAGCAATCTGTTATAAAATTTTACTTAATATAATGATCCGCAGCTTTGAATGTTTTGCTGACAAAAAAAATTATAATAATGGAATAAGCCATCCATTTATCTTCTAACCGCTTATCTTTGTCAGGAGTAATGAAATGATAATTAAATGTTTATATTACAAGACTAATGGAAATATAACCACCTGGTAGCTATAATACCTTTTTGCACAATAACTTTTATTCATGAAAATGTTTAACATTGCCTGTTTTGTGCAAAATTAAGGCCAATATGATACATCAAAAACATTTATGTTACACTCAGCCACATTCAACACTTGTAAAAAATGCATCACAGACTGAATATTGTGTAGATTGCTATTTGGCATTTAAGGACCAAGTGTTTGTTCAACATATCAGGAAATTGTGCATATAAAGGACATTATCCGGTGAATTTTAAGGATATCATGATTACCGTCCTTCAGATATTTTCACACTGCAAACACTGTTTCATACTTGTTTACATCTACCCTTTGGGAGACAAAAGAAACATGAATGACACTTGCATTTTTGTTCAGAAGACAAGGTCAATGGAGGTGAGATAGACCATTAGCACCCCAGCAGTGCAGTTCAAGACCCCAAAGTGAAATCCTGATTTTGTATTCTCTCTCTGGGGCACTCCATGGGAATATCGTATTCTACTAGGTGGGTGTCAAATAGTGACTTAGGAGAGAACTGGGTTATCACTGGCAAGGGGTTAGAGAAAGATTTATGGTTTCCTTTAGCCAAAAGATCATGAGGGACATGGATGTTACACAATGCAGACCATATAAAGCTTTACGGGGAGAGCTCTTGTGGTTTCACTGGTTTCTACTTGCTTATGGATTCTTCCATACTCCAATCAGTGGTAATTTTGTTAACGAAAATTTTTTGTCATCATTATTGTCAACGATCTTTATTTTCAGACTAAAATGAGACAACTAAATAAAAATGTTTTCGCAACGCCTAAGACCATGACGAAGTGTATTGACAATTTCGTAAACAAATAAAAATGAGACGAAAATGTTTGCCAGAGACGAGATCCAGTGAGAACTAATGTAGTTCACATAAGGCAGGGATCAGTTAGAGGAAATTTCTTGAAGCAAAGGTCCGGAAGATCACAATGTCTAGCTATTTAGTGTGATATATATATTTAAGTAGCCTATTAGTTGTATGAACATATACTAAATAAAGGTAGGGCTGCATTTCAAAATAAGAGAAAATAAATACTTAAATGTGAAGACCAGACGATCGTGGCAAGACAGGCAGACGGGGAAGGCAGGCGAGACGAGGGAGGCAGGGTAGACGTGACAGGCAGGACGGGCAAGATGAGAAGGGCAAGCAAGACAAGTGGGGAAGGCACAAGACAAAGAGATGCTTGGTATGGCTCCAAATCATGGCAACAATACTTCGCACTGCTGCGAATTCGCTGGTACCCACGGCCACTCCTCGGGGCCCAACCCCTCCCAATCCATGAGATATTAGAGGGTCCTGGCCCAGCAGCGAGAATCGAGAAGGGATCGTACCTGGTATACCTGGGACCCATTTTGCAGGGTATGCGGTGGTGTGACTGCCACATCCGTCGGGGGATGCACTGTGCTATACCACACGGGTTTGAGCAGCGAGGCATGAAAGGTGGGGCAAATACGGTGGATGCTTGGGAGCAGGAGGTGGAAAGTATCAGGGCCTACTTGTCAGGGGATTTTGAAGGGTCCTATAAAACGGGTGGACAACTTACGGCATGAAGGGAGTTTCAGGTTACGTCTCAACAGCCACACTCGTTGTCCAACTCAATATCGGGGAGCCATTCGTCGTCACTTGTCCGCTTGAGCTTTCCGCCTTGAACCCTGATTGGAGAGAGCTTGTTGGGTCCTTTGCCAGACCTTTTTGGCCCTCTGGTACCAGTCCTCCATCAGGGGAACATTATTGGCAGTGGAGCCCCATGGAAAGAGCGGGGCTGGTATCCTAAAACACACTGGAATGGGGACAGATGCATGATGGGGCTTACCCTAGCATTCAGAACGTATTCGGCCCAAAGAAGGTGATTAGCGCATTCCGCTGGTTTGTCCTTGCAGAGTAATCTCAGGGCTTGAGAAACCTCCTGATTGGTTCATTCTGCAAGGCCGTTAGACTGTGGGTGATACGCCGATGTTAGGCTGAGAGAAACATTCGGTTTAGCACAGTAAGCTCTGAACACCTGGGACATAAACTGTGGGCCTCTTCTGGGATACCATAGTACCGGAATACCCAGGTGATCAGAATGTCCGCTAACTCCACAGCTCCTGGGAGTTTGGCCAGCAGAATGAGATGACACATTTTAGAGAACCAATCTACTACAATAAGGATGACCGTGTTACCCCGAAGGGTGGTAAATCCGTGATGAAGTCCATCACCACATGGGACCAGGGACGAGAAGGAATGGGTAGCGGGTGTAGAAAACCAGCGGGAAGCAGGTGGGAAGATTTTAGTTGAGAGCATTCTGAGCAGGAGGCTACGTACCTGTCCACCTCGACCCTCCAACTGGGCCACCAGAACTTTCTTGCTAATGACCGCTGCTCGTGGAACTTCCAGGGTGTCATGTGCTGCGAGAGGTATGTACCCATCAAATAACATTGGAGCGGTGAATGGTAGGCACATACCACTTACCTGAGGGACACCCCGCTGGAGGGGTTTTACGTTCATTGGTGGCTTGGAGGACTTCTTCCAGGGACTAAGTGATGGAAGTGGTGAAACCAGCTGGAGCCAACACAGGCTCCTCTCTATCCCTGATCTTGGGTGGCTCATACTGTCTGGACAGGGCATCAGCTTTAATATTCTTTTTCCCCGAGATGTAAGTGACCCTGAAATGAAACCGAGCGAAGAACAGCAAGCTTCTCGAGGATTCAACCGCTTTGCGTTTTGCAGATATTCAAGATTCCGATGGTCTGTGAAATTTTGGAATGGAAAGTGAGCCCCCTCCAGCTAATGCCTCCATTCCTCTAAGGCGAGCTTAATGGCCAGGAGTTCCCGATCTCCTACATCGTAATTACGTTCTGCAGGGGTTAACTTCTTGGAGAAGTACGCGGAAGGATGGTCGGCGACCAGTCACGTGGTCCCTCTGGATAAGGACTGCTCCCACGCCTGCTTCTGAGGCATTCACCTCTACCTCAAAGGGATGTTCCGGATGTGGTTGTCTGAGGACTGGCGCACTGGAATTCCACTGGAAGACTGGAATTCTATGTACTAATGTGAGAACTTGATTATGACCTTGTCCCATATGATTTTGTGAGAGGTTTAATGCACTGTCTGCTCCTCACTTCAATCTTCTGCTGGATCTTTTTACTGTATGTATCAACTGATAAGTCAGAATGTTTGATAAATATTTCCTATTTATATAGGAAATATTTTGTTTGGAATAACAAAAATATTTAACAAAAAACAGTAGTATAGGTACTCACCAATTATGAATATAGATTTAACATAATTATGATTATGAATTACCTGTGCAGTATGGTGAAAATATGAAAATGTTATGTATTGCCGGGGTACGGAGCGGGGAAGCAGGGACAGGATGCAAGGAATCGGGGGACACAGGGTTTAATCAAAAGCAGGACAGCGGAACAGGCAGCAAACTCAAAATCATGTTAATAACTGGACTTGGGAAACATACTTAAATGCAGACTTAAATACACTGGACTAATGGATGACATCCCACCACCTCAAGCTAAACCCCTATAAGACTGAACTGCTGTACATCAAAGGCAATGCATCACCAACTCTTGACCTTACCATTTCCTTTGAAAACTCTCTTATAGTCCCCTCAAAAACAGTAAGGAATCTCAGTGTCATTCTGGATGACGAATTTTCATTCTTGACACACATTAACAACCTGTCCAGGTCCTGCAGATACCTTCTCTACAACATTAGAAGGATTTATCCCTTTCTCACGGCAGATGCTACTCAGCTACTCATCCAATCTTTGGTCATCTCCAAGTTAGACTACTGCAACTTCCTTACTTTCATTGAAGGCTACAAGGTCACTTTAGCTGATCCACAATGCAGCTGCAAGACTCATCTTTAATGTTTATAGATTCTCGCACATCACATCTCTTCTATGGACCCTGCACTGGCTCCCTATGGCTTCCTGCATGAAGTTCAAATCCTTAACACTTGCCTTTAATGCCAAGACTAGAACAGCTCCTCCTTACTTGGCAACATTGATCAAGAATCGTGTCAGTTCTCATCCTCTTAGAGCATCAAGCGCTGCTCGTCTCGAACCACAAACACTTAAGAGAGGATGACATGCATCAAGACATTGGGCAATGTTGGCTCCTCAGTGGTGGAACGACCTTCCTTTTGCCATAAAAATGGCCAAGTCCCTTCCTGTCTACAAGCGTTGTCTGAAGACATACCTCTTCAAGGAGTACCTTGGAGACTAATACCACCCTTACTGTCCACTCTCTCCATTAAAAAAAAAATCTACTAACAATCCTTGCCTGTGCTCTCTTCTTTTCCTAACAAGATTTTTTATACAACCTTCTTAGTGGTAATTTTATCTTGATAGTTGTTCATTTTAGGTCTAGCTTATAGTTTGAATAGCAGTCATGTACTACAAAGCACGGGTTGTAAGTCGTTCTGGAAAAGAGCATCTGCTAAGTGCTGTAAATGTAAATGTAATGACAGCAACTCGAAACAGCTGATCACAAGGGGATTCCACATGAGGTCATGAAGTGGCACACGGGAGGATCGGACGAGCGGGTCATGATCCTTCCAAATGCCTAAGGAATAAACTTTGTGAATCTTGTAAATGTTGTGAAAGTGCACAGACACAACACCGATGAGTATAGATAATGGATAGTGTATATTGCCCATTGATGTGACAGGTGAAAATTCTGAAGGCGCTGCGGAACCTGAAATATGAACCTATTTCAAAGATATTTTGCACGTTTAATAATGAGGTCCAGTGACAACTTTTCCACACTTTTGGAAATTGCTATTGGAAATTTAGATTTTTTTCACCCCACCCTAGTGGTTGTGCAGGCAGGGTCAAATGCCGGGAGATCAGGAACAAGCGGCAAGCAAGAGTCAGGATCCGGGTCCGTGGTCGGGGTTGCTGCTAAGAGGGTTGATCACCGGGGAATCCAAATACACAGACAGGGCACACAGGAAACAAGGAGGAGGTACCGGGCAGGAAGGAGGTTGAACGAAGCTAGACGGGAGACAGGGAAATTAACACTCATTATGTCTCTATACATGAACAACACCTTGCGCCGGGGTGCGGTTATTGTCGTGCTTTTATCCAATGTGGTTACTGGGTATTGGTCGGGGGCAGCTGCTTCCCATTGCCGGTCAGCTGACGGGACTTGACACGTAAAAGCATGAGAACTCATAAATTACTACGAAAATTAAACATAAAGACTTCTGTAGGGTTTTTTTGAGGATTTTGCATATGTGCGAAAAATCATCGCAGATGCAAATAAGTTTGTTACCAATGAAATTTTTGCGGATCTGTGATTTCGTGAAGCGCGAATGCAGGAAGACTTACTGTAATTGAGTAACACTGGAATGCTGATACTGTGGTAGGTGACCTACAGGGATGTTGTTTGGCACCAGCCCAACATCATTCGCAACTGATGTGATATACTGTAGATAACTCATTACATTTCAACCAGATAATGGCTGAAAACACACATGACTGAACTCGGAGAAGAAGGATAAGTTTGGTTATTATTTTATAGCTATAGTTGTAAGAGTATGTGTCTCTCTGGCATCTAATTTGTATCTAGAAGTCTTATTCTTTTGTCCCATTTCCTTGTTATTGAATAAAAAATGCTAAATAAACACAATGGACTGTTACCATGATATTTGACATATGATCACTTAGGAGCTGTATGTGCTGTAATTTTTTAAGTACCATATTCATACTGACATACAGTGGTGACACTGCTGCAGGGCAACGGGAATCCTTTGTGACGACGAATGCCTTCTTATTCCATGAATCTAGATAAAAGCTATGGTATGCAGACTCACACAGACAATAATGATTCACAAACTCATAAAAGCCGATAGTTTGAGTAGAATTGTAAATAGAAAATGTATGTGCATAGTACTGTATATTAAAAAGTGTGTACTCATGAGTTAGGTTAATGGTCAGTAAACCTTAGGTAAACAATACTTTTTTGTTAGCTTTGCATTTACACTGGAGCTGCATGATATATGAAAAAAATTACAAATATTATGATGTCATTTTTTTTTGACAATAAATATTGGGATATTTCTAAAGCGAAAAATAAGTTGAAAATTTATCTACTAATACAGTCTGTCAAATAAATTGGTGGTTTTTCCATGAGTTGTGCTGACACAAAACATTACTGACACTTGCTTTGCTCAGTCTCATCTATTTTGAATGCAAAATATTTCCATAATGCAGAAAGCAGTCTTTTGGTGATCAAGGACCTGTATAACACTAGATTTTTAGGTTAGCAAGATTACTTGTTGGATTTTAGGTAGTCTAGAAAAGTTTTCGAGCTAACCAACAAACCTTGCTTTGTGATACAGACCCTGTTTTTTTATTATTATTTTGCTTTTCTCCTGAATAACAGTAGAAATCTTAATGATGTGATCATTGAAATACCTTTTCTTAGTAAGATCAACTCAAAATATCAGGTACAAACAGCTTAAGGTTTAGTTAGCATGACAAAGGTTTTTGAGAAAGGTGAGTGAACAGTATTAATGTGAGTTCTATGAGCAATTAGTTTTTAGTTCAGTTCAATTAAAATTGACTTGAGTTGAATTTTCTTTAAGAAAAATGCATGCAAAATGTTGCGTTAAATTTTTAAGTAATGCCAGCACAATATTTTTTCCAGTGTATACAATACCTCTCTCTTTGATAAATTTCTTGTATTTCTGATCTTCAACTTGCCCCAAATGATGAGGGTCTTTCTATCTACATAAATCAAAGACTGTAGATGTGCCAACTGGGCAACAACAAATGACAAGTCAGTATTCCTTCAAAGATCAGACAAAAAAAACGGAGAACTTTCTTGGTCCCAACAGAGAAGAGAAGCATGTGACACGGGCAAGCGAAACAAGTATTCTTTTTGTGTTCTCTTTTCAGAAATACATTAGGGGCTGGACAACACAACATAAAAGCTCCCCAAAAAAACAGCCAGTACATCAAGGAGAACAGAAGCCAAACAATCCCTTGCTGTGTGGACAGGGAACAAACATGTAAACAAACGACAGTGCAACCCTGCTCTCTGGCACATAAGGGGCTAAAATAAACAGATTACTCATTTATATCAATTCTGGGAATAAGGGGTAGATAAAGCGACTTAGCCTAGATACTTACGATGCCTGTATTTTCCTCCTGAGATGCATGCTGGCCTTACATCACCACTCATAATACTAAATGAAACAGCATGGCCAGCTGGTAGCTTCCATAATCCCTTCACATTTTATGTTTTTATTCAGCTTGCATTAATAATATTCCTCTATTGTTGTTGTACCCTATCAGTGTACAGCCTGTACAGTACAGTCTACAGTTCTTGAACAATATTTGAGTTCCTCAGAAAAAACAGTGTACCTATCCAATAACCTGATGGGGGAGGGGGTGACCTGGTTCATTCCTAACTTTGTGACTTCTACTGTCTAGTTGGCTTCTACATCTTTGCATCATTGCATCTCATGTCTCATTCTCCTCATTAATAAACATCTTGGCAGACAGAGCTACTGTTCTGTGACACGTGACCCCCATCTTTATCATCCCTGCAATCAGCTCTGTAACTACCCCTATCCCC
>JAODKF010000046.1:17948000-17968901 GCA_026779585.1 Mormyrus proboscirostris | reverse complement strand
CCGCCCGGCCATCACCCCCGTCACCACCCCCACCCCCCCCCCCCCCTCCACCCCCGGTGGCAAGATAGGTGTTAATATGATTATACATGGTGTTGTGTCCTATGCATCTGCTTACTCTGTGAAACCAATGCAAGTGTGCGGTTCTGTGCCAGCACTGTAATGCGATGATTAGATGTGTTAACAAAGACAGCACCCATCATCCTAACATTTCTATATATACCCAGACATTAATATATTAAACTGCTTAATATGAAGGAGTTTTAGAACAAAAAAAAACATTTCTTCTTGTGACACTTCCTGGAGCCCTGTGACAGAATTTTTTCCACTGGCTGAATTTATCACTGACAACGTCTGTGGGACTATTAGCATTCTCTGACCCGTGAATGTATACTTTCCTTTATTTTATTGATTTCAGTTATGGTTTAGTCATTTAACAGCCGTACTGCTTACTGTTTTGTTTCAGTGATAGCTGCCCTTTTATCCACAGGAACCTTTTTGCTCATCTTGTCAATCGCAGCATTATAGCAATTCAGAGTTATGCAAACATGCATCGCTGATATTATAAAGTGGGCCATCACTTGGAGTACGTAGATTTATAATCACTAATGCCAGTGTCGACCAATAGGCCAAGGACAGTGGGGCATACAGGCAGCAATGAGGGGGTGTGAGGATTGTTAACTACTGCCCCATGCAGGATAAGTGCACAGGAAAGAGTATCACTGGCAAGATGAGTGCAGTGGCAGTGTGACACAAGTGTGCAGCCGAATGGAAGATCAGTGTCCGGAAATGTATGGTAGTCCTACAGTAATGATTGTGCCCACCTGGGGGAAACCAGTAATCTCCAGGGCAGAAAAGTGTTGTTCTGTGAGGGTACAGGAGAGGTCACCTCCCTGGGAAGGGGAAATCTGGATCAGAAGTGTGGGAGCAGGTTTAAGCTTTCCATTCAGTAGTCCCCACCCTGTTCATCCTGAACTTTCTGCTCCATGCTGTAAACATCCGGGTTGGACACTTCCTGTAAGGAACAGGAGGTAGAATAAGCCACCAGGGACAAAGAGGGTGGGGACTACCCAGCCGCACCTTCTCTGCCAAAGCTCTCTATATAGACCATACTTCAATCCTGAAATCTTCATCCTAATTCTATTTGTGAAGTTCTCTGCTTTAAGGTGTTTGCATGTGAGAATCGCTATTGGTACACTTAGGTGCTGGCAGTTTTGTAGTTATTTTTTGTATTTTTAATTGGGCTAAGCTGCCTGGCTTGTAAGTCATTACCAAAAATAATAATAATAAAAAAAAAACTTTAACAGCTGCCATAGTAGTAAATGGAAGTGTGTCTGCATGTGTATATTCATAATGCAAAACAGCAATCCAAAATCAATTGGGATATCTGACCATTTTGTTATTGAATTTAAATCTGTGATTTGCACTGGATTGAAAACATATATCTGCGAGAAATTACTGAAATAACAGAGGCATAAGAGAAGTCTATGTTATTTAATTTGCCGCTGTTGTATTGTTTCACTGCTTTTAAACTATAGACAGTTCAGCACCTCCATTTTTCCTGTTAAATCTGTTCATTCAAACAACATGCAATTTCCACCAACCTTTTGGATAGCAGCCTTCAGCCTACATGCAGGAGCAATTGTCAAGTGTAATTTTCAGCTGTTAGAATAATTAACATCCTGATTTTTTAGGAAGTTCTTGTGAACAATTATGGTCTTCAGATGCCTGCTAGTACTCTCTCTGTAACTCACACTCCCACACAAATGTCAGATGGATCAGAATTTCATTGTATGCACAAACCCTGGAAACACATTCATCAGAAAGTTACTATCCAAACTTCTTTGGTAGTACACATATGTAATTGCCACAGTTATAACACAATATAAAATTTTAAATTGTATTAAAATAAATTTGGAAAAAGGAATTACCTGAAACAAGAATATTTGAAGTTTTACTAAATAAGTATTTCAAATTAAAATATTTCACTAAAAATACCATTCATATTCTTACAAGGGAAGAATCTTTATAAGTACACATATTGATAGTATTTCTTTGAGTGTATTTGGTATTAAGAAGGATATTGGACAAGGAGGCAAGGCAAGAAGGAATATACATATGCAATAAATAAAAGAGGTCTGGTAACATTTCGTTTGAAGAGGCACAAATAATGTAGTAGAACACTCTTATTTAATGTTTTAATTAACAGGAAACTGATCTCAAGTTCATTCATCAGTAATCTATCATGACATTTAATGTATTTCATGCAGTTACTATATTTGTCAATGATTTGTAATTGATTAGAACACTTGTATTTGCCCTTGAGTTTACAACTAAGTTACTTGTGCAAAGTGTTATCGGAGCTTGTTGTTCTTTAGAATTTTTTTCACCATCATTTGAAAACAGCTTAGAGGAAACATGGTAGTCATCTAGAATTCATGTGTCTTGGCTGTGTTAGTTTGTTCACAGTGCTGAGTGTTTTTATACAAACAGTTTTGGTTAAGCACCTCACTCAGGGCTGCCACAGTATGGCACTTTCTGGGATTGAACCAGCAACCATTCCCTTGGTTGTGAGTCTGTGTCGTTGACCACTTCAGCCTGTACAAGGTGGCACAAGGTTGGGGTACACCCAGGGTGTTAATCCATCTCGGGGCAACTTAAGAGATGAATGACAGGGTTAAATCCACTTATGAGGAAAACACACGAACTCCATACGCACACAGCAGATGTGGGATTTGAGACCCCAATGCAGGAAATGTCAGGCAACAGTGCAACTCACTGATCTGAATGCCACCCCTTTTTCTTTCATATTTACTCACATAAAAATCTTCATTTTCAATGCAGTTCCACTTGCTTATATATTTTTCTGTTCCCCTTTAATGATTGTAGTTTTTATCCATTCATTCATTCATTCATTTTTCAACCCGCTTTATTCTATTGGGTCGCGGGGGGTCCGGAGCCTATCCCGGAAGCAATGGGCACAAGGCAGGGAACGACCCTGGACAGGGGGCCAGCCCATCGCAGGGCACACTCACACACTGTTACCATTCACTCACACATGCACACCTATGGGCAATTTATTAACTCCAATTAGCCTCAGCATGTCTTTGGACTGTGGGGGGAAACCGGAGTACCTGGAGGAAACCCCACTATGACACAGGGAGAACATGCAAAATCCACACACATGTAACCCAGGCAGGTTACCCGGGTCTCAGAGGTGTGAGGCAACCATGTGCTAACCACGATACCACCATGTCGCCCCTGATTGTAGTTTTGCCAGTGTTTTATGTTTAGGGCAATCAGTTCCATTTTTCTTTTATTGTTTCAGAAAATAGTTTTTCAGGACACAGACCTTTTCTAGTTGATTATTAAATAGCCTTGCTTATATGAGGACTAGAATAATCATTGTATTCCCTAGGCATACCAGTCCCCTGCCAATGCCACTTATACTTTTTCATTAACATGATAACTCAAAAAGTATTTGATGGATCTTTTTTGCAGGCTTGGCAAATTTTATCAGTAGCATAGTCGATCGGTGAACTTTATCTTTGGGAAAATATAACGATCTTTGGGTATGTGGGTAGATTGTGAAGTTTATGCTTGGGCAGTATTTTCTAAATATTTTTGTTACTGAGTGGTATTTTCGTTCAGCAGAATTTATTGTGCATGAATCCCTAACTTGGTTAAATTTATTGTGGGGACAATTAAATTATGTCACTTAGCCCAAGTCCTAGTCAGAATGAACAGGTGGAGATATTAAGAAAAGTTACAAAAAGTTGGGCTTTTAATAAAAATTAATGGAGAGGTGGGGGGATTGTGTAGCATGGGCTAGGGCAAAATTATGGTAATATTTTCAGTTGGGTGGTATGGGAGGGAAAATTATTGGGTGGGGAGAAGATGTGACAGGGCCAAACAAATAATGCATTGTTGTCATTTTTTGTCAGCTTCTTTGCCATTTCTTTGCATGCTTGTTTTAATTATTCTAGTATCATAATAAATGTGTTTATTTCCAAAGTTAAAATGCTAACATAACTTTTTGGTCGTTTCCTACTGTTTTATTTTTTACAAGTTTGGGATCTGGTACATTATATAGATTTTAGGGAAAGAATGTTTCAAAATTTAGATCAGATGAATGTTATCACATTTCATTAATTCATAGAGATTTCAGTAATCCAGTGGTAACTGCTGGCCTAAGTATTCCATTTACACGCTTTAAAACACATGTTAATTTTAAACGAATATTGATGAAACGTTTCAAACGGGCAATGATGGAGCAGCAAAGTGGTATTTAGGAGTAAAAAAAAATAAAAAATTACAGATAAATACAGAATGCAATAATGGTGCAAATGGCAACAATGTGAGAATGTGCTGATGGTCACTGCAGTTAGTGCAGGGGTCTCCAAATGCCATCCTGGAGAGCTACCATCCAGTAGGTTTTCTATTCTACCTGGCTTTTGATGGCACTCCTGGCATTTACCTGAGAACAGGTGTTATCGACCATAATTGTGCACGAGAATTTCCTAAAAAATCAGGATGCTTTAAAACCTCAGTAATTAGGGTATTAAAAATGCAAGTAAACACCTAAATCAGGTTGTTTATTGTAAATGTAGAGATCTTACTTACTTCAAACTTTTTTCTGTTTATGACACTGTTCTCAAAACACAAAATGAGATTCTTTTTTTTATTATTATTCATAATCTATTTGGCAAATGGCTTTACAAGCAGAAGTTGGAAAACCTTGAAAAGTGCGCTTAATATCTGAAAAGATGCTTTAAGGTACTAGCCTTCAGCAAAAAACTAAATGTTGCAAAAGAAAAGAAATATTTTTTGCATGAGAACCCTTTGGAAGAAAATAAACCCAAGTTTCCTTCTATCAAATTCCCCATGAGACGTTAACTGGATAGTTAGACTTTAGCTGTGAATACTACGATTCTGTGTAATTTTGCTCACATTACTTACAAGGAAGGAATATTGGTCTCTATGCAAAATCTTTAATACAACCCTAATTTTAACGCACAATAAAAGTAGGCCTATATTCACAGAAATAGTATTTTGTCATCCTACATCTCATTTTGAAAATGTGAGCAGATTTGCAACATATTGTGTTTTGCATGCGTTTTCAGAATTTGTAAGTGCTTATCTTGTATTAGTTTATACATTCTGAAGAAAATAATTCATTTGTTGTTAATATTTTGTTCATATTTGAAGAATCACATCAGCAGTATAATTTCAAGGTTACAGTCTTCCAATGGTAATGTGTTTTAAATATCTGTTGCTTCTCTTTTTTGCCTGCACTTGGTCTTTATGCTTTTCATTCTACAAGGTAGATTTGCAAGGGGTGGGAAATGTCATTTTTATGCAAAATCAGTGAAGCCTATGCCTCACCTGAACTGAATGTCCTGTTCAAGTTTTACTGCATTTACTGCATTACTGAGTTAAAAAATGATTATTTTAAAAAATCTGTGTGAGTGAATAGAAATAATTACTCCTTTACTTAATCAAAGTTCATAAGGCATTCCATGGCAACACTGTGCATCCCAAGCAACAATCCCATTTGTCAGATAAAGACAGAAACTTTACCCTGTACAGGAGCATCTCTACATTTCTGGTGCATGGAAAAATAAAGCGAACTTAAAATATGTTAAAATATGTTCATTCTAAAAACAGCTCTTCTATAAGCCTTTGTTACATTAATCCTTTCAGATCTGCATTTTGTGCTATTAATGAAACAGGCAAAATGATGTTTACTACACCATTCTACTACTGCTATTACTACTCTACCATAGTGTGTGTGCGTGTGTGTGTCTGTGCGTGCGTGTGTGTGTATTGAGGGTTGCCAACTTTGGTGAGCTGGCTGGCATGAGATTCTCAATTCAAGACATGTCTGCACACTCATTTATGTGTATGTAACAGTTTTATTACTTTGCAAATGGTCTATAGGGTTTGCAAAGTATCCTGATGCTTTTGATATAGCTAATTTTAGGTTTGTAATGGAATAATATAGATCTACCATAAGATTTTTTTCATGAGTAAAAGTCAGGAAGCATGTGTATCTGTGTGTATACACAGACACACACACATACATACACATACACAAACTACTATTGCTATTGTCACTAAAGCAGAAGCAAATGCTGCAAATATCTTCCCTTCACAGTAAATAGGTGTGTTACAGTAAATTTGGCGAAAATAATGTTCTTAATATTATGAAATCAATAAAACAATTGAGATAAGCGGCAAAATTTAATTTAGCCTTTATTTGAAAAAAGGTAAGTGCTAATGCATTAAATCAAAAATTATGGCTCTGTCACAAATTATAATAAATGCAGCTCCTGGTGTCATTTTTGTAAGTCACTGGGAAACAGCATTGCAGCTAACTGCGTCTCTGCAGTTTCACACAAATCAAAATTTCATACATTAAGATAAATTATTATAGTCGTTAAAAGTGGTGAAGAGAAGGCATTAGACCATTGTGCTTGGGAATGCTATGTCTAGAGTCTTGCTCACGAATCAAATTTCACTGATTCAAAAACTTAATAGTACAAGCATTTACTGAATGAAAGAAAGGTAAGACTTCATGTTTTCTTCACCCTATTATAGCCTTTCCTGTAAATATGCAGTGGGTTCCTTTCGCTTCTAATCGAAGGGATTGTCCATTATTACAATTAGAACGCATGTGGCAGTTTTAAAGTCTATCCAGCTACATTAGCAAGAAGATATGCAATATTTTACCCTGATAGAAGGGTGTGGAATGTAAACCATTTCAAATTATTGTTATTGTTGCATTTTTTCTTAAAACTTTTACCAGAATGTTATATTAATATAATCTTCATTTAATGTAGAAATAAAGAACTATATTGGGTTCACAAACTTCTCCATCTACTATATACAGCACATTTGTATAACATTTTAAAATTTTCACAGAAAACATGATGTTGTTGCTCCGCATCATTTTGGTTGGTCAGATTCCAAAATATGGCTACATGACTGTTATTCGTTTGACACACTCATATATCTTGCTTCCAATAGGTCTCCAGGTAATTTTCCCTGAATATCTCCAAGAGAAGTTTGTGCAATCTGCACTCAGCTACATCATGTGTAACGGAGAAGGCAAGTACGTGTGCCGTGACAGCCAGTGCATCTGCCAGTGTGATGAAGAGTTCCCACAATGCAACTGCCCAATCACCGATATCCAGATCATGGAAAATTCCCTGCATGGATTGATGGATACATGGGCTAACACATATAAGGACTTTGAGAATTCAGGTAAGATTTTGGCAATCTTGGCCCAGACTTCCTAGTGTAAATGAAGGGAATTCTTTTTCAGAAATATCACTTTACTATGTATCTGTCCATATATATATATATATATATATAATAACAATTATTATTAGGTGCTGCGAAACTATTGTTGACTAATGTTTCCCCAGCATGTCTTTTGTCTTGCTATGTCTTCAAGTTTCCTAATGACACGCTTACATAGAATAATATAGGAGCTGCACAGAGCTTCGGTACCGAAGCTGTCTTTAAAATTAGGGCCATGCATGTAGATTTCTGTGAAAAACAGATGAGTCGAAATGGGACTGCACTTTTTCTCATAATATGATTGTTTTTTTGATGACTACATTATTCCACTGTAACTATATCTATCCTATATCTATATTGTACATACAAAGCATTGGGGAATTAGTGAAATATTCTGATTATTTCAAGTGAAAGAATAATTTTGTTTAAGACTTGTAAGCAATGATAATAATAATAATAATTATTATTATTATTATTATTATATTACTAGTAGTAGTAGTAGTAGTAGCAGCAGCATTACTAAAAATTACAATTTTATCAAGAAAAGGAGGAAAAGGTTTGTGGCAATGTTAAAATGACGTGTTAAACTGAAAAAATACTTTACACTTCATTATTATTCTCTGAATGTATAATGCTTTCATGTGGCAAACTGAGGCAAACTCAGGAAAGTCAGTCAAACTGCAAATGTAGGTACAACATGAAGGGGGAAAAAGTAAAAATTACAAAAATGTTGCATTCTGTAATATTCAGTATTCATATTGGACTTGTTTTATAAGAACAATTACAATTGTAAAAATACAAACAAAACAAACTGTTTAATTTCATTCTCCATTTAAATTAATTTTATTACATGGCAAGAATTAAAGATAAAGTGTAAATATAAAATAACTTTAATGGAATCATGCTTGAGTTGATATCATATTGCATTGAAAAAAACGTAGCATTTCAAACACATAAACCATACAAACCAACAATAGGTGATGGGTGCATTGTAATTCAGTGAACGCCGTGTGCTTTTTATATGATTCTGCAGCAAAGCACAGCATATAGAGTCTGTGTATGAAGTTTTTCTCAGGCCAATAAGTGGTTCGGCTTAGTTAAAGTCACAGCACTTCTGTTTTATAGGAAGGGCTCTTGCAGTTATTCATAAACTACAGCAGGCAGCTGTATCATGAAGCATGACTTTGCTCGGCAAACCTCAGGCGAGAAAAGTGAATTTCTGTTTCTTTCACTGAACCGACATACTGGGAATATAACTTTTTTTTTTATTGTCACTGTACTTAGAGCAGTAAAATGTCATTTAGAAGGTGCAAACTAAACTAAGCTAAACCCAGAACTTGATAGATAAGAATTTATTATGGGTTATGTCTGGATATATATAAGTGAAGCAAGCCAAGTGGCACCCCCTCATGTTTAATATAAATAGTTCCCCACCCACCAGATATACTGTATAAAGCCACAGCGTTTGATTTTAGTGGAGTAAAAGCAAAACATTTGCAAGTAGCAAAGGCATTTCCGTTGAGTTAACGATGTAATGTTTGCTTTCTTTTGTGGTTTATAGCAAAAAAAAACTCTCACACAATAACACAAATTCTACTTTACTATCCAATGTCAGTGCCCTGCCGAACTATGATATATAGAGAGTGAACTTCCCACTGCAGCACAACATACACATATCATCACCATTAAAAAATAGCCTCAGTATTTTACACTTTTAAAGAGATGCTTGCTTTACAACAGGAGCCATTGGATCACAAATTCTATAGATCCTTTGTAGTGTCTGCCCAGCTGACTCACTCTGTTCCTCTCTCTCCTGCTTTCCCAGATGAATTCAAGTCATTCCTGAAGAGGCTGCCTTCAACTCACTTCCTTTCTGTGAACAGTGTGCACCTGCTGTGGGGGAATGATTGGGACCTGCAGGCTCGCTATCGACAACTGCAGAGCGCACTGGAGGTGCAGCGTTTGAAGATCCAGCGTGCTGCGCGCAAGCTCTATGGCCTTAGCATCCGTTGTTACCATAACCCTAACCACCAGATGCCTCGAGAAAGGTGAGCTTCTAACAAGAGATATAGTCACAAAGCACATGTAACACACAATAACAGGATTGAATAACAGATATTTGGTATAATGGTAAGAATAAAACCTTTGAACTTATTAAAAAGCCACTGCACCTCAAATGCCTGTAAGGTTGTCCATGTCAAAAATGTCAATATTATTAACCAGACATTGTTTATATATACTGTACAAGGTCCTCAGCAGGGGCGTGTCTAGAACCATACTGCTGCACTAAAGCCCTGGATATTTTTCTGTTGTTCCGAATGGTGGGACCATGGCTTAGGTTAACATTACTATGACTTACTTTCCACGAATCTGATCAATTGGATGTTTGAGTCCGATCCTTGGCTATCCCCTGGCCGCCCCCACTATTCTCCATACCTCTGCACGGCTACTGTTCAGAGCTATAGCCGGGATTTTTAAAACATTGAGGTCAAAAGTGTTGACCTAGGTGTCCTCAATGGTAGATACAGGCATGCTGCCATTCAGTTGTCACATTTTGATTCTCAGCAGATGCACATACACACTCACCCCGACTATGTTCCGGTTTATTTTCAGGTTTTTCAAATACTTATTAGGGGATGAGAGGCAAAACTTTTGTTGACATTGTAGTCAACTCCATTCACCTAAGTGCACAGTTATTTAACTGTGTTGTAGTTAATCTGTACAAAGTGTGAGATCACCACCATTTGCAATCAGGCAGATCAGTCTACTAACATGTTAATATGTAAGAATAATAAACTGATAATTTTAAAGTTAACTTTTCCCCAAAATCAGTGCCGCGATGAACGTAGAACTGATGTGTTTTAAACGAAACAGATGGACAAAATTTATTAATTTTAAGTCTTGACTCATCAACATTGTTCTCTCCTAACCCTACAACCACCTCTGGTCCTTGATGAAATGTGATGGCTGAATTGCATTGCGGAAATGCAATGATCCAGGGCGAGTCAATCCTATAGGTGACAAAGTCGACTCCCTAGGTGGCCGACTTCTGAGAGGGCACCAACTTGACCGGCAATTTCATTCTGCCTCAGACAGGGGGAGCTGGTGATGCTTGCCTAGGACACCACGTTGGCTGGGACTGGTCCAGAAAGTATCAGTCTGCTTTCCGGGCATATTTATTCAGAACAGTTTGCATTTAGTAATGTATAGCTGGAATGTAGATGTGGGAATTTAGATAAGCATGAAATTTAATAAAAATGCAAAGTTGGTCAGGCTTCTAAAATCTGTATAGCCATTTCAAATTGTGTAGTCATTATCCAAATTACTGGTTTGGTGTTGTGGTTCTCCTAGAAATTCTAAGATTTCTAAATATGTCTCATTCTATACATTTCTTATAGTTTCCTCTGGTGACTTATAGGACTACAGTGAAATAAGGCCAGTGTTTATGTTGTAATTATAGTTTTTGATAATGAGCAGAACAAAAATTTGAAGGCTGCAGAAAGTTGTATAACACTGCTTTAGGAGGAGGTTGCATTGTAAAGGGAAAGTAACACCACTGTAAAGGGAAAGTAACACCACTGTAAAGGGAAAGTAACTCCAGCCATTCTGGGAATAGGGTTTGTCGTTACCTTGCATTGCAGGAGTAGTGTAATGACGCAATCTGAGAAGGGGAAAAAAACGAACAGATTTGTTTACAGAAGGAGACGCTGGTCACATCTGTTGAGTGCATTTTAAATGGCAGGCATTGCCTGCAGCAGCAGCAGGTGTACGACCCAGTATTCAATCCCAAGGCTGGCCATTAGCTAGGCTTTCCTTCTCTCTAGGGGCCAGCACTATGCCTGGAAGGTGAGAGGAAAGAATCAGGGTGCTTAGTGGAAATTCTTCGCACTACCGGTACCTACAGTAGATTGCCACATAATTATCCTGAGCAATCAGCCATTGTTTTTCAAAGCCTTGAGAGCACAAGTCAAGATTAGCGCATCTCTGGAACTGTATGGATTCAGGAGTAGATGTCAGATGTTGTGACAAACTGGCATGCCTGCTGTGGCAGTGTTCACAATAATGAAAATTATATCTATACCTAAAAAGTACTATGACAGAATGTTGTGTTGCATGGCTTTCTTGTCTTCTGGCTTGCTTCTCTGATTGTGGCTGGGTTTGTAATTGATCTGAAAAGAGTGCACAAAATTTAATAATAATAAATATTGGAGTTAATACTGTACAACATACATGCAGGCATTTGTTTTTTAACGAAGACCACCAGTCTTCATTAAATACAAAATACAAGCACCAGTATTTTGGTGCTTGTAGCATTAATTTGTTTCCTATTTTGAAATAAAATAACCTAATATCAAAGAAAAGTCATACATTGTAATAGTTCAAGCAGGAATTTTTTTAATTGACTTCATGTTGACCATCTAAAATGCAATTATGCACACAATCTGTGCCATCACCAAACCTGTTTGGGTATCACGGTTAGTGATGGGATAGATTATGACAGTGTGGTGATTTATTATAACATTATGATAGTATTGCTAGAATGCAGTCTGCATATAGTCATTCTCACATTTAGGGTCAGCAGTCTAGAGTTTTGTGGTATAATAGATAACATATAACTGCTTGCATGTATTAGAATTAGAAGAACATAGATAAGCTTCTTTTTATTACGAATAGTGTCGGCTGAAATGTTATGCATTTAAACATTCTGTGCATTCATAGTGCCACAAACCTAGAAACATTAACATATATAGCAATACTCAGAACTATATGGATATCTAATGGACACTTATATTCCCTTACATTGAAGTATAATTATGATCATAATAGGCATAACATATGCTTATACAAGTAAGCATCTTTCAATCATTCATAATAAAAAATAACACAATATGTATGATTTGTTGTTGTGCTGCTACACAGTACATATAAAATTTGTATTTAATTTAGAATTTATGCATTTATACAAATCGTGTGTTGTACTTAATGGATGCAGAATTTCATTTGTTTCTGTAATCTGTATGAACAAAAATGCGGAGAATTGAACAGTTTATGAAAGATGGAATTTAGCGATTCAGGCCGTGTCGTGTGTGATAATGAAGGGCTCTGCCTGTTTGAGGGCAGCCGGCTCCTTTCTGTGGCACGTCATTAATGATGCCAGTATCCACAGAAGCGAGTATCACGCCAATGATCGTCATAAAGGTTCATCACATATTAATGACCTTGATCGCAAACTCTCATTTTAATCGTAGATGGTAGATGTTAAACGGGAAAGATACATTTTATGTATTCACTGTGACTCTCACAAAAACCCCATCTTAAATATTGATGGATGAATCCAGTCTGTATTCTCTATAATGTATAACAATAAGAAAGATTTGTATGCGTTTGTTGACTAGTTTAAAAAATGGTAGCTACTGTAGTTTTCCTCAATTGCTTCTTCTGGAAGCAGTAAATATTTGTTAATAATGGCATATTATTCTCTTTTTTCTTGTTTTGTAGATCCCTTTTACAGTGGTTAAACATAGTTCAGTCCTTTCTATACTGTAATGAGAATGGATTCTGGGGGACTTTCTTGGAGAGCCAGCAGACCTGCGTGTGCCACACAGGGGTCAACCTTTGCCAAAGACCCATCCCCTGTGTCATCGGGGGAAACAACAGCTGCGCCATGTGCAGCCTGGCCAACATCTCGCAGTGCGGCTCCTGCAACAAGGGCTACAAGCTCTATCGCGGACGCTGCGAGCCGCAGAACGTGGACTCAGAACGCAGTGAACAGTTCATCAGCTTTGAGACAGACCTTGACTTTCAGGACCTGGAGTTGAAGTACCTGTTGCAGAAGATGGACTCACGGTTATATATACATACCACCTTCATCAGCAATGAAATCAGACTAGACACTTTCTTCGATCCGCGTTGGCGAAAGCGGATGTCCCTCACGCTGAAGAGCAACAAGAACAGGATGGACTATCTCCACACCATTATTGGGCTCTCCATGAAGATCTGCCAGGTCCGCAACAGCAGCATTGACCCAATGTTTTTTGTGTATGTCAACCCTTTCAGCGGAAGCCATTCAGAAGGTTGGAATATGCCTTTTGGGGAACATGGATATCCCCGTTGGGAGAAGGTACGGCTCCAGAATACGCAGTGTTTCAATTGGACTCTACGTCTGGGAAATCGCTGGAAAACCTTTTTTGAGACTGTACACATTTACTTGCGCAGTCGGACAAAGCTTTCTACCATTCTGCGCAATGACACTGGGCAGGGACCAGTTGACTTATCTGACCCCAACAAGAGGCAAATATACATCAAGATCTCAGATGTGCAGGTGTTTGGCTATAGCCTGCGGTTTAATGCAGACCTGCTCCGCAGCGCTGTCCAGCAGGTCAACCAGTCCTACACTCAGGGCACACAGTTCTACTCTTCATCTTCTGTCATGTTGCTACTCTTGGACATCAGAGACCGGATCAATCGCCTGGCACCACCTGTGGCCCCCAACAAGCCGCAGCTGGACCTCTTCTCCTGTATGCTAAAACATCGACTGAAGCTCAACAGTAGTGAAATGATCCGTGTCAATCATGCACTGGACATGTATAATACAGAAATTCTGAAACAGTCTGACCACCTGACAACCAAACTCTGTTAAAGAAAAAGTTAATTATATAAACAGAGAAATAAACATGAAAATATCTTTAATTTTAATTGAGGAGTACTTTTTAAAATGTGCTTTCCTCTTTTTCATGTAAAAAATAAAATTTGTAAATGTAATTATTTGACAATACTAAAAATAGCTGGGGAATTAAGAAAAGAAATCATTTAGCAGTGTAATATAATTCTTGAGCATGTCTGTTATTTCCAAAAATGGATATAAAGGACAAATTAAACATCTGGTGAATAAGAGGCCTTGAATTTATGTTTATTTAATGAGTTAAATCTTTTTTAAGTGTTCTTAACTCAAAGAAGAAATTATATATTTTAGGGACACTATTTCATGAGTATACATTCTTAAAGGGGAATTACACCAACTTTTAATAATGTGATTCTTCCTTGCTAGCAACTAAATGCTCATAGTATGAGAATCACTTGTTTAAGTTTTTCCTAAAGTGGGCATCACAATGAGAAGTTTCATACAATTTCCTGGGAGAATTTTTATTATTTTCCATTTTATGCACTAACTTTTTATAGCTCCCAGGATTAATGGGAAACAATATTTTGAACTAGAAATTGTTGGGGGAGCTAATATAATGTAAATATCATATCATGCCATATCTTATCATAAAGTAATATAAATGCAACATAGATTATTCTGACTATAAAATAAATGGATACACTGATTTACAGAAGATCGTTTGCTATACATAACCCAGGTCTTACTAAGGAAGTCTTACAATGTACACAATGCTTAATTATTTTCTGTCCATTGAGGAAAAGCTAAAATGCAAATGGCAGTGAAAAATATTTTTGCTGTGTAAAGTCATTTGGGTATGTAGAGCATCACCTGCTGAAATTCTCCTTTACTATGAAGAGGTTTAAGGGTGTAACAGATTTTAAACAAGTTAACATTTTGTTTATATTTTAATTTCTTGGGTGTGCTATTCACACTAAGCCTTCATTGAACAGGTCAGTTTTCTGAAAGCTGATAATATACAATTAAACGTATAATGGCACCCTTTCCCCGTTTAATCCCCTTGCATGTTCCAGTTGTGGTGTTACTATGTTACTTTGTCACAAATATGCAGTATTTACAGTTGTAACTCTGAAAATATCCAATTACTGTATCTGTAATATTGGGCCCAGACAATAAAGTCATTTCATTGCCAGTTTACTTGGGCTAACACAACTCATCCAAATGAGCAAACATATGGTTCAGCCTTTAAAATCAAATCTTTCAAAACCATATTCAAACAGCTCTCTTGGTTGCTAATCTACAAATGACTATTTTGCTTTGAGATTATTCTAGTAGTGTAGCTTGCTAACAAGTATCCGTGATTCTAAAATTGATATTCATGAGAGGTTTTGTACGGTTAGAGCAAAACTAATTAAAAAAGAATGTATTACAGCATTTGCATTATAAAGATTTTATGCATTAGTTACCTAAAATCTTTGGTTATGGATCACAAAATACAATTTTTTGTAGTGTTACCCACCAGATTTCATCATCCAAACATGAATTGCTTAACAATTAATAGAACAAAAAAGATTGTTGAAGAAATGTTTGAATTACTGCATAGTCCTGCGTATGAGACTGAATAATTCTAGTTGGCCAGCAAATTCAAATTCAATGTTTTTTCAGAGACTGGGTTCATGCGGTACTATGGCCTGAATCTTGACAATGAAGGTTACTCTTTCATCGCGTTATCATACACCATACAAATATGAGTTACTAGACAATTAATAGAAAAGAAAAAAAATTCTGTCAATGATTGCTCAAAATAATACCTTCTCTTGAAGTGTGAACGCAAAACACATATCGAAGCTACAATAGAAGACTATTCTACCTTGCAAATAACCTACAACTGATGTCAGTTGCAAAATGGGAAGTACCTGAAGAATTGTTGTTATTAAGGCATTTATTGATCAGGCATGTAGCCACATACTGTAATAACATTACAGGTTTGAGGCCCCCCCAAAATTTGTTCAGTCCCAACTAGGCACATGGTTAAGTAGTAAGAGTAAGTGGGTGAACCCCACCAAAAATTTTCACTGGCTTTTCAGCTGGCAAAATCTACTATAGTTGACGCCCCCACCAGAGAAACCTATGGAGAGGGACCCTGGACACTCTACCCCATAGTCAGCAAATCAACCATGGGGGACCCATCTGTAGAGTTTCTAGACCCCCCCAAAAAAATATTTTTGCCTACAGGACTGCGGGTGATGAAATTAAAAATACTAAGAACAATACATAAGAAATTAGAAAGGAATAAATGCATTAATGAAACAATTACAGTTTGAAATTAACCTTAATATATTGGAAATTCCAAATATATATATATTTGAATGTATAGAAACTTATTTACATTTTTATGTTATTGCAGCTGGTGAAGGTAATATAGTGACTCCTGAAACTTGGATGACATCGAATGTATTCATGATTTTCAAAAAGTAGTACAATGGGAAGTAAATGTATTACAGAACGCAGCTGCCAGCGCTTCAAGGTATTTTGACATGATATATGATTAAGTGCCTGTTACTCACCCCTTTAATAATTTATCGGAAGACCAAAAGATGTCTCTATCTGGTGTTCCTCCAGGAGAAATCACAGTGAGCCCAGATTAATATTAGATTATGCCAGAAATGGAGGGAAAGAGTCATTATCTTATTCTCAAGTGGTTCAATCAAAATTTTATATGAAGAGTCCTGAGCAATGCTTCAGTGTCTTCCAATCTGTGAAGGCAAATTTTGTAGCAATTTATTGTATTTATTGCAATTTATTGTAAAGTGCATGTGTAAAAGCATTCTTAATATAAGATCATTGAAAATAATGCAAACATATTATACAAATATAATAAAATATGTTTTTTAAAAAACTGGTAATTTATACATGTCCTTGTATAATCGCAAATACCAGGCTTTTAAAATTCTTATATTTACCAGAATGAAAGGCATCTTAACAGCATTACTTTAGGAAAAAAGAAATGAATTCCCCCAATGATTTTTCTTTCAATCTTGAAATGTTTTTACTTCCAGTGTACAAATACAGTTTCTACTGTCTCAAAATCTCACATGGACAATACACTCCATCATGTGGCAAGAACTGAGAGCCTTCATCCTGGCAAAATATTCTTTAAATGTATTAATTTACATAATTTAAGTGTATTTACAAATACAAGAATAAGATCCTTGTACAATTGCAACAGTTACATATAAGAAGATATTTAAGCAGAATTTTTAAAAGGAAAATCTGTCATAGCTATCAGTGACTTGTCCTTGTAGTTTTTGCTGTTCTGTTCATCATGTTAGTACTGTATGTTTCTTCAAATAAATGTTTCAAAATACAATTCTTTCATTTCTCATTACAATGCTATTGTGATTAAAGGACAGTGTTGCAGTCTTGGGAGGGAGCGTCAAGTTTACTGGAGTTGATGCACTTATTATTTCCACCTGTTCCACATTCTGTGTAATGTTGAGATTTCCTGTCTTTCTGGTTTTATTTTTATGTTTACTTACTTTCCTAAACCCGTTTCCCCTTAAAAGGACATAAATAAAAAAATAAATAAAGATGTCATTCCTTGCCCAAACCTGTGTCTCGTGTATTATCAGTATTTTCAATACTCATTTCTTATATTCTGGATGAATTGCATTTTACTTGTCAAGAATATATAATCACATAAAACACTTAGTTCTGATTATGTGGCAAGCAAGATAGATTGCATACAATTATATAAAATGTATAACCTTCATTTGTGCCTCTAAAGCTGCATATACATAATATATTTATAAATAGTTATCTATCTTTGCAATATTTTGCATCTATAAATTTCAAAGGGACAGCGTGTCTGAGCAGGTTAGACCTTTGAGCCTATGATATGAAGGTCACAGGTTGGGATACTATCCTCAGCAAAGGATCCCCTTGTGCAAGGCCCTTAACCCCCCATAATTCTCCAGGGGCACCGGATAAATCGTTGACCTTGTGCTTGGAACACAAGCTTTGCTGTCATTTGTGTATGTGGGTCTATCTCAAAGGGGAGCAAGGTGTGATATGAAAAAAGAAACATTTCAATATAGTTGTGCAAAAAGCAAATACAGCATCATGTCAGACATCAATTATTGAAAATGCTTATAAATTAAGATCACAATTGAAGGCTTACTTAATATTGCACTAGCGGCAGAATATTACCACTTTCATTGGTAACATGAGTCTGATCAGGTACGTATTTCAAAACTCAGAAAATCACAGTGGGGACCATTGCAAGCCTATAGTACTTGCTTCCAAGCTCCCTTTCGTCTGTATAAGGAATTAATGAGCTGCAGGCTGTCAACCCACTAATGAGGTCAGGCAGTTAGAGTGTATTATTGTTCCTCCAGTATTATTAAAGCTCAACCCTCTACTACAAGGAAGCAAGGAATGTCAAGACATAATTAGAACAGTTCAATAAATCAGACCACTTTGGGGTTTATTGAGTTTAATGTTTTGTGAGTTAATTGTTAACTGCAATAAATTTATGGGGACATTCAAATCTAGTATAATAAGCAATTTCTTCAGGGCCATAGTTTCAAAAAAGACCGTCAGAATGTAGAACACTATGAACTTGAACTTATGGAACACATATGGCTAAATGAAAGTGCCAAAAACAGATATACGACCCACGACACAGCCTAAGCCATACAGACGCAACCCATATACCCATCAAAATGGGGACCATCCATGCATCTCTACTGGAAAACCCAAATCTCAACAATGACAACTTTAATAATAACAGGTTTTTATCATAATCATAATTTGGTCCCCACAATGTAATATAAACATAATCCACACACACAGTTCAAATATTCCTATCATTGTGGGGACTCTCCTTCTTCATGTGAGGTTCTTTTTTACAAGCTGGCCTTAAAGTACTCATTGATGACACAACCGTGGCCATTAATGTGAGACATTAATTAAGTAGCTGAGTTGCATGGGACCATAGATCCAAGCAGGGTCAGGTGAGCAGAAATCAGAATTGAAGACATTACGCTAGACAATGAACCAAAAAGATCCAGTCCAAATAACTAAGCCAAATAGAATTAGGAAATCAACCGCAGGAACATGCTGTATAGATTGCTATAACATAATATGTCTAAATCTAGACTTGGCAAAGAAGCACTGATCAGTGTGAGTTTAAACAGACTGACAATGAACTACATATAGAAGCCATAATTAGGTTGATGAAAAATTCTAGAGAATTGTATTTTTCGTTACATTTTGTTGTTGTATTTTTTTAATATTTACTAAATATTTAGTGGCTGGTTTGTACCTATTTGTTTTTGGATGTTAGACGTTTGATAGAACAATAGGAAGTCAGCAGTGTTGATAAAGATGGCATCACAGTCCATTGGGCAGTGGGACATTGAAACTTGTTGAAACCGCTGACAGTCTATGGTACTTTATCGCTTTACCACTATTGCGCTTTATCAATTTTGCTCCGCTTTTCATTTTACTATTGATTTGCCTTCCATTGTTGCCTTTTGCACTAATTTAATGTTTTAGATATCATTTCAGTTTAATCATTGCCTGTCGCATGCATACTATTGTCTGTCGCCTACCTACTCTTGTTGCCCACCCACCTGCCTGCCTTGCTCACCAGTACTTACCTGAATCTGCTTGCTAAGATATGATAATGGGCATTTAAAATCATTGCATAAATTAAAGCATGTAAAGGACAAGTTAGCGTCGTTTTTTGTTGTTTTGAATTTCGCGACACGTGTGGGTGATTACAGATTGGAACAATCTGGAGGTGGGGAGGAACCTCCAGATTGTCTGTGGCAGGACACATGAAAGATGAACTTTTTACATTTTCACCTGACGTCAACAGGTTCAAGGTTTGCGGCACTCTGCAACCTGGATCGGGATAATAGTCAGAGGCAGAAATTTCAGGTCCAGAAAGTAAATATCCAGACTAAGAAATTCATTCAGCCAACTAGCTGAGTACTCTGTGACTGCCACTCTTTATACTGAAGTATGATAATAAGTTTGAAAATGGATGGATAGATGGATGGATGAATGAATGGATCAGGGTGTAGTGCATTCACTCTTGTGTGCAAGGGGTTTGGATTTCACCAACAGCAATGGAAAATATCCAATGGATGGAAGTCAGCAATGTCTTGGATGTAATAGGAACTGTCAGCCAGACTTCAGAAGTGTGATCATGTCAGTGTATTTCACCAGTATTTAGCAGCATATACTGTAAATAAAAACAGACAGACTGGGTTCCTTTTCTGCAGGCAGGTGGAACCATGTAATAAAATGAACAAAAAGGTTTGCAACCTTCAACTCTTCCTTATATTTTTCCAAAAATGACCTGCAGATGAAAAGCAGTCCTGACAGTATGATGCTACTACTACTAATATTCATATATAGCGTTTTTTCATGATGGGGGTAATAATAACCCTGTGTTTGTAACCAGGCTGAAATTATATATATTTTTTGAAACCACGAAATCCTAATCAGGTTAGAGAATATTTTTGTTTAAAACCTACTTCGTCATACATCTGGATAATAACCAGGTCAATCTATTACAGCTCAGTTGCAGTCTGATAAGAATACCTACAGTGATAGAAATCCTAAGCTTTCCAATGTCCAATGTGTCCTGCAATCAGATGTAAAGGAATCCTCCTTTATTTAGAGGTTATCAATCAAAGAAATTCAAGTGCAATATAACCATATACACTCACCTAAAGGATCATTAGGAACACCTGTTCAATTTATCATTAATGCAATTATCTAATCAACCAATCACATGGCAGTTGCTTCAATGCATTTAGGGGTGTGGTCCTGGTCAAGAAAATCTCCTAGGGTTTACAAAGAATGGTGTGGAAAGGGAAAAATATCCAGTATGCAGCAGTCCTGTGGGCGAAAATGCCTTGTTGATGCTAGAGGTCAGAGGAGAATGGGCCGACTGATTCAAG
>JAODKF010000046.1:17888128-17905763 GCA_026779585.1 Mormyrus proboscirostris | reverse complement strand
GCAGAAATGTAAAGCGCATTGAGACAATGTAATGTTGTGATAACGCGCTATATAAATAAAATTGCATTGCATTGCATCTTAAACATATAAGCTGAATGTTTTGTTTAAAAGATCATTTTTGATTGCACAAAAAAAATTACAATTGAGTGTGAAAGTGGTAAGCTCCATTTATACATTTTGAAATACCCAAGAGATCCTGAGAGCATAAAGCTGTTTACTTTGATTTTTTTTAATGCTTTATGCATACATTTACACTGGTATGAGTCGTAATTCTGATTGTAGAAAGTAAAAATACAGGAAAATAAATAAATTAAATAACATCAAAAGCAGAAGACCCTCTTAGATCAGACCTAGTCAAATGCTGGCAGCATCTGACATGCAGAGCTATTTTTATTGGCCTGCGTGACCATTAACACCAAAAGGGAAGAAACTTTTATACTCAAATCACTGTCACTTCCATATTGGCATGAAAAAATGAGCACTTCCACAAAAAGAAAAATAAAATCAGAATCTGGGTCTTTAAGAAAAATAGTGGATGTCTAAAAAAAATAATCATACAAAAATGGCCCCTGCTGACTTGGCGGTCAGGTTTGGCTCTCCGCAGAAAATAATTGCCCTGGCTTGAATGAAATAGTGGGCTGGGTTCTCAGAGGATTTTTTTGTTAGACTGTTTTGGCCATTGACAGAGGAGTGAAGGCCAGGTTGTCATACCAAGCTGACATTTGGCAGGCATGGGTGTCTATGCCCCAGACAAACAATGTCTAAATCGGCTGTGAGCACATACAGTACACAAATGGCTTGATTCTCTTAAGACATCGTGCGGGGTTGCATTCACCAGTGCCCTTCTGGGCGGGCCCAAATGCTAAATGTTAGGCCGAAACAAAATATCAAATTTAAAAACCCAGCACAATCATAGCAACTTCAGTATTATGTTAATTCAGATGAAATGACTAGTTATTACGACGTAACTTTTCCGAAGTCTAACAAATAAACCTATCAGTAGAAATGACTATAAGTAGAAATTGCAGTCAGAAAAAATTGGAACAGAAGCATTGACAATGCATTTGAACACTTTTATAGGTTACTGAAAACCTAGTATGTAATTAATAACTGTACCTAATGTGTAGTTCAGATATCATGTGTCTTATATTTTTAATGTTCTATTCAGTATTATCACATCTCCATACAATCACTGAACGAACACAGGCATGGTGATATGCTCCTGAATGATGAAATTGTTGCAATATGGCCTCGATGAAGAAAAGTTTGTGCTAAGCTGGGATCACTGCAGGAGTTAGTGTTGCTGTGCCTATTATCGCGAATAGAAGAGGTTTTCCCAATTACAAAAGACTGATTTTTGTTAAATTATAGTTTGAATTTTTACATCCAAAAATTTTTAATTTGCATTTTAAGTTTTAGGTTATGAAGTGGCCACTGAATATTTCACACAGGTCTAGAATTTTTAAAATTTAAAAGGAAATAACTCTAATATTTTGGCTTAGGCAGCTTATTAAAGTTCAGAAAATAATAAATCCCCAGAGAGGGTTATCACCTCGTAGCATAATTACCCACCAGAAAGGGAAAGGGAAATTAATGTCCCAGGTTTGAATACAGATGTGGTTTTCTCTGAAAGTGGACGGTATCCAATGATTCCTCCTTACAGATTTTACTGTACACTATACAAGGTCCTTAATTTACTTGCATTGAAGAATAACTATAATTGTATTTTCTGGGCTTACACAAAACATATCATATTCATATTTTAATTGGAATCCTAAATGTTATGCAAGACCGCAGTCTCAATTTATAATAACGTTCCATAGAAACTTGACATTTGACGTTGTTCTAAGAGAAAGACTAACAGAGCATTTCCTTTAATACCCATCAGTCACTGTCCTATACTCTATGTACAAGTATAGTTAGATTTACTTGGTTTCAAATTATATTATACAAATGGAAGCCAGATAATTGTCTGGCTAATAGCATGTGTCATAAGGCCACATGTGTTGATAATAACAAAATTTTGTATTCAGAATTGGAGATTGAATCTTTAATTGGCTTAGTAGTGGATAAATCAAAAATGTATGCTATCATTGGGGCTCATGAATAAGTTTAAGAAACTCTGGGCTACAGGCATTCTTAATATGCTGCTTCAGCAAAAGTGCTTTCAAAATATACTACACATATCAGTATATGCATGAAGATGTTTTAAATAATCAATTTTTATTGGTACTGGACATAACCATGGTGTTTGCACATGTGATCCTTTGTTCTCACACGTGCATATTTGGCACGCAACCCCCTCCCCATGCATCCTGCCTTACTGCTCACCCAACACCCTAAAAGAGAGTCTCTTTTAGGTGTGGCTTTTGTATACCCTGTACATTAATTCACTCATGGCTACTAGTCTCAATATACGAATAGGTTATGTTCGTTTGTGTCCTTAGACAATATTAGTGTTTTGTGTGCCACTCTTATAACCATGTTCACAGAGTATCACCCCTCACACTTAAACACTTTTGGATAAACAAATATGTTGTTTCCAACTGCATATACGTTCTCTTGGTTATACCAGAAGAATCTTGAAAATTAAATAGTGTAACCCAGTGTGTCCTAACTTTCAGAGATTCTTCTTTCTTTGTTCCTTCTCTTCCACATTCCTCTGTGGCCCTTATCTGATCTTTGTGGCCCGTTACCAAGCTCTTTGTGTTCTACCATGCTATATTAAAAGAACTGAATTAAGGTGTACATTATCCATTCTGGAGATGATCAATTGGGATAAGCCACACCGACCAAAATATGTTGTTCCCAGATGTGTAATTTAAATTGGTATTACTACAAACTAACGGCCACACCTATCTAAGGGTAAGATGTGCTGTTTGAATGTGAATATGTTATGTAATGTCTGTACAAAGTGTAACATCTGATGCGACCCAAAACACCTATACCGTATACTGATGTGAGTCAGTAACATACATGATATAAGTGATAATTAATACAGATGGTATGAGGTGTGAACTGCTAGGCTGGTATGGCATGTTTGGTATCAAACTGATGGAAAATCACTCCTGATTCTAAATCAGTCAGTGGTTACCATAAAAGTGTATGTATCAAAAAATACACCAGCTTAATGAAAATCATCAGTAAAGGGGGAATCAATCTGGTAATAAATCCCAAAAGGACTGTCACAGACCCCCTCTGAAAGTGCGCCAAATGGATGGTCAGCCATTGGTCCAGGAGTCAAATTCCTGGTTATTTCTATTCATGAACTTTGGACCTTAAAAACTTGGCACTTCAGAACAAAGGGGAGCAGAAAAACCATCAGCACGTAGAGAGTGGTGAAAGCACATCAGCCCAAGAAAAGAGAAGCCCGCAAGAAGCCCTCCTGAAGCCTGCCGGTGAAGGCCCAGCTGGACAGAGAACTGCAACCAAGACAAAGCTTTACAAGGAGAGAGAATCCAAGGGGCTTCACTCCAACAACTGCTCCAAACACTACCCCTTCCTGAGTGCCATCATCCCATCAGCTCATCAGCCTCTGCAACCAACTGCCAAGACTCCCCTCCCCACACTCTGCAACCAAGAAAACCAACTTCCTCTCATTCTAACAACCTAAGTTGTTCCGATAAGCTGCTATATGACTTTAGGTCATGTTTCCACAAACTGTGCTTGCTTTGCAGAACAATGAAAATCATCAGTAGGGGAAACCCTTTTAAGGTTAATCCGGTCATTGAATTTCAAGAATTACATTGTTTGTTTCTATTCTGTTATTTCATGTTTGTGTCTGTCTTATTTTAGTTGTAGTGTTAGTTAGGAATAAATGCATGTCTTTTACACAACTTCAGCCTCCATTCATTGAGTGCTCACAATAGTCCTTGCCTCTAGCTACTAAGCTGTGGAACCTCAAACTCGCCTGAAATATCGTGAGACTCTCTCTCATTGGCCGTGAGGGGAGCTTCGCTACCAATCGTTTACATTACCTGGTGATGCAGCTCGATGGACGAGCCTTCTAACCCAGATTAGTAAGCGATACTGGTAATTAATGAATCAACTTTTACTATAAGTCTCACATTAACAGACTCATGGGGATACCGAAATTGAGTTTGGAGGAACCAACCATTTGGCATAACGATTAGGCAATAAATGTCATTAAATGCTAATTAATTAAACTGAATTAGTTTCAAAACATATTTGTGAAGATTAGAATTTACCTGAGCTAATAATTCCTACAACACAAAAGCAAACCACTGTGTCACGATGCGTTGAACACGATGCGTTGAACACGATGCGTTGAACACGATGCGTTGAACACGGTCGAACAGGCAAAGGAAGGCAGGAACGGGGTTAAACAAAAGGGTTTAATAGGGAAGCGCAGGGGCATAACAAGGGCGACAGGGCTCGACACTGCAACACTACGATGACAGAACTAGGAAAACAAACTCTGACGTGGACTTAAATAC
The DNA here is from genome assembly GCA_026779585.1 of Mormyrus proboscirostris. Taxonomy (NCBI): domain Eukaryota; kingdom Metazoa; phylum Chordata; class Actinopteri; order Osteoglossiformes; family Mormyridae; genus Mormyrus; species Mormyrus proboscirostris. The sequence continues at coordinate 17,901,306 of JAODKF010000046.1, read as the reverse complement.
ATCGAACTAATACAGACAAAAACAGCTGTGGAACATGAGGTTAACGAGGGGGGCGTGGCACAGGAGGATCAGCATGATCGGGGTGTGACACACTGTGGTAACCTGGCTCAATCAACCAGAAGAAACATCATCTTCACCCAGAAGTACATATTCTGTGGCTTCTATTACACTAAAGTTCTTTTTGGAGTAACTTTGATGAACATTGCAGAATAACAATGTTGCGAATGTACACGGGTGCTCATATAATTTGGTGGTTTCTAGTTTTGTATAGACATAATTAAGGAACAGAAACAGACTCTAAATCACATTTTGTTCTCCTGAGTGAGTATATAGTGTGTGATGCTAACTGGAACATTTTAAAATTATGTTTCAAATGGGTCTAATACATAGTACATCGAAGTCAACATTTATTCAATCTTACAGAAGCATTATATTTAGAATCCAATCATGTATGATAATGTTAATGACTAATGCATGGCATGAATTAATCAATGGCCATTACAAACATTTTTCTTCATTGAAATTAATTGGTAAGAACATTATTTTAAAAATTACAAGTTTAGGGAAATATACAGAAGAAAAGCATGTGAATAGTATCAGGTACAAGGTCTGAATAATACACTCTCTCCAAGTAGTGGAGTTTCTCACAATGTGTTCCCTTTTTCCCTGTATATCAAAGCAGTCCTCTGTTTTCTTTTTTTCCCACAACACGAATGGGGTACACAGTGTCACTCTAAATTGCCTTTAATGTATGAATGCGTGTGCTCCACAATGACCGCTGTGCTTCCTGGGATATGCTCCAGATCACTGCAGTGCTGACTGAATATGCTCGCTGTTACTTAAAATAACACTGCTGTTGCAAGGCATATTAGCCTAACAAGTGTTTAAGCGATTAAATCTGCTTACCTGTCGATGACATTAGCCTTTATATCATAAAAATGTTTATGCTATACAGTATTATAAAATGTTTTAAAATATATATTTTATGCAGTATGTCTGTATTATTAAAAGAAATAATTTCACTTATACATCTTAACTCTGTGATTTTAGCATTAAACAGCATTGTCAGATAGCAGGCTGTAATGCTAACAGTTGGTAAAGGGCTTTTTTGTAAGGCTCTCATTATCACTGTGCCATCCTCAGTTTAACAGACGGACATATAAGGCCATATATTGTTCTACTCTAACCATAAGTCTGGCAGAAGAGAGTGATTCAGCAATTTAGCAGGAGTAAGGCACTCATATGTTGATGGACCTGTAACTCTGCATTATATTCTTGTTCCAATCTAATTTCCCAAAGAGACGACAAGTAGAAGCCTCTCTGCTTCTCACTGCAGCAGTGTCATCACAATGCACTGCAAAACCATTGCAGTGGCCCCTGAACGAAACACCTCACCGTATTTTTGTAGGAGGAGCACATCTCCCTTGACACACCAGTGGGAGTGTTGCTCTGGGTTAAAGTCTTTAAAATCCTGATTGTTAAACTCCTCCCACACCCGACTTCATTCATCTGCATCGTCTCCTCCTGTTAGCCATGTAATGTGAAGAATACTCAGGGCTGTATAAAAGGATACAGCTCAGAAGAGGCCATCTTTTTAATTTAACTTCATTGGTTTTCAGTGCCCTCCTCGTGCTGCCCATAGGATTAGTCTCCTATAGTATAATGCCTCAATTTATATTGGCGGAATTTCTGTCACCCTTTGCAAATAAATCAGTAGTCCTGGACTGACTTGTGTCCCAGGTGAGCAAGAGTCTTAGTCATGGGTAACGAGTGAACTGTCCTGTTGGAATGGCACATGCAGCACCTATGGTCAGTGCACCGTATTTCTTGAATTCTTATAGCTCTATCTGTGCGCAATGGCACATGAGGGAAATGGAGGGGAAATCTGAGTAATGATCCTGGACATATAACATGCTGACCATGCATTAACTGGGTATTGAAGGTTTACCCAGAGACTACCTAAGGCCAGATCTCTCGATCGGGGTGTACCTCAATTTATTTCTGTGGACAAGGGCCCACAGCGACTGCCATTTGAATTCCCATCCTTCCTTCATCCCATAGGGATTTGTCACATCTGTAGAGCAGTTTAATCAGACAGAAAAATCCTACTAAGGCTACAGCTGGGTCAAGTTTTCAGTAGGAACTTCTCTCAGGTACCACTCTTCTGTATCCCTTTATGCCTTGTTATCAGCACTTGCTGCATTTTCTCATGCCTGAGAGGGAACCAGAACTGCTTTTGACTGTGCAGCTGTTCAGGACCATAAGTAGCACATCTGGCAATGGTTCAACAGGACGGCACTCTATCGCCATAAGAGACTGCCTTAAAGCATGTGGATGTCATTTTATCTCAAAGGTAAACATCTTCTGATAGCTTGTTCCCAGGTTGGTCAGGGACAATACTCCTGGAGTAAGATAAGATGCTCATTGTGATATGAGTCCTAATTAAGCTCCAATTGGTATTCCGGATATATGTGATATTTAGTCTCAGGATATACAGTAAAACCCACATTTCAGCAAATACAAGCTAAATCATTATGATAAACAAAGCAATGTTACAATGCATTTTTCAACAGTAAAATTCAACTATCTGGAAAATTCAACTATTGGATTGATACTACAGTGTTTACTATACTATTAATGCAGTGTTGTTTTCTGGATTATTGTCATGGCCTAGATAATACTTAAATGATTTCAGTTAATCAATTAATTTGAATAAACATTTAAAAGAATGAAAATACAAATGAGTGGACATAAATTATATAAATTGATTATGTGAACACAGGTAATATCATAAACTTGAAGTAAATGATTATAAGTTATAAAAAAAGCAAAGTCATTTTATCTGTGATTTCTCTCGGCCAATGTGTGGTGCTAAGGTTTCTTTTCTACCCTAAACTGACTTTCCCTCCTGACCAGGACAATAGTCCTGTCCCCCTTTATCCTCAAATACCCATTTTTGACACAGGCTCCCTTGGGATATTGTGTCAGCCAATACTGCCCTCAAGCACATGGAAATGAAAAACGCCTGGATGACTTGGCAGGATGAACATCCAAGAAGCATCTGAGGTGTTATTTATGGCTCTGAGACGTGTAAAAATCTCCCTCCCAAATTTCTGTTGTACACATTATTTTATATAAAATGATTTGCAGAGATTATCGTAATGATTTTTTATGAGAGCTCATGGTGGATATATCATCACCTATCCTGATATCATCTTGAGATCTTTGAACTTTGTGCTTAACTATTTCAAGCCAAATACAGACTTTTAAATCAGTGAAACACTGTTGTTACGTGCCGTAAGGGTTTCCTAGGGCTGTGTCTGTGGGTGGCCTCGATTCCGCCTTCAGGTCTTCGTTCGCCAGCTGTCTCTTCAGCTCCGTCTCCCGGATTCCCGACCCCACCTTCCCCAGGACTTCCTGCGTTCCTGACTTCCGGTTCCTGGAGTGAAAAGGCCGTTGGTCACCAACCTTGAGAACTCTGCTCATTGCTTTGATTATTGTTTGTTTGCTTTATTGGTTTTGGATTTATTGTGTATGACAGTTTTGATTATTGGTTTTCTGATTTTCGCTTTGCCCCTTTTGTAGTTTTGTTTTGGTTTAGTTGCATTTCTGGTTTTCGATCAACCGCCTGGCTACTGACTACTCTTTTGCTCGCCCCCTCAGACACTGTAGTTTCGGATTGTGTGTTTGTTGCGTGTGTGTGTGTGAGTCCGTGTGTACGGAGTGGCTGCCATTTTTGTTCTAGCGAAGCATGTTGGTTTTTTGTTCGTTTGGTTAGGGAGTCAGGTTTTAGAATTGTTTTGTTTCTACTTTGTTTTGTTGCACATAGGATTAGGTTAGCTTTGGGAATATGTTTGGTTGTGTTTTTTTTCTTGGCCTCAGTCACTCCCGAAGTATTGTTGCACCAGGTGTTTTGTGAAGTGTCCATGTGGTGTGAATAAAATATATAAAGAAATACCCCTTTGTTACTCGTATTTCCCTTTCCCGTTCCCTGTTTGTCTCGTCCTCCCCTAACCCTTCCCCTTTCCTTTCTGTCGGGCTCCAATCCTAGACTGGAGCTCGTAACACTGTTCACCTGTTGTTGACACAGCAAATTTTATTCAAAGATGCAATTCTAGATTCTCTACATTTAATAGTGTAATTATAATCGTTTATCTTTGTTTTAACAGCATCATTTATTAATGAACCAAAGGATTCATGCTTTTGTTCAACTTTAAGTCTTTGGAGTGGCAAAGATTTTTCTTAATGCATGGCCAAAAGGGTAAAACACAGCTGTTCCAGTTATGACAATGATTCATGCTAGATTCTTAAACAGACTTAAAGTATTTCACATACTTGTAGCAGCTTTTTTCTTGCCAGTCTTAATTTTAATGTCCCATGCTGTGTGGAAACTTGGATGATGTGTATTACAATACAAAAACAAAATCTGTATATTAACAACTGTGTTCTGAAATGGTTAGATGGCAGCATATTGCTGTTTCAATCTGCCACCTTATTACAATAAGACCTCAATTTGCCGTCATAATTTTTTCAAGAATTAAAAGTGAATCCTGCAGAATAATTCCCCATGTCAGTGTAATGTAGAGTGTTTTAATGTAAGTAAAACTAAATTCAGGCACAGTATCACTAGGAAGAATAAGTTAAAAATAAAATGTATTGCTGTAACTCTTTGTGTACCAAGTGATAATATAACACATTCTAATGTTTTATGAATGTTAGTTCTAGATTCATGTTTATTAGATGGTAAAGCTGGAGTATGAATTATTGAGTAGGCCTATATAAGTCTGCTTGTGTAGACTGAAAAATATCCTGAAACAACTGTATTAAGTGTACGTGACTCGAATCCCACCCTGGGCGTCCCCTGCTGTGTGCCCGTTGATACCTGGGACAGCTCGTGGACTCTCCTCTAATAAGCAATTTTAGAAAATATTTAGATGGATGGATAATTTGAAATAAAATATATTAGTGGTAAAATTTGTATACTTGTGTAATCATTGCATAATTTCACTGTAACTATTGTTAAAATCCATATTCAAAATTAATATGCTTATTTTTTTCTGCAATTGCTTGAAAGTTTCCCTTTAACAGTTTTGCACTGATTTTTTTTTTTTTTTTTAAATTGCAGCATTTGCTTGTTCATGTTTTTCCTGGTGGGGGGGGCTATTGATACACAAATAATTATGAATTATGATTTGAGCTTTTAATCTAATAGACTCTCCTTGTAACCCATATAGGAAACTGCAATTTAGTTTTGCTTTTGTCATATTACTGCATAGTACGTTTTTTTTTTTTTCTTCATTCTTCTTTTCTCTAAAAACATTAGCTTTGACTGCTTGAAGATGTATCTTTTCTCAAACTAGAATTAGTACTAAATTAGACACATTTGTATTCTTGCTTTGGAGTGCCATTTCATATATAATAACAGGTTTTGATATAATTTACAAACTGACTTATACTGTGACATGGTAATTAAATTCTACCAACAAATATATTTGTATTTATAAGGGATTTTAGCCGATATTGTTGTATTACTTTGTAGTTTAACAACCAGGCTTACTCTTGCTAACAAAGTTAATTACATGAGTCATGGTGATATTGCTTCTCTCTCACAGCAACAGCAACACTGCTTGTATTGTTATTGACAGTGTAATCGTTAATTTGGAAAGCACCCAAAAACCATAAACCTCAATCCTATTTCAAAAATATCGTTTATAAAAAATGCAGCAAATACAACGAACACCCAAGCAATGTTTTCATTCGTTCTACAAGTTCAGTAGATTCTTTCTTGTGGCTTTGATCGGTGCACAGTTTTACGATGATCTTGAATATCTCTCTCTCCTACTGTATCTGAAGAACTGAACTGAAAAATCCTACCTTGATGCAAGTGTGCCACTCTCTACAGTCTGTTACAAATGTTTCCAATGTATAGTTTGTTGTTCATGGACGGCTACATACATACTGTGCAATTCCATTGGTGCATCCTATGATCCTTCACTGATGAGTTTTTACAGTTATCAGCAAGATCGCGTTTCAGTTCCCTGAACAAATTTGTTATACTTGCTTAACCCCATAAACATAAACTGATTCTTAAGACTCTATCTCTGACCTGAACCCTTTTTATCAATCTAAGGTAGAAACCAGCGCACACCTGAGGGCAGAAATAATAATGTAACATTGTTCACGTGTGATTCATGAAATGTTCATATCTTGCCAATTACAGCGTATGATAGATCTGGCGTTGATAAATGTGGAAGCTGAAAACAGTCGTCATTTAAATATCATGCCCCTATTTATTTTCGCTTTAGATGCCTCACCGGTAGAGAAATGTTTCTGGCTTGGAAATAGACATGTTAACATTACAAGTTAAACTGAACCAATTGCTTTTATTTGGCAGCTTTAAAAGTGGCCAAACAAGAGGTTTGGAAACAAATCACTGCTGTGGTCAACAGCATTGCCATTGACAATAGAACTCCAGCTGAGGTCTGAATATTTTATTTATACGTCTGTGTTACGCATAACATACAGTATACTGTACATAATGGTGGTTATAATAGCCCATATTGCATTTCTTTACATTTAGGTGAGGAAAAAAAGGTCAGATGTCAAACTCAGCATCAAAAAGCGTGTTGTGGCCTTTAAGCAGAGCACCAAGCTGACTGCCAGCTAGCCCTTCAATTTCAGGCATAACGGAAGGTGAAGGACACACAGGTGCATCACTTTTGTCCGAAAATGGTATAAAATAAATAATAATTACATATATATATATATGTCTTAACATTTTGTACTTTTATATTTAAATAACTACATGATTTTTCTTTTATTTCAGATCAATCTGAGTACAGTAAAGTTCCCCCTGCCTACCCTACACAGAGCCATCTGCCCTTAAGCAATCTGCCTCAGCAATCCACTATGCCCCATATGCGTATGTACGCAATGTTGAACCTGCGCTCTTATTCTGTTGTAGGGTTTTTCAGTGGGATTACAAGGTATTCTGTGAGAGGATAAACTTTGTCACCCAGTACATGAATCACACCAAAATATTATTCATTGGAATACTTTAAAATCACTCGTCACTCTCCATAAAAAAATCTGTGTAATCCCAGACTAACCTCTCGTATCTTTGAGGTCTTCTAGAAGAGCCACATCTGCCATTGCCAAGAATTGTTTATTGTCAAGGTACTTGTTTAAACAGAAGACTGAATTAGAACCTAAGTGATCGCATTGCAAATCACTTAAAGTAACCATTGTTTTTAATTGTATTATTTTTTCTGAGTTGTAATAATTTCACCAGTAGCCAAAAGAGAAATTAATTGTACACCCAAATCTGTTAACCCTGATAACTGCAATCAATTTAAATATGACTATATATGTTACATATGACACATAGTCAATGCAGGCCTTACAAAATATATTGTAAAGGCCATTAAATCTGAGGGGGACATTCATAATTATTCGTTTGACACTAAATATTAGTTTTATGCCAGTGTGTCCCCCCCACATTCAAAATGCTTCTGATGCCCCATGTCACATATTTTTAAGTCAGAATACAGGATGAAAATTTGCTATGTTGCATGCCAGATCACAACGAATCGAAAACTCTGATTGTAGCCGCTGCTCACGTCCACATTGATAAAGCTTTGCTTGGAAATAACCGTATGCCCAGTTTTCTGCTGTACATATGTTTCATACTGTAAATGAGGGCCAATGTGTTTATACTGAAACGCTAACAGTGAGAACTAATATAATTAATTATGATCCACATTTCTTCTATACAGAGAAACAGTTGATTTTCCATTATTTAACTAAATTATTCCTATAGGGCATTTTATTTTTGCAGTAAATACCATTCACACAGCCTTCTGTTAGCACATCTCATGAAAGAATAATCCAAATGAGCATAAGTATAGGAAACTTAGAAAATTAATCAGTGCTGCTGTCTTTCAATACTGGACTTCAGAGTAAGTGTTGAGTGTGCAATGGAAAAGATTGGGATCTCAGCAGGACAAATAACACAGATTTTTACAAGGGCTTTCAAGAATAGAAACACATTATTACTCAAGACAAGTGGCTCAATGCAACTTACGCTGGAAAGTGGAAAAATGAACAGGTAATAACTGCAGGAACATGATTGTTTTTATCAAAACAAATTTGATACCATGAAGTAAATATATATTTTATTTGACCACTAAAAGGAAATAACTTGGATACAACAACATTTATTTTGCAACATAATATTGAGTTCAAAAGCTATTTTCTGTGAAAAGTAAGCGTGTGTGAATGCACATTTTTCTACAAGTCTGTATGGCATAATGAAGCCTGCCAAGCTATATCACACAACAATTAAATTAATTCTTGCTTTATATAATCTAAATTGCTCTCCAGAATTATTGACACCCTTAATTAATAATGAGCAAAACAAGTTACGTTAATGTTTATATCTGCACATTACATTTGTACACAGCAAAATGACTGGACATTTATTCAAATAGCTACAGTAACAGCAAACAATTCTAACAAACAAATTGTAGTATACTTAACAAACTTTTATTTGTAAGGTGGCTTTTCTGATAGATCCATGTGATTAATTATTCATCAGATGAAAGAACAGTGACACTATGTAAATCAATGCAAAGTTTGAGCTGTCTAACTCTTAGTCAACTCCAATGACCACACTTTATTGTAATTTGTATAACACAGCTATATGTCACACCCTGTCCCTCCGCACAGCTTTGCCCGCCAGTGAAACTACATTCCCCAGACCTGTTATCTGTTTTTTCCAGGTCAGGATAGCAATGTGAGGATTCACAACATCAAGCCTTTTTTTTACCTGAGCATGTTTTGAAAGTTCTCAATTATATTGCTTGAATGAAGCTGTTCAGAGCGTGTGTTATTTATGTAACACTCACCTGGAAAACTGAAGCACATACTGTGTAACCACGTGATTCGTTTTCACCAAATATTGCCTTCAATTTGGCTATAGGTTTTGGTGATGTTTTGCTTGGTTTGCACGGGACTTCATAATAAGCCTATGTATGCTACCTGCTTATTATTAGAACATGTGTCGAGACCCCGGTATATTGAGCAGTAAATCAGAAATATAGCTGCCTTGTAATTCTTCTCGATTTACTTGCTAAAATTTTGGGAATGTTTTATGTTTTTGTGCTTCTGTAAGGTGTCCTTGAGTGCCATGACAGGCGCTATTAAATAAAATGTATTATTATTATTTATCAAAATGTTGGACTGATGTCAAAAGAAATTAGCTACAGTTTCCCCAATAAGTTCCTGGGCACATACAGATCTGACACATGATCATCATTAAGCTGATGATGACTAATATGATTACAGCTATCTTGTTCTACAAAGTGATCGTGGAAATACTTTATTAGTCTGTAAGTTGACTCAATAGGATCATGCATTTAGTGGTGTAAAACTAATGGCCAAAAATAGATTTTTTACCAAGAATCTCTATATATTTTTTTTTGGGCTGTACTGATGTTCTCTGTGAAGTTTTCAACAACTTTAATTCAATTATTCATTAAAAAACAATGTAAGATACTGATTTCTGTTGGTAACAGTGGTCAGTCTTTTCTTAATCGTTCTATTACGTTTGCACTGCCAATCCAGAAGTAACATTTTAGAACATTAATTAATTACTGTTTTTGTCTCCTTTTACTTCTTGGATTGGTGGCTCCAAAGCGTGTCACAGCTGAGCTTTGATGAAGCAGTCAGCTGAAGTCCTCAAATATCCCATATTGCCCATATTGGTGGTATCAATTAATGGGTAATTCCATTTAACATAGATTAAAAATATATGTGCATTAGATGCTTTCAGAGATTTTGGTTTTTATCATTTGTATCGGCCCATTTTTTGCAGTCAACTTAGCAAAAACTTTTAATGAATGATTACTAATCATTCATTCATACTTAATCTCTAAACTTACGTGTTAGTTTTACTGTGGGGAGGAACAATGCTGGTGCTGTGCTTAGTTGCACCCCGCTTAATACTACCTTAAAATTCCTCTCAGTGGGCAACACCAGCCCTGCTGTTCGCCGAGTCTTTAACACAAGGGTTGATACAATCATCTTCAAAATTAAATCAGCAAGAATATTTAAAGTGATATCTCATACATTGTATTAGGACTGCTGAATCATTGAATGACCTCTGACTTGGAAGGTAATATCTAGTGTTCGTGAAAACCAAACGATGTTTCCATTGGTCCAGTATCCGAGCAAATTCCTAAGTATTGTGCTGTTGAGAATCTTATTAAGCTCATAGATTAGTGTTTATTTGCTTGTAATGCACCTAATACAAAGCTATGGAACTGGATTGTGAAACTGGAAAATTCCAATAATGAGAAGTGGCAAATGTTTATCTGATGTAAGAGGAACGAAAGGAGTGTGACAGAACAGGACATAAATAAAATGATTTTTTTGTTTTATATTCTATGTGTTTATCACGTGTAAGCCTTTCATAAAAAAAGAAAGATTCAGACAGTGCAGGTGATTGTGAAGAGAGGCCTTGATTATGCTTAAACTATAGTCTCAGTCTAAGTTACGCCACTGGACAATGGTGTCAGAGAGATGCTCCAGCACGGCACCAGTAAAGGGCCAGAGCATTTCAGGTGGATATTGCATAATCACCTTAGACAGGCCTTTCAGGGAACTGGTGTTATTAGCTGTCGGGTTTCTTTTATGGGGGTGGGGTGGAACAGTCCTACTGTTGAGTTTAGTTGCTGTGCACAATACCTTGGAAGTTACCATATATAGAACAAAGGATGTGTATCACAGATGTAAAAGGACATGCAGGAGCCCTGGCTGCACTGTACTACCTGGGATATGCTGGAAACATTGCAGAAGCATGAAGAGACACATGCATACATTCACAAGCAAACTGCAGTCCCATCAAGGGTCCTCCCCACAATGTGCCCCAGTGCCGCCTGCGACAGGCTTGTCATGACTGCTGAAGATTAGCAGCCGAAACATAAAAAATATGATGAATAAATAAGTTAAAGATTTGTGTTTTTATTTGTGGTGAGGGACAATCACTACAAAGATTCATTATTTGTTGGGATATATGGATTGAAGTAAAACAGAGTGTACAGGTGTTTTGTAATAATGTTCTGGAAAACTAACAGGTGTGAATATTCCCATTTAGCTGGGAAAAAAGTAGGTCACGAATCGAACTGTTACATGATAACAGCAGAAAAAAATCGCAGTGTTTTTCTGATCCGAAGCTCATGCTCCTCTTTGAATGCTCCTTTTTGGTTCAGTGGAGCTCATAATAAGTGCATTTAAAATGCATATAAATCATTTTGGAATACATTGCAGAAAAACTTGGTTAAAAATCATCATGGTTAAATGATTTAATATATTATGACATGTGTGTTTTGTGTTTTTTCTTCAAGTAAATTACTTACCAAACACCGCTTTCTTAATTTCTAATAACTTCTTCACTTTCAGAATCAATAAACAAATGTGTTGGACTGAAAATAGCATACACAATCGAATGGAAATTCATCTGATCTAATGGAAGCTGACTCTATCTAGTGTACTGCAGTGGTAAATTCTGCAAGCCATGTAGCTAATTTATGAAAATAGGATATCATAGTAATCATTAATAGTAATATTCCTTTTTCTTTGAGTGCCACAAACCTGGATACACATGCCTGAAATCTCATTCTTCTTATGGAATTCATACTGGAATTACAGCTGGTCCCAGTTTGCCCAGATCAAATTCACTCCCACTATAAACTCTGAAGAGGTAAATTTACTTTGACCCTATTTAGAAGAACCCTATTTACAGAAGAGTAAGAAGCAGAAGAATTCAGAGACGCCGAAGGTGCTGAGAAAATAAAACCAGAATTCATCCTGGAGTAGAAGTTGCGCTGATGTGTGACTGGAACAGCTACACTCCCTTGCAATGCTGGCAGCAGGATGTGATCTGCCACGACATTCAAATCCATATACCCCATTTCAGCCAATTCCATTATCACGTCAGCCATTCTCTCATAAGATCATCATACTAAAACTTTTGGAATGAACTGTAAAACAAGACCAAAGCCAGCGGTGGGGTGAGCCGTACCTTATAAAATTAAGGTATTACACAAAGGGCCTTTGAACTGGCAGCCCCCACTAGTGGTGAACTCCCCTTTTGTAAGACAAGCAGTGGGTCACACATTATCTTTCCTACAGAATGAAAATGATTCCCTTTGGTATGAGTTGTAGTCAGTGTCCTTGCCATGCAGAAGGACAGCTTGTTGAAGAGATCCTGTTATTGTCCATGAGAGATGGGCTATAGCTCTAATACACGCTCCCCTGGAGATGTGATTTTAGTGCTTATGGCTGTGCTTATGTCTTGTTGTGAATATTTGATAATGTTGCATTGAAATGATTTCCAGGTTTGATGAGTGTTAGCAATCTGATTACGTGATATAGTACATTACATGGGTAGCAACCTGCTTCAGTAAATTTTATAGTTATTTTTGCAACAATTCTTACTTATATTGAATGTTTATAATGAAAAAAGGATTTCCGTTCCTAACCTGTGCCCCGCCATACCATACCAAACCACACCACACACCACCACACCATATCATACCATACAACACCACACCACATAATACCACACCATACTATACCACAGCATACCATACCAAACCATACCATACCATACCACAGTATACAATACCATACCACACCATACCATAATACCAGTGCTTGAAGTGGGAAAAAATAACTGCAGGAACTCTAATTTTCCGACACTTGACATTTGTGCGGTGAAAAAAAAATCAAGTCTTTAGGATGTGTTGGTTCACAAACTATTTTAATTTAATCATTCTTCCAAGCAATAACCTATAGGCATAAGCTACTTTTTTCTAATTCACAAAGGGAATACTGAAAAACCATTAAAGCAACATGAACCAGACCAGTGTGATACTTGTAGGCCAAGCTGCTTCATTGTCATCATCGTTAATCAGATCAGCTAAATCTGATTCCACATTAACTGCTGCATCTACATGTAAAACACCTTCAGACACACCCCCAGCAATTGTGCAGGCGGCTGAGTACTTACACTCGCTGCTTGTTTCCTTTTCTGGGCTCCCATGCCGCTTTCTTTTTGCTTTATTTAGCCACGCTAGCATGATTAGTTCATGGACCACCAAAGACGACCACCACTT
>JAODKF010000046.1:17877030-17888028 GCA_026779585.1 Mormyrus proboscirostris | reverse complement strand
CAACAGTTTGCATTGCTTCCCTGATGCGATTGGTTGGGACTCAGTGGATGCATATGATAGGGCACTGTCGTGGCTCGCGGGTAATGTAGTCTTTTATTGGTCTTGTGAAATTGTTTATTCTCGGGCCACCGTCGCTGCGTCGGATCAGTTTCAGTAAGTACCGGAACGCAGAAAAAAGTGGCGGAACCCAAAAGATGAAAATTCAGAAGTTACGGAACTGCGTTCCGCTGCGTTCCGGCCCACTTCAAGCACTGCGTAATACCACTCGTTAGGACACATTCAACACTACCGCGACATTAGTTGGTAGTTGTGACCATGCTCCTCTCCAACTTCCTTAGCTGATTCAAGAACTGAAGGTGCTAAAGGGTTTCTTAAAGACCCAGTGTTTTCTGTCTACCGAACTCTCTCTAAGATCCACAGTTTCGCCTGGACAGCTAGATGTAGCCTATTGATTTAACTCCAAAATCTTGCCTTAGGTTGTTTATTGACCTCACAGATAGTGTGTGTTTTTCACTTGACCATAAATCCTATTTGTTTGTTTTGTACTAAAATTGTAAATTCTATTCCTCATTTTGAGTTATAAATTTGCCCTGTAATGTCATCTTGTCTAGGTTATATTTCTGACTTGTGTCTTGGCAACTCTGAATGGTCTAGGGCTTTCTGAAGACCCTGACCACGATAAGTGATTGAAAGATGGATGGATGGATGGATGGATGGATGTGGTCATACACTTATATGAACTGTTTTGGATGTATTTTACAAACTTCATGCAGTATGAATCTATATACAAATTGAGTTTTCTTTTCAGCCAGTGCTTTTTATATGCACACCATATTTTGAATGAAAATGTGCCTTTGAATTTTATCTGTTGTTGCTGAATTGATTTGTATTTTGAGTATTCCTAGTTCAACTTGTATAAATACAAACAGATATGAATAGAGCATTCCTGAGCTTTTTCTTACTCATCGCTCTATTAGCATACAGCTGACAGGGACACTCAAAAATAAGCTTCAAAAGACTGACAGTCAGATTTAAAAGTAGCTAGACTTAGCTGGCACCTTTACCCACAGGTCCTTGCAGTTTTGATGCACTGACACAGCTGCATACTTCAGGTGAAGCACCTACTTTACAGCATGTTCGCCATATTGCACTTGAACAAGCCACATTCACATCCTTAGCCACTAAGCTACCTGCTGCTCTATATGCACAAATGTTTCCTGATATTACCTGAAACAATATAAAATACTAAGGGATCATGATCAGTCCAATGACATATCAGGAGAATCATTTCAAATAAATGAAAAACTGAAAAGCAAAATCCCATAAAAGTCACATTCCTAGGAAAAACACTTATTCAAATAAAAATGTTTATTCTACAGAATTTTATCAACTGTACAGACCACTTTGTGGTCAGAATCCACCCCTGCCATAAAAATAAAATGTCTTTGAGTCATGTACCTAACCAAATAAAGCATTCCGTTGCCTTCTTGCTCTTGCTTTTTTAGTACAAGACAACCAACTTGTCAATGAAGTAATCTTTAATGATTGTATGGGAAGAATATGTCACTAAGATATTTTACTTTCAGGTTTCAAAGGGAAAATGTATTACCTTATACTGCCCTCTAAGTTTGACAGGTAGCCAGTGCAAGCGGGTGATTAATCTGGACTAATGTGGATTAATATATTCAGACTCAGGCAACGGCTTGAACGAATGAAAGCTGCAAGGTCATGTGATAACATCTGCCAACGTCTCCACACACTACTGACTTGGAATTGAGTGAAAGACAAAGCTAATGATCCAGGAAAAGGTAAGGAAAACACAGGCCGGGGTTCTTTAGCTTTTCGAAGTGCATTACAGAGCCTGGCTTTTTGGCAATTCTGCCTCAAGAAAATTTTGCTATAGTAACAAAAATGCATTTCTGACTAAAATGCAAGATTCACGGCCACAAATCATGCTAGACTAGTATTTAAACCTCGTTCAGCAAATATCTTGATTATGATGGCAATGCGCACCTGACAGCACACAACAGCCTTTTGACCTCTGGTGATTTTCCATAGCATTGTCAGTCTGCCTGCATATACCACTCACACCTTACAGACCGAAACAAATCTGCAGCACAATTGTGGAGAACAGCATGAGCCGCAAGGCAAAGCCATAGTCAGCCCCCAGTTCTAGAGGCAATTGAGTACAAGCTGAGGCATGCAGGTCCTCCTCCAGATCAGCTTCAGTAGATAGAGAAAAAAATCTGTGCCCTTTTCTATGACAGTAATCCCACTATGACACTATAACTGCAAGCGAACTAAATGCGAGGAGTACACCTGTCAAAAGCACACACACACACACACACACGCAAAGCCACACACGCACACACATAGCAAAGCCACACACGCAAAGCCACACACGTGCACACACACAAAGCCATACACACGCACACACACATACAAAGCCACACACACACACACACACACACAAAGCCACAAAGCCACACACACACACAGGTTTATAATTAAATCTTTGTGGGGACTCTCCATTTCTACTGGGGAAAATTCTACATCATGACAACCTTAACCCATACTCAGGCCTAACTGTAATTATAACTAACCAAACAAAATATGTTTGGAATTTTAACTTTTTTGATTGCATTCACAGATTCTTTTGGGGACCTCAAAAATGGTCTGCAGAATGTAAGACAGTATAAACCTAATCCAGGCACACACACACACATCCACACAGTTGCAATGGGAAAGAACTGAAAGTACTGCACTGTATGGTAGGTCCTCCATCCCAGCCTCATATGTATCTCCCAGTCTCATCTCATGCCACCTAAAATTCAAAGAGATTGCCCTATTTCGACATACATCAATTTCAACATAATGTTATGCTTCTTCCTGCCCAGAGTGTGTGGTGCACTTCCTGAGCTGGGGCAGTGCAGCAACTAGCGGCTAAATAAGGCTAGCGCACACAGGAGTCAGTCACTTCACAGAGGCGGGCACCTTTATTTAATGCGAACCAAACACACGTACTCACGGTTACAAGAATCCTGCGTACACGCAGAGTTACTTACAGGGTCGTGGAAAAAGAGAGGGGGGCTACAACCAGCCTTCTCACGTCCCCACTCTCTCTCTCACAAGAGCGCTTATATGCGGCTTAGGGCAAAAGATGAGTGCCTTAAAGGTCCTTGCCTATAACGGGATATACAGGTCTCCCCCAGAAAAAAAACGGCTGCCCCCAGCCGCACACGGAACCTGGAGGATCACCCACAACACAGTAGACTCCCATACATGGATAAGTCAACAAGTGACAACACACTATAAGGGGAAACAGCATTCCAGTGAACAAGCCAAAAGACACTCACACTACCCAAAAGAAACAAAAGGGCACTTAAGAAGAAAAAAAAATTGCACACACAAAGGCGGCACGGGCCACAACCAACCCCTGGGCATTTCCGACAGAAAGATTCAAACAACAATTCAAAAAAAACATTCAAATCATACGGGATACAAGAATGAAACCCGCAAAACACATGTGAATTGTCAGGGTTGGTCCCTGTTGTCCTATTCTGTGTCCCTTCCCCGTTTTGACCAGCAAACGTTGCTGGTCATCCCGTCCTTCTTGTCTTTGTTTTCCCCTTGTTCACTGTTGGCTTCATGGCTCAACATATTGAGCAGCTAGTTGTCTATGTTCGAATCCCACCTCCTCTGTCTTTATATTTTGCTCCCTACTGTTTCATTTGAGTTTTTCTAGTTCTTGTGTCTGATTTTGTATTTGGTTTTGTCCCTTGTGCCCTTGCTTGTGTTTATACCTGTCTGTATTTACCAGTGTTAGTTTCTGTTTCCCTGTTCAATTCTGTGAGTTTATTAGTTTCACCTGTTGCCCGTTCTTGTGTCTGCCCTTGTGTGTTTTCCTGATTGCTCGTTGTCCGGCACCTTTTCCTACTGGTTAATTGTCTGTTCACTCCTGCCTGTCATTTTCTCGTTCAGTTTTGTATTTAAGTTCCTGTCTGAGTTTTAGTCCCCAGTGGTTCATTGTTTGTTGCTGGCTGTTTATGATAGTTGGATGTCTGTTAGGTTTTTTTTGTATATTCTGTTTGTAGTCTGACTGTCTTGAAGCCATTTGTTAATTTAGTCTTTGTTAATCCCTTTTTAGTTTTTTGATCCCTTGTGGTTCTTTTGGTTTTGTTGTTTTTGTAGTGCGTTTTGTTTTTAATAAACCCCTGTTTTCGTGTTCCTGGAGCCACCAGTGGTCGTCCACCCATATTTCTGCCTGCACCATGCCACGGTCTCGTGCCCGAGCCGCCCGGATCCATGACAGTGAATATAATTTTATTTATTTTTTAATTTTATTTTTTTTAACAGTGCCGAAGCACCAAACAACATATTGACAATGAATACAGACATCAGCCAATGACCCACAAATCACTCCCTACAGAAGGTCACGTTTGCCAGTGTGGTACGGGTTCTTCCACCTATGTGTGGACCAATCAGCCATAATCCGGGGGACCAGCCTAGGTCTCAAGTGATAACCCTCCCCCAAATCAGACTCACAGGCCACGTCCCTACCCTGCTTTTATGGTGCTTGACTGGGATGTATCTGGATCGCGTTTCACTGTTGCGCTGTTCATCAAATTTCCATGAGAATGTGATTTGAATACACACTAATGCGGCTATTTAGAATGTGAATAGCGATCTTTGGGTGACAACGACACTACAGCCCCCGATGCAGGTAAAACAAAGTAAGGTGATATGGTTTTTTTACTTTTTTACCAATTTAGCCTAATTTTAAAAACTTTCAATGGACAATGGACATTTTGAAAAGAAGATAGATTACGGATTTAGTCAGTGTTTTTTTCATGTTTCTATGATAAGTTATCAGCGAATTATGAACTAAAATACATGAGAAAGATACTTGGCATTGCCGATGATGCCGTCGACCCCAGAGGGTTAATGGAAAAAGGGCCAGAGTACACAAGTGCCAATTTTGCCACCATGTCTGGCTTTACCTTGACTAGGTAGCCAGGCCGATAGACCTCATGACGGCGTCTCCTCCAGGGAAGCCCTGGCGTGATCGTGACCATCCTGAAGTGAAGCTTTCAGATACTCGGGGTAGGGAAGTTCTGGGTCCTCCCTGCCTTTACAGGAGGGTTGAGTGAACAGATCAAAGGGGCTGGCCAGCTCACGAGCGTAGAGCATCATGGAGGGAGTGAGCCCCGTGCTCTCATGTGGCGCTGTCCTCAAGGCAAAACAAATCTGGGGAACGTACTTGTCCCATGAGGTGTGCTTGGCTTTCACATAAGCACGGATCGCAGTCTTCAGCATGCGGTTCACATGCTCCGTCGCATTCGTCTGCGGGTGGTAAGCTGTGGTGAGCCTGTGTTCAGTCCCAAGCGTGGACAGCACACTCTCAAAGAGCCGGCTAACGAAGGGAGTACCCCTGTAGGAAATCAAATGTGAGGGAGCTCCATGTTGGGCAAAAATTTGGCGGCTGCCACCTGAGCCGTTGCCTCTCTCACCGCCATCGCTTCTACCCACTTAGAAAAATAGTCCACAAAACCCAAAATTATGCATTCCCCTGAGGGGTGCGGGGAAGTGGGCCTATGAAATCCACACCACAACATTCCCAGGCTCTCTGAGGCCAAATAAGGACCATAAGAGATGCTGGTTTCCTCTGGCTCGGCTTCTAGAGCTGGCAGACCACGCAGGAGAGGACAAATTTCTTAACGTCGGTCATGATAGTATCCCAGAAGTTGGGAGAACTTCTGGGATACTATCATAACCAACGTTAAAAAATTTGTCCTCTCCTGCGTGGTCTTCATTGGATGTCGGTGCATACAACTTCAGCTGCTGCACAGGGTGAAGTCCACCACGCCCCTTGGGGTCATGGAAGAACAGGAGTTCTTCCTGTACGACAAGTATGGCTTCTCGGCCTTGTGTAAGGTATGACTCGCGTATGCAATTGCCACTCCTATGCCGTCATCATCCTTCTGCATGAGCGCGGCACCAAGCCCAGTGTCGCAAGCATCAGTATGAATGAAAAAAGGGTGCTGAAAGTCAGGAAACCGTAGAATGGGGGCAGAAATCAGACACCGTGTCAGGCTGTCCATGGCCTCCTGGCGACTGCCGTCCCAGCTGAAAGACACATCAGACCGTGTCAAGGCGAACAAAGGTTCAGCTAGGCGGGCATAATTCTGAACGAAACGCCAATAATAGCTCATAAGACCCAGAAACTGCCGTACCTGCTTCACATTAGTGGGGGCTTTAAAGTCCATCATGGCCCTCAACTTGTCTCCATCCGGGGAAATGCCCCCCGGTGTGACACGATAGCCAAAAATGCTCAGCTCCACTAGGCACTCAATTTCAAGGTCAAATTAGCAGACTGAAGACGGGTTAGAACCTCATGGAGGTACACTAAGTGTTGCTCAAATGTGGGAGAGGCCATGACAATATCATCAAGATAGACAGCACAACATTTATAAATCAGACCAGATAGAACATTATTCATGAGCCTCTGAAAGGTCGCCGGGGCATTGCACAGCCCGAAAGGCAGCACTCGGAACTGAAACAAACCACAATGAGAGGCAAACGCAGTCTTTGGCCTAGATTCCTCTTCCATCGCCACTTGCCAATATCCCCGTGCGAGGTCGAGGGTGGTGATAAATCTACCTCTCCCTAGAAAGTCCAGCGACTCATCAATCCTGGGGAGGGGATAAGAGTACCTCCTTGTGAGCTGGTCCAGTCCATGATCGAAACAGAATCTGTGCTCCCCCTCGGCTTCTGTATAATGACGACTGGGGCAGCCCACGGTCCCGAGGCTGGCTGAATTATCCTTTCATTAAACATTTTCTTATATGATATGGTCTTCAAAAATGGCCTTTTTAGCTGGGGACGTCCGGTATGGGGAAAGGTGGATAGGCCTAGCATCACCCGTGTCAATAGAGTGCTCTGCTAGCCTAGTGTGACTAAGATGTCCATCAAAAAGATCACTAAATTCCTGTAGGACGTCTAACAGTGACGATTTCTGCTGCATATGCAGGGAGGCTTCCTCCACTTTCTCGCGAAGGGTACTGACCACTTGGAGGTACAAAAGACCATGAACTCAGACTCTGAGAAACCCTCCGGGTCATCCACATCCATGAACAGCGGTCTGTTGTCGTTCAGCATTACTGTTCTGGAAGGAATGTGAATGCTCATCGAGGCACATTGCATAAAGTCCATGCCAAGGATCATAGGAGAGGACAACTGTGATATCGCCACAAACCGGTGGTAAAAACTCATTCCTTGAAGTCCAATCCTCAGCCAGGTCACCTCTAATGCGTTACAGGTAGTGCTGTGGGCTAAGTGGTAGGGTGGGGCTAACCGAGGCCCCAGATTTGCAGCATCGTTTTCTTTGGTTTCCCACAAGATCCGCCCTCACTGCGGATAGCGATGCGCACATGTCAAGGGTTGCTAAGACAGCATGGTTTCTACAGTTACCCTAGATCCTGAATGGCATGTTCAAATAAGATTCGGAGCACATGTCCTCTATATGTCCGAGGGAAAGCTCCTCTTGGAAGGCCACAGCAGGCCGTTGAGCCGTATTCAATTTTGCATTCAATACCAGACATGAAAATAATAAAAAAATAAATAAATTACTGCAAGCAAATAAATCCAATCACAGGACTGGAATGGAGCAATGTTCGAGCGCCACTTGTAACGCTTCTTCCTGCGCGGAGTGTGTGGTGCACTTCCTGAACTGGGGCGGTGCAGCAACTAGCGGCTAAATAAGGCACTCCTATGCCGTCACACGGGAGTCGGTCACTGCCCCAAGGCGGGCACCTTTATTTAACCTGAACCGAACACGCGTACCCACGGTTACAAGGATCCAGCGTACACACAGCGTTACCTAGAGGGTCGTGGAAAAAGAGAGGGTGGGTTACAACCAGCCTTCTCGCGTCCCCACTCTCTCTCTCTCTCGCCCCGCTCTCCCTCTCACAAGAGCGCTTATATGTAGCTCAGGGCAAAAGATGAGTGCCTTAAAGGTCCTTGCCTATAACGGCCATTACAATACATCCTGTCTGTCTGTGTAACACAGATTTCTAAACACCACTTTTGTTCTGAGGTGTTATTTTTTTGTGTTTGTGGCCTTCCTGTTAGCTTTAATGAGTCTGGCCATTTTCCTCTGACCTCTCTCTTTAACAAGGCATTTTCAGTCACAGAACTGCTAAGTAGTGGATGTATTTTTTGTTAATTTCACTGTTTTCTATAAACTTTAGACACAACAGTGTGTGAAAATCCCAGGATGGTTGCTTCCTTTCAGGCGCCAACAATCACAGCACATTCAAAATCACTTAGATCATCTTAGTTTCTGTAATGTTTAGTTGAAGAGTAAGAGAATTCATTGTCTGTGTGCTGTATGTAGTGAGTTGCAGCCATGAAGGATCAGGCTGTTGGTGTCAACTAGAAATTACATATATACTGTACAACAACCAGCCACAGAAAGTACAGTATATTAAATAACATAATTAAACTATTGAAAGCGATATAATTAAATTTTCTAAAATCTAACTAAAGCTGTAATTTGTTTCACCCATTAGAATCAGCAGTCAGGTAAATTATTGGAAGGAGAAGTCATCATATATAAATGAAGAAAGTTATACCCCTAGCATTTGGCTTTAAAGTTCATACTATGATACAGTAGACCTGGTCAAGCCAGCTTTTCTGGAAATAGATTCCCTATTGAAAGGTCACTCCAACTTTAAGTTATTCAGAATGAAACACTGCACTGCACATTTTAATAAATGTTTCAAATAACAAGGAAAAATGAATTGTATGGTATGGTATGGTCTGGTGTGGTATGGTATGCTGTGGTGTTGTATGGTATGGTGTGATAGTCTGGTGTGATATGGTATGGTAGGGTGTGGTATTGTGTGGTATGGTATGGTATGGTGTGGTGGTGTGGTATGGTCTGGTATAGTATGGTATGGTCTGGTATGGTGTGGTATGGTATGGTAGGGTGTGGTATTGTGTGGTATGGTATGGTATGGTGTGGTGGTGTGGTATGGTCTGGTATAGTATGGTATGGTCTGGTATGGTGTGGTATGGTATGGTAGGGTGTGGTATTGTGTGGTATAGTATGGTATGGTATGGTGTGGTAATGGTTTGTGGGTTCAGTTCCCGCCCCTAGTTCTGTGTTTATCCTTTCCATGCTTGTGTAGATTTCCTTCAGCTACCTTGGTTTCTTTCACAGTCTAAAAACATGTAATTGGTGAAACTGGTGTCTCTAGACTGCTTGTAGTGTGTTATCATATGTATACCCTGTATTGGACTGGAATCCTGTCCAATCTGTCCCTTCCCTTGTGCCCTCAGCTTCCTGGGAAAAACTGCAGGCTCTCTGTGAGCATGAAATAGACAGGCAAAATTAAAACTGGTCAATCTTACCTGGATTCTGCAGATATTTTATTTACAAAACTGCTATCTTTGCAGATGGTTCTGTTATAGTTATTTATTCTAGCTACATATATAATTTTTACCTACTTGCAGTAAGGTTACAAGATAATGAATATTGATCTATCTCACATTTGCTGGAATAATAACGATAGTGATAAAATTAAATCAATGACTATTATTATCAAGTTAAAGCTTAAAGCAAGTACTTGGGAAAACAACAGAACGTAAAGATACTGTTTTGATGACACAGTTTCATTTCTGCGCATTTTTCTTTAAACAAACTCTTGAACAGATGGCATCTAAATAAACAGCATGCCAGCCCATAATCATATGTGCAATAAATGGCGCTGGTTAACTTCCTGTGGATTGCAGCAGATGGTGTACAGATGTTGTCACCTCCAAATCCAGAAAGACATCCTTGTCAAATAGTCAAATTCCCCCATACATTCCCATTAGGATGCCTTGGTTCAAACCAGTGCCAAGCCATTATTCAAATCAAAGCAGATTCTGATTTTATCACACTGAGCGAGATCAAGGGCACAGGGGCAATTTCTGCAAGGGAATCTACCTTTGATCTGGCAAATTCAGCAACTATGTAAGACACTGCCTGATGAGACATTTGCCATGTTAATGACTTGGCATTTACAACAAGATTTTTACAAGCCTGTTTAAAAATAAGTGGGGCTTAGTTTGTACAGCTGATTGAATGGGTATCAAAATGTTTTATTTGTCTTTAATAATATTCTGATGGGATGGCAATTTAGAGACATTGATTAAGTATTGTAGATGTTCTGTCAGTCTTAGATGGAGATATTGGGATACAGAAAGAGTATGCTTTGCTTGAGCTGTATAACCTTAGCAAGGCTACAATTTCATGTGTGTGTATACTGTATATATATATATGTGTGTGTGTTTTTCTGTGTGTGTGTATGTGTTTGGTTATTCTGCTAGTCCTGTGAGCTGAAACCCTACACTTCAGGACATGGGCACGGATCACTGATCCACTGAGTCACATACCACCCATGCAGTATATATCTTGAAGGTTAGAAGGTGTATAGCTTAAGTAATAAAATGTTGAAACATGGAATTAACAAGTTTAGTAATATAAGTGTGAATGTGAGTCATCTAACTGGAATGTTGAATAGAACTCCAACAGAGGCATTAGAAGTCTGAGCATTTATTATAGAGTAGGGCATAGAGGTGCATCCTTTCTGCAAAACTGCAAGTTCATGTGGAAGTTCAATTGTCTATTTAGTTATTAATATCTATTAATCATTTAAATAATTAAAACAATATATAAAACTGCATTATATAACACCATGGATTGTAGTTGCAGAAAATAAGATATTTTACATAAAATATTAAGTAAATATCAGATAAAATACCTGTGTAATTCACAGGTGCTCTGTTCGTTCAAAGACAGAAGATGCAAAGTTTACTATGCAAAGTTAAAAATATAAGCAGCACAGGGGTACCTACATCCAAAAGCTTAATTGCTCATACACACGTGGACAAAATTGTTGGTACCCTTCAGTCAATGAAAGAAAAACTCACAATGGTCACAGAAATAACTTT
>JAODKF010000046.1:17826858-17867800 GCA_026779585.1 Mormyrus proboscirostris | reverse complement strand
TTCCTTTACCCCCCCCCCACCCCATAAGAGTAGCCTACAGTGATGGGACACATCGCAGGGAAAAGGGGAGCTCTTTTTCTAGCGAATGAGTTGGAGAAACCGATTGGTATTTGGTATTTTAGCTCCTGGTATTTTATATTTTATTTGTATGCATCATCAAATGAGCTTAAAATCTAAATGATATGCCTACATCTGTGCATCTGCATATATGCATATATATAAAAGTCATTTTTAATTATTTTATTTTAATAGATATGATAGACTTTAACTTATTGGCTTCTTACTATAGATTTTTAGGGTGACATTTATGGTTGATATTTATGGCTGTACACGTGTGTGTGTGTGTGTGTGTATATATATATATGTAACCATCACAATCACAAAAAGGCAAAAATATAAACACATGAATAATATACATATTTAATTTCATACATTCAGAAGATGGAAGTATGATATATGCTTCTGAATAAGAAAGCATATAGATAAGATTTAAAATTAACTGAGAACACAATAGATATACTATCAGATTTTATTGCTTAGAAAAAAAATTGAGATAATTAATTGTTTAAAATCAGGTTGCATATCGTTTTTCCTTTAGTAAAAGGTAGAAGAATATTTTTTGCATATATACCGTTATCCCTACATAAAGTTTCTTAGAATAAAATTATAGAAAATATTGTGTATTTTGTGTACTCCTGAGCCGAATTGAAGGGGTGTAAAGGTTAAAAAGTTAACAAATGTTGACCTTATGTATTAGCTAAATAAAACACACAGAATCCTAATTAATTTGTGTGATTTTTTTTCCAGCAGTGTTTACAACTAGCAGCTGTTCCCTGCTCCCCCATTGGGTTACTTAATTTAATGTGGTGAGATGAGGTCGCCGGGCTGCGGCTGGCTCTGGTCACCTGGCCATGATTATCTGCCTTTTCAGCATATTGCTTTATTAGCTGTTTTGTTTCTCCCCATTAACCCACACCAGAGACATACTGCCGTATGTGTCAAGAACTCTATCAAAAGGATATGCTTGTGTCTAATGTGTTTTTTCATAATTAATTATTACCCCATAAAATAACTTTGTTTTTGTCACCCCATTCCCTTCCTATTTGTCTGTATGTCCCTGAAGAGAGGAACTGCAAAAACTGTGGCCTACAGCTCTATCCACCCAATTTCTATAAGGTTTTTTCTATTCGGGGTTGTGAGGGATCCACCTATGGGCAATTTGGTAACTCCAATTAATGTCAGCATGTTTTGGAATGTGGGGGGGGAGGTGAGTGGAGGAAACCCCACAATGACACCAGATAAGATTCTTATTTTGTGCTTGAAGATAGGACCCTAAGTTTAGAAGGCACTCAGAATGCCTGTAACACTGAAGAACAGGATAAGGAGATAAGTATTATAGCATAGTTCATGTTTACGACGAGGTTGAATAAAAGGCTCTTATATACCAAACAGCTGAATGTTGACTGCATATTTAAGGTTAATATTAATTTATAATAATCAATGTGGTCACTACTATAAAATACACAGATGGTAATAATACATATGTAACCATGTGATCTTGCATGGAATAAGCCATTTCTAAAAGATTGTTGGTTCAAGTCCTGTGGGTGCAGATTAACCACATTAAACACTGGGCCCTTGAACAAGAATCTTAACCTTTCTCCAGGGACACAGCTCTGGTGCAGCCTCCTCACACTTTTATGTCACTTTGCAGAAAAAGTGTCTGGTAATTAAATTTATAAAGAAATATGCTTATTCTTTGGCTAGTTTCATGATTAATCTACTTAGGCTATTACTCAAATTACCTACATGTCTGTCTATTCGTTTGTTCATTAGATTGCTTGTTTGTTTGCTTATGAGGGTGGTTCACTGGGCTAACCCTCTGTGCCTGGAACTAGTAGGTCACCAGTTCTAGCCTAGCTTTAGCTTCTGAGCAAGGCCCCTAACCCACAGCCCCTTTTCATGATCCCCAAGCTTGAGCACTCACCTGCATGGAGTGCAGGATTGGGCAAAGAGAATTTCCTTACAGGCATTAATAAAGTTTTACATTATTTCCTAGTGGCATTTTAATTTTGACAGTATCCATGCTATCCAGGGTATTAGTCTGCATTCGAATGTGTCCTCCAATGTAACTGGGATAGCTGGGATTGTTTAGTGTCTTTTTGGAGACGTGTGACCTGCAACCCAACCTGGAATTGGTGCTAATTTAACAAGTTCACATGCGCATTATAAGGAGCTTGGCTGCAGAGCTCAGGGCTCATTCATCTTGTTTCCTAGTGTGAAGTTACAAGCGTTAGTCTAGTTACAGTCAAGGCCTGTCAATCTTCTGTTACATTATTGTGCCTCTCTGTTTAGACTTTCCCATCTTTGCCTCGTCATCGGAGTGAACATTTCCAAGTTCCTTATCGCAAGATCCTTGTCATTCAGTTTGTATTGATTCCTGCATCCTAGTTTGTACATGACGTACCTGCACCGCCGAGTCCTCAAGTGAGATGCTGTTTCTGATTCACACTAAGCCTAACTGATGCCCTAGTTCCTAGCATCTGGTTTGGCTCTCGTATATCATCCTTTCTGATTCCACCCTCCCTGGTTCACTCTGTCCTTAGGTCTAGCCTTGAATGTCTTGTCCTTCTCTTTACAGCACTCTGCAATAAATTTTGGATGACAATATCCTTAAGACACAACCAGTAAACATAACATCCCGTCTGCACGGCATCATTTATTTAATCAGAACTGGTATATTCTCTTAATATTCAATACATTTCCAGTTCACTACAGAGAACACACAAACAATCACATTTTGGAGACAACAAATCATGTAAACACATACTGATTCAGGGATAAAAACAATCAAGCATGAAAATAAATAAATAGTTGTTTAGGGAATATTTTGAGGAGAGAAAAATGTAGTAAGCACGTTTTCAAAGTGTGGTATAGACAATTTTCCCACCATTGTTGGAAAAATGAATAAACTCATGAAAAATTCTGACAAGGGCAAAAACATTGTTGTGATCAAATTAACATGAATGTCTTACAATACTTGTAAACATTGCTAAATTATATGTTTCAGTTGAATTTTACAATATTTTCATTTAAGATAACAGCCATATAGCTGAGATAGTAAAGGTGGGCACTATGTCAACAGTAGACAAAATGCTTGGGTCAGTCTTGCATTCTGTTATAATACAATAAGATTTATATAATGTAATAATGAATGCTTACTCTTTCTACAATCTAGCTAAATGAAAGCAACCAGAAATTGATGAAAACATTTCATACTGCAGAAGGTGCAGACATTATTCCCTTCCACAATTCTCATGACTTTATACTGTGTCAAAGAGCTGTTTCGCGCTAAAGTAAATATTTATGCTGTGGTCTTAACAAGGAAATGGCTGTTAGAAAAAGAGCTCCACAATAAGGCTTCTCTGGTTAGGATATGGGATCCTTGGGGTGAGTAAAATATTCCTCAAGGACTCAAAATGCGTCTGAATCTTTTAGGTAGCTATTAACAGGCATGCATTTCACTTTTTAAGTTGTCTTTTACAATATTCAAATGTCTGGACACCTAATGCGTAATGCCAGGAGTGAAGGAGCTGAATACACAGCTCTGGAGACTTTAGGCTACAGTGCTACTGACTGAGCCATCGATCGTTTTGGAGATTAAATAGTGAGGGGATATCAACTCTCGGCTATTTCTTATATACATATAATTTAAACACACAACCTGCTTCACTTAATTGTTAATTCTTGTTAATTGTTTATTCAGCATGTTGCCTGAACCACAATAACCTTTTAAATATTTGCCATGTATATTTATAGAGTGTGGACATATTCAGCCAGGAACATGACAGATAGTGTTGAACCTGATTCATTGACATCATGTGTGCCAGACCTTACTGTTATGTCTGCCCTGTTGCACCAATGTTTTACCCTTCACATGGCAAGTCAAGTACTAGTTGTATTTGTGGTTACTGGTGCTGGTTTTGGTGTTGGCATTGCTGGTGTTCTTATTCCTTCAGATGTCTTTGTCTACCTTGCATACTGTTCGATAAACCTCTTATACTCAAATCTGCCTCCTGCTCTCCCTGCAACCGTGTCTAGCCACCTGTGACAATATGAGTCTTGAGCCATGCATGCATATATTATAGGTTAAATTACCTCCCCAAAACATTGGGTTTTACCAGCAATGAAATTGGGTAAAAGGTAATTGAGTGTGATTTCTTTCTTTTAAAACAATCATTTCTCTTTACAATTCATTTAAGAAATTAAAAAAAAAAAAACTTTTTCACCTTTTAGTACTTTTTCAAACATTGATGATGTTTTACTGCGACATTATATCAATCTAGTGCTTCTCATTTTTTTTCTGAATGGGAAGGACATACAAAGGGAGTAAAACCAAATTTGGATCTACAGCATGTCCTCAGAGGCAGTAATTAAGAGAAGAATAATAATTAACAAAATTGTAAATGTCTTTAACATTTTAATTTGACTACAATTAACTTTTTTAATTTGATGGACTACTTTTCCTTATAAACTAACCTTTCTAATTTAAAATTCATTTATTTCAATGGAACCAGTGGATAGCGAACTAACAATTATCATATACGATAGTGTGTATAATTATTTAGCACATTTTTAAATGTATACAAATTTACTTAAAGTATAATTTATCTAATTTCAGTCTTTCCTTACCATTCCACCGAGCCACAGGCATAAATTGCATATATTCATCTTCCAACTGCTCGTATTCAGAAGTTACAGACCTGGCCTATTGTAGGGCACACAAAGGTTTTAAGCCTTGAGACTTGGAGTACTGGTGCTCCAGCCAACAGAAAAAACCTCCAACTGTTCCATTTCATTCGAACTAGTGTGGTGCTGAGGTATCTCCTGCCCTGCAGCTGCACTTGGGTTCTCATCCCTGAGGCGGGTGCAGCAAAGTTCTGTCTCAGCACACACTCCTTACCCTCTCCTCCTTGGAGGTGTGATGCAGAAATTCTACCCAGTGAGCCGCTATGTTACCCATGAATTGTCCTATTTTGCAGTCTTGTAGGAAGAAGAGTCCTTTCATTCATGTACTATACAGCAAATGGCTGTCACGCAACTTACTTGTTTTCTCAAAAAATCAAAACCTCATAGCCAGCTGAAACATGGCTGCAACCAAGTGAAATCATGCAAAAAGTACAGCAATAAACCTCTCAAATACAATGAAATAGCATGAATCCGAAAGCCTTCTTGTTGCTTAGCCCATTCATTCTCAAGCAGTCTACATCTACCTATCCAACTGACCCGCTAAATAATCCAGCGCTGCCAAGGCTAATGAGAATCAGCTAGCTTTTATTAAAGAGGCTACCTACAGGCCCAGAGTTGGTGGTCCTTTGCCATGGTAACACAAAAGATCACCCAAATCCTGTTCTGGCCCGTTACGCTGCTTTCCCCATCACACATTTATTCAATTCATGAATATGTACAAAAAAAGCATAAAGCAACATGGTTCCAAGTCATTTTTTAGTTCCTAAACTTAAACTAAGCATTTAAAAATATAAATATAAAATATTAATATAAATATATGAATTAATCCTTAATTAATTAGACATTTAATTGTTAAACTCATTAAGCTGAGAGACCTAAATGAATGTAGGTATACAAAAAAAAAGCCATAGAATTAATTGAGTATTCCCTCTCTCAGCCTGTGTTAGCTTTGTTGATGAAGTAATGAATTTCCAGTGGTTATTGAATATTTAATCACCAGGGGCATTTAAAGCAAGTCATAGATAAAAGAAATTGAAAAGCACAATTTGGAATACTGTTAAAAATAGTCAATATGGGGGGAGTTTTCTGCAAACCCTGTTTTCTCAATCAAGAAATGGGATGCACCGTACACAAGCTGATTCAGTCAGACTGTCACTCTAAACTGAGCGGAACGGAATGAATTGAGGCCAATGACAGCTTTGACAGAGCCGCTGAATCAAACTGCTCAGAGAACACCAGTCAGCCATATCGAGAACGTTCCACAAAATGATGGCAAGAACAGTGTCATTACTAAAGCCAATTTAAACCCTGCATGCAGATTTAAAAGTTTTTTTACAGTTATGCACGTTTTCTCAAATACATTGTTATTAATTTATAGGTTTTATTTATATCTAAGTTGCTCTTTTATTTGCTTTATAAGTAATCTATATAATATAGTCCAAGAACTGCAGCACTTTCAAAGTACAATTAAACTATAAAATTTAAGATACAATAGAATAGACAAGAACTCTAAATCACGTGGTAGCTTATTAATATTGGACCATTTTGTTTAAGATTTTTATGCCCTGCACTGTGATTATTAAATTAATATTAAAATAGTTTGTTGTTCTTTTAATGCATTTATACAGCATAATTAGTTGAACTTAATATTTAATATTGCACAGATTAGGTATTGTTATTATATTATTATTATTATTATTATTATTATTATGAGGAGCAGCAGGTGCTAAAAATATTAAAATTAGAATATAATGTGTCAATGTCATACCCATTCTGTTTAGTCCAATTTATAATTGCATTGGATAATTGATCAACTTCTCACCTTTGTGGTCATCTTCAAGACAACCTGTCTGTCTATACCATAATCGATCTGTGTTATAGAATGCTAACCTGAGCACACTGAGGATAGTATGAAGGTTCCTCTTGACCTGATGCTCTCATGTTGTAAACCATGCATTAGGCAAAACAACGGCGCTTATGTAGCAGTCTTAATGAGGACCAGAAAATGTAGCTGTCTCCACATCGAGCGACACTTTTAGCCAGGCGCACTTTACAAACAGCCTATCCTTTTAGCTCCTTAAGTAGAAGTAGCACTCGTGCAAATACAGCTGTGGCAGCCTTCAATAGCTTTTGTCAGGGAACACCTTGTTTTATCAGTGACAGCCCATTGATATAGCCACTGACCTGCTTTCCCAGCTCCTCATCTTCCCTCATTTTCATTATCTACAGTTACTCTTATCAGTCTCCCTGCCACTGATTCTGGATTTCATGCAGGTCAGAAAATAAAGGGTCTAGCTGAATCAGTAGGTCAGTACAGTTTTGTATAATTTGTCATTTCCAGTCCCAAGTATTTCATGCAGGAGGCCACCAAAACACAAGATGCATTATATACATCACACAATAGATACAATACCCTAAACTGTCAATATGCTGTGGTTTGTTACATTGGGGAAGGTCATTTTTTTCATACAATGAACCACTACACTGAAAATCCACAAGGTTTCAGGGTATATTAAATATGCGAGTGTTGTTCTGGATTCTATAACAATGCATTGAAAATAGAATAAATGGTAGTGCTACTTGATACTCACACAGTAGAAGGTGATATTTGTAAGATGTTTATTGAACAAAGATAATAGATCCTTAAGTAGCAAAATTCTGAAGTGGTGAATCAGTTGTTCATCATGTTACAGGGCAGATCTTGATATAGGACATAAGGTCTGATGATGTAAGGTGTTGCTGTTTCCTTATTTATTTGCTTATCA
Source organism: Mormyrus proboscirostris (assembly GCA_026779585.1). Taxonomy (NCBI): domain Eukaryota; kingdom Metazoa; phylum Chordata; class Actinopteri; order Osteoglossiformes; family Mormyridae; genus Mormyrus; species Mormyrus proboscirostris. The sequence continues at coordinate 17,860,286 of JAODKF010000046.1, read as the reverse complement.
TCCTGAATGCATTGTGAGATAGGGTTCCATCATATGTTATACTGGAGAAATCAAAAAAAATCAAACTGTAGATATTAAGAGACTCACTGAGGTTGTCATCATGGCCAACATAAAGCTTGTTGGTGGCTTGTGGTAGCACCACACTGTTACCGTCCCAAGCTACAGTCAATTCCTTGTGGTGTTTGGGAAACAAATGGATGGGCAACATTTTGGGTTAGTTACATTTCAGATCATGGGTATTTATCCCGGCATATCACTGTACATCAGAGCCAACGGGAACTGATCCAAGATGTGTTCAATGTGGGGAAAGTAAGGTCTCTGTAATTCGAAAACCCAAGGGAAAATAACAGAACCACAAACTGCTTTATATATAAAAAAGAGAATAAGATCCCTATCCCGGTCTCGTGTATAAGGCCAGAGGTGAATAAGGAGAGCAATACAGGAGATAATTAAAAATTAAAGGGAACAATAATAATAATAATAATGTCAATACTATGTAAATATACACAAAAAATATAAAAGAATTATGGCTAAATGGACACATAAAAATATCTAAATCAGATTAAATCAAATTTATTTATAAAGCATGTTTAAAAATAGCCAATGCTCACGAAAGTGCTGTACAATCATAAAATGTTTGAATAAATACTATAACATTAATAGCTATCATAAAAAATAAATTAAAATACATGCACTGTGGGGTCACTTATACATAAAAAAGCCAATATTAAATCAAACAGCAATCAACCAAAAGAAAGGAAGGAAATGTCTCACTCTAACCTCTGTAAAAAAAACTAAGTCTTCAATAATGATTTAAGAGTGATTAATGAGGGGAGGTTCTGATATGAAATGGTAAGTTGTTCCATAGAGAGGAAGGAGCTACTGAAAAATACCCCTGTGTTTGCACCTCCATCGTGGAACATCTAAATCAGAAGACAGGTGGAAAAATTTTTTTTTGAAGATTTAAACACTTATGATAGTGACATATTAGGTTATAAATGATTATTAGCCTAAACCTATCTATATAGCAATCCCATCCATTAAAATATAGACTTTTGTTTCGAGCTGCAGGAATCCTCAACTAACTAGTTTACTATTGGACTAAATATTAACTAGTGACTATTAATTAGCCCTCAGCTTCCTCTTTGAGACAGCAAAATATAACAGTAAGCAAAACTGCGGTTAACTTAGCAGCACTAGTTAAACAGGAAGATGAAAAAAAAACAAAAGGGAAATGTTCTCTGAAGTACTGTACCATAACGCGTTTCCATTACGTGTTTTATTTTGAAAAAGCAGGGAGAGGAGCTTTTGGTCTGTCAAATGAAGGCATGATGCCATCTGAGTTGCTGCAATACACAGCAAAGTAGAGAGTGAGTCACGGGTTGGAATTCTTTCCATGTTTTCATCACTGAAGGAGGCAGCTGATAGTGCAGGGCTCACGGCCAATGTGACAAGTGCAATACTTGGACATGTATTGGAATGTCGATTTTGCAAGTGCTAGCTGAGTTCTGGCAAGGGCACAACACAAAGGTGTGGGTTCTAGTCAAGGTGAAGGCTCCAATGGCTTAATGAAGGCTTACATGACATAAGGCCTGTCATCCAGCTTCAGTTTGCGCTACACACCAGGAAGGCTATTGCGACAACACCTTTGTTTATAATGGATTGTCCTGTCTTGATACCTGAAAACAAGCTTCTGTTACATTTTACAGTCAAAGAGTGAACTGAGGCCTGTCGTCCGTCGCCCCCAAAGAGTATCAGCTGATGGATGTTTTTAAAATGTGTGATGTGCCACATCGCGGGGTAATGGTGGTGCAGGAGGTAGTGCTACCCGTCAGCAACTGGAGGGTTGCCTGTTTGAGCTGTAATTCCCCCTGACCCCATTGAAGTGTCCTTGAGCAAGACACTGAACCCCAAATTGCTCCTGGTAAGAAGGTTGGTGCCTTGCATGGCAGTCTCTGCCCCTGGTGTGTGTGTGTGTGTGTGTGTGTGTGTGAGTGAATGTGAGGCATGATTTGTGAAGTGCTTTGAGTGCTCATAGGAGTATAAAAGCACTATATAAATGCAATCCATCTACATTCCACTACCTTTGGTCATTTAATGTTGTTGTATTCCATTGCCCAAATCTGCATGTGTGTGTCTGTGTATACATATATGTGTGTATTATATATATATTTGCACAATGTGTGTATATATACCTTGATGGGCTGGGTTGTTCCCTGCCTCCCTATATATATATATACAGCATCATTCATGTTTTCATGATAATTCATGTGCTTCATATATTCCACATATTTCCACTTATTTCCATTGGTGATACACAAATGTATAAATGAAAAGAGTTAGGGGAATTATTTTATTATTTACACAAGACATTTACTAATTCACTACTTATCTAATTCTGCCTCAATACATGCTTAAAGAATGCTAACTGTGAATCTAGAGAACATAAAGTACAGCTCCTGATGATTGTTCTATCAATCCAGAACCAATGGTCAAGAGTATGTAGCAAAAGAGCTGTTAATAGCACACAGGGACCTTTTCAGTGAGGTGCTGGCAGAATGCTTCATTATGAAGACAGGTCTATTTCAGGATTCCTCCATTTATGGCATCATATAATGCTAGCTAGATTAGCAGGGCACAAACCCCACCCACGCAGTCTGTCCAACAAGATAAGGCTCACTATAAAAGCTTCCCATGACTTATGTCCTTCCTACTCCACACATATTTCCACTTTGTACTGAAGCTGCTACAGTTAAGAGATATGGCCCCCAAGAAAATCGAGCCCAAAAAACCCGAACCCAAGAAGGAAGCACAACCTGCTCCGAAACCAGCACCTCCACCAGAGCCAGAGCAACCCAAGGCACCTGAGTTCGATCCGAAAAGTGTCACTATCGAATACACACTCGACCAGATTGAGGAGTTCAAGGAGGCCTTCAGTCTCTTTGACCAAACACCTACAGGAGAGATGAAGATCTCCTATGCTCAGTGTGGGGATGTGATGCGAGCCCTGGGCCAGAACCCGACAAATGCTGAGGTGCTGAAGGTCCTTGGCAAGCCACGCCCTGAGGACATGCACAGCAAGATGCTTGACTTTGACACCTTCCTTCCAATGCTCCAACATATCTCTCGTTCCAAAGACCAAGGAACCATCGAGGACTTTGTCGAGGGCTTAAGAGTGTTTGACAAGGAAGGCAATGGGACCGTCATGGGAGCAGAACTGCGGCACGTCCTGGCAACCCTTGGAGAGAGGATGACGGAAGATGAGGTGGAACGTCTCATGGCTGGTCAGGAGGATGTGAATGGGTGCATTAACTATGTTTCTTTTGTCAATCACATCATGGCTGGATAAGCTAAGAGATTCAGTTCAATTTTCATGTAACCAGAAACGTTTTGTCAAGGAATTTTCCACACTATACTCATCTATTAAGAAATACATTTTCGGACAATGTACCGGATTAATTTATATATCCCCACATATTTCCTTTTATAAAATTGTATTTTGGTTCATTATTTACAATTGATTATGAAGTGCAACAGCAGGAATCCCTGCTTTCTACATAGACGTTTTCTTGACTGTAAAACAATAAATGTAAATTAACTGTTACCACACAGTCTTGGCGATCCTTAATTTTTCATGATGTATGAAAAAAGCAAGGTAGTAGTTTAAACTGCATCCAATTTAATTTTATATAATTTACATAATTTTATAACCTCATAAACCTAATTACCTAATAAAGATATAACGTTACCACAACCTAATAAATATATATAGTAATCTGTCCAAAATCAGATTGCATATGATGCAATTTATAATGTTCTTGTGAGTTACTGCTTTGTTTTCACACTAAAAAACAAAGGTCTAGTAGCAAGCCTTCAGGCATGACATAAAAAAACTTACTTAACTGACATTAGCATAAGTTGATTAAGACATTGTTTTAAGTTAAGTCTAAAGTAACATTATACAGTGAAATCCTGAAGCTATGACTTCAATTGGCATCCTGCAAAAATGTGCTAAAACTTTTTGGCAGTAAACCTTTGCACAACTTTTTCCTTACTGATGGCAGACTGTCTCGAGCTCTTTGTGATAAACAGTGGTACCTCGGTATAGGTCCACTTTGGAATAAGTCCAACTTGGTATACATCCTGTTTGGATGCGAAAAATTTAGCTTGATATACAACCTTTGTTTGGAATACAATTCCCGTGCTAGAACTTGTACAGGTATGGGTTAAAATGAGTGATGTCACCGCACTACCCTTTACGTCTCTCCAGACAAAGCCAGGACTGGCCACCAGCGTCAGTATGCCAGTTGTTACCATTAAGTGAACAACCTGCGCTGTAACACACTGTGAATTTTCACATGATTTTGTGTTTTTTCGGGTTTCTTCAGTAAATAAATTTTCATTTATTTGATCTAATTGCTTTTGTATTTATGTATTTTAGTCTTAAGCAGTGTTTAAATTATTTTATACAACCCCATCAATGTATAATATGCCAATAACAATGGGATTTTTTTCATGGGAACGAAGTAATCATTTTACCTTTATTTCTTATGGGAAAAATCTGTTTGGTATACGTCCTGTTTGGTATACGTCCTGTTTGGTATAAGTCCAAGGATCTGGAATGGATTAAGGACATATAATGAGGTACCACTGTAGTTGTAATAACATGGCTACATTGAATGCACAGGCATTGAATCCAGTTTTAGCAGCACAAAATTCCGCGCTATAACTGCAGTGTTTACATATATATTGCAGCTGGGCCATGGATATTTTCTTGCCTATTTATCGACATTGGGGTGGTGCAGTGATTGAGTCTCCACCATGTCTCTTCGTGTGGAGTTTGCATGTTCTCCCCATGTCATTGTGGGGTTTCCTCCTGGTTCTCCAGTCTAATGCTAAGGTGAACTGGAGTTTACAATTTGCCTATAGGTGTGAATGTGCCTTGTGATGGGGTGGTGCCCCATTCTGGGTTGTTCCTTGCCTTGTGCCCATAGTTTCCATAGGCTAAAGAACCCTGCAGCTCTGAATAGAACAAGTGGGCGCAGAAAACAGACAGATGTATGAATGGATTTATTTATATTTTATTTATATTTGATATTCAAAATTCATTGATTCATTATAAAGTTACTACTAATATATTGTAAGGAAGTCTATCCATATTTAGACCATGGAGAGGGTTGTGCATTGTAATGAATTGCCATATTAAATTGAAATTAATTTTGTCTGTAACTGATTTCACTAAGTAGCAATCAATCACATATGAGTCTCCAGTTTGCCAATCATCAAACCAGATACATAATGGTAAAATATGTTTACGTAATTGGATAAGTGTGATGACATCTAATGCAATCTATCTGTGTCAAAACCAAGCATATTTCATGTATGTATATACAGTACCGGGAACAGAGAGCAGAGTCCTTTGCACTACATACTGTATTGAAGAGTCCTCCCTCAAAAGTGTCTTTTTTTTATATATTGCTTGTACAGAACCCAGTGCATCCACATCTGGATGTAGATGTCAGCAATTACATGCATATATTTGTAAGATGTTAATGTCTCCCTTTCCAGAAAGCAGTTTTGTGCATTCTACTGAATGCTCAGTCCACCAATATTTTTACACTGAGAGCATATGGTCATTGTGCATCAGTATGTCTGACCGAGTAGCTAACTACCTGGGTTACATCACAATACGTCTTATATGGTACCAGGCAGGCTGCTTATTCTCCGTTATAGTTCCTTGGCCAGTGTCTGAGTTGTGAGGAAATGATCAGTTCTGGCATTTCTCCTTTCCTCTACATGAGCTGAAGGACCCCACTCTTTCTGAGTCTATGGCGAGCACTCAGAGTATCATTCTTACATAAGCAAAGACGTTTCGAGATGTTCGAGATGGTTTGTGACTACACATCTGCAGCCAGCAGTCTACCTTTTTACCTGGTATTACATAAAGTGGCATTGTGCTTTGCTTGGAAATAGCTGTCCATCCGCGGTAATGCTTTCCCCAAGGATAAAGCAGACAGTCTGGGTTTTGATATAAAGGCTCCAGATATCCATTGTCAGTGCAAATTCGTGAAACTGAAGCTGAATGTAACCTATTTCACACATGTTTATACATTGTAACTAAAGATGCCTTGAATGTATTTAAGCATTTTTTTCAGTGACTGGTGGTAGAAAAAACACAGATTTTCATGTATTCGTCTGGCGCTCCGGCAGTTGTCTTCAAATCTTTCAAATGTTTGCTGTTCTCTGAGCAATTTTAAGTGAGGGTCCAAAAAGACTTTGCGATATCTAGTTGAAATATTTTGGGCCCTAAAAGAGACATAATGTCTAATTTGGCCCAGGAAAGAAATAAAATCCAACTATTATTATACTTAAAAAAAACAAACAATAAACATTAGCTGAATTACTATTGCTTTTTAAACAAACAACAGTCAAACACAGGTCTACTGTCACCCTTTACATGTGAATTCTGGCTGTTCACCTGGTGTCCCTGTGCTTTTTCTCCCCTGTGTAAACTCATGTAGACTGAGCAACTTTGGTGTCTTCGAATTGTCCTGAAGTCCTTGGAGCAATCAGGGGTTATGGGCCTGACTCAGGGGCCCAATAGTGAAACCACTTTGTCAATCCTGGGTTTTGAAATGGCACAGTACCCTAACCTGCTAAACCACGCACTGCCCCCACATGCGCTAGAATATTTTTTTTTTACACAATAAAGTGCTACGATAATAATCGTAGTAGAATAGAATTCTAATTAAATAAACAATTTCTGTGCCACATTTCTGATATTTTCAGAATCTAATCAAAAAAAAACAATAAACACTTCTTGTATACTACTACTCACACAAATTGGAAGAGATTGCCTGGTTTCAACACACATAGATTGCATTACATCACATTGGTCCGTCTGTATCTTCTTACCAATAATGGGCAGACATATGACCCAGGAAACATGCAATAAGAGTGGCAGCATATATCACCCACCTCATCACTCTGCTCTTTCCCTAACCCCATTACACCAATTTAAGAAGCATCAATATTTTGCATTTTTGTGAGCATTCCTACAGGGTATGGATTCATAATTATATTTTCAGTGCTATGTCATGGTAATAATTTGGTTTAATGTTAAAGGTAACATATATTAATATTTAAGTTTCAAGTTTTTTTAATGGAGTCAGCTATTAGGCATTGAATCCAAAAATTAAGCTTGCATAATATGAAATTCAAATTTTATAGTATTATAAAGTTTAATAACTAGCTTACATACAAATCCACATTTGTATACATGGTATAAAAAAGAATGGAAGAAAAAAATATCATAACGGGAATATATAAGCAAACACCCGCTTAATCACTCCACGCAAGTGAAAACGCACCGTCAAATATTGAAATGTCATACAATTCATAAGGTTAAATGTGTGTCATACCGTTAATAGTTAAACATTCTGAAGAAATTTTCTTTTACTCATTCTACTCTATATAAATGTTTCATAACCTAAAATTACCCTAAAAATGTACAGTTTGCCTCCCCCATATTCATTTCAGCAGTCACATTTCACCAATTATTGTAACGTACTTCAACACCATACCTGTCTGTAAGCCCTGTATTTTTGTTGCCTCACACCTCTGTGACCCTGGTTCCAGTGTCCGCCTGGGTTCCATGTGTGTGGAGGTTGCATGTGCTCCCCATGTCGTCGTGGGGTTTCCTCTGGTGTCCCCCCCAAAGACATACTGAGGCTAATTGGAGGTTCTAGACTGCCCATAGGTGTGAGTGTGGCCTGCGATGGGCTGCCCCCCATCCTGGGTTGTCCCCCGCCTTGTGCCCATAGCTCTGGAGCCCCATTAGCATAGTAGCTTCTTGAAAAGCAGGACATATTATGAGATTAATTTATGTTATATGATTTTGTTGGAATTGTGTGGTCATAGAGCCATAACTTTTGGAAAGAAATGATCATAAGTAATGAATAATATGTCAATTTTGTAAGCACGTCTTATTCTGTAGATAACATTACTGCAACACTTCATTCAGTTAAGCAGCTAATGTTTGTCTCACCCATAAGGTACCCATTCCACTTTGGGGATATTTATGACTGAAAGTTCCTAGAAATGTATAATCTGCTATTATATCGTCTTCCTGCTGTGCAAGGAAATCTTCAGCCTGACACTTTTTTTATTACTATTATTCTCGGGTTGAAAATCTTTTTATTCTGCCTTTGTGGACAGCTATGTGTCAAATTTTTAGTGAGAGAGGAAGTGATGCATTCAATGAGTCAGCATTTAAGAACATTTTCATGTCACTCATTGTCAATAACTGGTGCAACTGACAGTAGTAACAGTTAAGCAATGATTCAACAATGAGAAATGTTGTTCTGTGCTATGAATGCGACTACGAACTTTCACGAAACGGTGATTAAACCCTCTGGCTCTGCATATAAAAAACTGACTACAATGCATTCCATGCTGTACTCTTCGCAGATAAAAGTGCTATAAATGTGCATATGGGACATATTTCCATTCAGTATTTTATGATACAACACACTCAGGCAATCTGATGGACTAACCAATAAGAAATATTGGTTTTGACACATAGGAAATGAAACGCTGCATTAAGTACAATGAACACTACTTCCGCGTTTAATTTGTCAGCCACTTTTTGCCAGCCGTCTTTTCCGGTTTGGGCTACTTTTGCCGTGTTACCTTGTGCATATTAGTTCCTGGAATTCTTCATATCCTTCTAATACGAGGTCCTGCTCCACTTGTGTGAAAAGGTGCACCCTTTTTTTTTTGTCATTTTGTTGCGGCCTATAAAAGACTTGCTGATCATGTTTTCTATCTATATATGGGCTTTTCAAGCAGTGTGGATGTGCACAATCATCTCGGATGAATGGATACAGCTAGACTGATCTACTACACAGCTGTGTTTGGAAAACTGACTCATCCTGGATGAGTTTCACCGGCATTAACTCCTCCAGGATGAGGCGTCTGATCAGATGACTTAAGCAACATACGGAAAATTCCCACCTGGGGCCTATACTATGAAGCGGGGTTACTGGCTTATCGGGGTAACTTGTCGGATTTAAGGTAGTCTGGGCAAAATGTAAGCGAACGACTATGACGTCCATTTAAACTGTGGTAGCTTAAATCCGACAAGTTACCCAGGTAAGCCAGTAAGCCCGGTTCGTAGTACAGGCCACTGAACTGCCATAGTTGGTAATGTACTGAGCTTGGTTTTCACTAGAAATACATTTTAAAATACTGTTTATTTTAATTTAACTTTAATTTGCCCTTTATTCATTTAAATCTAGCATTCATCAATGAATGGATTCAGTTATTAAACCGGACACTTTCTGATTTGAATGCAAGAAAACTGTTTAGATCATATTAATCAATCAATCAATTATTGTTATCATTATTATTATTTTTGTTGTTGTTGTTATTGTTATTATTATTATCTGCTTCTCTGACAAACATTTTTAACATAACTGTCCAGTTTGGGAGGGCTGTACCTTCAGAGTTTTTTCAGAGATTTTTGATGGTTGCATATCCTTAATGACTTGACTGTGCTCCAAGAGATTTTCAAAGCCTTTGAAATCTTTTCATGCTGCTCTCTTGATCCATGCCTTTCTGTTGCTTTGTAAAGTTTTAAATGCTTATTCACATTCATGGTAATATAATTTATTTGAATACAGTAATGAGCTTTGGGACATAGAATATTTATTTACCTGTTTGAAACATGAGTTCTAAATCAGGTTTGCTTGTGGCCCCAGGAATGCGATTTTTCAGCGAATTCAGATAAAAGAATCTTCTCAATGCTTTTGCATTCTACCATGAAAGGGTAATTCGCAAATATGAAATATATTTGCATGGTAAATTATGACTTTTCTGGGGGGGTTGTGTCAATTTTGTGTCTACTGCAAGTTGCTTGTTCGAGTTGAATGGGTTTCTAATTGTCCCAGCCCAGAATTGCTGTTTTTCAATTTCTACAGAATAAACTACAGAGTGGGCAAGTGAGTCTTGATGTGTGAGACACCGCAGTCTAACATTACTTATTTACAAGGGTGAAACCATGGTATAGACAATGGGGGGGCTCCAACAGAATTTTTTTAATGCATTTCCCACAATTCTACCATGGACATGTGATCGCTGGTCATAGTTTAATAAAAATAGCTTTTATTAAAAATAAAAAACAGCATCAGCAACAATAATAATAATAATAATACACATATTTCTCATCAAATTGTTATAAATGTCATTTCTGTACAAATCTATTCATTTTTTAGAGTAAAAATCACTGAATTTGTGGAGCTCAGCTGCAAGCAGAGTAAGAGATGAGAGACACTGTAGCGACAAGCTCAGCCTTCCCGCTGTTTGGAGCTTGAGCATGAAGCGCGTGCCTATCCCTAAATATACAGTATCACCAATACAATATTTGTAGATCCCGTGTATGTCAGTATAATACATTTTCCAATTTTAGACCAAAACAAGAAAAACGAAAAAACGGGTCAATTTTTATTACTTTGACTAGACCAATCGTAAAAGGAAAATTTGAAAATGGTTTGTTTTCCATCCACGTTGTGTCTGTTTTTAAGAAGACGCTTCCTATTTCATTTGACTATAAGTGAGTTAGGTGATACTGTAAGTGTGCCATCTGTTATTTGCCAGGTACATCGCAAAGACCACTTTTCTAGGGTACCTGAGAGCTTCTCTTGAAGCTGTGCTTGAGAACTCAACTAAATTATTAACTAAATTATTTATGGATGAAAGCAGTCTAAAGCAAAGATAACATTTTAATCATACTTCAAAAAAAAAACTTTGCCTTGGCCCTTGACCGAGTTCAATCTGATTTAGTATATTTCACATATATCTTATGACATCATCACATTCATTGTATGTATATACTCTATGTATAATTATTTTTCCATGGCCGTTTTTTCACTTTTTTAATTCTTGTCCTTATACTGTATGTAAAGCAACCGTGGATATTATAAAGCTGCCATGTAAGATAAACGTTTTTATTATTACTGTAACAACGGCGTGTTTTGAATGTCCTGTCGTGCTTGTGAGCCGTTGTTAATAGCTCCTGTCTAGGTCACGTATGTAGCTGTGCCATGTGCCTTGTTCCATGTGTCACGTGTTCATGTACTGATGTCCTTTTTAGATTTGTGCTCGATCCCTGTGTGTCTAACTGTATATAGAGTTAGCCGTGTGTGTGCCTTACCGTGCTTAGATTAACGTTCCCCGTGTTTCCTTGACATCCAGCGTCACTGTTGAGTGTGTTTTTTTTAAGGACTTCATTAGAAGAGCAACCTCATGTCAGCCCGTGCTTCTTTGTCACGATGCCTCAGTCTGCCCAGCACCACATTATTATTCTTGCTGTTGGTTGTAGTTGTAGTATGAATTTGCCTTATTATAATGAGATATTATGATGGCCATTCATCTCTTATAATATGAGATAGTCCATATGGGGAAAATGAAATGCTGTATCCATTATTGATCCTTATAAGGGACCAATAAGCATGCGGTCCAGACAGTGATGAGAAAAGCGATTGCACTCTTTCTGCTGTAACACTTTACCCTTGTGAAATGTATTTGTATGTGTATATTCTGTTTGTTATCTTGATTGCTGCAGCAGGGAAATTCACTTTAACTGTTTAGAACTAGTTTGCTGGATTGGGAAGCTTGAACCACCACCAGAGGAGGAAATTTCAGGCCCAGAAAGTGAAACTCCACATGAACATTTTGTTTCAACCAACCAGTTGAGTATAAAGAGTCATGGTCACACAGTACTAAAATGGTTGGTTCAAACAAAATCTGGATTTTCTGGACCTAAAGTCTCTTCCTCCGACCACCCAGGGCATCAGATAAACATGGTTTACCCATTACAAAGGTACTTAAAGTAGTGATTAAAGATGTGGTTTTAAATAACACTTCATGCAGTCCATAAATTTACTTAATGCATGAAGTCATCCAAACTAATCAGCCTAAATTAAAAACATGGTCTGGCTGCTAGCAACTGATACATAGGTATCAGACCTGTGTGAAGTTACCCCCATATATTTCATATTTCACAATCATTTGTGTCTTTGAAATGTTAATGTGGACTGCTGTAGTTTATGAAATATAAATGTTTGCTTACATGTTGACATTTGGGTGTCGCTGGTCGTCCCGTCTCCCATTATTTCCCAGGTTTGTTTTAGTTCCTAGTGTGTGTGCTTGTTCCCTGGGCTGAGTGTGTGGTTCCCTGGGCTGAGTGTGTGCGTATAAGAGGAGCATCCCTAACCTACCAGATCTGAGGCAGCCATGGGGCCAGCCTCAAATGTTTTTCATGTGTTTTTCTTTGTTTTCCCCTGGTTAAATTCTGTTGATGTATTTGTAAGTCCCTTGCTTCTTTGCTCCTTGTTATCGCCTGCTTGTGGTAATGTTTAGTTAACCCTTCTAGATTCCTTATGGTCTCTGATTACCCACACGTATTCCTCAGTGTTCTAAGTCTCTCTCTAGTGTTAACTGACCCCACCTATTTCTTGTTGAACTTGATTATCTGTGTGTTTAACTACCTACCCATGCTTTACTCCTCAGTTGGTTATTGTGTGTTTGTAGTTGTTGTTGCCCTGTATTTAATGCTGTTTTGCTACGTTTGTTCCTGTGTTTCCCCCGTCTTTGTCTTTGTCTCCTACTACCTTCGTGACCCCTCATGCTCATTTGGATTTTTGTTTTTGTAGCTTAATAGTGTTTCATCATTGTGAGCCACAACGTGCGTCATCCATCCTTCATCATGCACATCTGTAATAGCTGCCCATTAAAAGTCATTCAATTCAATTTTATTTATATATAGCACATTTACATTATATTACATTATAGCACATTTGCATTACATTGTCTCACAGCACTTTACATTATCCTGCTCAATGCCCCAGTGAGCAAGTCAGTGGTGACAGTGGCAAGGAAAAACTCCCTAATAGGAAGAAACCTTGGGAGGAATCAGACTGAAGGGGAAGCCCATCCTCCAGGGGCCGACGGAGAAAGTCAAATGAACAAAATGAACAAAATCCTAATTTATACAGTCCAAATTTTAAGGCAGGCAGGTGATGGTGCTGCTTCAGATGACAGGATGAATGGTGGCATGGTAGCAGTTTGGGTAGGAGAGACATCAAGCAGAAAGGTGAGCAGGACGGACATCACGGGTGGTAGGGGTGTTACAGGCAGCAAGGTAGACGAGAAATATTGATTAGCAGACTGAAAAAACGAAATATAATTCACTGATATTGCTACAGCTTTATCATGTTATAACAGAACGCTCAGTTAAAATCTGTGTACTGGACAGAACACAACACAGAACAGGACTTAGTGTGGCGTTTGCCGGGGCAGAAAGACTCGGATCCAGAAATGCGGGACACGGACGTGTTTATTCTGGTGGCACTAGCGAAGGTACAGGCAAAGGGAATCCAAAAACCGGGTCGAAGAGGAGGCGCGAGGGTCAGGAGCCGGGAAATCTGTCCGACAGGTGAGCTCAGGACACGACCACACTGGGAAGGGAAGATGGGACGAGCAGGGCTTGGCACTGGGAGCGGGTCAGGTACGGGAGGGGGCTGGAGAGGGAAAGGAGGCAGGATGAGAAGTGAACACCGGGAAGACGGGCAGACGAGAGACAGCAAGACGCTCAGCAAGGCACAAACTCATTTGGCACAATACTTCGCGAGGTGCCCTAGACCGCTGGCGTCTTTTATAGTGCCCTGAATTAGGTGTACTGCCCAGCTCCCGTTTGGTCCTGCCCGTGTGGGCGTGACACTTAGAGCTGATGACTGGCAAGTTTTACAAGAATTAGATGCGTAGAAAACCAGGTGCAGGAAACAGGATTTATACTAACAGCATAATCACAACACACCTAAAAGCTAGACACTAGTTACCCAACGCACTAGTTTTGAAATTCCAATAAAGACCATGAAAATGACAATAAGAAACCATGAGCCTGATGCTTGAAGCAGCACATCTTGCTGACCCAGATAACTTGTTGCATTTAAGGTAGTCTGGGCTAAATAAAAGTGAATGAAGTTACAGTTCATTTAAATAAGGTACCTTAAATCTGATAAGTTATCCAGCTAAGCAAGAAATCCTGTTTCATCATACAGGTCCCAGTTTACTAGAACCATGAGAAGCAAGACAAAACTCCAGATAATCAAGAACCACAAGCCTGAAAACAAGATGCTAGTGCTCAAAACCACAAACCAGTGAAAATGCAACCTAAAAAATAAACTACACCTACTCCCTGGGGTGCTGGTAGATATTTTGGGCCCCAGCAAAGCATGTCATATTGGGCCCCTGACCCAGGCCAATCCAATTACCTTCCACATTTTCCATGTTCCTCGTCTCTCAGGGACCCCTGTAATTGTCCTATCTCACACCCACCCTTTATGGCACCCCTGCCCAGCCTCACTAATCAAAAAGCTAAACTCTGAACCAAACCTAGCTCTGAGCCTCAGCCCAGTCATAATGACTCAGCACCAGGCACCACTTATATAGGTCCAGCTAGTTCTGGGTCACAGAGACCTTGTTCAATTACCTGATTGCAATGTAGCACAGTTACTGGGTGTATTTTTTGCACATTTTATAGTTTGACATATTATCTAAGCATAAAATTAGCTAGAAATGTTACAGCTTAACCCACTACAAAAATTTGGTCATCTCTTTGAGACACCAGTAAAAATACATATGCAAAATGTTACATTTACATTTGTCCAAATGAGATTCACTCATTTTAAACACTATTGAGGTCAACTTAAGGCATTAAAAAAACCTGAAATCCCTAAAGGAAATGGCAATTGTTAAGTTACCTTTTAAAACTGCTGCAGAATCCCTGTAGAAGGCAATTTGCATTGTAAGTGATCCATACTAGCATCTGTCGAAAGTACTTAAACATTAAATACTGCACAAAGCCTCCCAGCTGATCATATTATGTTTTACTGCTTCATTCTGCCCGGATCTTTTGAGACTTTGTTTGCTCTTATGAGTCATGAATGTCATCAAGGACTAAATGAAAGATCAAAGTCGCAGCCCATGGCTAATGTTTGGTTCCCACTGACTTCATCTGCAGATTGAAGGACCATTAATCCAGCAAGCAGAAACTTCTGACTCTCATTATCATTAATAATTTCATATTTGATTAATTACAGTGCTCTTGTCTCTGTAATGAAAAACACAAAGTAAACAGAGATTGATACATAGAGAAACTTATTTCCAGGTATCCCTGACACTCACAGTCTAAATTATATACTGATTCCAGACAACTGTCTTTTACATCCTTACATAATGGTATCTGTTGTATGCAAGTGTTCTCTTTGGCGTTTGTTTTTATGGTTAAGGTATTTTTCCCATACAGGTCAGCATACAAATGCCAAATTGACCATTCAGAGCATAGGATTAGAACATTGTCTTGCATAATACAATACACACAATGCTCAGATACAGTTCTATCCAAAATTTATTGGATGAGGAAAGAGAAGAAAAGGAACAGCATTGTATCACTACACTGGTAAGTATAAGGCAATAGAATGCATTATAAAGGTGTCTATAGCGCATTATAAATGAGAGCTTCATAAGGCAGTCATAATGCATAATAAACATGGCTATAATGTGTTATGCCTTTTTATAAATATTTGTAGCCGGGTCTATAATACTTTATGAAAGCATTATAATATATTATAAAGGTATCTATAATGCAATATACATGAGTGGTTTAGTAAAGTGTTACCCAAATGGCTCATTAAGAGTACATGCAAATGTAAAATGAATGCTGGTCCCATATCAGCCGGGTGTGGCACCGCCCTGGGCCAGGAAACATGCGGTGATACGGTTGCGGAAGGGTGCGTCGTACAAACGTTCTATCCTCCCCTATGGGAAGTTGGCCCACAGCCGTTGCTTCTGGCCCTCCAGATCCTGCAGATTGGCACTGGGTCCGAGTTGATGTCTGAGCTACAATAATCCTACACATGTTTGACAGGGGAAAGATTTGGGGACTTGGCTGGTCAGAGGAGGACCTCAATATCATGCAGGCAGTCCATAGACACGTGCCATATATGGACGGGCATTGTCTTGTCGAAAGACTGCATCATCTCATGAGCTTTTGTAATGCTTGCCGCATAATATGACAATCCTCCCTTGATGTGGTCTGTCTTGGGCGGAACCATCACAACGTGTGTGGGTGCCCTCATGTGCCCATTGGTTCCAACATCGGACAACTGTGACATCTGCATGCCCCACATGCCGGACAATTACACGATACGACCACCCAGCCTCATGCAAACCCACAATGCGACTCCTATCAAACTCCAGAAAGTGCTGGTAATGCTGTCTAATGCATCTACGAGGCATCCTCTGTGTCTGGTGATTAGACGTGCCAGCTTCATGCAAATTGAATCATTTACGTAACCATCGCTGGTCTGTATGTGTACCAAATAACACTGAAATTGAACCATTACTTGTGGGTGCTTAACTTTTTTTGTGACTGAGTGTAGTTGATTAGTTTGGATAGTTTAGTAATTTGAAGTATGCTTTAGAAATACCCATAATGATCCTCTCATATTGGCTCTTATTTCCTTCTTGGCCCTTTTTTGGTCCAGTACTGTAAAGCTGCCTAGCGAGGGGTAGGTGACAGACAGAGAGTGTGATCTTGCTACGTACACACCTCCATTATTGATACCTATACTGAGAAGGGCATGGAGTTTGCTGGAGACGGGTGATGCCCCACATGTCTGCAGTTTCACTTTTCTAGCATTATCATTCAGCGTTTGTGATTCTCTTTGTTGTGTTGCCAATATAAAACCTGGGTAGATGTAGCCTTGTGGGACATGCCGCAGTGAAGCCCCACTGTTCTTCTGCAAGAAAAAGGCATCAGTCTGTTTTCATTTTTGTTGTCTATGCATGGCTCAGAATAATTTTCAGAGGAAAATCAGATAGAGGGCTTCTCTCGGGGGTCTTTTGACTGACCACAATGTTACAGGTTCAATATCTGGCATGAGGATATACTGTATAATGAAGGCATGGAGATTTATAAAACAATTTAATGGAATTCAGTCATATTCGTCTCATTATGTTTGTCTGGTTTCAGCTTTTTTAATTTTAAATGTGCAAGCTTAAAAACTTGCTTTTGAGGAGCACTGGGATTGGTATTAAAGGACAGCGTAGAAGTATTCTGGAACATCCAAGTTTGTGACTGAAGAGATCAGGGGAACTTATTTTAAACTTCCCTGCAGACAGTTTCCATGAAAATCATGAAGTTACAGAATGATTAATTATATTTATGATTTACGTTTTCCGTGTAACCAAAATTAAATAGGAAAGTCCCCTACCTTCACAAGTTACTGTTATTTTTATTTAGTCAAATTTTTTCACTAATAAATAAAATATAACATTTGACAGGCTCAAACAGCATATGAATTTGCTTATAAACCTCTTGAAACTGTGTGTTGGTGCTGTAACTGCTAGCCATTTGACACTAATATTGTTTATTCACTTGGAGATTCCATGCATCACAGCTGCCAGTACCCTAGCAAAAATGAAAATGTCACATTTAATCAAAGTCGGTCATGAGCAATTAGAAATATGTTAAATGACCGAATTCATCAATCTAGGAAATCATCTACACATTATTAATTTCCTATTTGTCCTAAAGTTTGATTAATTCAAAAAGACACTTTAGTTCTTTTGGTTCCATTTCTGCTAGTTACAAGTGAGAAGATGGCAAGATTTGTTTTATTTTTTCCCAGTATTGGCCACATTATTTGTGCGATTTACACAAAAGCCAAAAGCAGATTCAATATATTAAAAGTAAATGAGAAACAAAGTGTTGTATTAACGCAATAAAAAAGTAATCTTAAAATGCTGCTCTGAAATTATCCTAATTGAGTCAAATACATAATATATCCACTATAGAAGTTGCACTCGGGGTTTTTACATCAGACTTGGAACTAAGAATATTACGGATACATCTAATCGCTACACAAAAAAAGAAAGGGATGTAACTGATTACAAAAACAGGTTAAATCTGAATTGCTGAAATAGCTGAAAAGAAACAAAAAAAATAACAATAGGATGCAACATCTAACAATCTTTCATTGAAATTATAGAATGTGAAGGGGCCGGTGAATCCTATGGGCAACACAGACGGAAGCCGAGAGCACCGACTTCTGAGGGGGCGCCGACTTACCGGCCAATTTCATTCTGCCTCGGGCGGGGAGTGTTAGTGGTGATGCTGGCCCGGAGAGCCATATTGACCAGCACCGCTAGTGCAATGTGCTATCAAACATTGTATATTTGGTGGCGAACTTGTGTGGTATTAGAAAAATAAATCTGATGTTTAATTTTAATTGAATACTAAGTCATATTTCAAATACCACATTACATTAGGATTAACTTATGGTTAGTGGAGGATTATTTGTGCATTGTTGATAATACAATAATAGTACATTTACTAAAAAGTAAAATATTATGAATAATGTTAATTCCATTATTAGGTATTTGATATAAATGCACATATACACATTTTTATTATTCTGAAAAACATTATTAAGAGTAAAATAAATACGTAATACATTTTCACAGTGTGTAGTCTGATACGGCTCAGTTGCCCCAGAGCAAATGCAGGAAAGTGCATAAAAAGTTGAATTTATTGAGTTTATAAATAAACTGCTTCCTAATATTTCTAAAGCTACTTTTGTCGTGCTTTTCACCCATCGTCATACAGATGAGAAAACCAAAAAAGAAGCAGCTAAAAGTTCTTCAAATACTCAGTTAAGTTAAAGGTCATTGTATGTATTTTTACTATGACTGCTCGGAAAATCCAGGGGAGAATGGAAAAACCAATGATATGGCTTGGTTCAGGTATTCAGAAAGGAATGCCCAGATAATTTTTCACTATGTAAGATCGAAGAAAGAAATATGACTTTGATTGAATAATCAAAAAATACATTGTGGGAGACAGTCCACATTAAGTGGTGTAGGCCAGGTATATTTGGCCCTCAATGTGTATGAATTAGTGCATCGTATCATATCAGTGCTTTTCTAACTTGCCTGTGATAAAGATCTTTCCCTTTTGGGCTTTAAACAGCCACTAGGAGTTATTTCTGCAGAAGATAAAGAAGCAACAGCATGGTAACTGGAGGACTGCACCACAGGATGGATTTGTTTGTGCAACGGTACCCGAAAGCCACAGGCACGAAAATGCTGGGTGACAAATGAGACAGACTGATATATACGAAATGTGTAAACAGTGATCAGCGAGTAGAGAAACCAGAGCATCGGGAACTCAGAGTCCAGGAAATGATGTGGTGAGCAACAGACTAGGCAGAAAAGAGACCAGGCAGGGAGCAGGCAAAGACTAATAACCAGGAGAAAGAGAAGAACTGCAAAAGAGAGGATTTACTGAAGACAGCAGTACTCTGAATGTCTCGGAAATGTCATAAGGACTGGAGTTAGACTTCTGTTCATTCATGTTTCTGGTAAATGTAGATTTACATTTTGTCATGTGCCTATCTACAGTAGGTGATTTTTCAAATGTCCACTGCCTTTCTTGACCTTTCTGAAATACTGTCTCAAACACAGTGAAAACCTCTATAACTTCTTCTGTTCTGGCACTTTTTTTCCTTTCCAGTTGTTTTTTTTTTTTGCTGTTCAATGGATGTCACTGTGGTATTGAAATATTAGATGGTTGTATGACCATGGAAAGTGTTTAAGGATAATTTTGAATTAGCTGGTTTAGGGACAGTGGCTTTCTAAAAGGTAGCCTTCAGAAAATGTCAGCGAGGCTCTCTTGTTCCTCATTTATGCTGCCTATTAAATGCAGAGCTCTCCCTGCTCATGCAGAGGAATAACTATTCACTGTAACAAAGTGACTGCTTCTATTGTAAATAAAAGTAATTCGTATTCCACAGGCTGCATTATGCCTCCAGTATGGTGCATGAATATGCATCACATAATTTTGGCTGGAAATTTATACTTTTTTCTCTCTCCTGCTCTCCAAAACAGACTCCAGCTCTGCTTTCAAAAACAGTCACACACAGCCTTCTTTCATTTGTGTTTGGTGTAGCTGTAGTTCAATTTCATGCTAGTTTCTCAGAATAAAAATGTTTCTAGTTTATTTTAAAAAATTTCAGCCTGCTTCTCAAAGGCATAAAACAGATTTTCCCCTCTCCTACTGATAATTGTCTTTGTATTTCTCTTTCATTCTGTATTGCCAATTTTGAGACTTTCCTTCCTCATATAAACACTGCTGGAACTGGAAATTTTCTTCATATTGTTCAAAGATAGTGTATAATGAATCTATTACATCCTCTATTACATCGGTCTTCACCTCTCTGTGTGATTTATGTTTGTCAAATGTCTTTATATTACTCTTTTCTAAAACATTCAAAAAATCATGCGTGGCTGTCTAGGTTTAATCCGTCATAGTGGCCCATGTGGACTTGGTTTCCTAAAGCCATTCTTGGCTATTTCTCACCCTGAAAACCTCTGTTAAGTACTGGTGCCCTTTTATCTAATCCCCTGGAGTACACTAGCCAGACTAAAACCCAAGATGGAGTTCCTCCAACCATGTAAAATCGTCATGGCTACTATATTGAACCAGACCCTGAAATAAGCCTTGAAGCTCACAAATGTTTTGGTAAGCTATTGATTCAGTTCACTCTGTGTTCAGCCATATGTTGTTACAGTGGCTACATTCCGTTGCCTTATCTCTCTGTTACAATATGTTCCATTGGGACTACAATCAATGTGCCTATCGGCTATTTCCACTTTACAAATCCCCTGCTTATGACACTTCAGAAAGTAGCTTTACTTGCACTTCCGTAACTGCCAGAACTGTCTGCTTCACCAGCAGGTTATGTAGATTTTCTGAGTAATTTTGACTTGTCTTTATATTTGTACATTTGCACCTGCCCACTGCATTATTATTTCAAGTATGCTTTTATTTCTCCTTTTCCTTCAGTGTAGATGCGCATAACGACTACATCCGATTTTTCACTTAGGCTGTATTGGACTCTGGAATTCTTACCGTTGGTGGTTTTAATTCTGTGCTCAAGGCTGTTAGCCTAGATCAACAATAAATTGATTAATGTTGAATAAGGGATTAAAATAAAACACACATTTCTCTGTTCCACTACTACATCTGGCCTTTAATTGATCCAATCTTTTGGTGGCTACTGTAATTTATAAGCATTTACAGGGACTAAATAATGATAGGAATGGGCTTAGGGGTTTCCGTTTGTTATTTTGTTTGCTTGTTTGAGTAGTGTTTATTTTTTTCCATGTGTAGTGTTTGTTACTGAAATTACAACTAAAAATAAACTACTACTTTAATGATTCATCTTTGCAAGGTCTTAGAATCCTTTAAACTTACCTGCAATCATTTTGACCTAAACTGTAGTTTGTTCTTCATTAGACTACTAGCAGATGAATAGAATCTAAGTGAAGTCTCAACCTTAACCCAGCTGAAACTTTGTGCCATGACCTGAATTAAACAGCCCAAAATGCCAAATCGTTGAAGCAGATGTGTAAATATAAACAGAAAGCCTATAACTAAAGGTGTGGGACTCATGAATATCAATAAAGAAAGTACATCCATGTACTAAATATTAACCTTCTATTATTCTACATAAAACTACATGTAAAGTATTCAGTAATTACGTACGTTTTGTTATTTTAATGATTATATTCTCTTTACATATATATGGCAAAAAGATAAATATTGGTTCACAAAATTTCTCTAAATATTGTTTTGTCAGGAATGAAAAAGTGAAATGATAAGTGTAATTCCATAAATGCACATTCTCATACCAACTGTGCCATAAAGTAGAAGGTATTGCAAATAAATCACATAATTATAGTGATAAATGTAAGGGCCGTGTGTTCAAATATTAGCCCTTTTCTTGTTACCTAATTTTCTAAAAAATAATGACATAATACAAAAATAATAAATGCAACATTTATACCAATAGCTGTCAGGATCAGCTCCTGTTGTCAGTCTTTGTCTTTTCACCTGCTCCCTATCAGCCATGTGGCTTGACTTGTTGAGCATGTGGTTGTCTGTGTGTCCCTCTGTCTTGTGCTCAAATCCCACCCCCTCTTCTTTTGTATTGGTTTCATCAGAATTTCTAGTTACTGTGATTTTGTGGTTTGTTTTCCGTTTTTTCTTTCTTGCTTTGTGCTCTGCTTGTGTTTGACTAGCTACAACTTTCTTATTCCCCCATGTTAGATTCTATTTCCTTGTTTCTATCAGTGTCTTAGTTTTCCCCTCCCAGGCACTTGATTTAATTATTAGTTTCATCTATGGCCTGTTTTCCCAGTCTTTGATAATTAGTCTCACCTGTCCTATGTTAGTCTTTTTACACAGTTTCGTTTCAGTATTTAAGTCCCTCATTTTAGTTACCCAGTGGTTTGTTGATTGTGATTGTTTGATGTAAGATGTATGTTCTGCTTACCTCGGCCCCTTTGTAATTTGTCTTTGTTTATCCACTTTTGCTGTTGACCCCTCGTGGTCCTTTGTTTTTGTAGCGTTCCCAGTGTTTTCTGTTTTTATTAATAAACCCTTTCTGTCCTGTGAGCCACAAGTGGGTCGTCCATCTCTGTTCCCCGCCTGCATGATGCCACGCACGCACTCCAAATCCGCCCTGACAAATGTCTATTATTTACACAGGAAAATCTATTGACTTTATTATTATTATTAGTTAGAAAATGATTAAAGGCTACATAAATCTTCCGTTTAAGTAGCACTTAGTTGCTTTCTTATCTCCAGGTGTTTCTATTATTTAAATATTAGAAATTAAAACCACATTTCTAAATCCTTGTCTGATTGGCAGGTCAGCTCAGGTCAGCTTAATTCTGGATAATGGAAACTCGACTGGTGCAACAATGTAAGAATTCCCAAATGTCACTGATTTCAGTAAAATGCCCCAAGGGCACCGGGAACCTCGTTTTCCACACTAGCAGTGATATAAGGTCACGGCAATAAGGACTATAACATGCTTCATGAGAATGTGTATAAGTACCTGATGAAGCTCAAAGAAAACGTTAGAATATAAGTATGCCCTTATCTGTAGATATATTATGCATCAAAAAGCACAAGCTTAAGAGCTGGGATTTTCCTAAGAGGCTTCTTGGTTGATTCATAGTACAACCAAAGTACCTTTTTTTCTTAAATAAACTCTGAAATAACAATGTAATAAAGTATTCATTATGTTTATAAATATTTATATTGCCGTGCGATGGACTGGCATCCTATCCAGAGTATACCCTACCCTTATGTCATTTGTTTCTGGAAGACTCCAGTCTCCCTGTCCACACATACTATTGACATTAATTGACAGTGGGTGTCAGAAATCAACTGCTTCTTTTCAGAACACACCTATATCTGGAGGATCAATCCTGGCAATTCAATTAAAGGCCACACTCCCGTTAAATGTGTTGTAGTTATAGAAAGTCATATCCAGGTGTTGAACACACAGTCAATGTTTTAATAAAAGACTTTGCTTGGGAAATATAATTTAGCAATACCAGCAATTTTTGACACATTTGACCTTTATAACATTTTTGTATTCAATGACTAGCTCCTATTCCCCCAAAGCTAATGGGGCAGAATAAATAATTGACACAAAAGAAAGTTGGCAAACGTGCTGCTCAACATATTGCAGGTTTGAGGGTGGGAGTCATGGCTCATTTCAGTCCCGGTGGTATGAATGTCTCACTGAAAATAGGCAAGTATATAAGTTATCTGACGGAATAACTGATGAACTAATCAGTGAAATGCTTTAAGAGTAATAAGCATTTACTGAAAGGTCGTTTATTGGATCCATTAGTTCTATACTACTATTTTCCTCTGAGCCGTGTGAGCTGGTAAACAAAAATATATTTTATTTAGAAGGGAGGTAGTAAAATCTAGGCAAAATCCAGCCAGTCCAGCAAAGCTGAGAAGCTTTGGAGTCAGCAAGACACAGTACAGTATACCTGTTTAATGGGGTCGACAGCTTGCTGAGTCCATGCACAGACAAAGAAGGAAGTACCATTGTAGTACATTCAATGTATCATTCTAATCATTATTCCATATGCATTATCCCATGTGTATTATAAGTCAAAGACCACCTGGACTCTACCAGGCACATGTCAGGTTAGATGATGCACCGATCTGACCCTCAGAACCTACTACCACTCTGATGAAATGTTCTTTGACTTCTCCAATACATCCAACATCATCCAGCATATTTTTCAACTGGGGAACACGTTCAAGGAAATCCCACTTCTTGACCCTACAGCTAACAAACAGGCTTTGGGATGATGGTGGTGATGCTCCACGCCTGTGAGACCAGCCACCATCCCGGAAGTTAACATGGAAAAGTGCTTGTGGTCATGCAAGAGTGTGGAGGGTCTGCACAAATCTTAGATGGGACCGGGTGATTATGAAAGGCCAGACCTGGTTATTCTTTGTTGTGAGGGCAAAGGGTCATTCAAAGTACTGGGGTATGTTCTAAAAGTCCGTTCTAAGCAAACTACCCAATTAATCGGGAATACTGACTACACGAGTCACCCTGTAACATCAAAAAAGAAGCCGCCGTGATCGACGATACCCACCCCCAAAAGGCCGAGCTAAGTCAAACCATGCAGTAGAGAAATCTTAAGAAAGTTTAGGAACAGTTGGACCGTTTAATATGATGACAACTATTACTATGTGCTGTATGTGTAACCATCACCTTTGGGACCAGCCAGAACAGTGATACAAAATACGTCACATGGCACTGCCCAGTATCAAATGGTATTTAATCAAATGAAGCACATTTTAATTAGCATTTTTATTATAGCTTTTTTCAGTTCTTTAAACTGCCAGATTTGAAGGTCACAATATATGCACCATTAACACTGTACACTGTTAGGTACAGGCAAGAAAAGAAAGATATTCTCTTAAAAGTAAATGAACAAAAGGATAAACTATGTATTTCTTGTCATTACAAACAAAAGTCCTGTATAAGTTTGCAGTACCACAGTTGCTTCTTATAATTCTTAATTTGATTTATTAAAATTAATGGTAATATAAAACAATAGAAGCCATAGTGATTATTGTGTGTGATTTGTTTACTCTGTTTTTTTCTGCATGAAAAGTAAAACCCTCTTACAGACACAAGCTCAGTCAGCCTGCACCCTATTTATGCATTTTCATAAAGCCACAGTAAAATCAGGGTAACCTTTTAAAAATACAACACAGAACATTATGCATGCAGCTTTACTTTTACCCACACAGTGAGCTCTTTTCACAGATCCCCCAGCCCCCCACTTCTCCAAAACAGTTTTAGAGGTAGTAATTTATATTTTTGTGCAAGCTACAAGAAAACAAATGTCAAAAGTAATGCATAACAAAAAGCAACAAATTACTATAAGGACACAATTATCAGTGGATTACAGGTTTTCAATTCTATAAGATGACATTCTTGAAATACAAAAAGGCAATACTTTACGGTAAATGAGAATGACTAGCTACATCTAGCAGATATTTATTACTGATATTAGGTTTTGTTTTCCTCTCACTGGGGTATATTTTTCATGCATCCATTAATCCATCTTCCAACTGTGTCTGTCCATCAATCCATCTTTCAAATGGATCTTTCAGACATGAGTACTTTAAATGTTTGGATATTACAACTACAGTTTTTCTGAGTTTTTTAACACTGCTTTATGAATATACTACTTTCTGTACTTTCTTATGCTTAAGGTTGACATTATTTCACTATGCTCATGAAAGGTTGATGCTGGTAAGATTTTACTTGAGTGGGGCACGAATAATGTAGTAGAATAAATGTAACAATAATGTAATGAATAAATAATGTAGTGAGTTACTAAATTTGTACCCCCTCAAATAAAGTGTTACTGTTGATGCCTAATATTGTGGGCATTGGTGGCTTGTAATTGAAAGATTGCAGGTGCAAATCCCCAACCAGCAAGACACCACTGAGGTACCCTGAGCAAGGTACCACCCCCAAGCACTGCTCCCCCTGCTATGTCACAATGCATTAGCTGCCCCCTGCTATGTCACAATGTCACATATGGGTTAAATGCAGAGGACACATTTTGTTGTTGTGCACTGTCTGCTGTGGTGTGTCAACAATGACCATTGATCACTAAATTCTAATTCTAAAATAGGTGAAAAACTTAGATTTGAAAACATTCCCGTAACACTACTTGAGGAGGCAAAAGTAACTTAGTAACTCAGTCACTACTCAAGTACAAACAAATTATGAACAAATAAAGTAACTTCACAAAATATATGAACCATTATGATTAATGATGAACGAACATGGGATCAGCATGTAACTAACACATAGTTTCTGGTTAATTAATATATTAATACATTAGGTAAGTAAAGTACTGTATAACCCCTTCAAGTGTTATCAACATTTCTTTGTGAAAATGGGTTACAACTGGATTTTACCAATGATTTCTACAACAGAGTTTAAGAAGACGATAATTGTAAAATCATATGCTTCTTTCTCCATTACTCCACCATTATTCAAAAATCTATTCACAGCCTAATGGGAAATCATAAGCATATGCACAGGCAACCACATTTATATCTCTTGTCTACTTTCGATTATATCTTGGCTGGCATCACTGCTTGTATCATTACCCAGGCCATGAAAATGTGCACAACATTTAGAGACTTTTCACTCCAGTTCTCGTGCTGCACCTCACAAAAACTGACCAGACCCAGGTAGTGTTCAGATGTAGTTCATTCTTTTTTAATACCCATTGTGCCTGATATTTAATCCTTATACTTAAAAGTTAATTTTGTTTTCAACTAGTATCTATTTAATGCACACATATAGTAGATAAAAAAAAATGTTTCATTCAGGAAAAAGTTCTTAAGAAATCAGCTGAATCACTGTGCTGCTGTCCATCTAGCCATTAATCTTATTGACATAATCCAGTATAAACCAGGCATAACAGTCCAACTTCTACCATTTCCAGAACTGCAATCATAATTCATAATTCATTCAGTGCCTTTTCTGTCATCCGCATTACTATAAATGATAAAAAAACATTGTTTCAAAAACTCAGTCTTTTCATTTATCGTTTTAAGTTTTTTTTTTAAATATTTCTTTTGCAACAGACACAAGACCAACAAAGACCAACAGACACAAACACAAATGCACAAAAAAGCAATATACATAATAATGCATAATTCAGTATCTAGATCTCACAATAAGTTATCTCACAGAAGGTTCTCTACTGCGAACGTTTCTTCTTAAATGTTTGCAGTGGTGCTGAAGGACAGAACACAGAACATTTTCAACCTACCTGTCTTAGTGCTGGGGTGGAACACAAAGCTGAGATTATGGTTTACATCATACAGGTCTTATAAGTCAATTCACGGTTAACAAAACAATAAATTCCACATAAAGATGTGCACTAGTAGTAAATGTGAGATGGTGTGAAGCTGTCTTTTCAAAACAAATAATATCTGGCATGAAATAAAATATTAAATTGTAAAAGGCATGGGAAAAAGTTCTCCTAACGATAACATTTCAAGTACTATTATTATTATTATTATTATTATTATTATTATTGTCATCTGTGGCAGTTAACAACAAGCATAATATTAACACCTAATAGTTTGCACAGACATCCACCACATGACCTAGAAAAAAATGATGAATATTTATGACAGGCCTCTATGCAGCTTTGGCCTTAATGCTTCCTGTGACATGTGTTGCTGAGGTTAATCTGTTGTGCTGAGCAGTGCCAGGTTGTGTCCCAGCTGTGCTGGCATTGCCACAAGTAATTGATGGGCTGGCAGGGACCCGGTGCTCTTTTACCAACAATGTCCACCACCCTGTGTCATAGAGCCATCACCCTCTCATGCATTATTACACCTGCACAAGAGATAAAGGATGCTAGTCTAACCCCCCGGGCACATTCAAATCATGACCACATTACTGGGCTGTGTGATGCTTCTCAAGTTGAGGGGTTTCTACCAACAGACTTAACTTTAATAGAAGGTGCCACAGACCTGGAAGTGCACATGTGAGTTGTATTCTACTATAAATTCAAATTTCAGTTTATTAGGTCTGTAGGTGGTGCCTTGTCCTGCATTATCAGTGTTTGCTGTCATTTAATATCAGTTGTACATCAGTTATTCTCTTTTGTTTACAAGAGGCACTTCGCCTTTTAACTGGACTTCTGGGTACTTCTACCTTATTTTTACAGTTTACATCTGACAAGGACTGTATTAGGGTATGTCAATAGAAACAAATTAATTTTGAAATGTCAAAAACTAAAAAAAAAAAAATCAGTACAGCCACAGAAACTAAAATACATAATGTTGGTTAGAGAATTTTTTTATATTTTCTGTTTTTTGAACAAAAAACTGTCTATTACTTAGGGACATAACAGGGGGCAGCTAAATCAGCACCTGGGGAGCAGTGCTTGGGGGTCAGGGGGCAGCTAAATCAGCACCTGGGGAGCAGTTTTTGGGGGTGGTACCTTGCTATATGAGGAATTTGAACCAGTGTGCTCCCCTAACCATTAGGCCACCACTGCCCCAATCGCATTTCAAACACTACTTCAAAGCATTAGTCATTCATGGGGCAATATTATTAAAGGATATCAATAACTAAACTCACTCAATGATGAGTTTAGGAAGAGAATAAAAGACTATTGGAGTTTGGAGATTAGCTTTTAAGTTACATAGTTTGTAATTGTAGTTTGGCTATACCTCTGCTCCTGCGAGCCACAATAGCCAGGAGTGGGTTTACTCAGCTTGATCCCGGTTTCGCTGGTGACGGGAGACCAAGGGAATGAGACATGGGAACATTTAGGCAAAGTGAAGACAGGCTGAGCAGAGGTGGCCTAAATATATAGCTTATGTAGGCATGTGTGACAGGGAGTGAAATCGCGCCTGTCACTGGTTATCTCAGCCTCCATGGTTACGCAGGGGAGTATGACATTAGTCACTTCTGGGCAAGGTTATGTTAAGAGCTTTTGAAAAACGGATGAATGACAATGTGCCAAAAGATTACTTTCTTAGTGAAGTATTTTGAAAATTTATGTTTTGTTTTGTATTTTTACTATGTTACAAAAATGAATTTTATTCATACGGTATTGATTCTCTGAGTAAATGTATGATTTCTTTTGTAACCCCCTAAACATTATGGTCCCTTGGATTCCTATTTGGCTGTTGGTGACTTGATAACTTTTCCATATTTAATTTCCATCTGTACATGATGGATCACTCTGTGGAAAAATAAGATATTCAGTGATCTGGAAGCTTAGGCACGCTGAGGCTGAGATTGTCAGAATAAAAGTGGTACAAACTTGTACAGTTGCATGTAGAAAATGTACTTTTTGAATGTGTGCCTTTTGTTTTTGCAAGGAGAATTTCTAAGCTATTAAATTCTACCCATCCATTCACCTACTAACTGTTCCTCCATCTCTATTATTCACAGGAATCATTTTGGGTAATTTAATATTAATTTTTACATCCTCATACCATGAATAAGTCGTTATTATATTGAATTACTCTGCAAAGTTATTTTCAGTATTTTCCAATAAAAAAATACATCTTTGTATTAAAGCAATGAAAAATCAGAATCTATGCAGGCAGGTAGGTCCTAAATCCATCCTTTTTATGATTGTATTTGCTTAGATTTAACTATGAGTTTGACAAAAGATCACTGGAATTCTGTTTAGTGAATTAATATGAGAGCATATTGATAAGAAAGAAAAGGTTTTAAAAAACAGAACAAAACATAAATAAGAAATAAAGCAACTCTTTGACATACACTTTTTCCTCTCTTTCTGCTGGTCTATCTTTCAGCTGGAGATAACTCAGTGCTATATGGGACATGCTAAGTGGCTTGAATGATGGCAGCTCTATTTTCAGCTGGCTTCCTACTGTAAAAAATTGACGAATTTCCTGTTCCCATCTCTGCCCTTCAACATCACATGTGTATATATAGAGAATAAAATGGGTTATTATCAGACTGTTCGCACCCTTCATAAATCAGAATTTAGAAAACATTACAGCATGTAACATGACTATCGATGAAACCGATGGAAAAATGTAGTTAGATCACGTGAACTGTAAGCTTCCCATAACTGCAAAATTAGGTTCTGCAGAATTACTGTCATCTTCATACATTAGTTAGAACATGAAACCCAACACTCTCTAGACATTACCCCTACTGTGTAGTCATTAAGTGATTATATATTGTTTTAATACATAAGAGACATATAGGACAAAAGTAATAAATTAATAAATATTATAAAAATAAATTGCTAGAATAAATTTGTTACACTGAGTTATTCATCTTCTCTAATTGATCTAAATAACTTAATAGTTACAACAAATACATAAGGACAGCAGAAACCTCTAGTTTTTAGGTGACCCATTCAATATAGTTATTTTTTAAATCACTTTTATGAAAAAATATGAAAATGGGTTAAATTACAAATCAAGACATTTAACACAAATTAACTAAAAATTCATTGTGTCCATTGCAGACCCAGATTACACAGCATTGCCTGAGGACACGATGAACCTCTGGCATTGTCTAATCTGATTAAATGTCTGGTCTATCTGTAATGCTTCATCATCATTTCACCTTCTAACCCTCCTGGGGCACAGACCTCCAACAATGGATCTTCAGGCTTCTTGGTCCTGGGCTTTCTGCTCCAGTTGACTCCAGATGTATCCCTTTCTTTTGGCAGGTTAGTATTAATGAAGGTCTGCACTTTCTTCATTATTGCCACTATATTGTCTTCCAAGTCTCTGATCTAAATTGGAGAACAAACTTAACATTGCAGTTGAACAAACTGACCTTTATTTGTAGAGCCAGTTCCTCAGATTTCCAGACGTTCTTCAGTTGAAGGAATGCTGCCCTTCCTTTGCCTCTTCGTGCCTAGACATCAGCGTTGGTTCCACCTAACTTATCGATGACGCTGCCAAGGTAGATGAAGGCTTCCACCTCTTCCAGAGTCTGGCCTTCCAAATTGATTGGGTCAACTGTGGTAGTGGTGACCTTCAGGATCTTGGTCTTCCCCTTGTTGATATTCAAGCCTACTTGCAATGTGGTGGTTACCAATCTGTTAATTTTCTCCTGCATCAGTTGATAGGTTTGGGACAGTAGCGCCAGGTCATCTGCAAAGTCCAGATCATCAAGCTACATGAAGGGTGTCCACTGTATTCCTGTTCTCATGTGTGCCATTGATGTCTTCATTATCCAGTTCTTACTGCATTATTATTATTATCATTATTATTATTATTATTATTATTACTGCATTCAGCCTGCTAATAAAATCAAGTTTAAAAAATCCCTTATTAAAACAAAAAAATGATCTTCAAATATGGTATTTTAATATAGTGTATTAGAACAAAGCTTAACACTATTTCAGCAGTTCTGAGACGTGATTTGAATAAAAATTCAGATGTCATTCAGATGTTTGATTATGCAGAACATTTCATTAAAATGATCCTTGGCATATATTTCAGTACTGGGAGAGTTGCCAACATCAAAACAACTTTTACACAACATTTTAAAAGAACATTTAGTTATTTATAATTATTTGTTATTGTCTCCGCACATATTTATTAGACATAGACAAATAAACAAGAAAAATTAAATAATATATTTATTTAAATAAATTAACAAATACATTTCAATGGAAAATTCCAGTGTTCCCTAATTTCATTAAAACAAAAACATAAATTATTTAAACAATTTCAATATCCTCAAGAAGTTTAATATTCCAGTATTAAAATGTGCAGAACCTCTTTCTTATAATTTAGCATTTTCAAAATGTTTTCTAAACAGGAGAACAAAAGACCCCTAGAACTGTTTCAAAGACAAAGGGCACCTTCTATCTTGATGATACTGCAGAAAATATCCATATCCTTGAGATATTATCATAATATGATAATGGGAACAGCTTGCATAGGTTCTAGAAATGACATAAAATCTGCATTGGGGTGTCTTCTGTTTTCTTGTAAACTTCCATCTGATTCCTAGTAAATGAAAGATGACTCAGAAACCCTGAATGCAAGAAGCATTATGCCTAATGTGTTACAGTACATGGAAGGTGTTTGAATGTAATAAAAATCTGTTATTTTAACATTGTAGGGATAACTTTTCAGGTCCACACAAAGATCTGTGAAAGCAATCAAAAAACTAAAAAAGCCAAAAGTGTCGTAATTTTGTTTGGTTACTTATGATTACGGTCAGGGCTGGGTAGGTGTTAAGGTTGTCGTTGTTTGGATTAGGCTTTTCCCCTTAAAACTGAATGGACAACTCAGAGATAAAAAAGAGAATTTCTTAAAGTTTGTTGGAATCACTCTTAGCTATCACTTACTGATGTTGTCAGCTCATACCACTATTGGCACCCTCTGATCATGCCTCTGATATGAGCAACATGTTGTTAAGCAATATGCACTCTAATAATTCAACAATTGTTCGGGAGGGTGGATAGGGTGTGGTGTGTATTGTAACATCATGAAAGAATGCCAAAGATGTTCATATCACTGTAAAAATATAAAGAAAAGATTTAAAATCATTTCAAATAAGGCTAACAGAGTACAGTTAAGGGTTTAGTTTCACAACTAAACAAGGCTTAGATGCAGAACAAGTGGACAACTTCAGTAAGATATACCTTTGAAGTCATCGTAACACACTAAGACAGTGGTTCTCAATTCCGTTCTTGGTGCCCCCCTGCCAGAATGTTTTCGTTCCAACCCTACCTTAATCAGGCTCAGATGGTCCCTAATAGGCTACAGCTGGTTACAGACCGAATGCGGCAAGGACTACGCGGCGCTATGTGCCGCGCACCACTCGCGGAGCTTGTGCAAGCACTGTGATCAAAGATGAACTTTGTTGAACTTTGACCGCTGAGTGCTGTGACGCATTGTCGCACGATCAATAGAAACAAGTCACCGAAATGGAAATAGAGGGAAAACTTATAGCGCAGGGAACTCAGACACAGACAATATATCACACAATGTATCTTTTTGAATGCGAAATATACATCGTCGCTACTAACCGCGAGCCGAAATGACAGGAGATAGTTTTGAAAACCGCGCTTACTCTTGTGCTTGTGCAAAAGTCCCACGCGAGCACAGTGCTCAGCGGACACCGCTGTTTTTCTGAATGGGGCGCGCACAGTGCGTACCGCGTTTGTTCTGTAACCAGCTTTAGCCTATTAAGGAAGGGTTAAGGTTGAAAACATTCTGGCAGGAGGGTGCCAAGAATGGAATTAAGAACCACTGCACTAAGGGGTGCCGTTAATGGAGAACACATGCCTGTTTTTGTTGGTGGCTTGTTTCTCTGCCAAATATTACAATCAGTGTTGGGCATTTCAGGTCCATTAGCTACAAATCCAGACCAAGGTTTTGTTTCTACCAACCAGCTGAGTACTCT
>JAODKF010000046.1:17806436-17819917 GCA_026779585.1 Mormyrus proboscirostris | reverse complement strand
TATAACATCCAGAGAGAAGGCCTGTAAATACACATTTAATGCCCCAAAACTAGTTCACAAAGTTTGTTACTAGTGGTTTTACAACCAGTCAGCTTCTCTCTGTACAGACACAACATAAACACACAAAGCTCCTTTTTAATAGATCACATTGCTAACACATAACATTATTGCCACTGTGAATACACAAGTTGGACGCTTAATTGCTTTGAAAATGAAACCAGTTAACTCTTAATTTCGGAAACCCCAGCCCTGTGCTTACATAGCCTGTGGATTACAACAATTAGGAATTCTTTCATTGCTGTCAAGAGACCAATGACAGGCATGTTATCCTCCTCCAAAGACAAGCTTTTGAGAGCACAGAACAGTGTGAAAGAAGTCAAACAGACAAACATTAGACTCTCATCTCATCTGTAACACAGGATTTCCAGCTGGGAGCTCCTGTTGCTAACAGTCTGGCCTGGAGGGCTTACGAGAAAGTGAGAAATAATCTAAATGTATGAGTCAATCCAATCTTCAGGCAATTTAACAGGGTACTAATGTGTAGAGGTGAGCCAAGTATCCAGCAGAAATCAGTACCTGGTGTTCTTTCCAAAGCCAATTGTCATCCAATCATCATACTGTAGACGAAAATCCTTGTCTGATTTCAGCATTTCTTTTCATTATCCCATTGGAATTCAGGGAAGCAGTGACGCTTATGGTATCGCTACACATAGTGTCCCTCCTACAAAACCATTAACTAAATAATAATCTCCTTGCCCAAGACCAGTCACACATGCATATGAGTAGGACAAAGTTTTCCAGATATCCCAGAGTGATGTTTTTTGTGTGTGACTGGCATTACATGCAAGAACAGTGTATGATTTGTGTAAACTCTGTTCTGTTGTGTCTTGTATTATTGTATTGTTAAGTCTGTTGAGCTCTATGCTTAAATGTAGACTTCAGTATTATTATTTTGGTATACTGTACCATAGCAAAGTTCACCATAAGGACCAAGAACTGGAGCAGGACCAAATTAATGCTGTTCCATCTCTAACTTTTCACTGCATACTGTATCTTTAGTAAATCCTAACAGCACTATTTTAATGCCAAAAGAATGTTTGCGCTGGCACAAACAGTAAATCTGTCCCTAAATGTAAAGTACTGTCAATTTTCTTTTTTGAAAGGAAAATTCTCAGTTTATTATTTGTATAGAGGTCAGGTTGTAAGTGTAAGTTTGATATCATTGATATTAAAAATTGAATGCATTTCATGGGAATATGAGACATGTTACAAGCCTGCATGCATCTCTATGGATATTTATCACAGTATGCTATTGTTCTGATGTCTTTTGACTTGGAAATGTAACCCAAGTGCAAGTGCGGGTATACATTCTCTTTAACTTTTTAGCATGTTTGCAGTTAAACTTTTTTTTCCCCAGGTAGTATTTCTCATTTTATGCAGATGTTTCTGTCTTTACATACGGCAAAGAAATAGGAGGCTATAATTAGGCTTGTGCTTTGCAGATAGTTTTTTTTTACTCACAACACACAAATGCAAGGAAAGGAAGAAACCCAAAAGCTGTGAGAGTGAAGTTACTGTGTATAAACTGGATGAAACATAGATATTCTGTGAGGGCAGCAACCTGCAGTTGAGTAGCACATGCAATACCTAGATCTGGCTAAAAAAATCATGTACTCTTTACAATCAGTGCACAAGCAGTCAGATTTCCTGGAGAAGGTTACTGCTAGTTATCAGATGAGTTCCCTCAAGGAATTTTGCAGAAAGGAATGTTGTCGACATCCAGAAACAAGCATAGAAAATGTCAGGCTGGCAAACACAGTGGCAAAATACACTGGCCACCTACACAAGGTGCATCCAGTTTATCTATGACATGTGTAGTGCTCTAGTCAACTAAGTCCATCGTCTGCATGCAGGCTGCAAAACGTCATACACAAAAAAATTTAATGAACTTTATAGAAATAAAAAAAAATCTTTATGTTAATTAGCATAAACAATGCAATAACTTTGGAACATAAAACGTTAAAATGATTCACATATCTCCCACCGTATAGGGATGGTGGGCGGCTCAGTGACCTAAGCCTCTATGCCTGTGATCAGATGGTCACCGGTTTAGGCCCGGCCTTGGCAGAATAGTTACACTTCCATTGGCCCTTAAGCAAGGCCCCTAACCCCCGGCTCCCTGAGGGCCACAAGGTGGCTGCCCCTTCACTATGAGCAAGATGAAGCAAAGCAGACAAGAGGATTTCCTCACATGGATTAATAAAGCATTCACAGTGCTTTTCCTACACAGAGTCCCAGTTGCTACACGCTGATGGTCCATACTTCCCTTTGCGCTGGACTTGAGCTGCTACTTAGAGATACCCAGGTGCCCCTGAGCCATCTGGGGATATATTCCTTCTAGTGCATCCTTGTCTGCCTCAGGGCCTCTTCCCTGTGAGATTTACCCAGAATAGTTCCAATGGAAGCCAGCAAGGAGCATCATTATTAGGTTCCTCTGCTCACTCATTGGAATTTAAAGAAGCACTGAGAGGACTGTTCTCATTGTGTTAGCATTGTAAGCCCGGTGACCCTGAGAGCGCTCTCACTTTAGCCTATGGTCTCATCCTTTTGCTCCTTATGCACAATTTATCACCATGTATAAGAAACCGAGGACTGAACAGAAAATCTGCTTGAAAGCTCAGTGTGTGCTTTACCGCGGACAGACATGACGCCCACAGAACTGCAACTGCTGCCCCCTTTGCCAGTACTTGCAAACACGGCCCTAAAAGTAGCAGAGATGCCAAACTTGATGTCTTCCATACTTGACACCTTGCAGCATGACATCCTTTACCTGTGCTTCTGCTGCACGTCTCAGAATATGTGGAGGGTGTGGTCACATGGCTTTATCAGGTCTACAAGTCCAATGTAAGGTACACTGAGTTTGATTTATTCACAATTTAAGATGTTGTACTTCTTCGCATTCTTCTGTCAATCTACTGGCAGGCCTGTGTTTAGTCCCTGGCATTGCAAACCTTCCCCAGAATCCTGTGCAGGACAACTGTGAGGAAGACTAACGCATGGATGCGAAGTAAATAAATAAGCAGCCAGTTCTTATACTTTTAAAATATTCAGAAGACACATGTTCTTAACTGAAAATATGCATACTAAAAGTAACTAAAATGATTCGTATTGATAATTAACAAAGATAAATACCCAAGCAAAATACTGCACAAAAAATAAATACATTATGGGGTCTCAAAGATTTAATTATTGGTCAATGAAATACAGTAATCTTTTCCCAGCAGTCTTTTAGTAGAAAGAGAGACAGACAGTCAGACAGACCTTTAGTAGAGAGAGAGAACAAAAATGGGCTGAACATTAAACCTGGTATAAAAAGCTTTGTACTTTCAAGTCAGGCATAAACAAGATAGGTGGCCTATAAAGGGGGTTGTACCAGCTTAAGCTATGCTGCATGTCTTTGTACTAATTTGGCATGTAGTGCATGAGAAGCATTTCCACTCATCAGCTTCCTTTGCCCCTGTCCATGAACACCAGTAACTGATCCTCACTGGCAGTTTATACTATCCAGTCTAATAGGGGGGTCAAGGGCACTGTCTTTTATTCCTGCCAGAGCTGCAATCGTTTACTGTTGCACGCTTCTGTACGTCTTTGGTGAGGGCTATTGGTCTTTGAATGTTATATAGTCTCCTTAAATTTCACATAATAAAAACAGGTATTGTGACTGATCATCTGCTTCAGAATGTGACATGTAGATCCTCAGATATTAAGCAAAGGATTTAATAATCTTAATTTTTTTCATGGCATTGTGGGAAAAATAGAAAATAAAAATACTGGATGAGAGTGAAGCTTTTTAAAGCCCTCGGTTACTGTGACAAAGGATGAACAAAGTCCCAGAGCTACCAGAGGTGAAGTAAAACTCTGGAGGATATTTAGAACTTGGGATTCACCTTCCCCTTAGGCAGACTCAGGATCGTCCCTATGAGGGTCAGCCTTTTATTTTTAGGTCGAGCACCACGTGCCCTAAAGAATGTCAAAGAAAGGACCAAATGTTTTATAGTGACATTTCTGCTGTTATTCAAATAATCATGGTCACCGTCAAGATCAAGTGCCAGTGAACAAATCACTGTGATTTGGAGACCAATTGAAGTAGTTTATGAAATCATGTAATGTTAATGTTTGAAAGGACTTTTACCAGGATTTTAAAATAGTTAATATACGAGTGGATGACATACACTGGTACAAATGGTCGCAGGCCACACTCACACCTATGGGCAGTCTAGAACCTCCAATTAGCCTCAGTATGTCTTTGGGGGGGACACCAGAGGAAACCCCACGACGACATGGGGAGCACATGCAACCTCCACACACATGGAACCCAGGCGGACACTGGAACCAGGGTCACAGAGGTGTGAGGCAACAGTGCTAACCACTGCACCATCATGCTGCCCAAGTTAAAGCATATGATTTGAAATTTCTAATACCACATCATAATGTAAAAAATGAATCCAAATAGTAACACTAAGCATGTATTGCTATATTTTCATAAAATGTCTTTTTTGGGGGTAAAAAGAATTCAGACAATACGAAAAGAAAAAGTTTCTTTCACATTAAATTAGTCTGTAATATCTATGGTCACATGACACCAGTTATACATTTTTATCATACCATTTCCTGTTAAAGCATCTAATCAAGGGGTGATATGGTGGCTCAGCAGGGAATGTGGTTGCCTCACACCTCCAGGATTGGAGGCTTGAATGCTGCCTTCTCTCTCTGCCTGTGCAGGTTGTATATGGTGGTGCTGATTTCCTTCAGTCCCAAAACAGGAAAGTAGGCTAACTGGTATCTTTAAATTACCTGTAGCGTATGTGCCCTGTGATGACCTGGCATTGTGTACATGGTGTGCTCTAAGATACAGTAGGTATACAAGCCTACATAAGTAACTACAACTAAGCAAGTTCCCCATATGATTTGGGTTGGACTCAGACTGGTTTGCTCACACTGGTCTTTAAATTGAATACTTTAATACTTTACCATGTATGCACTTTTTACTTTTGAAGTAGAGATAAACATTGATTTTTAAAATGAAAGTCTTCATAGGTGAAAATATCACCTTTTTTCTGAACAAACGTTATATAAGTATTGATACTAGAATTTGCAGAGTGGATTATAACCTGGGTTTGATTTACAGGAAACGCTCAGCATCAGTGTTCATCTTCTTCTAACGATGAGCATGGAGTGAAAGGAACTTCTTTAATTTTGGTTCTGTTTCACAAATACATACAAAGATTAAAGCGCTTCTGGAGTTCATCAGGTTAGAGAGATAATGCTTAAGAGCTTGGCAGTAAGACTTCCTGGTTTTAGCTCAGGATTAATCAAGATCTATGAAATGCCCTAATTACATTAATTGAGAACACTTAGCTTGATTTGAAATAAATGGATGGTAAAATGTTGCCTGATTTTGTGTGAGACATGTATCTCATCAGCTTTCATTGGTCATGGTAATGGGAATGAAATTCAAGGTAAAACTGAGGTGAAAGAAATATATATCTTAGTATTGATCATAGAGAACTACTTATACATCTCAATTATTTTTCTACAGAGACATTATCATGTGAGAAAGGTCAATACATATATAAATATATATATGTACCCATCCACAACAAACAGAAAAAAATCTCTGAAATAACTTGAAACTGACAAAAGCTTAATTGCATTTCTGCAAACTACGCAAGCTGTTTCGGGTTTGAAGGGTGGCGTCTCCACACTGCAATTTTCAGATCTTTCCATAGATGTTCAATAGGATTAAGATCTGGGCTCATGGAGGGCCATTAAAGAATAGTCAAGTCTTTTTTTTTTCTCAGCTATTCTTGAGTGCTTTTAGCTGTATGTTTTGGGTCATTATCCTGTTGGAGGAACCATGACCTGCAGCTGAGGCTGAGCTTTTTGACACTGGGCAGTATGTTTCACTCCAGGATGCCCCGGTAGTCTTGAAGCTTTATTGTGCCCTGCACAGATTCAAGGTTCCCCTGCCAGATGCAACAAAGCAGCCCCAAAACAAAACCAAGCCCCCTCCCTGTTTCACAGTAGGTATGGTGTTCTTTTCTTTTAAAGCTTCATTTTTCCTTTTGTAAACCGAGCGGATGTGATTGGCTAAAAAGCTGCAGTTTTGTCTCACCAGTCCTAAGGACATTTCCCCGAAAACTGTGGAGCTTGTCAACATGCATTTTGGTGAAGTCCACTCTGGCTTTTTTATGTTTTTTTGTTAACAGTGGAGCTCTCCTGGGTCTTCTTCCATGGAGCCCATTATTGTTCAAAATGTGACAGATAGTGTGATCAGGAAGTGACAAACCTTGACCTTGGAGCTCAGTTTGAATGGTTTTAGATGGTTTCCTTGGGTTTTTTTTCTACCATCCACACCCTGGGAGGTTGACTACAGTCCCATGAACCTTATACTTTTTAACAATATTGGCAACTGTGAAGCTGCTTGGAGATGGTCATATAGCCTTTACTTTTGACATGGTTATCTATAATCTCCTTTCTGAGCTCCTCAGACATCTCTCTCTTTTGCTTTCCCTGGTCCATGTTCAGTGTGGTGCACACAATGATACCAAACAGCACAGTAGCATGTTCTGTCCCTTTAAATAGGCTGAATGGCTGATGAAAAGCTTGAACACTCAGTTTGAGACATGAAAATCTGTCCATGCCATTTTAACATATCTTTGCCAAATAAACAACAAGTAATTTCTTTTCACAACTCTATTGGTTTACCTGTCACATACTAAAGGCATGCAGGTTTACATTAGACAGTTGCTTCTAATAGAATGGCTTTCCAGG
This sequence comes from Mormyrus proboscirostris, assembly GCA_026779585.1. NCBI lineage: Eukaryota > Metazoa > Chordata > Actinopteri > Osteoglossiformes > Mormyridae > Mormyrus > Mormyrus proboscirostris. Next base: position 17,813,083 of record JAODKF010000046.1, on the reverse strand, counting down.
AGAAAAGAAGCATTGTTTCAATGATCTGTAAGGGTACCACGAAATTTGTCCACATCTGTATGTGTGTGTGTGTGTGTGTGTGTGTGTGTGTGTGCATATATACATATTTAATGGCGGCGACGCCGATGCCCAATATATAACGATACATTATAATTATAACGATTTTAATGTATATGCAATAATCAACACAATAGTCAACCACAAGATAAAACTGTTTCACAATTTTAGATATTACACCTGAAGGGCAATTATAGATATGAATGCATGTGGCTTGTGGCCTGTCTGACTTCCAAATATTCCAAATATTCCAACAATTCAAAAGCAGAACCATAATTAAATATCGTTTATATTCTGTTCACCATTTTTTTCCACATTCAATGTATACATTTGGGAACTGTAATATGAATGTTATTAATATGAATTAAATTATATTCTTTATTGATATCTCCACTCTTTTTCAAAGGTAATGTTCAGTTAATTACATTCTCAGACATCTCAAATTCGTTATTTGCCTTGTGCCCTTCAACTCTTTCTCCTCTCTCCGTGTCTGACATCAGCTGTCTAGATACAGAATGTAATTGCAATGGTTGAAATCTTGCTCTTCAGCTCATTATTCAGCTCAATTATTTAACCGCACTTAACAATGAAACATTGATGCTTTGTTATGAAGACCGATAATAGTTTTTTTTTTAATTTGTCCAGATAAAACACAAGTAAAATGTTGCATGACGTGTTATTCATTTTCATAGTCCATAATTTCCTCATCCCAACCAGGGCTTGATGCTGCCTTGTGCCCCTTTTTTGCCTGGGATACCTGCCAGGCCTCCTTCTGCTCCGGCCAGAATAAGCAGTTGGAAGATAGATGGAGTAGAACTGCTGATTACTGTATGCATGGTTTTACCAAGCTTTGATTATTCAGGCAGTGACTCTGAGAATACTGTCCAGTTACAGTTGGCAGGAGTGAATATAGACCTGTTGGGAGGATGCATTAGCCAGGCACTAGCACTTTCTGACACTCCGTATAGGACGAGCTGATGACTAAGGCTGCTTATGGATACTGCACTGTGCAGGGGATGCGCAATATCCAGTAGGTCCAGCTGCAGTTTGCTGGTGAATAAAGGATATAGGTCCAGTAGCTGTTTCATCGAATACTAGAAATCCAGGGCCTCACTGCTGATTCTAGCCTCAGCAGCTGTGAAACAGACAGATTCTTTTATAACTGTTCTATACTCTAACTTTAATATGCAGTGTAACACTGCTTGTGCATTGCAAAATACAGTGTGAGACATTTTTGAAGGCATGCAAAGCTCTGAGTTGCTTTGAAATTTGGCATTAGGCAGAACATGTCATTTTAAAGGTAAATTGACATAATTGAATGGTAACATTGAGTTACTAAGGATTGCTTACCGTTACTTCCTCTTGTTCAGTTCTAAATTACAGTAAATGTCTTGAATCATGTAATTGCACCTCTTGTGAATGGCAATGGCTAGCAATGCTTTACCGTTAGCAAAACACTGATAATATTTTAGCGAAAATGTAGACTTCTAATACAATTATAACATTTTTGAGAAAAACGAAATAAATGTTTCTTAAAAATATACAATATTTTGATACCATGGCTTTACATACAATTGCTTAAAAATGTTTTCCTCTGAGATGCTTGGTGACCTCATTTGATAGTAGATAATGCAATGCCCAGGCAATGTTGCCGAACAATGCAGACTGTCCTGCCCAGCATAACACTCCTGGTATTTGTTGTTACAAAAATTACAGTTTCCATTGATTTGCCTGTATAATTTATTTTATCTGAATGATATTATCTTTCCCCCAAAGACCCTTTTTTGTGCAAATTTGACTGGTATTGTCATGTATGGTTAATCTACCAAGGGAAAATTATATATAATATATCTTTCCTCCTTTTGGAATAATAGCAAGCTCTCCAATGTATAATTCAAAAAGTAAATATAAATATGCAAATGTCAGTGACCTATCCAAATGTCTTATAACCTGCCTTGATGCATTACACTAATTTTTAAGAAAATTTATTTGTTACTTTGTCTTGCTCACACAGATTTGCCTCAGCCAGCAGCTCAACTAGGAAACCAATTAACATAATTGATCTTTTTCATGCCAGTCAAGCAAAAATAAATATATAAAAATAAAACAAACTGACATCTGTTGCGGCAGACATAATGGCTGATCCACAGTGTGGCTTGGTAACAAAAAAGGGGATTTTATTATAAACTAAACTCAGAAGACATGAAACAAAAGGGACCATTAGAGGTCTAATCAAAGTGAGTAAATGATACCGAAGCACACAAAGACAAACCAAACACAAGGAATCACAGAGTAAATATAAACATGTTCAGGGAGTGCATATACTGTATGTCAGATAACCTACAGGAAACAAATGCAATGACCAACAAGAGCACAGAGCAAGGACAGGTAACAGGGGCTAAACAAGGGATAAATGTGAATCATTACTATTAATGAAACACCAAAGAATTGGGGCAACATGGAACAAATGTGGGTCATTAACAATCAATAAGAACTCAAATATTAGAAAGGGGATGGCCAGAGACACCTGCTGGACACACAGAGAAATAACAAACAGGGCAGGGACTGATCCTGACAACACTTCAAAAATATTTAATATCAAAAAATTGTCACATTCCTTCTTATGGTTCCTAGATTTCTTTGTTGTGTGTACCATCACAAAATCCAATCTGACACATTTAATTGAAAACGAAGCTTGAATGCCTTTGTAATCAACTACCAAGGTAACATGCAGATCTATCTAACAAACCTTAAAAACATACACAAGTATACAGGAAGCAACCATGTCAAGCATTCTAACTAGTTCAGTTTGCTAAACTCCACATCCTATCCTGGCATAGTTCATTACCATAGGTGAGCCTAGGAACGTAACTGCACAAGCAAACTTCCATCTCTTTGTATTAACTCCGATTCACTGCATCTGGCAACTATTCGCCTTTTATTCTCCATAACAGTTCACACCGCTGTGGCATATATGTGTCTTTTCCAAAGAGCATATTCTTCCTGTCAAATACCATTTTTGTCTTACCACATCTGCTTATTTTCATTCCAATTTCTTTGACCTTGAAGCATAATATTCACACATCAGATCCAATTTTGCAAAAAGTGTAAAATAATTCGAAACAATTCTGTAACTACTGGAGACCACATGCAAGATCCAAAACGGATGTTCTCTCTGGTTCAAGTAATACTTTGAAATCCACCCACTGAAAATTATGAGTAGGAGTGAAGCTTGAGGAATGCTTTGAATTTTGTGCCTTTATAGATACAGTAGTTATTCAGTTTAAGAACAGAGAAATATCACTGCTCACAAAAGCAACTCAGGTACGCTGTCCCGAAATCAGCATTCACACAGTCACACTTTTTTTTCAAATCTGCAACACTTTTATAATGGTGTGAGATTACATGTGGTTACAAACATGCAACACAGGGAACGGGTAGAAAATGATACGTTTATTGGGGACGGGGATTTCTTTTTTTAAGGTGAATGGCCAGGGATGGGATTGACACAGCTTGATAGTCTCAAGTGTGGTGTTTCAATAAATACAAATAAACTGTAATAGGTTGCAGAATGTGTGAGTTTTTCTTGAGCTGAAGAATAACAGAACACACAAATTTATAGAATTTCTCCTAAAGCGGGAATGAAAAAAATTCTGTATTATTCAGTCACTGTCACATTACATATATGTAACCACATGAAACTGAAAAAAAATATTGTTATACAGGTTTATAAATGTTATTAACAGGGGTGCATTAAGCATGCGTTTCAACACTAATGAGTACAAAGTAAATTGTGATCTTCTTATGTGCTATTAAAAACCAGCATCAGAACAATAAGGACAAGATGATATTATAAAAGAAGTTTTTGGTATTTTAATAACTATGTTATTAAACCAATCAACCCATGCTAAACAAATTTAAGGAAAAAAAACATTTGCAGTCATTTTATACATTGCATGTTGGAATTTATACTGTATGCTGTATGTTATGTAATGTGGCAAATAAAATTTCCACATGCAAATCCTGATTATAAGGTGCATGCTTATGATCTGATAAAACTTGTGTGTAAGAACACACTTCTCTTGGGATATGATCAAAGATTAGAATATTTCATTGTATTCAGGGCAAATATTATCCATTTCAGAATACTCCTATTATTTAGGAACTGTGAATAAAATGTGAATATTCTGCTATCTTTGCACCTAGACAAACTGCAATAATTTTAATACCAGTACTATATTTCTCTTGCCTACTGGGAATTATTCATTTTCGATTGGGTTTTGACCTTGTCACACTAAGGATAGTGAAAAGCTGCCTGAAAGCTCCCTGCCAACACAAAGTATATCACTAGTTTTCCCAATACTATTTCTCATGAGACTATGATGTGATTTAGGGATGGTCTTTTTTGCAAGAAATATGACTACTGAACCCACAAGAAATACATGTTTCGCAAAACAGTAATTCAGAACTTGTGATAGTGAGATACAGAGGCACAAGTCAAGCCATTTGTAACCACAGAACTTGCTTGAAGAAAATCTTTTCAACTGGATATGTTAGAAACTGAAAAAGGCATTATATTTTTTGTCCTATTATTGTATGCAATAAAAATTCCAAAGCGATAAAAAAACAACCACAATTACTTTACTTTTTTTTGTTTTTACATTTATTCATTTGTCTGTTTGTTTGTCTATTTACTGTATCCAGTGATTTATTTATTTGTCTGTTTTGTTTATTTGTTTGTCTATTTATCCTGTGATTTATTTATATGTCTGTTTGTTTATTTATTTAGGGGACACTGTTATCAAAAGTGACACACAATTGAAACAGCAGGGTCAGCCAGTCCCTGGAGCAATTGGAAGTTAAGGGCCCTGCTCAGGGGCCCAACAGGGATATTATAGGACTTTTCCAAACTTGATTTACAGTATGCTCAGTTCTGCAAGTCATGATGCTAAGATTTGAAGATGTGATAGTGCCATTTTGCACATATTGTTAATGACATTCTTTACATTCCAGAGATGAAAGGCATTCAGGCATACACCATGCTTGGTGGGTGGTTTTTAGAAAATAAAACTGGTTTTAGACATAATTGTTTCAATATAAACAATAATACATCGCCCAAAGCAAAGAAAGTTGAATGAGAGTCAACAACTACCATTTGACATGATGAAGCACATTTCATAAACTAAGATGTGACAGAAACAGAGACAAAATAAGAGACATGCTTTACAAACAGGTATGCTGGTGAAAAAGGGTAACAACTTATAGGGTAGACAACATGTCCTGCTACATGGCGTAGTTCCAGTGTTTCTAAGAGGCTTCCTGCATAGTGATGTCTTACCTGTAGAAGATATTTAAACAGCATGACCATAGGACCCTGGATAAAAGTCCATATTAGGCAATTTGTAATGAAATAAAAATGTATGTCTGTGAATCTGGTTGCACAAAAGGCTGCTACAGTTCTAAGCAGTTAAGTAGCAAAGAGATTATTCGTATGTGAATATATTAAGGGAATGCAACATATTAAGTGAATTTTCAGCAGATGAATAAACAATGAGTGCCTTATTAGCTAAGGCTAACATTTCTCCAGAACGGGGCCCAGGACATTATGATTATTAACATGTTTGCCAAACCAGTTGGGGTACATCACACGGCTTTCATAACCTGTTGAGTAAGTTAGGCTTTCTTCCAATTCAGGCATAATACAGTTTTTATAAGGGATAATTAACCATTGGTTTTTCCTCTTTGATTTATATTATGCTTTGAGTGTAATCTCTTGTTGGGAATAACATGTACTCTCAGTCACCAAGTTGCTTTTTTGCACACCAGTATATTTTACCTCTTTTGCAATTTTAGAATATATGTTGACTCGTTACTGAGTCATGGCTTGGGCATCGGGATGGGAAAATTTACAGTATGCTTTGCGTGTAATGGATGTAAAGTGTGAACAAAGGATTCTGTTTGTCACTGACAGTATCCTAGTAAGTCTACTGGCTCACAGTGTTTTAGGGGGACCTGGGTTAAAAATTATCCATCACCCCCAGCAGTATACTGGACATCATTCCAAGTTCTAACTTCTTGTGGCTTCGAGGTTCGGTTCATTGCGAACAGCTTTATTGCAAGTTGACTGACTGTGTGGTGTGGTGTATTTTTAAGTGGTATGAAGAACGCTTTTAAACCGAACAAAGGTCCGATTCACATTTTGGTACACCCATGGCCAGACATTGCTATTGTGGGTGCCCCTACGCTGTCAAATGAAAGTGGCATATACTGTAGTTTGGGACTCTTTGTGTATTGGGACTGTGATTAACCAGTGTCACAATACATAAAGAGATGAGCAAACTGTCTTCAAAACAGACATATGGCTGTTACTTGAGGACTGTAGGCTGATAAATACAGCTGTAGTGTAAAACAGGGAGTCGACAGGAAAAATGGGGCTTATTTACCCAGTTTATTATGCTTAAAGTAAAACAGAAAGCCCATAATAGGCTTCCATTGTTTCAAAATTATGACAAAATACAGACATAAACTGTTCTCCAAACTCCAAGAATAAATATTCCTTTGGGGCATATAAAAAAGACAATATAATACAA
>JAODKF010000046.1:17771107-17791907 GCA_026779585.1 Mormyrus proboscirostris | reverse complement strand
CATAAGAATGTTTGCTAGAATATTCTGGGCTAATAATAACATTCTGGGCTAATAATCTTGAGGTCCTATCTTGTGCATGCAAATGACAACTTATATTCTTTAAAAGTTACCTTTTCCGGTTAATGTATATATTGGACCGGGTGTGTGTTCTTTGACCTGTAGTCTGTATGGTCAAACATTTGATTTTATTTCAATGCAAAAAAATTATGTTTCTGTTAGCCTTATACCTTGTGTACAGGAAAAAAATTATTAATTATTTTTAAATTATTATTTTTTTGGATTCTATCAGACAAAAGACCCCAAAAATTGTATTTGTTGCTTGTGAGTTGTGAGTCCATCTCTGCCTGCTGATATATGTTTATCATACATGAAGTTTAAATAAGTTTAGGAGGATGTTTCAAACTGGCAGCCCTTCGTATGGCTCAGTACCCATGAAGTAGCTCTTTCAAAAAGGTTGATCCCTGCTATGGACTACCAAGCAAGAAAAAAAGCTTGGTTGAAAAGCAAGAAGGGTCATAAAAAGGCAATAATCTGCATATTTATTTTCCATTACCTACTCCTTTGGATTGTTACACAAGCTTCAGCCATGACGTGGGGTACTGGGTAGAATGCCAATATATTATTAGGTGCGCACACACACGCAGACACACACACACACACACACACAGGGGGAAATATAGAGGCACCTAATTGACCTAAGCATTTTATTCCATTACTGGATGAAATCAATGTACCTAAACACAAGAGATCATTTATTTATTATATAAGAAGTTCCTGTGATATTAGAAATTAGAACAGCTTGAATGTTGAGCTGTGAATTATGATGATGATCCAAAATATGGAATCATGCAGCGAGTTTTGTCTGTTGATTGTTGTGTGTCTTAACAGAAAAAATGTAACAAGTACTTTATATCCTTATTGCACTACATACCTTTCCCAAGTAGCGAGGACAATGTTTGCTAATACAGACTTGTCAAAGTTGCAGTAATGAAGGAATATAATATTTTGTTTTGACTATTGTGCGATGGGTCAGTGCCCCGTCCCATGTTATTCTTTGCGTTCCACCTGTTCGTTTTGAGATAGGCTCTAGACCCCCACCCCCTTGCACCCCCCTTGCACAGGACAAGTGGCTGTGGTAAATGGATGGATTTTAACTGTGTTAAACATTTAATTGTGTAAAAATGCTGTTGAAAATACCAGATGCAAAGTTACATATTTATACATACACAGCACATGGAAGGTATAAAGAAATAGACGGGGTGACGTGTCCAAGACAGGTTAAAACACAGTCGGCCTTTGTTTATCGCAGGTAATCAGTTCCAGACTCTACCGCAATAAGTGAATTTCCGTGAAGTAGGATTCTTTATAAATCAAATATTTTTGTAGTTAGAGCATAGAAAACCTGTTTACGACCTTCTAAATACAGTTTTTAACCTTATTAGAGCCCTCTAAACATGAAATAACACCCTTTAGTCACCATTAATGTTATGATTGCTGGACACAGAAGCAGGAATGGAAACGAGGAATCAGGATCGAAGGGTTTATTTGGAATCACTCCAAATGCAGGACACAGGAACACGTAACATCAAAACGTCAATGACAGACCTGGGGTTACAGACTCTGACGTGGACGTAAATACACCGGACGAATCAAACTGACAGAAAACAGCTGGTCACCATCGGAGTTGCACACGTGGATAATAAGGGGGCGTGGCACACAAGGGGATTGTACAGGCAGGTCATGACAATTACACTCGTACAGTATTACCCAATATATTAGCCAAAATAATAGATAATAAAACATATTAGACATTACAAATATATTATTGTACATTTAACTAGGAAGAGCAAAAATGCTTCCGATGTGCAGCAATGTATCATTTTCACTGTCTCGATCAACTTTTTAATGAATATACAAAAAACCATGATAGAGTGAAAGTTGAAGCACGAAGTGGTGCGGGACGGCTGTACTTAAGGAAGTTTGTCCATGTCACATAGTGATGTCTCACCTCCATCAGCGTGTATGATACATTCCTCCAAAAGATAGGAGGGCAGTATTTACAAAAGTTCTGCAGTCTAATTAGTGTCTTATCGCAATTATACAGAATTTCTACTGCCTGGGCACTCCAGGGTAAGAATTTTCAATTAACGACTTCAGCAGAACTCTGGATTTACTAAAAGCAGAGGAATAGTGGCTAAACCCTCTTAATCTTTCTCTGTTCAGTGATTTACTTTGCCATTGGAAATTCTTTCAGGCACTCTGTCACTGCTGTTTTTATGGTCCAGTTGCACAAAGCAATTAAAGTAGAGTGACTGAGCTTTCCACAACCTTTACAAAAACTGTTTATCATTTTGTCAAGACAGCTGGCAGCATCAAGAAATCTAAATTTAAGAAACAACTCGACAGCCCATGTCTAAGAAACTTTGATGGATTTTTAGGATATAGGAAAAGTTAAATCAGAGGTATATACATGATTACATTTTAGATATGAATCAAAGTAGAGTTTCCTCCCAAAGGTCTGCAATACAGCGCAATGCACTGATACCCTGTGCTTTTTTTCAAAATTAAATGGAGTCGCATCATTAGAAAAACACTGGCAAATCAGCTCTATTGAGCTCTCATTCATAATATGACAACAGTGTAAACGCACCACAGTAAATTAAGAGAGAACAGAAGAGAACAATTAATCTAGAAAATGATCTGTATAGACAAATGAGTCATATTCCATAATTTTACATACTCCTACAAAAAGGATTATCACTAATATGCTATACTTAAAATCTATATTGAATATCTCTGGGTTGCTTATGTGCATTTACATTTTTTTGCATAATGAATGTCATACTGTATATGCAAACTCCACAAGTGACATTCCTACATTCCAAGCTAGGTGGACAAAGGGGATTAGGAAGACTATAGGGCCAACATAACTGACCTTTGATTTATGACAGGTTAACAGGCCATACACACCATAGGCAAATGCACAATAAAACCACAGCTGTAGCCACTGCTCTGGGCAGTACTAGTGACAAAGACTAGCATTTATCTGGCCACGTAAGCTGCCGTGAAAATTCATTCTTATGCGGCCATGACACATTGCCCAAGTCAGCTGTCACATATGTTGTGGGTCCCAGGAATTTGGTACCATAGCAACAAATAAGATGACCTGCATTAAACAGAAATAACTGGAGCAGATGGACACGGTGCGTTTCGTTTCTCCTCCAAATTGCTTCTGAGGAAGACGGCAGAAGTGTCCCTTGCTTTTCCCTCATTTCCAACTGACGCAGAGGCAATGTTCCATTTCTCTGCTAATGCATTATCAATTGTTTATATAATTACGTACTTAAAATTGATATTAATAATATATTAATTAAAACCCAAAGACCGTTATGGTCATATTGTGATCACCCATGTGCGTCACACATACATCAAACAGAAAAGCATTCTCTAAGTGGTCTAGAGTCAGATGACCTAAGAACCTGTTTTTCCTCGTTTCTGAAAAACATATTCAAATTATGCCATTTATTGGAATGGCACAAGAGAGCCTTCTTTCAAAGCTTGCTTACGCAGTGAGATACGACTAAAGCACTCTTCAAGGTACTTATGGTGTGTCTTATCTCTAAATGATTTTTAAAAAGTAAGGGCAAAAGGTGCCCAAAATATCTTAGGCAAATGGATGCTAGGTAAAACAAATACCTTGCGGCAGATAAATTATCTTTCATGTTTGCAGATAACGAACACGACAGGTAGAAAGAATACCTCAGCTATCAAAGGATGAGCCAATCAAGAGCTTCTCCATTTCTGATATTCAAAATTGAAATTCATTGATATTGCAGTGCTGGAGGTGCATCGGGCAGCATGGCATGTTGGTTTCCTGTGTTTGTTGTGTATTGTGGTGTTATTGTACTATGTATGTAATGCCATGTGTAGCATCAATCAGAATTGTTGGTAATAGTGAAGTGTGTACCCAGTGGGCGAGAGCAGGCGACCGGGCTGGGACGCGATCTCGGCCTCCAGCCTGGAAACCAAGGCCTACCACTCCTGGTGGGACAGTGTGGAACAGCACGAGCCGGTGCCCCAGAGCCTGCCTCCTGCCGTGCTAAGGTCAGTACATGGGGACTCTCGGGAAGGTACAGCAGCAATTCTATCTGCCCCGGCTACCGGCAGGACACCAAGAAATTTGTGCACTGTCGCGACACGTGCACAGCTCGGAAGGGGCCTAGCCGGTAGTCCCGGGCTCCCCTGCAGCCATACCTGGTGGGCGTCCCCATGGAGTACATGGGGGTGGATGTCCTAGGTCCCTTCACCCACACCAAGGCCAGGAACCACTACATACTTGTGGTCATGGACTATTTTACAAAGTTTCCCGTGGGGTATGCGGTTCCCGATCAGAGCGCCACCATCACAGCGGCTAAACTGTTGGAGGAGTTTTTTTGCAGGTTCAAGGCCTCCGGGGACTTGCACAGTGACCAGGGGAGGAACTTCGAGGCGCAGCTGTTTTAGCGAGGTCTGCCGGTGGCTGGGGATCGTGAAGACCCCCCTTCACCCTCAGAGCGGCCACACAGCTGGCGATCCTCGTAGACGAACACCAGCGTGACTGGGACACTCATCTTCCCCTAGTCCTGAGGGCATATCGCGCGGTGGTGCAGGAGAGCACCGGTTGCACCCCCGCCGCCCTCATGTTTGGTCGTTAACTGTGGACCCTGGTGGAGCTGGAGTCCGAGCTGCCGCCGAGCCTGGCCAGGGATCATCAGGACGATGCCAAGGTCAGGCAGAAGAGGGTGTGTGACGTCCGCTGTCGGGGACAGGCCTTCCAGCCCGGGGACCCTGTTTGGGTGTACTGGTCCACCAGGAAGAAGAGGTTGTCACCAGCTGGATGGGTCCTGAGGAGGTCCTGGAGTGGATCTCTGAAGTGGTTTACTAGGTGCGAATACCAGAGAGGTGTTAGAAGCCGGAACTGTGCCAATGTCATTTAAGCAGGATGGCTCGGCCACCTGCATTTACAATGTGTTTAATTTGGCACTTAATATTTAAATTTCAAAGCTTGATGTCCAGTAACGTACACTTCCATTCCTCATTTATTTATGTAACTTTCATTATGAAATAGTTTGGCTGTTTACTACAGATAAGTAAACAGCATCTTTCACAGATGCGATGCATTTAACAGAATGACTTTGAATGCCACAATTAAGCGGTATAAAATAGATATTTAAGCCTACAGAAACCTGCATATGAATGTATATGACATCACATTTTTGTATATATATTTATCCTTCTGTGCACCTTCAATAAACACTTATGCAGTAGAGGGTAGTGGTGACCCTGGAGCCTTAGAACATACAGAACACAGAGAACAGGCCCCCTGGATGGGATGCTAGTCCCAGAGACACTGCCTTCCCTAGACCATACATCACTGCACTATGAGAGGAAGCAAAAACACCTAGGGGAAACCATGTCTTTGCGCATGTAAGTTCTAAGCTAAAAATAAAAGCTGCCACAACTAGTAAAAATGAATCTTAACAAATGCTTACATTAGCATCCTTATTAAATCTGTGGCTTAATTGCTGTGCCTAAACTATTACAATTAGCAAACAATAGGCTGGATAATGCAACAGCTGACTCAGATGTAATGCAAAAACAGATGCAAACACGTTCCATTTAACCTTTAAATCATGTTATGTTAACATATGTAGAAAAGTTAAATGGCATTAAAAACTAACACTCATTCCTCTTATAACCGCTTATCGAGTACAGGATCGCAGAGAGCCTGGATCCTATCCCAGACAGCACAAGGTATGAGGAAGGGGGCACCCTGAATGGGGTGTTCAATGATGCACATACCCTAGAAACAATTTAGAGACACCAGTATAACTGTATTTCAAGGAAACCAACTTAAGACAAGGACAATTCAGCCCCTTCCTTCATTATCCTATAGGTAATCCTAATAGAAAAAAGGGTTATTTATTTACTTGTTTGTTTATTTATTACAGTTGTTTTCAAGGAAGGAAGCACAAAGTGCTTCAGAATATAACAGGCAGACACAACATAATAGAGTTTGCATTCCAACAATAAACATTCAAATTAAAATAAGAACTGTAAGATATGAGGAAAATAGAATGAGAGAGAGGTTAGGAGCACATGCTGGTACAGAGCATCGCCGCACCCACCACACAACAAACCACCTCAGGGTTGAGAACCTGAGTGCAGCCCGGGGACCCATGCAGTGGGTGATACCTCAGCACCACACTACTCCAAATGGTAGTGTGAGAATTCAGTTTTCCAGTGGCTGGAATGCCAATCCTGCCACCGACCCCCAAATTTTCCCTGAAACTTGGATGACCTGCTTGCAGGGCTGGATGTAGGTTAACCTCATATCCAGGACAATTGTATGTTAAGGGCCTTGCTCAAGGGCCCAACAGAGTAGAATAATAAATGGTATTCAACTTTCTGATTGCTGGTACAGATTCCTGAGAGCCACCACTCTACCAACAACGAAAATGAAATAAAATTAAAAAATCAAACAAATTAAATAAAATCTGTTAAAAAAATATTAAGTAGCAAACAAAGACACAAATGCATTAACAAAGGCTGAATGATAAAAGTGTGTCTTTAAATGAGACTTCAAAATCGCTACTGATTCAGCTGGTTTAATGCTTTGTGGCTAGCTGTTCTAAACTCTAGGAGCCATCACCGAAAATGCTTCATTGCCTTATGTCTTTAGTCAGGACTTTGGAATGGCAAATAAACCATGGTCTGATGATTGTGAAGGTCTAGCTGTTTGATAGCCTACTAGCAATTCACATACATACTCAGGAGCTAAACCATGAAAAACCTTAAAAGTGATCAATAAAGTGAAGACAAACTATTGCAATAGTAATTAGGGGTAATATGCTTAGAAACCTCTGATCTTGTAATTAGTTTGGCTGCATCATTTTATACCCACTGTATATGAGTAATGGAAGAGCTGTTCAGTGTAACAATCTAAGGCATTATAATCTTCCAGGCAAGAGCTAGTAAAAGCATGTATGATCTGTTCAGTGTCTGAAAAAGACAATGTTTCTCAATTGATACAAGCTGGACTATACTAGCTTATTTACACGAGGTTTAAATTTTAAACTGAAATAGAAGAGCTCCCTTAAATTCTTAGACATTGGTTTAATATTATGTATTAATGACGCCAAGGCTTGTTTCACATCAGCTATTTTCTGTTGTGGACCAATTACCAAAATCTGTTTTGCCAGTGTTGAGCTGAAGGAATTTATAAGACATCCAGTTTCATACATTATGAATACAGGCTAGAAGAATCAATAAATTAGACATACTGTTTGGATCCAAAGACAGGTAGAGCTGTATATCATCAGCATAATGGTGAAATTTAATTTCATATTGCTGGATGACATGCCCTAGAGGAATTTTTATAAAATATAATCAAACCTAAAATGGAGCCTTGAGGCACCCCACTTAAGCACAGAGGGAGTGGAAACATCCTTGCCAACAGCAACAACAGTTCTTGATATTCCCACATACTGTGAGAATAAGGAGTGTGATTTCTGTACTGTGCTTTTATTGGAAAACCAGACTGAAATTTCTCAAAAACATTGTCTTGTCAACTGTCTTCAGTACCTACAATGCTATGACTTTTTCTATTATCTTAAATCAGTGGTTCTCGAAGTGTGGTCCACAGACCACATATATGTGGACTAAATGGAACACAAATGACTACACAAGGATGGCTAGGTGGCTGAAGACGGGGTCAGTTAAGGGAAAGGCAAATGACACTAACTGACATTAACAAGTTGCAAAAAAATGAGTCCAGAGATTCCGTTAGCTTCGAGTCCCACTCATGACATAGCTTGCAACAATAGCTAGCCCTACCAAAAGAAACTCAACAGGCTAAACATGGGAAATCGACGGCAAAAGTTAAAAGGAAATACCACAGCGACTACTTAAAATTCAGATTTTTCTGGACTGGAGATGCTGAGGATCTGAATCCACACTGTGTCCTGTGCTACGACATTTTGGCCAATGAGGCAATGAAACTGGCGAAACTTAAGAGAGACCAAGAGACGAAGCACAAAGATTCCATCAGCAAACCGTTGGCATTCTTCGAGAGAACATGTGAGGAAATTAATTATTTTGTCCCCGGGGAAAATGCTAAGGCTATAGAAGCCTCTTTCAAGGTCTCTCATCTGATCGCAAAAACGGGCAAACCTTACTCATCAGACCAGACTTTAATCAAATCATCTGCGAAATTAATGGTGAATATAATGCTGGGAAACAAAGCAAGTAATGAACTTGACAAAATACCTCTGTCCAATGACACTGTCCAGCAGTGCATAATAGCCATGGCCGAAAATATCCAAAATCAGCTGATGGCACGCTTCTGCCAGAGTCCGCTTTTTTCACCGCGGCTGGATGAGTCCACGGACATCAGCAATGAGGTAAACCTTTTGTGCTATGGGAGATATATATTTGATGGTGCTGTACATGATGATTTTCTTTTTTTGTCATTCCCTACAACCAATCACCACAGGAGAGGTAACTTGATTTTTTGAATACCTTCATTGACCAGAATGGCATTAATTGTAACAGGTGTGTCCGCATTCGCACCGATGGTGGAACTTCGATGACTGCATAACACAAAGGCTTGGTTATGCATGTACACGCAGTCGCTCCATTTGCCACAGCAACGCACTGTTATATTCACCGAGAGCAGCTGGCAGTGAAGAAAATGTCACAATGTCTTAAAACAATGTCTTGGATGAGGCTGTTAAAATTGATAACATGGATAAGGGCAAAGCGCTGAACACGCACATTTCTGTGTGAGGAAATGGGAAGCAAACAGACAAAACTCCTTTTCCACACAGATGTTCATTGGCTGTCCCGTGGAAAAGTTCTTACCGGTTTTTTTGAGCTGTGCGACGAGGTTAAGCTATTCATGCATCAGACTGATGAACATGTGACAGAATGCATGACTTTCAATGGCTTGTGAAGTTGTCATACCTTGCTGATATTTTCAGCTACCTCGACACAAAATTTGGGACTTCAAGGGGAAACAGTCAGTCTTTACTATACAGGACAAAATTAAATCAGTATGCATGAAGATGGAATCGTGGTGCAATCGCCTCGATTGCTTAGATTTTGACAATTTCCCTACTTTGGCAGACTTTCTCCTGACAGATGACGAGGTCCTGGACAGCAATACCATTGCAGCTTTTAAGGAGCACCTGTGTGGCCTTCACACGTTTTTGGGAAGATACATCCCAGAATTAGACATGGACTTTGAGTGGATCAGAAATCCATTTGGAGACCAAACCCACATTGAGCGTGTCAGTTCTCTGCAAGAGAGGTAGACAGCCTTGTGGACATTGCATCTGATGGATCACAAAAGATGGCATTTTGAGAAAAATCCTTGACTGACTTCTGGATCCACATCCAGCCAGACCACCCTGAGCTCGCGGAGTCTGGTTTTTAAATATTAATGCCGTTTTCAACCACCTACAACTGTGAAGGTGTTTCAACACTGGTTTGAAAACAAAACAGTGCAACCAGATCAATGTGGCCCCCAGGATGAGATTAAGACTGCCCAGTTCAGAGCCAGACATTCAGTCAGTGATGCGTAACATGCAGCAGCAGAACTCCCCCATGAAGAGACAGGGGAAATGAGTTCACTGTAAAACTACCAGAAGTAGCTTGTCTGCTATTTACCATTTAATTAACAGTGTTTTGGAAAGTTTTTGTTTAGGCTGCTTTTCAACAGAGCCAGCTAAAATTAGTTTAATACAGTATATTAAATTATTGTTCATTACAGTTCGTTCATGTTGCTTGCAATTTTGAACATGTACAAGTACAAATTTAATTGATATTAAGTGTCCTGATAATGGGAGTGGGAAATTCTGTGTTTGCTTATCTTTTTAAATAAAATTATAAACCCTCTCCATAATTTGCCTTTCAAAACAATTATTAGAGCAGTTGGGGATAGACCTACCTAATTAATTCCTTACAGCCATAGGTTTTACCTGGATCTTTCCAAAAAATGTAGTTTCAAAACAAATAGGCCTCTTTTGAAGTATGTTCCTGTATATATGAGATCATGTGTGTGTGTTTGTGGGTTTTGTGAGTGGGGTGGGGGTCAGAGGGTAGCAGCACGTGGCTCGGGGAGGGGGGCACGGTGGCACGTGGCCCCTGAAAAAACATTTTTGGACAAAATGGTCCTTGGTCTGAAAAAGTTTGAGAAACACTGTCTTAGATAAGCATTAGAGTTTTGAGATGGATCTATATTATTATATTATTAGAGTCTTACTGATAAAGGTTTTGTTTCTCAAGCAAGGGCAGTACCAAGGTAGTTTTAAAGTAGTCAAACCCCACCAGTAACCAAAGTACTATTCAGGATAGATAAAGGAATCTGGGATACTATATAACTGGCTTCCTTTACTTATTTTAGTGGGAAGGACATCTATACAACTAGATGACTATTTAAACAGATCAAAGGTACAATGATTTCTATCTCAGAAATAAGCATAAATAAACTCTGGAGCCATTCCACACATTGAACCTGACTATAAGGGTGAGGACACACAATAGACATCTTGATTTTATTTACCAGTGAAAATTTTCAAATGTGACAGTGCTTGAAGCTGTTGTCTATAGAACAGGATTAAGGAGGTTATTAATAGTTTTAAATAAAAACCTAGGCTTGTCCCTATTAGTATTTAGCTGAAAGAAATGTGCTGCCCTGGCAGTCTTAACAGATAATAAAGGATAATTTAAAAGTTCAAGACGCATGGTCAGTGCAGTAGCTTTCTAATCTCTTTCTCTTGTACTGTGGTTTCTCCTCAGCATACAGATCTTGTCACTAATCCAATGGAACGGCATGCAGCACTATGACAATGTATTTGCCCCCATCCTAATTACCCCTATTTTTGCTTATCCATAACACTTAATTGGGTCTGATCGTCAAATTTACTAGAAATCTACTACAAAAACAACTTTAGTAAACACCATATATAGATTTCAATGATCGTGATTTTTTTGAATGAAAGTAATTCACTAGCACCAATATCCCTCATGTGACAAAGTAATTGCCCCCAAAATTTAATTCTTTATTCTGTCAACTTTAGCAGGAACAAATGTAATGAAATACTTGCTGTAAGAGGAAATCAGTCTTCAGCATCACTGTGGAGAAATTCTGACCCACTCTTGTGTACAGGATTGTTTTAATTTAGGCACACTGGAGGCTTTTCAACTTAATTACCCAGTTAAGGTCCCACCACAACATCTCAATGGGGTTCAAGTCAGGTCTAGGCCACTCCAAAACCAGACATTCAGAGGTCACACAGACCTGCTCTTGTGTTTCAGATCACTGTCCTGCTGCATAACCCATTTGCTCCTGACAATGGACTGAACATTCTCCTTCAATACTTTCTGGTAGGCAGCTTAATTCATGCGTCGCTCAGTTATGGCAATTCAGCCAGGCCATGAAGCAGCAAAGCATCCCCACACCCTCACACTACCTCTACCATGTCTGACTGTGGGCATGACATTCCATGTGTGGAAAGCCATGCAATGAAAGGTGTTTAGTGGCTAGTGTCAGACATATCATGTTCCTCTTAATAAAAAGATTTATTATTTATATAGCACTTTTCATATATGAAATGCAGCCCAAAGTGCTTCATATATAATAATGATAACTGATATTGATCCCCATGGGGAAATTGTCTTTACGCCTCCCTCAACATGCTCTATGTAGAGTAAGTTGTCTGTGAAGGGCAGCCACCTGTAGCAGCACCCAGGGACCTGGGGGTGAAGGGCCTCACTCAAGGACCTGCAGACATGCTGAGGTTTGAACCAGTGACCTGCTGATTACAAGCATACAACCTTAGCCCACTGCACCACATGCTGCCCCCTAAAATTAGAGTAAAATAGGAACCAAATATGGAGAAGCTGACTAAAATAGTTTAAGCAGTGCTTTTTTGCCCAGTGTTTTAATAAACATGGAATCATGAATGCAGAGATTAACTGACTTTAGACCGACCTGCGATTTCTTAGATGCTTGTCAGGGAACTGATGAGTTTTGTATGCAGTCTTGGAGTAATTCTGCTGGGCTGGCCGCTTTTGGGCAGATTTGCCACTATTTCAAGTTTTTCCCATTTGGAGATGATGGCTCTCATGGTGGTTTGCAGGATTTAAAGGGTTTTAGAGAGGGCATTCTGCCCATTTCCTGACTGATAACTTTTAATAACTTTCTTTCTCAGGTCTTCAGGAAGTTCTTGTGATTGAAGTATAGCATGCTGCTTCTTGAGATCCCTTATCCAACTCCACATTGCTGGAATGGTTCTATTTAATTGATGTGTAGGTACAACAGTGCTGGCAGCAATCAGCTAAGTGTGTTTAGTTTAGTTTAGCCCATTATCATTTAGATTTAATCCATTGGTTTACTGACTGACTACGGGGATAATTACTTTGTCACATGGATGATGTGGTGTCGGTGAATCATTTTCCTTTAATGAATCAAATGATCAGGTTGTCCTTTGTATTAGCCTAAATTTAAGTGACTCATATAAATTCTTGGTTATATAGATATTATTATAATGATTTGAACGTGGCAGCAGCACTGGGTATGTGGGTTGAACTGGGGTCTCCATGATCCAAATTTGGTCTCCAAATTCTCTGCACTGCATATGCTTTGCCCGAAATACCCTGTGTCTTGATTCTGTATCTCTCGATGTTATGAGTTGTTTGGGGAAAATATTTTTAATGGATGCATCGGATGTATGTATTATAAAGGTATTCAAACACATTTCCTTTTCATCTTTTACATTATTTAGTACTTTTCATCATTTAATCATTTAATTACAGAAAGCCACTGGTAGTCCCCCGCTATGATGTTTTCCCTGCTTTTTCACATGGGCCACAGAAGCTAGGTGCTTTATTAATTCAACTGCTCTGGGTATTTGCTACTGCATTAATATGCTCATATAATCGAACACTCTGGCAGTGAAAAGGATATTGAAGTAAAATTAATGAAAGTTACACTGTTTTCGACCATTTCATATATTTTAACGAATTTCTGCTTGCCAGTTACTATTGGAGAAACTGATGTGTAAACTTCCAGTGTGTTGACAATATTAACGCACTTATACAGTAGTACATTTCTGTTCAACTATATAACTATTTTAAACAAAAACTTATAAAGGGGATTATATTGCTTAAATTATTACTCATTTTGGCTTTAAAGTGAGTTGTTGTTTTGTTGAAATGAGGTTTTGCCTAAACTCTAAAACAAGCCTTTTTTGCGAAAGAACTTTAGGACAATATGTGTTTCTGCCATATTATTAATGATGCACAGTGTCCAGTGATTAAACAACTCATCTGTCCTTGCACAGTGTGAATCCTTTGTACCACTAGGCTAAAAGGTGAACAGTTGTTTTTCATAATGTTTTATTTTTGAAGTTTGAAATAAGCAGGAAAATTAGACATCTGGGTGAAATCCTAAGTGAAACACTTCCTTGACATTTCGGAGTGTACAAGAAACCTACGGCTCCTTGCCTTGCCTTTTATGCTCCCTGCTTCTCCATGGTCTGTTATTGTAAGTAACATGCTGTACATGGAAAAAAAGAGGAATCCAGTTGTATGAAGATTATTAAACGATCTTCCTCTAACTAATTATCGTACACGTTGCACAGATCACATGGGCCATTCTTGATGGCTTTACATCCAAACCAGCTATTCACAGATTGTATATATCGTATATGGTTTCCACCAACCACATGCAGTCTACAGGACATATGCAGACATATGACATGATGTCAGGACAATCCGATCTATTATGGTGTAACCACTGGTAACTATTCTGATACATCATCCAGACACAAAATCAAAAAGAATATGTCAGTCACATAATCCCCCGAACAACAGGCCACCAGTATGTTGCAGGTTGTTAGTATTGAATATTACATATGAAAACAGATTCTTATTAAACAATGTTAACATTATATCTTTTCAAAAGATTGGTTTCTCTCAAATAAATTCACTGTAAAGCATAGAAAAATGTGGTGTATTACAAATGCAGATTTTTAACAAAAGATATATGGAAGGTGTGACCATCCATTTTCCAGCCACTTATCTTTCTTAGGATTGTGGGGTATAAGTACTGTCACGTGCAGCCCTGCCCCGCTTGTCTGTTCCCAGCGTTTCCCTTGGGTGTGGCCTGCTAATCAGCCGTGCCTGAAGCTTGTTAGTCTTGCCTGTTGGTCCTGCCCTCTTGTTAACCAGCAAGTAATGCCTTGTGTTTACTTCTCTGTTTGCCATGTATATTAGCGTCTCTCAGTCCTGTGTTTCTTGTTCAGTCATTGTTCTGTACAGTATACAGTATGTGCGTGTTGCTCTGACTAGTCCCCACAATAAACTCCCCTGCTAGGGGTTTCACTTGCCTGCCTTTGGGTCATCCTTCTCCCTCCACAACGTGACAAGTATCCTGTATGGCATAAAAAATACAAGTGATTTTTATGTGAGTAAATGTAAAATGTATTGCTAAATGTATCTAGTAATATTAGAAAACGTATTTGTATTTAATCTTTTAAAACTAGTCATCTAATTTTAGAAATAGCATGCTATGCACATTCACAAACAAAGG
The DNA here is from genome assembly GCA_026779585.1 of Mormyrus proboscirostris. Taxonomy (NCBI): domain Eukaryota; kingdom Metazoa; phylum Chordata; class Actinopteri; order Osteoglossiformes; family Mormyridae; genus Mormyrus; species Mormyrus proboscirostris. The sequence goes on along the minus strand of JAODKF010000046.1, from coordinate 17,777,272 downwards.
CAATTTTATGCAATTACAAGTACTTATTGGTATAGTGAAATACTTATTGTTTTATAGGGCTGTTTGCTTCCATTTATACTACTTTATAAGCAATTTCGTATTTTGTAAGTATTTTTGAAGTATGATCTAATGTGCTAAACCTTAATTTATGATTTTGTTTAATTACAGTTTATATTGTTGGTACAGTACTTAATTATACTTTATTACTTAGCTTATACCGGACTGATCCACAATCATCATAATTACGTAATTGTTAGCTGAATGAGATTTTTGATATAGACCTACATTTTGTAGTGGAAAGGAGTGAACGGGTGAAACTACAAACATCCAATTTTAAATAATTTATATTTTGTCATTCAATTATTGCAGGTTGCTGACTCCACTATTAAGGATTGAAAGTCCAATTGTCCTCCCTTGCATTAAAAGAAATAATGATCACTTGCATGAAATACTGATCACTGGCATGAAATGCTGATCACTGGCATCTTTTGTTATGGTAAGAGTAGTTTTCGGACACAGTGACACTCTGTCTTAAGACATGTTATAGTGAGTTTTTTGACAATATAAATAAGCTTTGTACATGAATCATTTTCTTCCATTTGTTTACTAGATTTTCTGCCTCCACAAGTCGCATTCCTGTACAATGGCAGCGGTTGTAGTGATTGCAAAATTTTGCCAGGCTGAGCTGCAGTACACTGTAGTGCCTTGTCAGATATGTGCATCCAAGACAATAAAGTGAACTCAATGTAAAATCACTCTGGTAAGAGCTGGTTACTACTATATTCCCACCTGAATGAATATTGAGTAGCAAATGGTATGACATGTATGAAGAACCATCCATCTTCCAACTATATGTCCTGGAGGCAACGCCAAGGCCTGGGTAGGCAATTCATCACATATCACATACACACACTACAGGCAACTTTGAAATGCCTAAATTCATTCTAATTTGCCTCACGCTTCAGCTGCATATGTAATTGTGATCTGGTTACTTGAAAGTCCTCTTTTATTCAGCATTTCTGTAATTTTGTGTATGATTATTGATATACTCTTAGTGTTGCCTATGGTATAGCGGAAGTACTGTGGTGTTGTGGGGTCCTCTGGTTTCTCCTCACAGTCCAAAACATTGTAACATCTAAAACCTAAATCTAAAACATCTAAGCTAAACTGAATCCCACCTTGTGCCCATAGTTTCGGGAGAGGCTCCTTATACAGTATGACCCTGAAAAGGACAAACAAATACTGAAAATGGATGGATGGATGGATGGATGGATGGATGGATGGATGGATGAAGCTGGCCCTGGTCAACCCCTCAAGTTTGGAGCATCCAGCAAAAATATACAATATTGTGGACCATATGTGGATGCTAACCGTGTTTTAGTTTGCTTAACTCCATAATTTCTATGCTCATAATGAGTGAATGAATGAGACACAATTCAATAATCCAAAATAAGATGGAAAATGATGCATTCATTCTCTGTTCAATTTCATGGCAGAATTGTAATAGCCAAACTCCCCTTATCAGTTCACTGGTACCAGCACAAGGAGACACTTCCATTACTCACCACAATTATGGAGTCACTGAGGAAGCAATGCTTTTGAATGGGTGGCAATTTGTTCTCTGTCCTAGAAGGTAAGATCCAATTCAATTGAGATCTATCTTCATTTTAACCTCCCAGATTAAAATTTAGTCTCTCCTTTTGTGCCAGATTCAGTGCATGAACATCCCTGCTGCATGTTGGGTAGCAATGTGTGTTGGCTAATTACACTGAATAAAATCTGCATGTTACAAGCTGTGTCTCTAAATATTTAAATTACAAAAAATGAAAAAATGTTAAATGGTGGTGTCTTTGCTAGCAGTTGTCATTTTCACATGCAGTGGCCACATTGTGTAGAAAATATACATCTGAGTATACATGAGCATGTTGTTCTTAAAATGAGGTGGAGTCGGGTGCATTGTTGACACATTGTCATCTTGAGGCAGTGGAAAGTGATTGTGCAATTGACCAACAAAAACCTGGTCTGAGGTCGTCAGCACAGTATTTCATTGTTATTTTAAGGATGTGTTATCAAGAAAATAACATGTGCCTACGTAGTTAGCTGCACACTGCATACACTGTTTGTTACACCTCAGGGACATGCAGTAGTTCACAAACATACAAAAGATTAAAAATATAAAGACTGTAATAGAATGATTATTAATATGTACATCAAAATAATTCTAAGAAATACACTATATTGACAAAAATGCCTTTACACACACATGAACTTTAATGACATTCCATTCTTAATACATAGACTTTAATATGGAATTGATCCACACTTTGCAGCTATAACAGCTTCAACTCTTCTGGGAAGCCTGTCCACAAGGTTTAGGAGTGTATTGATGCAAACCTTTTATCATTCTTCCAGGAGAGCATTTATGATGTCAGGCAATGATGTTAGACAAGAAGGCCTGGCTCACAGTCTTCATTCTAATTCATCCCAAAGGCGTTCCTTCAGGTTGAGGTCAGGCCAAGTTCCTAGTCGAGTTCCTCCGCACCACACTCGCTCATCCATGTTCTCATGGACCTTCCTTTGTGCACTAATGTGCAGTCATTTTGGAATAGGAAGGGGCCATCCCCAGACTGTTCACACAAAGTTGGGAGCATGAAATTATCCAAAATGGCTTTGAATGCTGCAGCATTACATAGGAAACATAAGAAATTTACAAACGAGAGGAAGTCATTCAGTTCCTTTCACTGGAACTAAGGGGCCAAGCCCAACCCCTGAAAAACAACCCCACACCATTCAGTAATCCCCCTTCCCCCAAACTTTACATTTGGCACAGTGCAGTCAGGCAAGTACCATTCTCCTGGCAACTGCCAAATCCAGATTCATCTATCAGATTGCCAGACGGAGAAGCATGATTCGTCACTCCAGAGAACTTCTCCACTGCTCTAGAGTCCAGTGGCGGCGTGTTTTACACCACTGTATCCGACGCTTTGCATTGCACTTGGTGATGTAGGGCTTGGATGCAGCTGCTCAGCCAAGGAAACCCATTCCATGAAGGTCTCTACACACTGTTCTTGAGCTAATCTGAAGGCCACATGAAGTTTGACCTATTGAATCTGCAGACAGTTGGCGATTTCTGCACACTGTGCGCCACAGTATGTGTTGCATGATTTTACCTGGCCTACCACTTCGTGGCTGAGTTGCTATTGTTCCCAATTCCTTCCACTTTGTTATAATACCGCCCACAGTTGACCGTGGAATATTTAATAGCAAGGAAATTTCACAAATGGACATATTGCACAGGTGGCATCCTATCATAGTGCCACTCTTGAATTCACTTAGATCCTGAGAGTGACCCCCTCTTTTGCGAATGTTGGTAGAAGCAGTCTACATGCCTAGGTGCTTGATTTTATACAGCTGTTGCTATGGAAGTGATTGGAACACCTGGATTCAATTATTTGGAGGAGTGTCCCAATAGTTTTGGCAATAGTGTATATGTCATAATATTTAGTCATAATATTTATTTGCTAACTGCAGTAATTACAAGCAGAACTGTACAGTTTTCAGCATTGTTTGACCATTCTGGTAATGCTAGACACCAAGGAAACACTCACTGGTACTCCCTCCCCCACCTTCTTCGCCTCTGGATGCTTTGATGGAGTCCTAAAATGAGTATAATAGCAATCTGGCTTTTAAAGGGAATGGGTGATGACACCCCGACGAGTAATTATGAAACTAAGTGCAACCTTCGTGGACCATTTTTTCTCTGTTAAACTAGCAAAAATGCATCTGTGCACGGCCTAAATGGACTTGGACTAGACGCTTCAGGCTATTATAAGAGAGCTCCAGCTGTCAAACATTCAAATCAAATTCTTTCTTTTAGAACAAACCAAACAGATAAATAAACAACTAAAAAATATGTTGATGTAAAACTTCTCTTTAATCCTTATTATTTCCATGTGTATACCCATTCCATCAAAGCTATTCCATCAAAGTCCATCTAACCTATTGTAAAATATATTGTACTATGAAGATTGTCAAACCCAGAGATGTTCACAAGTCACAAAATTAAAGACAGAGTCAAATCTCAAGTCTCTCACTTACAGTCCAAGTCAAGTCTCCATGGTGGTTCCAATTTGACATTATTATTTATCAAAAATGTAATTGCCTGTTTGCTTTCTTTCTATTAGTAACTGATGCCACTAAATGACAATCATCATTTCAACAATTCACAAACTGAATGTCTCAGTTCCTTAGTCAAACTCGAGTCCCCCTCTGTGGTAAAACCATATAAAATAAATCAAGACAAAATACAACTTCTTGTTTCATACTGATCTTATATACTGTATGTAAAGAGATACCATTTAAACTATTATTTACAAGAATGTCACATATCGGTGGTGCAGCGCATGTAAATAGGCACAGGAGTCCACAGGTAGGGGTAAAATATGGGATTTAATAAAGGAGTAAACACGATCAGGAACACATAGGGCTAACAAAGTAATGACATTATTGACTAGACTAGGGAAAGACTCAAAAGAAAGCACTTAAATACACAGACTCAATTAGACAAGACTAGATATAGCTGGTAACCAGGAGGATTCCACATGAGGGGGCATATCACACTAGAACAATGGCACAATCGGCAATGGCACAATTAGTTATCTATGCATACGTTTTTTTGTATATTTGCTTGATTTTTCATCTTCTTGTTTTGTGTACAGCGAGCTTTAGTCTTGAATATCAGTCCATTATCATGCTTTAACCATGATTTATATTGCTCTTATAATAACAATTCAACATTACCATTGCCTCAGGATACAACTGCAACAACAAATAAATTAATTCAATGGAACAGTTATCTGGATCTGGGCAAAGAAACAGATGCGTAAAAATGATAACAGAGACTAGCAGAGATATACTACAACACAATTAAATTGACACAGCTATTGGACTATTGGAAGGTAAATGAAAAGTCTCTTATTAGCATGTCTGTGTTATTCATGTTATTATAATTGTAATGCAATTTATGCACAAACTGAATCACGACGACACAAAAATCCCGAAATATAAAAGGGAATATAAAAGGGAACTGAATGATTATTTTCTAAATAACACATCTAAATAACACAAAATTATTCAAATTAGACAGAGACTAATGGAAACTTCATTTTTGATTTTTGTTTGAAACACCAATTTTCCCCTAGAAATAAAAATATCTATCATTCCACATATTTTGACTGTTTTCTGCTGTGTTCAAAATTAGCCTCTTTCTTTTAAGAGAGGCAAACACTATCAAAGCTTTTTTTAAAATGCAGAATTAATGGAGGGCATCATATACAATAAAGATGTTACTTATATAAAAGGTTTGGTTATACTGAATAATATAATATTACCTTTACAAACAAATAACAAAAAACTTTCATTGGTACATTTGGTGATTAGACTACGATTTTTTTTTGTAATGAAAGCACACAGTGTTAACCAATTTAATAAATGAACAATGAAAAACATGAATAAACAATCAAAAAAATCATCCTATGATTTACGAAAATCAATTTTTAGATCTGCCAACTGCTCACAGGCTAAATGCTGGCAGTATCGCATGGATGTCATACATTTGTTTTAGTGTAGGATAAGCAATTATTAAAGAGTTGCTGAGTATATGAAGGACTGCCTCCAAATGATTATCGTTTATTAGTTAATCAGGTAGAATGCAGGAGGGCCTGTTCCTCAGAAACTTGCAGAGATGTGTTGAGCTTGGAATGAAGGTTGGTGGATATTTAATGATATTCTTCTGTTGTCTGGATTGACACTCCAACCATCCTAAAAACATTTCACTACAGTTTCGAGGCAGCGTACAGGACTCTTCTGCTCTCCATGAGAGTAGCTCTGCTGCAGCCATCCACAGAATGGAAGAGGATGGGAGAAAGCCCTCAGGAGCCTCGTCCCTGGAGAAGTCAAAATCGCTAGGGAGCCAATGGAGTCAGGCCTGTTGGGGATTAGAACTGGTGTGGTGCTGAGGCATTGCCCATTGCAGGGTAACACTCAGTTCCTAACCTGAGGCAGCCCATTCAGGCAGGCCTGTGGAACTTCCCAGATAGCAATCGTTATTGATTCAACGTTGAATTATGGTCAGAAAGGTTGTTTTGTGGTTGAAGTTACAACTTC
>JAODKF010000046.1:17738696-17757130 GCA_026779585.1 Mormyrus proboscirostris | reverse complement strand
ACACAATCGGGCAGGAACACCAGGTAATGAGGTGGGCGTGGCACACGGGAGGATCGAACGGCGCGGATCATGACAGCTGACAGGATTTCTTACATGTGTACATATAAATGTTGAGTCACTCTCGCATTATATTGATCAACACAGGCGTCGGAATGTGTGCCATGGTTTTCAACTTAACAGGACTGGCAGCTAGGCTTCTGATTGGCTAACATGGCAGTACAGTTAGAGTTATAATGCCACTTGTTGGTTTTGCTCTTGACAGCACATTTTAGCGGTTTCATGTGGACGGAAATATTTTAAAATACAATGTTCGTGTGGACGGGGATTTTCTTTTAAACGGAGAAAAAACACAGTTTTAAGAAATACCCATGTACGTGTGGACAAGGCATAAGTTCCGTACCCAGCCTCTGCTCTTGTTCTGCAAAGACCTTCTGTTTTCACTGTCTTCTGACATCATTATACCAATTTCGGCACTGCGCAGATGATGTGGTCATGCTAGAAAATGATAATGCGCCATTATAATAGCAATGTTTTTTTTCTGATTGGGTAACAATTGGTTATTTTCTAATTGGTTAACAAGGGGGGCGTGGCACACAGGAGGATCGGAGGAGCAAGTCATGACAACAGGATTGGAGAGAAGCAAAAAAATAAATAAATAATGATGTACAACCAAATGCAGTCCATTAAGAAAGGCTGTGGAACGTCTTTATTTGGGACCACAGGAGCAAGTAATAAAAAACTTCACTTTAAATCTAACACTTTAATTTCAGTCAGGAAAGAGAAGGTAATAAGTCAAACAGGCGAGTATAGCAAAGATGCAGTGTCTGGGTCATGATGTCAATGTAGGCTACTCAAGAAAAATAGCTTAGGAAGACAAAGTGAACAATAGTTTATAGATAACTCACATAGATAACAAGACATATTAAATAAATAAAAATAAATAAATAAATAATGATAACTTAACTGTACATTTATGCAGTTTGTTTGTTTTCAAAACCCATATAAGGGGATGGGAAAAACTATCATTCAGCAGCTTCCATTAAATTTTGATTTCAGTTTCTTCACAACAGAAATCATGGCAGCATTAGCACAGAGAGTTGACTTTGATAATTAGAAAACTGATAGTTAATTCTTACTGAAGTTTTCCTTGAGAACTGCAAAAGAAACATCTGTTTCTAGCCTTCTGCCAAATTTACTACCTCATATACCCCTAACATAAATTAAAACTATTCCAAAAAGAAACAGAAAGAAACAAGTAAATGGGTCAATAGATCAAGCCATAATTTTTCTAAGAACCTTCCCCCTCTCCACTATTGTAGTCAGGGCACATACAGGTATGTACTTTAATCTGTTGCATTGCATATCCTTTTATTTACAGTTTGTAAATAGTTTATTTTATGTTTTTATATGCCATATCTTTTTCTATACTTTTTATTAGATTGATATGCTGACATCTGCACCAAGAAATTCCTAGTACATCTAAGAGCATCTGTGACTTGGAGCAAAATAAAGATTCTGATTTTAAAAACCCAGTTCAATTAGTTTCCTCTATGTTTGCATTCTTCACCCTATTAAAGTAATATGTTCATAATTGGTGATTAAGCTAGCAGTACAGTCATAGTATTTATATGTGGACATATACCAGATGTCTGTTAGTCTTCATGTTCGGAAGTTCGAAAGTTAACAGTTGGGTATGGAGAAGCAAGAACTGGCGCAGTGGCAATTTAAAAAGTAGAAGAACTCTTAATGGAACTGAGCAGAAAACACAGCGACCGGAATTACAATCTAACCAATTCTAGAAATAAAATGCCTGCTTGTTGCTGATGGCAAATAGTTCCTGTCCTTCATTACCTTCTGGCCATTTTCCTTCTCTCACATTATCTGGCTAATTTTAAAGAGTCACAGTTTAGCTGAATGGGCTAAAGAGCAGATTGTCCTGTGCTGCACATATGCAGATGGTAAAACCTGGAAATCCCTTTTTACACTATTGTTCTACTCTCTGCCAGATCACAAGCAATTGTAGGGAAACGTAATTAAAGGCCAACCCCACTACCCCCCCCCCCCCAAAATAAATAAATAAATGCTTTTTTGTAAAATGCCATTATGGTCTTTTTGTATCTCAAATGTATAAGCACTACTGATCATTCTGTAACAAGACTATGGCATACCTTAATGGTTATTGGAAAACATATACACACAATGTACCTCAATTTTTCCAATATGTATCTCCAAAGAACAAGTATTCTGAATAGTGTGTGTGGATGTGTGTGTGAGTTTTGGAACTGCGGACAGTGTGTGAAAGGGCAGTTGCTTAAGCAGCAGCCACTGAAATGTTATTCAGAGGAGTCAAGCTCTTGCTCCTCCCTGTAGATTAGCTGTCATGAGGTACGGGATGTATCTGAAGATAGGTGCGACAGGAAGGGCACTGTGAGCTGGCCAGTACCCGTGGCAGAACAAACTAGATTTTTAGTTAAATTTAGTCATTATTACGTTTACTTGTCATGTTTGTATTTTGTGCATCGAGGGAAGAAAAAGGCTGACATTCTCACAAAAAAGATTAATTTCCTTCTGCTTGCTTGAAGATTCAAGAATAAACCTAACCTTTAAACAAGATGTAAGATGAGGTCGGGTGTGTGGAGGTCTGCTGTTTTTATTCTGAATGAATCCCCTGCTTCTGTATAATTACTGCCACTGTGACTAAAATAAAAAAAAAACAGATAAAATAAAAGACCAGTTTATCTTGTTATAGCAAGATACGTTTCTTGTTACAACAAGATATGAATTTTTTTTTTTTTTAATTAGAATTTTTCGCATTATCATCTAAATGATTTAGTTTCTTGTTATAATGTAATGGGTATATTGTAAGGAGGAAAAAGTCAACGCAAAAGGGGAGAGCCAAACTTATAATGGTTCGTTGAGATGACTTGATCAAGTTTTACTTCATACTGAGGATGAGACAGTGTGACAGTTATTGAACTCAATAGATGGCATTAGTCAGAAATAATCAGAGAATGTTTTAACATTATACTTTCACGGTAAAATGTGAAAAGGATTTTATTATAATGACAAGCTGGGCTTTTATTGTTTGCCATAGCTCAGTGGATTCTTTAAAATCTTTTTAATGTTTTACGTAAAAGATATAACAACTTTAAAAAGATATGATGAGTATAAGTTTGTGCGGGTCCAGGGTGGGGTAGTACCAAGTTTTCTCAAATGTGAAAAGCAGGTGCACAAAAATAGTTTTATTTACAAAACTAGATTGTGAAACAAATTCACTCAAACGCAAGCTTACCAATAACAAAGAAGGACAAGTACAATTTATTTTTTCCATACCTAATGGTAAACAAAAAAACACATACTTGATGATCTTTGTATACAAGCCTTAAATCCCATTTAGAAGCAGTTGTAGCACAATAATTAACATGGTGTTATATTCCTGTCCCTTTAGCATTTCTTTGCTTTGATAAGCTTCTGGGCTGTGTTTTATCTTATCTTGTATTCTTACCCATTCTGTCCATCGTTCAATCCTCCCCACTGTTGAAATACAAATTTTTAGAGAATAGTAACATCTCAGCAAACACATATTTACATTCATATGTGCTACCACTGAAGAGGTGCAATACCCAGGGGAGTGCTCTCTCTCTATGACATGATCTTGGATTCTTATAACCTGTTACTAAGAGAGCAGAAATTAACAATGACAAGTAGTCAAGGAGCCAAATGAAATTAAACAATGGATTTATACACTGCAGTGAGATTCTAAGGATGAATTATCTGTGGATAATATCTGTGGTTTTCCTCTTCTGGTATTAAATTGGTGAAGGCCTATTAAAAATGAGTCAGTGTCCAAGTTAGATAGGGTATCTACATGGTCAGGCTTTGTGGTCAGGCATTTGAACAGTATCCCCCAACTCTTTCTCGTGCAGGCGACTGATTCATACTAAGAAATGCCCAAAACAGTTCATGCCTTTTGAGAAGAATGGGGCTTCAAGAACCACAGCCACGCAGGAGGTTAATCTGCCATCTTGGGCACAGTTAGGCTTGCTCAACATCTCTGACAGTCAGGGCTAGAATGCTGATGCTGCTTAACACCCTCTCGTCTGTTTAGGATCTGGAATTCCTGTGAAAGCTCTGCAAAAACATGTTCCACACTTGGGTTTTTGAGGTTCTTGTTAGTGTCCTGGATCATCAGCTTAATGAGCTTCTACTCAGATCAACCGCTCCGATGCAATTGTATTCCAGTACTAGCATGACTGGTTGACTAGTGGAAGATATTGGTTCCCTAATGCACTGTGGTTGAAGTCATCACCAAAGTTGTCCAATTGTGCTTGCCTAAGAAGATCTCTTTCCACTGCTAGGTAACCTTCTGCAGCAGGACTGCTTACCTTCCACCCTGCAGTGAGATAAGGAATTAACCTCCACCAGTTCCCTAAAGGAGGAAAATTACTCGTAATCTTGCAGAAGGGGGTTAGAAACCGCCATGATCAGATCACAAAAGGTGGGTTGCCATAGTTTTGTGATATCCTCAGAATACCTGTAGGTGGTTTGTTGGGCCAAAATTTCACAGAATGAGACAGAAAGATTAGTCTGTCATGGCAACGACTCCTTCCTGCCAGTTCCTACAAGGTCTTCTTTTGACTGATGTCAGCAAGAATGCTAGCCAAATCAATGTAACACCACATTGGTCATCTCCTGGATCTCTGATACCCTGGTGTAACAAAGTTGGTTGTGAATCTCAGATGAAGTGGTCCAATAACAATGGGAAATGGCCAGGACTCACAGAACGCTGGCTGAACAGAATAATCCAGCAGCCCTTCAGCACAGAGTTGTTGTAGCACAACACATTACTCACAAGTTTGTGATGATGCTTGTGTATACAAATCTGCTGTGCTGCCAGTTGTGTAAAAACATAGTGCATACAATTATGTACAGTACATAATACTGATAATAATAATTAACAACTATGGTACTGTTTTATGTATTTACTACAATGTACTTTTAAATCAATATTGTATGGTGTATTCCTACTTTGCCAGACAAAATGCCAGAGTGAATAAGTTGCCAGAGTCATAACATTGTTCTTTATAGTCATAGCATTGTCACAAGGACATTGCAGTTATATTTGCTAGCTTTGTCATGCAGTTTTTATCAAGAACTCCAAGCGGCTTGGGAATGTGCTGTTTGTAATGAACTTCAACTTCTGCTTTCAATTATTGTGATTTCAGCACCGATTAGATATTTGCCAACCAAATGTAGGCTATAGGCAGTAGTAAAGCCTGTTGTCAGTGTTAGGAACTTACAAACAATAGTTGGAACCATGCATCTGAATGGTTCTAGCTGTGTTAGTTGCTAATGAGAACGTTTCGGAAAACATACCTTCTTAGCCTACTACTAATAAATAACTTTACATCAATGGCTGTCAATGTATATTTTTCTCCTCGCCAGGTGCACTTGTGGAAACGGTGCATGGCCCGAGTCCTGAGGTGCTGTGTCGTGTGGTGGGTGTGGCAGTGCAGTATACCGGTACATGCTCCCAACCTGACCTATATCTTATGCACTTCATGTTTCAGTTATAAGGCTGCAGATGTAATGTAGCGGTGTGGTACTGTATTAGTGATTTAGTCACAGAGAGATAGTAGTAGGTATGGTTGTAGGTCAGGTAACACGCGGAATGTGTTGTGTGATTAATAATTATAGCAGTACCCAAGTTATGATACTTACTTCCTAAGTGTTTGATAGCTTAATATTTTCTTCTGACTTTGGTGTCTTTGTGTCTTTATTTTTACCTTGTTAAATATATCTACTAAGAGGACAGAATGGTGGCCTGTGGGTTGCCTAAAACCTCCAGGTTTGGGGATTCATGTCCCACCTCTTCTCTCTGTGCGTGTGTTTTTCCCCTATTGCATGGCTTTTTTCTGGAGAGTTTCATTCTGTGATCACACCATGCAGTTTGGCTGATTATGGTCTCTAAATTTCCCATGCAGTGTGATAGTGTGCATGTGCCCCTTCATGTCTTGTCATCCTTTGTACTGTATACCAACGCCTTGTGCTACAGTACCTTGGATGAGCAGGACAAGCATTAAGATGAATAGATATCATCAAAGACTGCATAAGTTTAATCTTATATAATTGTTCAGTGAAACTGGTGCAATATGACACAAATAGTTTCAGACTTTAAATAGCAACAGCTCACCTTTTTTGAAACCAAAAGCATTTCAAGCTTGGTTCAAGGCCTTTTAAAGCCAAACTTGTTATACTGTTTTTCTTATTAGGTGATGGAGCTGACCGGTTATAGGTTAATTAAGAAATCTTTCACAATAATGAATGAACCTTTAATGCTTTCAGTTCTTCTTTGCTCAATTCATCGAGTATATAAACTGGCCACGTGGGTCAACAACTAAAGATTAATTCTTGGGTAATATTTCTGTGTAGTTCATGTTTTGCAGTATGAAATAGTAAAATAAACAGTGAAGATTAAGTGCATTGAGATAACTGGACAGTGAAAGGATATCATAATAATTTATTTTGCACCAAGAGAAAATGCTCGACCAAACTGTTTTCCCAGCCCCACATACTATAATTAAAATCTTTTCTCACAGCACATGTGTACTTTCCCTAAAATCGCATTCCTCTTCAAGTTTGTTTTTGAGCCTTGAATTTCAATAATTAACAATTAGCTGCTCCTGGCCATTGGAAAATTAACTTTGAAAGGTGAGTTTTCCTGTCACCTTTCTTTTTAGTTGTCTTTTAGTGCATATAAATATCCTACCATAACACACGAGACAGCAGGTGTGTGAAGTGTGCAATGAATAATAATCTCCTTTGTCCTGATCCTCCTCAACCTCTTAGCTGCTTTTGACATGGCTGATTGTTAAATATTCTCATCCTTTCTACACAAGACAGGCATTATGAGTTCTTCCTGCGTAATGCAGCCTTTGTCATCATATGGATATCACTGCATATGGATTCTTGTGTCATTCTTATGCTAATAACACACAACAATTTCTTTCCGTCCTCTTTTGCCATCTGTGATGCACTGGTCGTTTCTTTGATCTCGGCACGCATGGCATTGTACTCAAGCTGGAATTCCACCATCATCTTAAATCTTGGCTTTTCAAAACTCATCTCATCAGTAATTATACCGTACTGTATACTTGCATGTATTACTGTCTAGTGGAAAACTAAATCAGACTCGGTTGTTAAGTTATTAAAAGTGTCCCATAAGATAATTCTACCATCTATGGCCACCATAACAAAACTCATATGTATTTATTGTATTTGTTTCTAATTTCCACAATATTCATATAGTTTTCTATACTTCCTATTTTCAGTATTTGGTTTTATTAGCACTGTTTTCTCACTGCTGCCGAGGGAAGTTTTTCATCCTCCTATACTGACCAAATGTTAGCTCATGTGACAAAAATGATTGTATTTGATTGTATATGAATGGTAGCTGTAGAATAAGGGGATTTTCCCCATGTGCAACCCTAAAGGGATACAGAATGTTATTTTAGCCTTTTCAATACAGCACTGACTTCTGTTATTGTCAGGTCATACATGATCAGTGGCCTGTATGACGAAGCTGGTTCGATGAAGTCAGTTCCAGCTTGACTAAACTGCAGTCAAATGCAATCAGAGATTAATGACATCACAACACTGACTATCAGCAATCTCTGTCAAGCCAGGATTTCATACTGTATAAAAAACATTTATCCCAAAGTGTTACATTGTGGTTTTATTCAGCATAAACTCAGCACCAAAAATCTGAGATCATTTAGATTGCCATTAATGTTTAATTGTTTAATCAACTGTAAACATACACTTTTCAAAAATCTATTTTTAGAGGTTTTGATATCTTGTAAAGAAAAGCACAAATGTTTCTGGCCCAGACTTTTGAGCTCAGGAGCTTGTAAACATGCTGGCTAAACAGAGGTGATTGAAGCATGGATCGCAACAGGGCTATGATTGAAGCATGGATCGCAACAGGGCTATGTATTTTAATACATTGGACCAGAAAATTATTATTGTAAAATATGAATAATTCTAAAGTACAATAATGGCCAAGATGGCAAGATGAACACCATGGCTGCTGCCAAAGTTAGAAAAGCAAGCTGCAGCAGATTGCTTAGAGTGAAAATGCATGCATGCAGTTTGATTGTTGTTAAGATACAGTGGTATGCAAAAGTTTGGGCACCCCTCAATAAATAACATATTTTGGTCATTTTATAATTGAAAAGATGTAAACACAGTCTCTGTAGGAAATGGAAAAAAATGCACAATATTTTCACCAAACATTAATGCATACTTACTTTTTATGTCATGAATTGAACAAAGATAAAAAAATAAAAAACATTATTGTGCCACAATAATGTTTTTTATTTTTTTTTATCTTTTTTCAATCAGTGAATTGTAGTTTCAGAAATGGACTATGGGGTACAATGCACATCACTTGATTTTCAGATTATGTATTTCTATACATCTTTTTAAATAATTGCACTACCGGTGAATGTAAGAGAGCCGCAGCTACCTAACATGAAGTGCACATGTGAACATTAAAATGTTAATTATAATACGCCCATAAAGTAATCTGGAAAACCAAGGGGTTTGCAAGAGTTGCTATCAACTCAAAATGTTGAATCAATATCTTATTACAGAGATCTCCACTTTTCATAGATAATTTAGCACACACAGCAAAACGGTTCGAAATGCAAAAATGATTGCTGTGCATCTCTGCATGTGGACATCAAAGCACTATGATTAAAAACTGCCTGGCATCATTGAAAGATAGTATAGCCAGAAGCCTGAAATGAGTTGTCATGGAAAAGATACAGTCGTGGTCAAAGGTTTTGAGAATGATACAAATATTGGTTTTCACAAAGTTGCTTCGGTGTTTGTAGATCTTCTTGTCAGATGTTTCTATGGTAACTGAAGTATAATTACAAGCATTTCATAAGTGTCAAAGGCCTTTATTGACAATTACATTAAGTTTATGCAAAGAGTCAATATTTTTCTTTTTCTACAATTCACTTTGGCATGCTGTCGATCAACTTCTGGGTTTTTGTCTGTCTACCCGCCTCTTGAGGATTGACCACAATTTCTCAATGGGATTAAGGTCTGGGGAGTTTCCTGGCCATAGACCCAAAATGTTGATGTTTTGTTCCCCAAGCCACGCAGTTATCATTTTTTCCTTATGGCACGGTGCTTCATCATGCTAGAAAAGGCATCGTTCATCACCGAAACTGTTCTTGGATGGTTGGGAGAAGTTGCTTTCCAAGGATGTTTTGGTACCATTCTTTATTCATTGCTGTGTTCTTAGGCAAATTTGTGGGTGAGCCCACTCTCTTGGCTGAGAATCACCCCACACATGAATGGTCTCAGGATGCTTTACTGTTGGCATGACGCAGGACTGATGGTAGCGCTCACCATTTCTTCCTCAGACATCTTTTTTCCGGATACCCCAAACAATCGGAAACAGGATTCATCAGAGAAAATGACTTTACCCCAGTCCTCAGCAGTCCAATTGATATACCTTTTGCAGCATATCAGTCTGTCCCAGATTTTTCTTGGAGAGAAGTGGCTTTTTTGCTGTCCTTCTTGACACCAGGCCATCCTCCAAAAGTCTTTGCCTCACTGCGCATATAAATGCATTCACACCTGCCTGCTGCCATTCCTGAGCAAGCTCTGTACTGGTGGTGCCTCAATCCCGCAGCTGAATCAACTTTAGGAGATGGTCCTGGTGCTTGCTGGACTTTCTTGGGTGCCTTGAAGCCTTCTTCACAACAATTTAATCTCTCTCCCTTTAGTTCTTGGTGATTGGTTAAATGGTTGATTTAGTTGCCATCTTACTAGCAGAAATATCCTTGCTTGTGAAACCCTTTTTGTTCAACGCAATGATTACTGCACGTGTTTCCTTGCAGGTAACCATGGTTAACAAATTTAAGGTAGTTTGGGATAGATGGACTTTAACTTTGTCCACTTACATTTAGCCCAGGCTACCTTAAATTCAACAAGTTATCTGAGCAAAACGTCCTGCTTCATGAAATAGGCTCCAGCTATTCTACATGTATAATTTGTAATTGTTTAGCTATGTTTTTCTGTAACACACAGCTTTATTAAGTAACTGAAGTTATTAATGTATTCAATAATTGTTTAATATATTTATGTGTATGATCTGTTTTTTTTTGTTTTCAAAAGTCAGTAGACATAAACATTACTTGTAGTGTACTTGTGCAGCTAACCGATGAGCCTAACTGACAGTTAGTGGTAACTTATTGAGACGAATACTGAGATGAATTTCCCAGAAGACTTTTTCAGTCTGTACTGCACTTTGCTTTGGAACACAGGTTCTGTATGCATGTTCAGATGCAGACATATATGTGTGTATATACACACATATATGTCTGCATCTGAAGTATGGTTGATATAATTTAAGATATTTTAACTAGGTAGATGTCACTTCACCGGAGCATTTTCATCCTCTCATTTTCAACACCCTTATTTTTCACTTAATTTGGCAAATTAAAAACTGTGACTGTAGAAATTATTTCCCACCTGGTTGAGTGATTTAGAAATTGCATGCAATATAACAGTTGATTGATTTCCATTAGTCATGTTGCGTAGTAATTCAACTGCAAAAGTGTATGTTTGTGCATGTATTGCAAAAATGTATATTCTGCTTATATGGGTAAGAACATGATCTATCAGTCATGTGAATCATCTGATGGGAGCTGAAGTATGTGTCAGTCAGTCTCAGTTCCCGCTATTGCTTAGGATATCTAGTAGTCTAAACAAAGGGGATATATCTCTTTTAAGGCTCCTGATAATGAAACATGGCTCCTATTATGTCCATGAGGGTGTGTTGAAGGCTTATTTGGGATATGAGGAGTTTTTTAAAACTTTAGATATCTGCAGTCGCATATCAATATCAAGACAATAAAATAAATCACAAAGCATGTTAAAGAACTGGACCATAATACCATTCTGCTTCTGAAGCAAAGAAGTGACAAATTAATTGTATATCTGTCAGTGCTTTATTGTTCTAAGAGTACAAAATGTCTTTTTTTAATAACTGATGAAAGCTCTTTAGAGTAACCTTGGATCTCAGTGCACACCTTGAACCATTAATCAATTTAAGATGCTTACTTTTGAGGCAGGTAGGTGAAAACAATTTACTTTTCCAGCTTAGACCTGCCTCTTATTTTATTTGGATGGTTAAACACATAATAAAAGCAACTAATTCACCCAGTCTCTCCTTCAATGCAATGCAAGAACAATCAATGTCACTATCAAAGTAGCATTCAAAAAAACGTAAGATTAATATCTTGATTTTTAGAAGTGAAAGGTAACTCAATTTCAATTACTAAGCATAAGATGCAAAACATCACAGCATTAATGGATAAAGCATATTTAGCAGAAATATAGCAAAGCAACAGTAAGATAACAGATTTCATTTAAGACACACGAAAACTAAATTTAAGTGCAAATTTTGAATTGCTGTTGACCAATCACGAGAAAGCAATTCCTGTTATGGTATAACACCACAAAAGTCTCCTGATTGTTGATTCAACTGCATTGTCTATCCCGAATCCTATCTAAAAACTCTTAGTGACCAGAATGACTTTTTCTCCGATTTCATTTTCACGTGACAAAAGGGTGTCCTTGGGAATTTATTTTATTTCATTTTGTTTTTATTTATTTATTTATTTTAGGACTCATTTCTCATATTCAAATTCAACAATCATTTGAAATAATAAATTTCATTTCTGATACTCCATAAAAAGTATTGCACGTTGACACAGCTGTAAAAAATTATAAATATTGCAGGTTAACTTAGACTAATGGTAAATATAAATCTCAACACACACTATAAGATTTACTTTAGGGAAACAAAATATCTTACAAAATGTTAGAAATCACTGATTTTTTTAAAATAAAAGAACACTGGTGTAATACTCTCAGTAAGCATATTGTGCAACTAACATAATTAGTTTTCTCACAAAATCACTTCATCCAAAAAAGCTCACCTGCATGTATAAGATGGTTCTGTGGGTATAAACTATATGTATTTATTACAAAGACAATGCCCAGTGAGAGTAGTCTAATCGTTATTGTTTTTAGTGTATTTATGTGTATGGATGAAGCAAATCATTAAAAGTACTATTATCTGAAATGAACTGTGAAACTGAAAAATGTTTACATTTATTTTAAATGATCTAGTGTGAGTTTCCTGACAGCTTCTTAACGCTATGTCATTCATAAGTACTGTTAACGTAGAACTTACGAACAACGTAGCATTAAGAAGGCTTCAGGAAACTGACCCCTGGTAGGTTTTGGACTTAATCATTCCATAGCCAAGTGTTCATTACTTTTGGGGCACTGTGATTTAACTGGGTATTTAATTAACATTTGCAAACGAAGGTGTAATATTAAACATTTGATTGTAGATTGAGTTAGGTTCCTAAAAAATTTGGAACATGGAACATGATTGAATTAGTCTAGGTTGGGAATCCAAAGTGATATACAGAAAAACTCAACGTTTTATTGATATACAATAAAACTGGAACTCAAAGGCCTCATAACTCAACCAACTCGGACATCAAACAGGTTTGTTGAATTTTGGAACCTCGACTAAAATCTTGGAACGCAAGCATTCCTGCAAAACTGGGTTGAGACACGATCATCTCTACCAATTCGAACCTCAAATGGGTCGGTCGAGAAAAACCTAGCCACAAATCGACCGAAAACTCAGAACACGACAAACCAAAACAGACCAGCTAAAACTTGTATGGATTGAGACACGTCTCTGATGGGCTGACATAAAGAAAAATTGACCTACTGGGGTACTGATGCCTTATGAATTGTTCTCAGTACCTCTTGACCAAGTTTGACGCGCGAAAGCTGTGTTTGGTGTGAATTTTTTTGTGTTTTATCTATACAGTACATTTAGTGGTACAGTAATCATGGCCCCTAAGAAAGTGAGCAGTGATAGCAGCAAACCAAAAAGTGTGAGAGTAACTGTAGAACTTAAAAAGGAAATTATTGCGAGACTTGAAGGTGGTCCACATGTTTGCTCTCAATTCAGAGCATGGTATTATTATTTATTTCATGTTTACTGCATTTGTATGTTTCGTGTGCATTACATTTATATTGATTGTTATTGCTTTTTGTCATTAGTTAAGTAGGTATATTAGTTTAAATCATTTGGGGGTCTAAAACGGATTAAATTTGTTTATATTATTTCATATGAGGTAATCTGACTTACACCTCAACTAAACTGCAAATTTACTGGGTGGTACCACTGTGGAGACCTGAACCCCCCCAATGTTCCAGCCAAAGTTACGCCCTTGGTTGTATTTGAGTGGTTTTGTAAATGCTCATAGATTCAAAGTAAATATTTTTACTGCATAGAAGCTTATGTTTAACCATTTAATAACAGATTCTCTCATCTCATTATGAAATCCATCCCTCTCTTCTTTGTTTCTAGTACTGTACGCAATTGCTAAATGACTTTATTGCCTATAAGTAGCAGTCTATTTATGTTTGTTTGATTTCTTTTATGAAAACTTGATTCATAAGGTCTGTGCAGCTAGATACCCGATCTAGCAGATGTTATATTAAATCAATCACAAACTGTATGCTGCAAATTACGCATCTTGGATACTGAATCATTTGAGGAAGACTAATTATACATTTTCAATATTCCCACTTAAATTTTTTAAATTTAAACATCTAAAATACAATCTACTCCTAAATATAACTGATTCAAATATTGTTCAAGTGTTTAAAAATCAACATCCTTTTCTTTCGGCATAATGAAGCTGCTGGCCTGTAGCTTTCAGCTAACATTAGATGTCTCTGACCCCCCTCCCCTGCCTCACACACACACACACACACACACACACACACCCCTCCACTACATACAGTAAGTGGCTAATGAGGCACAGTTGGGAGCAAACTCGGATTACCCACCTAGAACTGATGCTGGTGACCTGTACCAATTTGCAAAAAAAAAACAAGGTCAAGTGGTAATGTGGCTTGATAATGTGAAATGGAATACACTCTAAAGTACTGACAGAGAGCATGTTCTTTTTCTTTTCTACCTTTTGAAAATGTGTTAACAAAAGCATTTTAATTTTGAAAATCCTAATGCAGTTTGAGATTTCAAACATAAACATGCAAAATAAAGCTTCTTTCTTTCTATCTAATCATTTCTATTTAGTATCTTTCTATGAATGAATGTCCTCTAAGGCATCCAGTAAAATTACCATTTTACTTTTAATTCATAAAAACATGCTTTTTATTGTGTAGAAAAGGATTAGAAAATGTAGTTGTGATAGAATATTGCAAACCTGAAGTGTTTCATGTTTTCAAGAAGCTTTGGGGTTACCAAGTGAGTTTAGAAATTTTGCTCAGAGTGAACATGAATCTGGGATTATATTTAAAAAAATAAATATAAGCATGATACTGTTGTATCTGGTACTTGCTAATTAAGGAGAGAAAAACGACTAATTAAATATACCTTTAAAAACACTTCCTTCAAAACTTCTTTCCTAGATGGGTTATGTTTTATTTAGCCATGTTTAATATTTTAATAATGTAAAAAATGGTCATGCTCATCTGAAAGATGACGTCATGGTTTTAGTTAATTCCTCACACCTCAACTTGATGTCAGGATCCAAGTAATCCTATAAAATAATGAAAGCGACTAATATCCCTATATATTATTCAGTCTCGTTTTTTCATTATAGAAATATGTAAAGTGCCCATGTACAAGCTGCCTGACTTAATTAAGCATTCATTTTGTAGAGCAAATGCAGAATTCACAGGCAAGTTTTCAGTGTAACCAGTCATGGAGTAAAGGTATAACTTATAGAGGGTCAGACACGTAGAGGCTCAAATACTTTAACAGCATTGCCACATTGCAAGAGACTAAGGACTTGAGGGCAGGGGTTCAGTAAAACAGAAGGGGCATTATTATCAAAACAGGAGCAGGCAAACAAATGGGACTGCAAGGGGTCATAACGGGAACACTAACTGTGGGATGGGCACAGGCAACAGGAGGACTGATGTTAATGACCGGACTGAGGAATACAGAATTGGGAAGCACATATATTCAGGGCTAATGAGGAATTGGTATGATTCAAGTGCTGATGTTTACCACATTAGAATTGGAAATTATGAACAGTACACAGCTGGGAAGAAACAGGAGTGTTCCAGAGGACTAGCAGTGACCCCTGCTGGTCATTCTGTTGGATGGACAGGACAGATCATGACACTTAATAATAATAATAATAATAATCAATACTTTTTATTGATTCCCATGGGGAAATTATCTTTATGCCTCCCACAACTTGCTCTTTGTAGAGCAAGCTGTCCGTGAAGAGGAGCCACCCATAGCAGCGCCCAGGGAGCTGGGGGTTAAGGACCTTGCTCAAGGACCCGCAGACATGCTGAGGCTGGGTTTGACTCATGAACTCTGACATTGAAAATCACATATATTAGACTGGTATTTAATCCAGGGTGCCCCCTGTTTTTTATGTTGTCCATGGGATAAAATGCAAGCTAATTGCAGCTCTTACTGGACCAGTAGGTATGGAAGGTAGATGTATTTAATCTGCCTTGTGCTTGTCGGAATCTGTTTTTACATCCAGATTATAGGAGTATGTCACACTTGTGGGATGGGTTGATTTAGCTGCTACAAAAAATAAATCTTTTCTCACATAACATAAAGTGAAGACATCTTTTGCTTAAGTATCCCCAGGTGTCAGAAGTCATTAACTTAAGAAGGTGCTCAGTATCCTATCTTCTGAAATCCTGCTTCGTTTTAACTTCATGCTTATGAATGTGCTTAAAGAACTACCCATTTTTTGCAGAAGTGAAATTGAAACTGAGGGAAAAAATTGTTTAAGTGATGTGCTGATTTGCATATTACTTGTTAGGCCTTGTGTGTAGGGGTTTTCTTCCTATAACTCTACTCTGTCTGATACATATATTTTTCCTTTATATTTTTTTCCTTGGGTGTGGCTCCAAATCAGCCATACTTATGGTTACCTCTTGTTCCTGCCCTCTTGTAGATCATTCACAACTACTTTGTGTTTTCGCCTGAATAACCAAGTATATTAACGCTTCTTAGTCCGATGTTCCTTGTCAGGTCATTGTTGCCTGTTTTCATCTGCTGTCTGCACTGTTAGTCATATTAGCATGGTACTGTAACCATGCAGGTCAGGGGATGGGAAAGAATGGAAAACACCCTGTGTATGTTACACACCGTGTCTGCAAAAATAAAACGAGTAATCAAGCTTTTGTGGGCAGTGGTGGCTTGATGGTTAGGGATGTGCGCTTGCAATCGAAAGATTGCAGGTTTGAATCCGCAACCAGCAAGGTACTTCTGAGGTACCCGGAGCAAGGTCTCCCCCCCTAAGCACTGCTTCCTGGGTGTTGAATTAGCTGCCCCTGCTATGTCACATTGTCTCATATGGGTTTAATGCAGAGAACATATTTTGTTGTTGTGGTGTGTCAACAATGACAATTAATCACTAAATTCTAAATTCCCTGAGAGGGGTTTCCCCCATAGCCTGCATTCTGGGTCAGTCCTTTTGCTGTGGATGTGACTGTGACACACGGTGAGAAAGAAGGCGGCAGATCCCAAATTGCGCGAGTGAACGGGTTTGTTTTAATAAGCCGGGTGCAGACAAATCCAGGGGGTTAATCCAGTCAGGTGGTCAGGTTACAGGCAGAAGTTGGTTTCTGGGTAGATCGGTCCTACACCAAAGAACGAGACGTGGAGACGAGAGGGGGGAAGGACCAGGGACAGCAGGGCAGGACGGGCAAGCAGGCAGGACACAGCAGGCCAGACGGACAGGGAGAACGGGAGACAGAAAAAGTGCTTGGTAAGGCCCATTGAGACAATGCCAACATTACTTCGTGAGGATGGTTGTACGGCGAGATGATTAGCTGGAGATTACCTGCAGGTGCTTGGCCCCACCTGCGTGGGCGTAACAGTGATATACTCTCATTAATCTTCTGCTCGTATTGGAACAATTAAATGTATTGAATAATGTGTTGAGGTTCCTTTAGCACACTGAAAAAAACACTTTATACTAGGGATGTAACGAAAAATGTAATATCGCAATAAAAAATACCTCGAAACCACTGTCGTACTGTTACAATATCAACCACTATATCACATGGTTATTTCTCTTGTATAAACTCCGTCTAAAAAGTTCCTACTACATTAACAAAAGCTTTGTGCTCTATTGGCCGTGTGTAACCCACATGACAAAATGGACATTAAATCCAATACAAAACAACTATTACAACAAAATGTGTAAATTGGTCAAACAGAAACGAAAACACATTTACGGTATATTAATAAAACGATAATTTATCTGTTCAAGAAAAAAGATGATTATTTCCAGATTTGTGAGGTGATGTCACGATGTAACATGAAGAGCGCGTTTTTTTTTTTTTGTAGATGTGGTTGAGGCTGGCTGCGGCGAATGCTAACAGCATGCTGCTGTAGGATTTAGAATATGGTAAAAAGAAAACTTGCTAAACTTGATTTTACACCTTATGTAGAGTAAGATTTTTTTAATCAACTAAAGGAAAAGGAGAAATGTTTTGAACCACGATAAATTGTTTTTTTCTGCACCATACTGACTCTTCCAAAGATTTGGAACAGATATTCCTGCATGTGCTTCGCTGAACAGGGACCCACCAAACGGAGTTCATAGCAGAATGTGAAGGATGAGTAATAATAATAATAATAATAACAATAATAATAATAAATTTTATTTTAAAGGTGTCTTTCAGAGCACACAAGGACACCACACAGAATTACACAACAAATAAGAACAAATTACAAAACTAAAGCAGTATAAAAAGCTAAAAGAATTCACAGAGAGTAGGCACTTTTAAATAGATGTGTTTTGAGCTTAGATTTAAAAAGAGAAAAAGAGTTTATATTTCTAATATCTTTTGGTAGGGAGTTCCAGAGTTGGGGAAGAGAGCAACAGAATCCCCATAGTGACAAGGCAGGCAGAAGGGACCATGAGATGAATAGAGGAGGAAGACCTGAGGGAACGAGAGGGAGTAGCAATGTGAATAAGATCACACAGGTGTGGAGGAGCGAGATTGTGGATGGCCTTAAATGTATAGAGGAGGATTTTCAAATTAATGCGTAGATCTACCGGGAGCCAATGCAGCTGCTGCAGGACAGGGGTGATATGGTGTATAGAGGGGGTTTTAGTAATAATACGAGCAGCAGAATTTTAAAGTAATTGAATCTTATGGAGGGATTTGTTGGTCAGACCAAACAGAAGGGAATTGCAGTAGTCCAGTCGTGAAGTGACTAAACTGTGAACAAGGATAGCGGGTACACAAACATACGTGTAGGCATCGGTGTGTGTATCACACCTCAAGCTTCAGAATGTAAA
>JAODKF010000046.1:17717250-17733653 GCA_026779585.1 Mormyrus proboscirostris | reverse complement strand
GTTTTTTGGTAGCCTGCCATGTAGCCTATATTTGGTGAGAGTTTTTGGGTGGTGTTATAATGAATAGTAATACTAAGCTGAAAAGAGGTATTTCTGTAAATGTCTTGATGTCATTTTTGTCTTCTTTGTGACAATTTTGTACCTTGCTCTTAGAAAGATTTTTAGAGGATGTTCAGTGGAGCCTCTCAGCCTTCAAAATGACTTTAAATCCTTTCCAGAAAGTTACAGTGTCTTATAAAAGTATAGCAAGCAGACTATGTGATAAGTTATATTGACTATAAAGAGCCTAGATAACTTAATTAGCATAACCTTTTAACTAACTTTTAACACCTAACCAATCAAGTAAATACAGGGGATTATCTTTCTCACCCAACAAATGAGAAAAAAAACAAATTGTGTTTTTTTTCCTGTTTTAGTATATGGTGATGTATATTTGGAATTTAGTGTTTAATTGTCATAGCTGACACACCACAGCACACAACGACGAAATTTGCATTTAACCCATATGTGACAATGTGACATACTGTAGCAGGGGGCAGCTAATTCAGCACCTGGGGAGCAGTGCTTGGGGGTGGTACCTTGCTCAGGGTACCTCAGTGGTATCTGTTGGTCGAGATTTTGAACCTGCAATCTTTTAATTACAAGTGCGCTTGCCTAACAACTAAGCCACCACTGCCCCTACGCTGCTTTCAAAGCAATTTCACCTATTGCAATGTCAAAATTTTGCAAAATTAAAGGACAAAGAAGAATATATCACAGCAAACAGAAAATGGGGACATTCAATCCTATATCATATGTGATTTTAAAAAATAAGATAGCATTCTTCACCAGCATCCCAATGATTTTTCTCTTGTTAAATACCTGAAATGTTTTCTGTTTTCTTTAGCGTTTTCTGTTTGTCCTCTTAGTTTCATCCTACTGGCACAGGGTGAAAGGACATTCATGAATAGATATTTTGTTTTGTATAGAACACAATAGTGTGAAGTTTTTTTGTAAGTGTTAGCAGATGTCGATGACAGAGACAACCACCATAGAATGTGGGCCCGTCCAGTTCTCAATAGTATATCAAGTAACTGAGTTCATAAATGCAACATGGTAACCTGGTTTTATGTCAAAGGAGGTAAAGAACTTAGCAAATAAATGGATAAAGGAATTATATAATAAATAATACAGAACGAAATCCAGGCTTTATTGAATGCTTCTATCTTTGGACTAAATTCAGTCCTAAGATTTCACGTTCTTAAGTGTAACATTTACTGTTTTTGAATGCCACTTTTTCATTATTTGGCAATATTTGTGTTTTTAAGTCTGCTATAATTCATGGACAGGGGTATGTAACTGCAGGCTATTCCAAAGAATTATGGTATAAATAAAATATACAAGTATTTATTCATTAACTAATTTAGGATTTCTTAATAGCAAGGTGAGTCAAGCTGTAATTCTCTACATTTACACTGTTTTATGCAAACATGACAATACTGACAGTGCTACTGTATTTCTCTTGTAACTATTAAAATATATTGCATTTATATATGTTTCCTTTATATCTAAAGCAACAGGCCTATGTTAGACAGTTTATAAAGCTTAGTGTTTGTACAATGGTTTAAATTTCCTGCAGCAGTCACATATTATTTTCTCAATCCATGAACAATGGACATATTGATTATGACCAGTGGATAGTTTCCCAAAGTTTTTAGCTAATTCATTCTTCCTGGAGAATTAGTATAGTAATCCTAGCATGAAACTAAAAATTAAAATTAAAAAGCTTGGTCGAATATAATAAGCTTTGTAATGAAAGTGCAATTAAGAAGAAAAGAAAACATAAATTAGTAATGTAAACCCGTTAGTATTTATCTTTTATTGTCTCCATAATTCTTTTTTTTTGCATTCACTGTGCTGGATTCATTGGTATATTTTTGCCATAACAACATTTTATGTATAAATCTTGAGGAGTTCCAGTTCTGTGACAAGGGTGACAGACCGTCAAGCATGCAGATACAGAGCTGCTCCTCTTCTGCAGTTCATGCACCCCCACTGTCAGAAGTACTTAAAGCAGATGAATGAATGGCCGATAAAAGAAACATGCTTTGCTACACTATTACAGTGCATTAAAATAGTACATTGACAGGTACCTAAATAATATTACCTACTTCTGCCTGTGCGATGTGCATACCAAGCTATAGTTGTAAAACAAGCATATACAATACGAAAAGTGAAGTTCTGAGTGTGCTCCCTGGGTTTGGAGATGCCCTTTTTAAATTAGAATGCTTGAACCTCTAGTCTAGGAGATAGCTGTGTTGAGAGTCTTTATTAGAAATGATAAATTATGGAAGGCATAAACACTTGGGAAATTGTGGCATGTATCTGTCGTGCCGACTATAGTCGACTGATTTCCGTAGCATAACTATTACCGCAACATTATTAATGCTGTCATTACAGGTGTCCTTTGTATATTTGAATCATTGGAATATTATTCCATTCCCCAGCTGTGTGTACAGACTGCTTTGGTGATGTGGCGGCATCAGTTTCACCCGTCATGCAAGATAGTCACCTGTACGTGGAATAAATTACCTTGTGAAACAGTTGCAGAAAATCCCTCCCGTGCATCATAAGCACAGAAATGTGAGAAATGGCAGTTTTGCACAACTTTGTGTTTAAATTGTTGGGCCATTTTCCCTGGATTCAGTTGTTGGCCTGTTCTTCTGTGAAGAGTGTCAACATTACAGGCACTAATGTGCCATGTGATATGGTGCTAATTGAAATTGAATTTCCCGGAGGAACCCTCCCGAGGGATTAATAAAGTTTTCTACCTACCTAATGAAATAAGTTTAACAGTAGCTGCAATATGTACAGTGCAAATTGCATGTATTGGTTCAGACAAAGTATTGTAAATGAACTAATGCAAGTACAAAAAATTATGACAACACAATTGCTGATACTCTGAAACTCACCAAATATAACTCTTGGATTATCATTATTATTTTAGATTATCAGGCTAAATAATAATTAAAATAATAACTAAATAAAGTAATAATAAAATAATAATAAAAAAAAAAAACTGGCAGCATTCAGTGATAACCCTGAAATGTCGTCTTCTAAGACAGTTGCCATTTGCCAGATGGACAGCAATGAAGTACTTGTTGAGATTCTAATGCATGGAATGGGTCTGGGAGATTAGAAAGCACAGAGATCACATTTTGGAAGCTGCTCAGATGCATCTGAAAGCACCTCAGCAGCTAAAGAAGAAACAAAGAGTCAGAAATGGGCAGAAATGACTGTCAAAGGAGCTGCAAATGACCCACCAGTTACATATTATTTTTTATTAAAATATGTCAAGGGAAAATCAGCAAGCTACCAAAAAAGGAAGAGGGGGCCTCTCGGGAAGCTTTCTGCTATTGTACATTTACAGGGTTTACTTATCATAAACTCTAATTTATTAATCTATAACTAATCATTTGCTACACTGTTTATGGTGTGTTATGCATGTGTACAGCTGTGAAGAATCCAAATGAAGACCTTTAAATGCTGAGCAGGATTTTAACATTCTTATCATGAGATATGTGCATTTTGGAGGCAGTAATTGTACGTTTGATGAGAAATTTAAAATGCTTTTCTGCAGCACAGATGAAACACTGATGAATGGCTGTAAAAATCGTTTCTGGAATTTGATTCTGGATATTATAAGAATCACCTACTTTTTCAAAGTCTTATGGAATTCTTATTTAAGAAAACCTGCTAAAAAAGCCATTGTAAAATTCTGTAACTCAATAATGAATGCATAACTCAACAATTCTAAAGCTGTACAGCATAAGTCTCTTACTTATTATTTGAGCAATTTAAATGAAGTACTGCTGTCTACATTTTTACTAGAATAGAGGGTTAGCGTCAGTTTTTCTCAAATCGAAACCTTTTCATTTTTCTGTGATTATCACAGTTATCCAACAGAATTGCATAAATTTTCTAAATTCACTAAATTTCTGAGTATTTTACTTCTGTTACATTCTCCGTCTGTCTTGATTTCTGCTGTAACACATATTCTCTTATAGATTACTTTCTAATGTATACTGTATTTGAATACCTGTCCTACAGTATATTTAATATATCACTATCTGTAGAAGGTGATGTTCAAAACCGGTTCGTTTTTTTGGAGCTGCTGAATTTTCTTCTGTAAGCTTCTACACATGAATTCCACATTATTTTTCAGTTAAAAGAACATTTTCTGCATCAGTTTTTTTGATGGCTGTCATGTCACAGTATGGTTATAATGCATTGGTACCTGACTTTCTGGGGATTACCATTTGTAGGGAATATAACATATTTTTATTTTTTTGTTTCCACTCTAAGCCCCCCCTTTGCCCTTTAACCTGGAAGAAAAGAACACAGAGTGTTCCTGTAATAAACTCTATCTCCGTGTTTTTAATGCTTCCCCCAGCAGCTGCAACAAGCAGCACTTTATTTTGTTTACTTGGACTAATTTCAATATAGTCCCTGGGGGGGGGAGGCAAATGAGTGAAACTAATATGTTCACCATCTGCTTCCTGACTATGTGTGTGATGAAACAGATTCTTCATTAATAATGTTGTTTGCATAGTAAAAAATAAAATGGAACTCGAGAGGGAAAAATTGGACATAAAACAAAACAGCTATCAAGGAACAACAAGAAGTGTAAATGGTTGCAATGGGAGAATGCAGCAACATTCCCTGTGATGATTAGTTGTGGCACTTTTTTTCTGTGCAATGCATCAAATTTTTTTTAATAATCCCATCTTGTATTGCCCTTGTAGTGGACAATGCATAAAAGCATAAAGCACGCAAAATAAAAATTTGATGAATACAAAATGCACTATTTATATCCACCCATATCTGATAAGTATCTATTCCCTGCTGTGTTGCTGGTAGCCTGCTGTGTATCGCAGAAGGCACAGGACACAAGGCAGGGGACTCCCTGATCACGTGCCACTCTCTCACAATGCACATAGCTGCACACACAAGGAACAATTTATGGACACCAATCCATCTAAACTGCAAGTTTTTGGACTGTCACACGAAAACGGAGTACCTGGAGGAATCTCAGCAATCATGGAGAGAATAAGCCAGATCTACACAATCTGTACTGGATAAGCAGTCAGAAGATGGATGTAGGTGAATGTGATTAGTATTCTATCCTAGCAAGATACTCTAAACAGTGCAGTCTATAAGAATGCAGCCATCGATGGCCTTTCCTGGTCACAATATGAAGCCCCTGCACTCTTCCTACAGTAGTATCTTTATGCAGTTTCATTTTCTCCAGTGATTGTACATATAGTAATAGATCACACAGGGAGTTAAATGCCACAGCATTAAACTAAAACATCTAATGACAGTATTAAAATAAGCTTAATTTAATGTTTCTTTAAACATGACCGATAATACCTTTTCACTTCACACGTTTTTGTTTACTTGAAGAAATGTTATAGCAGGAGTTCTCTGTACTTCAATACTGTGTTACAACATCCCTAGTAAAACATAAGGTTAAGATCCCAGCAAAATCTAAGGCCATTATGTTCACTTAGTATTTCCTAATTTTAAGGCTATGGCATTCCTTTGAAAATCAGTGAAAGGGGATTTGCTTTTCTTAGGATCTGGATAATGCCAATTACTTTTCCAGTGATATATATTTATTTATTTTGGCCTAACCTCTTAATGCCTGGTTGAATATCAGCTGTAAGCATAAGAAAGGGTACACAACAGATGCTCAAAGCCCTAATTCTGTTTGCTTCACAGAAGTGCAAAGGGATTTGACAAGGCAGGCACTTTGCAGTCTGTTGGAACAGCTGCCTTTCCTCTACTGCTCTCAGTGTGAGTTATTAGTCACTAATGGATTGCACTTGAAGCGTGGGCTTTTGCATGTTTATTAAAAAGATCACAGGTTTTGTTTTCACCTAAATCCTGTCTTATTTGTTCTTGCTGTGTTTAATTTTAGCTTGGAAACACAACTCTTCCTATGATGTATGTCTATTCAGAGTGAGATGGGCAACATTATTTGTATACACGTATACATTAATGTTAATTAAAAATGTAAGTTAGAGCCCTTCTAACCTGGTATGCACACTGAAAGTGGCCAGTGTGTGCATGGCTTCTAAGTAAATGGTGAAGATGTAACATTGCAGTTGTAGTGGGCTGTTGCATCAAAGTCTTTAGTCCTCCTCGACAGTTAGTGTCTTCTAAAATGTTCCAAATATCCACAGTACCAGGAACAGCAATGAAAGACCTCATTGAAGTGGATGTAAAAACAAAGGTCTTGTGAAATCCATCGATCTGAAACTCTTTGGTGTTGGTGTATGGTGCTTCCAGGTTGGCTAAATGATCTGCCAGGAGGAGGGGCCCAAACGAGGATCAAAGGATGCTTTTGGGATGTTTTAAACAGACTTCAGGAACAGAGCCTTTTTCTGATCCCACCAGGTTGTTAGCCTCTGGCCCAAGCGAGAGCCCATACAACTAGAGTGAAAATAAATGACATCCTGAACTTGCGAGATCAGTAGTGTCTCCTTGCTAAAACCATTGCAAAACAGTGCCCTGCAGTGATGAGAATCACTATTACAGTGTCCATATAGAAAGCAGGATTAGAGGTACGTCAGGGCATGTTGCCAGTACAACTGACTGGATTAGAAGACCAACCTGCTAAGCTGGAGCCAGCATGAATTGTACTACATCCATACCTATCACACACGGTCAGCCCACGTAGAACACCTTTCAATCCTAGATCTGTTTTATTGTGTTTTTTTCTCACCAGTACATAGACATAAGACAAAAACAAGACAAAATAAACTCAAGGTGGTTAACAATAACTGATTATGTGAAAAGCAATTATCAAGAATTATTCATCGCAGGTTTCAAAGTTTGCAAAGTTTCTGGGTTTATTTTCCCAGCCTTGTCATAGGAGGCAAGGATTATTAGCACTTTCTTGTTGTCAGGATGACAAAATTGCAGGCGCCTCCCTGTTTAAGATGAACCTGCCATTGGACACAGCGCCAGTAGGCAGACAAATAGTCCCTCCCTCTTGTCTCCCAAGTTTCTCAAGAGGTTCCTCTCTCTGAATGAGCAGTTCACCTTAACTGGTCCCATTAGATGGGTTTGCAGATTTTGTTCATTTTTCAAAAGTGATGATTAATGAACCTTACATCAAATTCATCTCAAACTTATTTGTTTGGAGCAGAGTTCCCTTTGAGAATTTGACATATTGGAAGCAATTGGAAATAATTTTTAAATAAATGTAAAATCACAATATAACTCACTGACTACTGCTGGTATGCCAGTTTTATATATCATCCAAAGCAATCAAAAAAGGTTGGAATATATAAAATTAGTTAATAACAAGGCATGTTTGAACATTTTGTGATAGGTACATCCTGAAATAATCTCACTTTGCCCAGACATGGCTCCATATTATATTATTATTGTCAGCGTTCGCGGGTGACGAGCAGGTAATGGAGGAGAGAGCAGCCGGTTTTACGGAGACAACAGGGGTTTATTGGTAGGACAGGCAGGCAAAGGCAGGACGAGAACTTACGGCAGGCACGAACAGGGAATGACGACAATGACAGATCTGGGGCAGACTGATCGAGACGCGGACTAAATACACGAGACAAGCAGCAGTAACAAGAAACAGGTGATTCCAATCAGGGCTAAACACTAGGTAATGAGGTGGGCGTGGCACACAGGAGGATCGAACAGAGCGGATCATGACAATTATTATTATTATTATTGTTATTATTATTAAGGGTCCAAAGCACTATAGTACATTGGGGCATTATTGTTTTTCTTTATTATTATTATTATTATTATAATAATCCTCCTGTGTGCCACGGCCACCTCATTATCTCGTGTTTGTGCCTGATTGTTCTCACCTGTTGCTCGTTAGACTCTGCTTGTCTCGTGTATTTAGTCCGCGTCTCGGTCAGTCTTCCCCAGTTCTGTCATTGACGTTTGTTGCCGTCAGCCTGTCTGTCCTCAATAAACCCCCTTTACCTGCACTTCTGGGTTCTGTTTCGCCTGCTTCCCCACTCGCCGGATTGACGGTCATAACAGAATGAAAGAATTCAGCGAAAACACAGCGTGGCAGGCCAAGCACCAGTGGCTCGGTCAGCTGCAAGAGGCTGTGTATTGGCACTCCCAGCCAGAGGTACTAGAGGATCCCGTAGCCCTGGAACTGGCCACCCAGGGCACGGATCTCCTCACGGAGGAGCGTCCACCTGGGCATCAGTACCTCCTACAAACGGTACGCAAGTGCCTCCAACGCTTGGGAGACAACACCTGACATAGGACAGGAAAGGCGGGCAAGCAGACCCGGAAGGGAGATACAGGGGGAACAGGCAGAACGAACGGGCCAGGAGTGAACGGAGGGACCACAAAGGGACAAGGAGCCAAAACAGGAGGAACGAAGGAAGGAGGTGGAACAAAAGGGCCAGGAGCGAACACGGGAGGCACAGAGGGACGAGGAGCAGAGACAGGAGGGACATAGGGATGAGGAGCGAACAAGGGAGGCCAGACAGGCAAGGTCGGGGGACAAAGGAGAGGCCGAGGGAGCCACAGCAGGCGAGGGGTGGCAGCTGGAGGTGCCAGAAGCGACCATGAGGCCAGAGCCGAAGGGGACATCGCAGGGGGCGAGGAGGAAGGCGGAGGGACAGGTGGAACAGGCGAGAAGGGAGTCAGAGGGGGCACCAGGAGAGGCGAGGAGGGAGTTGGAGGGGAGCAGCCGCAGCAGGCGAAGGCATGGCCACTGCCGGAAAAGGCGTAACCAACCAACAAGTTGGAGCGGAGGGAGCCACAGCTGACTGACGAACTGAGGCGGGGGAACCCGCAGACGACCGCCGAGGTGGTGGAGGCGGGACCGGAGGCGGCCGATGAGTCCTCGGAGGGGGACCTGTAGGTGAGAGCAGAGTGGGAGCCGAGGGACCTGCAGGCATGCCCCGAGCCCCAGCTAATGCAAGCAAAGACGAGCCAGGGGGAAGGGCGGGAAGGACCCTGGCCCTGCGCCTGTGTCCTCTCCCCTTTCGGGATCCAGATAGGCGGGGTCTCAACAGTTGACCTTGCTGGGGCGAGGGCAAAGGAGTCATTAGGGAGGTCCCTGAGGGGTCCCACTTAAGCTCCTCCTCCTCCAGGGGGAAAGGAGTGGTGGTCAGACTGTCTGGGACCTCCTGGGGACTGGGACTGGTGCTGAGGTCACTGGATCAGGGTCAGGGACCGGGAGCAGCGGAGCAGCTGCAGGCGGAGCAGAGAGCTCGGGTGGAGCTGCAGGTGAAGGTGGCGCTAGGACCTTGGGGCGTAGCTGCAGGCAGAACAGGCGGAGCCAGCGAGACAGGCAGGACAGGCAGAGCTGGAGGGGAGGTCGGCACTGGAGCCCCAGGCGTAGTTGTGAGTGGAGGCGGCACCGGTACCGCGGGCGGAGCAGGGTACTCGGGTGGAGCAGCTGCCGGTGGAGAAGGAATCTGAGGCGGAGCAGCTGCAGTCGGAGCAGGGAGCTCGGGCGGAGCAGCTGCGGGGAACTCTGAGCCAGCAAGGGGTGCCGCAGCCTCAGTGGGTGGCACAGCAGGAAGTTCAGGCGGTGCAGCAGGGGGCGCCGCAGTGACCGGTGACTCTGGGCCAACAGGGGGAGCCTCAGCAGGTGCCGGGACAGGCAGGACAGCAATGGCGGGTGCCAGCAGGACAGGAACAGCGGGCACCAACGGGACAGGAAGGGCATAGCGGCGGCTGCAGTGTCGGGCGGTGCAGCGGGCATAGCGGTGGCTGCAGCAGGTGGGAGGACCTTGGGTAGAGTGGCAGCAGCTGGCGAGAGGTCGGCAGGATGCGCGCGCCCATGCGTGGGTTCATTTTCTCAAGGAGGGTCCCGCTCATGCTGGCGAGTGCCCATAATCCGGGGTCCTCATGGAGCTCTGGTTGGGACAGCCACTAAATCACCTCTTGCAGCGGTTCGACCCACTAGTCATTGGACTGCTGCGGTGAGTTGGTGCGGAGATCTGTCATTCTGTTACGTCGGGGCTGTGAAGCAGGTGAAACAAGCCGTGAAGTACAGCAAACGGGGTTTATTTTCAGGGAGAAAGACGAAGAACATGCAACGTCAATGACTGACCTGGGGATACAAACTCAGATGTGGATGACTAAATACACAGGACAGGCTGAATTTAACAAGTAACAGGTGAAAACAATCAGGAATTAATACTAGGTAACGAGGTGGGCGTGGCACACATGAGGATCGGATGAGCCAGGCATGACATCCCATACCATTATTCCTTCTCCACCAAACTTTACAGTTGGCACAATTCAGTCAAGCATGCAACATTCTCCTGGTATCCATGAAACCCAAACTCATCCATCAGACTGTCAGACAAAGAACCATGACTTATCACTCCACATAAAATTATTCCACTGCTCCAGAGCCCAGTGGCGCCATGCTTTACACCACTTCATCTGACGCTTGGCATTGCGTTAGGTGATGTGAGGCTTGCATGCAGCTGCTCTTCCATGGAAGCTCTTTCCATGAGTCTCCTGGCACAGTTTTTGTGCTGGGTTTAATGCCCGAGGAAGTTTGGAACCCTGTATTGACTGAGTCAACATTGCGTTGGTCACTTCTATGTGCCATGGCACATGACAGCCCTGCTCTGTTACTTTACGTGGTTTGCCACTTTATGGCTGAGTTTCTGTTTATCCTAAATGCTACCACTTTGCAATATTACCACTTACTGTTGACCGGGGAATATATAGCAGGGAAGAAATTTCACGAATTGACTTATTGCAAAGGTGGCATCCTATGACGGCACCACGTTTGAATTCATGGAGCTCTTCAGAAAGATACATTCTTTCACAAATGTTTGTAAACCTGACAGCATGGCCTGTCCTTGATTTTATACAGCTGTGGTAATGGGCCTGAATTCAATGAGTAAGAGGTGTGCCCCAGTACTTTTGTCCATGTGTTGTGTATAAACTTTCCCAGATGAATTTCACCATTTTATTTTTCTGTGAATTTGTATGAAGAACATTCATTCTCCTACCCTCTGTTAACACTTGGTGGGAGATAAAATTGTTTTGAAGATACTTCTTTCAGAAGATGTAGCCAACACAGAATTTATTTCAGTACAATAAGTGAAGACTTCTTGACTGTAAAGCTACTGAAAGAAGCTGGTGATATTTAACAAGCCCCTAATCCATTCCCTGTTGAGCTCCTTCCCTGCATTGTTAAATAGGGAAGGGTGAGCTTGGCTGATGCAGTCAACATGGGACTCTGTTTCCCCCTTCAGGTGAACTGTAATAGTCAGCTACAGCTGGCCTTCCAAAGCAATTTTTTTTCCTTGCCCCAAAGAAGTATAGCAAAATCAATCCATTGCATAATTCATTGCTACATAAGCATGACCCACATTTTTCATGTAGATTTCAGTATAAATTCAAATGTATAGGTTTTCATATCTTTAAATTGGTGAAGGATTATTAAGCACAAATATCTGACATTGCTATCATTTATATATTAGGAATTTAACAGCACACGTATTCGTACCAAAATGTTTGGTACAGGTCTTTCAATTCCGTACGCATATGTACCGAACGAATGCAGCAAATGTGGAACCTTTGTGTGTTTGTGTGCCTCCCCCGAGCGTAATTCGGAAAGAGACAGATGAAGCTGCACTGCTACACATGCGTGTGTACGTCCTAATGTGAAGCTGGAAGCTGTTAATGTGAATACAAGTACAGCACTTTGTATTTTTTGAGACAATAATTGTGTTGTACAGTTCTATTTTATTTCTCAGCAGACTTAATGAATAATATATTGGTTATGTGCATTTAGTTTGTGTGTTCTAAACTTGTCCGTGTATATGTCTTCTGTGTATTGCTAATGCTCTAAGATTTCTGCCATGCTGTGTTCACATGCAAGCTTCCTGGAATATCAATTTTACTTCAGTTTGAACAATTGGAAAGCTATCTTTCAACTAATTTTCAAGAAGTTTGGAATCAAAACTGTTTCTGTTGGTCATATTGAAAAATAAGATGTAGAGTCAAAAAAATTAAGTGAATAGAGTGATTGCTTAAATATAGCTCCTATGCAAATGAGAAGAAATGATCATTGCAAAGAATACCCTTTCAGCAAGTCTAAGCATATTGTTACAAAGTGTAAAACATATTGTTCCACCTACACACTATGTATATCAGGATGTGCCTAAGCAGGTAAACAAGCCTGTTCTAGATGCTACTAGGAAGGAAATGGAAATTATGAAAAGAAAGTACAGAGGCATCGTAAATGCGAGTCTGCAAAAATTTGCTGGCACGAGGACAATGACCTTTTGAGTGACACAGCCAGACTCTTAATGTTTTCTGTCCTCCATCAAAAGTACATTATTTAATATTTGAGCAACCAAGAAGAATGGGATAAGATTGCCTCTGTCAGTACCTTCAACTTAAGCCACATTTTATCGATGTTTTACTGTACCTCTTTGAAGGACCAGGGAATGCCAACATGTAGGAGAAAATGTTCCCAATTTGACGTCCATAAAAGGGTAAATGAAGTGAAAGGCCAGGGTACAACCAGGCAGGCTAGTAATGGAAACCAGCATAAATCTGAAGAGGTTGCTCTTCAAAAACAACAGCTTTTAACTCAACTGCACTCACCTCATCCATCCATCCATCTTCTGTAACCACTTGTCCTATGCAGGGTCGCAGAGGGTCCGGAGACTATCCCGGTGCGCAAGGCAGACACTCACCTCACACTGCGTAAATCTGTATGGAGACGCAGTTAATCCCATCCCAGTTCACTCCCAGTAACAGTAATGGGAGTAACAGTAATGTCTCAGATGCTAGGACAACCAAATTTTAACTTGTACATCTTCGTGGCTTTTGTAAGTAATTTTTACCTATTTTGAAAGTAAATAAAAATAAGTATAAAATAAGTATACCAAATTAAGGCTTGGGTTCAGAGATTCTTTTTGGCCCAGTAAATTGTTCAGCCAGGATGTAGGTCTTTTCCACATCATGATAAAATGACAAAAAAAAATGAATAAAAACCTATCACTTATATTTAAAAAGGGAAAAAACATGATTTTTTTCACTCAAAAGACAATCAATTAATTCCTTGATAATTGCTTTGCATTTTCGGTCGTCATTGATGTAGGAGTTCTTTGTATTCTGGGGAATCATTTTAACCCTACACTGATATTAAACCATGCAGTTGATAATATAATCCAGTGTCTGTTGTAAACTAAAGCACTTTTTTATGGAACAAAGGGTAGGAAACGACATAAGGAAATCATTTCATGCACTTGATTCGTCATATTCATCCTACACAAATGGAATTAAAGAAAATGTACGTTTTTGTATGGAAATGGGGTATTTCAGCTGTTTTTCCTGTTTTTCCCCTTCGTGTATGTGTGAGTGTGTATTGCCGAGAAGTAAAACTGAGAGCCAGGCATCGGTAATGACAGAATGGCTGTGGTTTATCATCAACAGTATCTTTGTGTCATATTTCACTGTTGGCACAGACACATCTCAAAAGCTAAAAGAGGCTAAATCACATCACCAAATCACCAAATGTATCTCATTTTCCATAATACCCACATCATTTCTAAGGTTGGTGTGCTGTTTATAAAAAAAAGACCTCTATTCAGTGCATCACCGATTTCTCGAAATGGAAGAAACCCATTATTGCTGGGGGTACCTGGCGCTATCAGATTTTAATTATTTGCTTTGTGTTTCTGATTTTTTATTTTTTTTTGTATTATTGAATGTTGGCTACCATTAATAGTGAGCGGTCCTGCAACATAAAATGCTATTTCCTGTATAAAGAATTGCCTTCAGGCTCAAAATTAGATCATCTGGCCCTGTGAATAGATACTTCGAACAGCTTTCAGTTTAAATTTATGTCACCTTTTAACAAATTTAAATTGATTTTAAATTGTATCTGGGTTTCGAAGGATGTTGAATTTTCATTGTATACTGAATATGTACAATTGAGTGTGAAAAAAACGCCATTTTGCTTTTTCATTTTATTAATGTTTCATGAAAATATATAGATATAATGGCTAAATTGGTTTAATAAGTATACTTATTAGTAACAATTAACATTTTGTAGACACACAACCACAATAGGCACTTTATTAGGTACACCTTGAAAGTACGGATTGGGCCCACTTTTGCCTCCAGAATTGCATCTAGACAAGTTGTATATTCAGGACAGACTTTTGGCACGCCATTGTTGTACCGTACAGAGCTGCTATTTTTGCATTTGTAGCCTTGTTGTTAGTGTTAACAAGTCTGACCATTATTATTAGCGAGGTATTTTCAGCCACAGGAATGCCACTGACTAGTTTGTTTGTTGCGTTATTCTCTGTGTACTCTATGAATGAATGAAAGAAATTTACATTTATGTAGCACTTTTCAAAACACCCAAAGCACTTTACAAGAGCAATGGGGAGCCACTTCAGCCAACACCACTGTGTAGCCCCACCCTGGGTGATGTGATGGCTGCCCGTCTGCGCCAGTACGCTCAGCACACAGTCGCTAAGGTGGTGAAGGGACAGGAGACAATTCACCGGTTAGATATAGGGGGTGATTAGGAGGGCAGTTTTGAAAGGGCCACAGTGGGCAATTTTGGCCAGGACCTCGGGGTCCCACCTCTGCTCTCTCCAAAGACGCCCAGGGATCGTTTATGACCTCAGAGAGTCAGGACCTCAGTCTTACGTCTTATCCGGAGGACAGCACCATTTATACAGCACAGTGTCCCCTTCACCATATAGTTAAAGCTCACATCACATCCTCACTACACGCTACACTTGACCCGCACAGATCCGCAGACAATGCAATAGCACTCGCACTGCACACTGCCCTGTCCCACCTGGACCAGGTAAACATATACGTGTGGATGCTGACTACAGCTCTGCTTTCAACACCATAATTCCATCCCGGCTTGTCATGGATCGTCATGATCTGGGCATCAGAGCCTCCCTGCATAACTGGATCCTAGACTTCCTGACAGGCAGACCACAAGTGGTACGGATTAACAATGTCACCTCCTCCACAGTGACACTCAGCACCGACACCCCCTAGGGATGTGTGCTCAGCCCCCTGCTGTACACCCTGTTCACCCACGACCGTACGGCCACACGCGGCTCCTGTAGAGACACCATCATCATTGGCTGCATATCAGATGGAGACCAGCCTGTCTTTAGGGCAGAAGTGGGAGCCCTGACATCATGTTTTCGGAACGACAACCTGCTGCTCAACATCAGCAAGACCAAGGAGCTCATTGTAGACTACAGGGGACTGCAGGGAGGAGGACATGCTCCCATCCTCATTGAGGGAACAGAGGTGAACAGAGACGGCTGTTTCAGATACTTGGAGATCAATATCAGTGAGTATCTAAGCTGGTCACACCATGTAAAAGCAGCAAGACAGCGTCTCTCTTCCTACGGCGGCTGGGGAGGTTTGGCATGAACTCCAGAGTACTCACAAACTTCTACTGATGTACCATAGAGATTATTCTGTCTGGCTGGACCAGGACCTGGTATGGCAGTTGTAATGCTTTGGACTGCAAATCTCAACTGCGTAGGTCTGGGCGATATGATGAGAAATCAATGTCACGATGAATTGAGGATTATACCTCGATTACGATTAGTGAACAATTGTTCTTTTGCCCTCATCTTTCATTGACAAGGTTTGCACTGTGAATATGCTCAAGGATTAAAGCTTTATTTATGATTTTAAAATAATGGAAGAGAACACACACAGATTAACCATTTGTTTATTCATTGAATATTCAGAAAAACAGAAATCAAAGTACAAATTGCTTGAATTAAAAATGTTTTAGTTTTAATGTAAAAAGCCAGTTACCAAAAAAGTAGAAAATAAATATTTTTCATTTCTTACAAACAAAATAAACTCTTTAGAGTAATCACATCCATCTGGGTGAAATTGATTATTGTAAGCAAATTCATTATAACCAGTGTTATTATTATTTTTTAATTCTTTATATCTCTGGCAGATTATCATCTATTTGACTGTTTATTTATTACCCGAATGAGCTTCGCTATTTGCTGAATTTTATTTCAACATACAGTGCAGCTGTTTCAAACGCTTCTCAAATTACAGTACCGCTTAAATTAAATTACTTAACTGTGTATAATACAAATATGCTACAGTACCGC
Organism: Mormyrus proboscirostris; assembly: GCA_026779585.1. NCBI lineage: Eukaryota > Metazoa > Chordata > Actinopteri > Osteoglossiformes > Mormyridae > Mormyrus > Mormyrus proboscirostris. The sequence continues at coordinate 17,717,493 of JAODKF010000046.1, read as the reverse complement.
ATCTCGTTGGCTTGTTTTTTGGCAGTTTATCATAAACTTTGATATTTATATTTATATTTGTGATATAATTGATAGAAAATGACTTTCTTTTTACTGACGTGTTTTCTGTGCAGGCAGCATTAGCCTCAGCTAGCCAGATGTAGACAGATTACTGGAAGGAAAGTAGGTGTGACGTTCGCGGGGCAGGCAAGCAGGCACAGAAGCGAGCGGAGCCAGACGGACGTGGAAAACGGGGTTTAATCT
>JAODKF010000046.1:17702389-17717150 GCA_026779585.1 Mormyrus proboscirostris | reverse complement strand
GGACTCATATACACGACTAAACGGGGATTCAACAAGACACAGGTGAACACAATCGGGCCGGAACACAGGGTAATGAGATGGGCGTGGCACACGGGAGGATGGAACGGAGCGGATCGTGACAGTAGGCAAGTTAAAAGGAAGAAGAATGAATTTTTTTCCAAATGTTGTTATGTATAAAAAGACCCAAAATGAACACTGTAAGCAAACTACTTGATTAGTATGAGCACATTATTTAAACAGTATTTGTACATGAATGATTCTGTCCCAAGCTTTTTAATCCATGTAAATGATTGATCATTATAACCAGGATTACTGTAAGTGGTTTCCACTGTATTTTAAATATTGCTACTGTTGAAATCGATAGGCGGTATTACCTTTGGTAGCTGAAACTGTTTTTTTGTGGTATTTACATAAAACATGTTTGTGTCGTCTTTACTAAAGCCACAATGTGTCGCATACAGTAGTATGTTTTTAACGGGACAATACATGAACACATACTGGGGAAAGTACTGCACTCAATTTCTTTTTAAGTATTAACAGAATAAAAAAATAATAAAATAAAAATAACCTACAAGGGCAAGGGTACGTTGATTCATTTTCAATTAATTGCCCAGGCCTACTACAGAGGGTGGTCAGATCGATGCAGAGTGCATCACCAAGTCTGAACTGCCAGCCATACAGGACCTCTACAGACAGCACTGTAGGGGGAAGATACAGCGGATCCTCTCTGATCCCAGGCTTCCCAGCCACAGATTCTTCACACTCCTGCCATCCAGCAGGCAGTACAAGAGCATCCAGACCCGCACCAGCAGGTTCAAGGACATTTTCGTCCTGCAAGCCATTTGGCTACTGAACAGCTGAATTACTGAATACTTTGCATATCCTTCCATTTAACAGTGTTCCTTCTCTGACCTTAGAGCTACAGTTACTTTAAACTTACCTTTTGTACATACACAGGGGTGTATATATACAGGTACATGTACACACTGCACTCTTTTGTACTCTTTTGTCTTTTACTTGCTAATGCACCTTATTATTTCACTATGATCTACTTGTACTCTAGCTACTTTATTTTATTCTAAGGTTAAGCTTACTTTATTGTCATCAACGGCTTTATACAAGTACAATGTGTGATGAGACGACGTTTCCCCATGGTTCCAGTGCAACATCTAATAACACTGAACATCACATACAACAGGGTAAAAGGTGCAAACAGCAATTTCTGTTACTTAAGTGTGTTTTTACTGTTAAAAGTTATTTTAATGTGAAAGCTTTTTTTCAAAAAATTTCATTACAGATAATGATGTTCCATTGTTAACTGTATATGACAATAAACTCACTGCACTTGGTTATTGGGATCCACACTGACGGGGTAATCTGTTGGCCACATCAACACTTCTTTCAGCATCACACCGGCTTTTCTTGCCAGTCTCCCATCCAAGTACTAGCCAGGCCCCAAACTGCTTAGCTTCATTGGGTTCACCTAGTCAGAGCTGCGGATGCCTGCCGGCCATACACTCGACACTGTAATGTGTTGCAATCTGAGCAAGTGGTTTTTTCGGAGCTGTTAGGAATTGTCACTGCAATCAAAACATTGGCTCAGATCTTGCATTTTAACCATTCTAATTACCCAGCCTTATTTGAACCTCCTCCTTTTTTTGTCTGTGTGCAGTACATAGTAAGTTGTAGAGTCATGACTTACTTGTTTTTGAATGGGTGCTGCATGATTTGCTGTTTGCAGACTGTTTGTAATAACCCCCCATAAACTGGCCAGTGAGTGTACTTCCTACAAAAAGCAAAAAACAAGAAAAATCATGAGCATTAGTCTGCAGTAAAAGCCATTGTATATATATCCTCTTACTCATTGCTGTGGCAAATCTAATTTAAGTTCACCAGGTACCTCAATAAGCTGCAAAAATGGTTGATTTCCTCTTTTGTGCAATGACGTTTCATCTTTCAGCAGGACAATGGTCTAAAGTATCTGGTCTACAATGGAGGGGCAAAACCATAAACGAATGTCCTTTAGTGGCCCAGCCAAAGACCTGATTGATTTGTAAGATTTGAATTAAAAAAAAATACCCTAAGCTGGTTTTCAGTGCTGATTTATACACGCCTAAAGGATTTGCATCTGACTTTTTTTTTTTAGTTTAGCATTTTTAAATGATTAATATATGTGTTGCCTGTGAGTGCATGTAGTTTGTGTGATCTAACCATGTTTTTTTCTGGGTGTTCAAATTTTCTTCTGTAATCAAAAAATATGTGTTTGAGGTGAATTGATGCTTTTAAACTTCAATGCGTGTGTTTGTGTTTGTGAGTGTGATGGCATCTCCTCTATGATCCCATGTCCTGTGTTTTAAGGCTTCACCACAAACTAAATTACTAAATTTAAATACTCATTTAAATTAAAAGGAAAGCAGGTGTCTTTGCTGTGTCTATGAGAACTAATTAAAAACTATTTTGCTTTTTCTTTTTTTGGATGGAAATTGGATTTTTGGGTTGTTCTGTGTTGACTAACTTTGCACAAGGCATTTTAAATTAGTATGTTAATACTAACATTATATATTTCTGGTAAAACTGCATTCCATTTATAGACCAGTTGTCTTCCGGAGGTCTTCAGGGAAAGATCATCCCATCTTCCCATTGCTTATCTTGCTGAGGGTTGTGGAAACAACAGGCTGAGCAGATCAGACCAGACCAGACCTTTACCCTCCAAGGCCACAGGCAGTAGCTCATTCTGGGGGATCCTCACACGATACCAAGCCAGCAGGGAGATATAGCCCCTCCAGCTTGTCCGAGGTCTGCCCTGCAGCCCACATCGTGCCTAGAACAGCTCCCTTCGGAGCTGACCAGCCGACATCCTTAAAAATGTCTGAACCGGCTCAGCTGATTCTTCTCAGTTTCAATTTTGTGGTCCCTCTAGATCTCAAAATCTCCTCACCCTGTCATGGTGGGTGAGTTTGGCAACCCTGTGGAGAAACCTCATTTCAGCCGCTGGTACTCAGCACCATGTTTTTTCGTTCCTTACCCGCAGTTTGTAATTACAGGTGAGGATAGGGACATAGGTTGGCCAAGGAAGGACAGCTATAAATAACTTGGTGAATTCTGAATGTGAAGTTCTTTTCTTAGAGGTCTGATCTGAGGGAGTTTGATATTTGGAGGGAACTACATTAACCTCACGCAGGGGAAATGCAATGTATAACTTGGCATTGCAATGGGCACACACATACAATAGTCACATAGTGAAAGGATGCAATGTAAGAAAGATTATTTTAAAATAATAAAGATTTCATCATTAAAAAAAGACTAATTAATACTGTGTAGGGTACAGCTTCACAACTAAACATAATAGAAAAAAATAACAGATCCATATGATTAAATGATTTTGTCTGATATAGGACTACAGTCTCTGTTAGATATAGGTTTCATCCTCTCACTCTGCACACGCAGAGTATTGGCCTCAGTAATGCACAGATTTCATAACGAAAGAAGAGGAAGAAAAGAAAAGGAAGGCACTCATCTGTTTTACCTGTATCATGACAGAAATACGTTAAATAGCAAAAGGCACTGTTATGAACTGTAATCACAAAACCTCAAAGTATCGCAATGTGATTTTTTTTTTGCCAATATTGTTCAGCCCAAAATAGATATCTGTCCATGTGACATTACTCAGGAAGTGGTGAAAGCTGCAGAGGGCATAGGACAGACTGAAGCATCGCAGAGAGAATGAAATGTGATTTTGATTCTGAGAAGTAAGAATGACAAGGTGGGATTTATTTCTTCTGTATGTCCTTTTGAATTGTAACCCCCACCCCAACCACAAGTAGTTGAAAGATGGGTGGATGGATAGGTGGATGGATGGTAAACTCAGGTTAAATTGTATATTGTACAGTATATATGTTATATATGAGAGACACTTTAAGTTATTTAATTAATTATCAGTTAATTAAATCCGATGTACAGGAAGGTCCTTCATGTAGGAATATCAACTAGGAAACCATTTAGCCAATTCACTAATTAGCTAATTGGTTTCTTAACATTATTAACCAAGATTTCTTGCCTACAAAAACATTTTGTTACAAATTCAGTGACAAATCGGGGTTTAGGGTTAAATAACAAGTTAAATAATAAGTGCAATAAAATTAAATATACAAATATATTTAATTTACAAATACCTTTGAGGAATGGGGAAGAATATCAAGTCCAGATGAGTTAAGGAATCAAGAACACAACTTATCTATTCATGGTAGTCTAAGAACAAAAGAAAACAAAATTTTACAAATGCTAAACATTAACTTTTCTCATATACAGTACAATAGTTACAGGCATAGTCCGTACACTGTCTGAAAAAAGGAGGCAGCCCTGGTACACTTTTGTTCCAAAAGGTGCAAACAACATTAATGTACAATGGTACAAAAATGTTCCCCAGAGTCTGTTTTTGTACCTTAAAAGTTACAGTTACAGTTGGCAAATCCTTGAGGGTACAGCCCCAGAGTCAAGCAATTGTACCCTCAGAGTTGCAAATTGGTACTTTTTTTCTGACAGTGTACACAGGATATTTATTTATTTATTTATTTAAAACATATGTGCACCGCAGGTACATTTAGAAAGTAAGCAGTTAATAAACAGGATTGATTTACAATTCAAGATTCCAGTTCTAATCTCTGTTAGTGCGTGTCCATATAATAGTGCTGCACATCTCATCACATCATTAAAGTATAGTTAACACTGTTGGATACTTCCATTAAATTTGTAATGCATATTAATACATCGTTACTTTGTGACCTCAGTCTCATTGAGAGTGCCAGGGATATTGTAAGGATTATTATCTGATTCTGCATGGCTAATGCTTCCGACTTTTTTAACATTACTGTTTCTTAATTCTGATTCTCTGCAGTTAGTTTTGGAAGTAAAATGACAGAATTCAGAGAATCATAATATTTTTATCACCAGAAAAGTTGAGTTCTGATGGTGGTCAGCATATCTTGGCTGGTTATCCTTGGAATGCTCCTTATGGATTTTTCAATTACTGCTAGTTTGTCTACATCTTGCTTGTTAAGTCAGAGAGTGTCTCTGCATCTCACAATGTATCTTCACAAGTTTATTAGATTTTCACGATGGATGTATGATGATGACGATGATGATGATGATTATTCTTATCATTATTATTGTAGTAGTAGTGTGTGGTTTTGTCGTAACCTGTCATTTTCATCATTGCTGACCATCATTAGGCCAAGATTTATGACATCCACACATGCAATATACACCCAGTAATGTCATCTTAAACCTATACCGTACGTAAAAACTGTCAATGGAACAGTAGTAACCAAGTCACTTCTACTGTATTGTTAAATTGTCTCCGTTTTCATAAACAGAGAAAAGGACCTGCATACAAGTGGATTTTATGTCCATATGATATCCATCTTCTGAAAGCTTATCCAGTACAGGCCTGTGGTGACCCTGAAGCCCATTCCAGGAAATACAGGCACACGATGCTATCCTGCTGTAGGGCATACACACAGTCACACGTTATCTGACAAACCCCATCCATTCTCTAATCACATCATTTGGTCCCAGAGCCTGTCCCAGGCCGTATGTGGCACATGACTGGGATGCATCCTGAACGGGGTGCCGCCCCACCAGAGGACACATATACTCTTTTGCTAATTTGGAGACTCTAACAAGACTAAGTGCATTGTCTTTGGGTTGCGGTAAGAATGCAAGAGTCCTTGGAGGAAACCCGCACACCACAGGGTGAAAGTGCAAACTCCACACACAGGGGGTAGATGTGTGAAGAAACAGTGCTAATCACTGAACTACCACCGAGAGACCTACTCACCTGGTACCAAGCGTTTGGACTGCAGGAGGAAACGCCCTCAAAAAAGCATAAGCCAATAAATGAAGTAACTTCTACCAGACATATTATGAAAGTTATGCTGGACATTAAAAAATAAAAAGAGTTCAGCGATAAAATATATTGACTTTTCTTCTGTACTGGCAGGTATTTACACAGTGAACTATTTCCTGGACATCTTTATATAGATGTTACATTCTTGATTAATTGTACAATAATTTAATTCACATTATATTACTCATATTAATTATTTAATGCCTTATTTTCCATGAATAGCCACCTACCCACTTGGCAGTGGTTCCAGGCACCCCTGCCTAGAAAACCCCTGCCTAGGAAAAAAATGAATAAGGGTGTGGGTCAATATACAGTAAATGTTAATGTATTAAGTGTTGCATTAGGATGCTTATTGACAAGCTATTGAAGCAAGATTTACTCTCATCTTTTCCGCCAATAATCATCAGTCAATCTAGCAAGTAATTATTGATATTACTGATTGACTTACCTTGCAGTTTTCCTGGATGCTCCAATCACAGTACAACGACACAAATTAGCCACTCTTCATCATAGCATTGTGCTACCTCTCCTGACTGAAATACCTTTAAAGCTGATTGAGAAACCGCTAATCATTTCTAACTCTTCTGCGATCCTTTCATTATACACTCATAAGCTGTATCAATGCAATTCACAGTCTGATAAATAGATTATGATTGGTTTTGTATTAAGGAATTCACTCAATTTATTTACTATTTTAAGAAGTCCGTTACTTGATCCTTTGACACAGAGCCTGCCCGTCCAGTTATGGTTACAGATCACAGCCTGACAGTTTTAAAAGAAATTGATGTACTTTAAAAATTTCACAAGGTCACAGACACATTCATAAAACAATGTATTTATAATGTGTTTCAGCTTTATATCAGGATTTGCAGGCTTTTATTTATTTATTTTTAATTTCTTTGCAAGGTCTACGTGAATGGTATACGTATGGTGCCTCATTAGTAGCCATAGCAGGGACCTTGGGCTTGTGGTGTTTTCCATTATTCTGGACATAAATTATTAATGAATATTCACTAGGACTATTTGATCATAAATAACTCCCACTCAACTCAGATCGGCCTTAACTAAAATATAACACATGGATTAGGGACAATGAAGAAGGTAACAGTCTTTTAGGTTCAGTGATTGTCAAGACTTTCTGTTATTAATACTAATTTAATAGTAACTTAATTTAATACAGCAAAATCTTGGACTGCGAGTAACTTGGTTTGCGAGTGTTTTGCAAAAAGAGCAAAAATTATTTAAAAAAATTTAACTTGATAAACGAGCGAGGTCTTGCAATACGAGTATTACGTATACGCTTCGTCTGCCTAGCGTCACGTAATCACAACTGAGCCGATGGCTGTTCTCGCTCTCTCGCTGCTCGGTCTCAGTCGGTGTGCCTCACTCATATAGTCAAAATTTAGTAGAAAAGCACCACCCGAGTAAGTGCGCAGCGGTGCGAGTGATGAATCTGTTTAACGACAATGCAAAGTCACACATATGAGCACTTAGAATTACAGTACGAGCACGTTTCCGGAACGAATTATGCTCTCAATCTGAGGTTTTACTGTAATTGTATTTTCTGTTTTGTTGAACATGGTTGAATGTCTGTGTTAAATAACAGTTCCTCTGTATTTCTTAAATGGGCCTCTATAATTTTTAATTTGATTTCTAATTTGATGCAAAAAAAGCATATCTGCATCCAGTCTGAAATGCTGGTGAGCCCATAGTCTTATGGCTTCTTCTGTTTGTATGTCACGTTCTGGGAGCTTGTAGTGTTACAGCTGACTGATTTCCTCTTATGCAGTAAATGGCTGAAATAAAGCAGATGACCCAGCACTGCTACTTTCTCCACCAGAAATGACCCAGTGGAAGATTATCAAACCCACATTTCACCATGACAACATCCACGCTTAAAAAAGATCTTTCTCTGGAGCTGGGATCACAAATGGGGTGTCATAACTGGGTCTAGTCTCAAAATGAAAAACATCATGTTCTCATTCATCAGCAAACAAAACAATGATATATGCTACCCACAGGTATATGCTTGTTTTAATATTTTCCTTTACATCCATGTAAAATAGGAATGATCAATGGAAGATTCATAAATGTAAATATCTTCTGTCAGTACAAAAAAGTATGTTTTGAAGTCGCTGCATATATAAAGTTTTAAGAACTGTACCTGAGTTTCATTTACATGTCAAAAGTCATGAGTAAAAAACATTCAAAATTCAAACTAATTTTTGATCAGTAGTGATGTATATATATACAGATATTTTGTTTTCCATCAACTTTCTAGAAGGCCCAAGGTTCATTGATGGTTTGGAAGCAGCGATTTGTATTGCATATTAAACAGTTGGCCCTTGGATCTGGAAATGAATAACTACCATGACTATTTCAGAATGTTTAATGATCGTTCAGAAGAAAACAGGTTAAAACGTAAAACAATTTCCTTAGCATTTGTCTACAGACTTTGTACAGTGCAATCGCAATTCGTGCAATTCTCTGCATTTTTTTCTGAAACTTTTATTTGCATCAAGAAAATATAAGCAAAAGATTTCTTCTAAAAAAGGTAGGTATAGATAGTTTAGCAATTTACAGTTTAATGACAGAAGACCATGATACTGAACTGTGCTGGTAACACAGGTTAACAGGTCATTTTCATCAGAGACACTTTTATGTTTGCACTATTTCTCATGCTGATTTCAAATCTCTGTTTAGTTTTTCTGTAGCACGTCTAGTGTTTGTGAAGAAGCTAATTATATATTGCATGACATTTGGTATAATTAACCAAAGCCTGTTAGGAGATTTAACGACAGTAGTCTGTATATTTTATGTTGTTGATGGCATTAACTGCGATTGATTTCAGTTATTATCATGTCTAGAAATTGTCTTAATCATCCAGACAGTTTCTGTTATGTGTATGGTTCATTCACAGTGAAAGCACAACGTCACCCAAATACTGGCTAATTCGGCTAAATCGATGCCATTTGCAATCCCAATGATGTGAACCAGAAACACGCAGTGTCCAGTTCCTGCATCTTGTTGATCTGCATAAAATATTTCTGCTACCTCTCCATATCAAGCTAGGCTTGACGAAAACCTTGTAAAGAACATGTGTAAAACAAACTCCCTGGGTTGTCAGTATCGTGTTGTGAAATTTTTTGAACATCAGCACTGAAAAAGTGAAGTAAGGGATATTTATAGGTCCGTAGATCAAGTCCGTTTTGCAGGATGAAGGTTTTAAACAATCTCTCTCATCGGCCGAGCTAGAAGCTTGGGAGGCATCCAAGTAGCTCTGGAAAAACTTTCTGGGTATCCATCTCCTGCACAGAAGGAAGGAGTTCAGAATTTGCTTGATTCATACCAGGAATTGGCATGTCATTGAAAATACACTTCCTGCACGCCCTTCTAGAGTTCTTTCCAGAAAATCTTGGTATGGTGAGTGACGAGCAAGGAGAACATTTTCAACAGGGCATTCAGTTAATGGAGCGTCGCTACCAAGGTTTCTGAAATGAGTATGATGGCTGACTACTACTGGATGCTGTACTACAACAATCCAGACAGAGTATGCTTATGCTAAGTGTTTTTGAAGAAACAGTGATAGCTGACTGACACCATTCCATTCATTTATGCTACAGTAGGTGCCTATTTCACTTTGCTCTGAAGATATTGAAACATTTATTTAATTGGTGGTGATGTTACTGGAAAAAATAAAAATCTGAAATAAGAAATAAGAAATAAGATCTGAAATCAATGTCAAAAACTGATTTAGAAAAGTGCATTCTGGTCTCTGATGATTACAAAAAATGTTTTTGTTGTTTTGTGTAATGAAACATTAAAATCAGTCTTTTTCAGAAAAAAAAATGTGCAGATAGGATATATTGTTCTATGTATTCTATGTATTTCCATTGCTTTTCCAATGCAATACGGATGATATATGCATGTTAAAGTTTCTCAAGAACAACTCTTTGTTCAAGGTATACACTGTACAATTCTTTGTATGACATGCACCAATCAGCCATAGCATTAAAACCACCTGCCTAATATCGTGTAGGTCTCCCTTGTACCACCAAAACAGCTCTGACCCTTTGAGGCATGGACTCCACAAGACCTCTGAAGGTGTTCTGCGACATTTGGCCCCATAACATTAGCAGCAGATCCTTTAAGTCCTGTAGGTTGCAAAGTGGGACCTCCGTGGTTCACACTTCATTGTTCACTACATACCATAGATGCTTGATTGGATTGAGATCTAGAGAATCAGGAAGCCAGGTCAACACATTGAACCCAGTTTCATGTTCTTCAAACCAATCTTGAACAATTTTTGTATTGTGGCAGGGTGCATTATACTGTTCAAGTAGGCCACTGCCATCGAGGAATACCATTGCCACGAAGGGGTGTACTTGGTCTGCAATGAGGTTAAGGTAGGTGATCAAAGTGACATCAACATGAATGCCAGAACCCAAGGTTTACCAACAGAACATTGCCAAGAACATCACACTGCCTCCAGCTCTACTTTGTGTTTTCTGACACCTTTCTATCATAGCCAGCATTAACTTTTTCAGCAGTTTGGGCTACAATAGCTCTCCTGTACGATTGGACCAGACAAGCTATCCTTTGCTCCCCATGTACACCATTGAGCCTTGGGTGCCCATGAACCCCTAGCTGTTTCACTGGTTTTACTGTTTTACTGACTACAGCACACTGGGAACACCCCATTGGTGATGCTCTGACCCAGTCGTCTATCCATCACATTTTGGCTTTCGTCAAACTTGCTCAGATCCTTACCCTTGTCCATTTTTCTCGCTTCCAACACATATACTTCAAGAATTGACTGTCCACTTGCTTAATATATAATAGAACCCATCATAGGTGCCATTGTAACAAGATTATCAATGCTACTCACTTCACCTATCAGTGCTTTTAAGTAATAATAATAATAAGAAAAAGAATAACAACAACAATAATAATAATAATAATTAATAATAATAACAATATCCCATTTCCAATTCATTTCTACTTTATTTTCATTTGATCAAAAATGCTCAAACCAAATGATCAAACTTAATACAACACTGCCCCCTATTGGCAATTTGTTTCTATACAGTTCATGTCATTATAAACATTTCTTGTCCTGTTCCCAAGAAATGCTAGTGTGTGTGTGTCTATAATGTTACATTTGTAATTCCTTTTGATATATGGGTGAGCAGTAATGGGGTAATATCCACCTGTACTTATTCATTTATTGATCAAATTGTCTTCTTTAATTTTCCTTTCATTTTTCTGGATGCTTTACCTGCTGTCTTTTGTTTAGCCTTCACATGAATCGGCCTTTTACTTTTACTCATGGCTACATTTAACATTTTATTTCTCCTTGTTTTTCACCAACCACATACCTGCATGTGTCAATAGCTGCATATTTGAAGCTTGCTTCTATAATGGCTGCAGGAATGGAAAGTGTTTCCATCAGTCTGGGATTTAAAGAGCCCTGACTCGATTAGGTACATTTTGTTTAACCTGTGAGGCCCTGCACTCAGGCTTGTAAAGCTATTGCTCTCCTTTCATTGGCAGCAATGCACCATATCATGTATCATTTGAAGGGCATGACTTGTTTGTTTAGGCTATACAGACACTTTACATGCAGAAAACTGTAAAAAAAAAAAAAAAAAGTCATGAAGCATCTTATACTAATTTTGCAAAAGACTTTATTAAAAAGAAAACTGGCAGGGAACTATTAATTCCCTAAGCTGCTAATTAATGTGAAATGTTACTTGGACTCACCATTTTATATACAAATGCCCTGCACAATATCAGCATTGCTATCTAAGCTAAATATATTTTATTGACTTATTGGCTTGATTTTCATGTTTATTTAAATTTTTTGGGGTTGCAAACCAGCAACTCACCAAAACCTGGCACAAGAATAAATGTTATGTAATTTATTATAATTTATGCAGTTGTGTCCAGTCACCTTGGTATATTTGTGCTTATTGTTAAACTTGACGGAAATGCATTTTATTAATAATTATTGTGAAGTATGATTTTAATCCGCACACTTACTGAGTAACCAGTTGATATAATTCTATCAGTCAGAAGTCTTATCTTATTCATTACATTCACTACAATACAGGAACTGGGGGTGGGGGGGATATCCCAAGTATTTCATATGCCTTCATTCATCTCCCTAATAAACTCACCTTTGTATTTAGATTATTATGTTTGGTCCCACCCAATGTGAAACTTTCTCCTACGCTCTTGACTGCAAATCATCCTTCATAAACATCTGAAGTGTGGGGGTAAATAGCAGTATGCTTCCTGCCTGGCCATTTCTCATTTATTGCATTTGAGAAGGAAAATTGTTCAAACACTTTGTTTATATTATGGGTGTAAAGGTGCATTGTCATGAATCAATTATTAGTAAGGAAGCGCTCCTTGATGATTTTTGCACTACAGTAGTGCTTCAAAATTTGGAGAAATGCACCTATTTTGTAGCGCAAAATGTTGTTCTTTTTGCTAGCTATGGTTGTAAATTTTATAATTCATGACTAAATCTGGCCCACCCCCCACTTTGCAAATATCTCTGAGGTTAGCCAGTTATTACGTAAAAATTGTATTGCTACTGGGTAAGATTTCCACATCACTGCACCGCTAGTTAGCCTACTCTATGTGAAAGCAGTAAATAAATGTGTTTGTTTTGTCCTTTATGTGTTTGTTTTATTCTGTACTGTTCAGCTCTTGGCCTATTTAACAGTTTGCATTGGCTTGTTCTCCCTGTTTATTACTCACAACAAAAAAATGTTCTGCGATTCTACGTTATTTGTATGCCATTATTAGTAGCGTGTAATTAAGTTGCTACAGTCATATTTTGATTTGTTTTCAGTGAAGTTGAAAAACATTTGAATATAAGGAGACCTTGGGTCTTGGCATTCATATAGATGTTACTTTGACGCATACCACCTACTTAGCATTGTTGCAGACCTAGTACACCCCTTCATGGCAACGGTATTCTTCATTGGCAGTGGCCTCTTTAAACAGGATAATGTGTCCTGCTGCACTGCAAAAATTATTTTAAAATGGTTTGAAGAACATGAAACTGGGTTCAATGTGTTGACCTGGCTTCCAAATTCTCTAGATCTCAATCCAATCAAGCATCTATGGTATGTAATGAACAATGAAGTGCGAACCACGGAGGTCCCACTTTGCAACCTACAGGACTTAAAGGATCTGCTGCTAATGTTATGGGGCCAAATGTCACAGGACACCTTCAGAGGTCTTGTGGAGTCCATGCCTCAAAGGGTCAGAGCTGTTTTGGTGGTACAAGGGAGACCTACACGATATTAGGCAGGTGGTTTTAATGCTATGGCTGATTGGTGCATGTCATACAAAGAATTGTACAGTGTATACCTTGAACAAAGAGTTGTTCTTGAGAAACTTTAACATGCATATATCATCCGTATTGCATTGGAAAAGCAATGGAAATACATAGAATACATAGAACAATATATCCTATCTGCACATTTTTTTCTGAAAAAAAAAGACGGTCTGGAGTCTTGTGCCGAGGGCCTTCCTCTGTAGTACGAAGGGTATTTAATTTTCCATAACGGACTGCCCCTTCAGAGTTAAAGTGGATTGCAAGAGGAATTGCCTGTTCCTCCTGTTTCACTGTTGCTTGTCAAGCTTGTGAGGGACAGATTGCTTCAATAAGTGGGACCTACATTCTGGGAAGATGTGAAATCACAATTACGTGATCTTATGCAGTCTTGGGAATTCAGGGGTGAGGGTAATTGTAAGTTAATGATCCATCCATCCATCTTCCACCCACTTTTCTCCTTCCTGATCAGTGAGCACCCCTGCTTCATGCACTATCCTGCCTGGAATAAACGCCAGGCTTCTGCAATACTCTGTAAGTTAGTGGCTCCTATTAAAATTTACAGACCCTAGAATGCTGGCTTTTACAAAGGAAATTAGTTATCCAATGATCAATAAATGTGTCATCTCTGAAAGTTAGATATACAGACCTCATCTTTTTGCTTTCATGACTTGCTACTTTACTGATGGTGTCAGTGGTTACTTGGATGTGTCCGTCTCAATAATACGCATTATAATTCAACAAGCGCAGAAGCAAGCTATTATTAATGCTGAGCAGTTGGCACCCATAAACGCACAAGAACAGCCAGCTGGTCATTGTCAATAAAATACATTGGTTTATTGAAAGCAAAGCTAAAATTTAATGACAGCTATTACATACATCTATTTAAAGTGTCAGTTCATTCTAGAGTTCATAAGACATAAATTAAGGCCAGATGATTATATGCCTGTTGGGTACCACTGTTTGATTCTAAACCATTTTATAGTTTTATTCAGTTCATATAATTTTTTTATGTTATACAATTAGTATTGATGTCATTATTATTGGTTATAAGTAGTTTCACATATAGCTAATATGTAAGAATTAGATGCACATTAAATACAACTCGAAAATATGACATCTCATTTGCCACAGTTATGCATAATTTTGCAATATAACCGCAACTCCATCTAACCCTAATTACAAACCAGACCCAAACCTTTGCGCTAATCGTAAGAGCAAACTCTTGCTAATTCTAGCTTCACCTTTAACTGCTTTCCAAATCCTACCCTAACAGTTAGAGTTGCCATCCATCCATCCATCCATCCATTCATTAACTTCCGCTTGTTCGGGGTTTGGGTCGCGGGGGTAGCAGCTTCAGAAGAGATACCCAGACCTCCCTCTCCCCAGCTACCTCTACCAGCTCTTTGGGGGGGGGGGTGTGCCAAGGCGTTCCCAGGCCAGCTGAGGGATATAATCCCTCCAGTGAGTCCTGGGTCTGCCCCGGGGCCTCCTCCCTGTAGGAC
>JAODKF010000046.1:17681866-17702289 GCA_026779585.1 Mormyrus proboscirostris | reverse complement strand
CATGGTGTTTGTTATGGACAAACCATGCATTGCACAGAAGTCCAATAACAGAACACCACTCGGGTTCAGATCAGGGATGCCGTCCCCCCTCCATGCCACACTGTTATTGCCCATGTGAGCGTTGAAGTCCTCCAGCAAAACGATGGAATCCCCTCATGGCGCGCTAGCCAGCACACCAGTAAAGGAGTCCAAGAAGGCCGGGTACTGTGAACCATCATTCACAGATGACAGTCAGAGACCTATCCCCGACCCGAAGGCGAAGGGAGACAGCCCTCTCATTCACCGGGGTAAACTCCGTTGTTAATGCACTGAGCCATGGGGCCACCAGTAGCCCCACACCCGCCTGGCACCGCTCACCCGCCACAACTCCAGAAGAAAAGAGCGTCCAGCCCCTCTCCAGGAGATTGGTTCCAAAAACCCACGCTATGCATTGAGGTGAGCCTGGCTACATCTAGTCGGTATCTCTCAACCTTACACACAAGCTCAGGCTCCTTCCCCACCAGAGAGGTGAAATTCCATGTCCCGAAAGCCAGTTTAGTCAGGATCGCCAGGGCCTCCCTTGTTCATTACCCGATCCACAATGCACCTAACCCCTGGCATTCCCCTTGTGGGTGGTGGGACAGTCCTGCATGCCTCTTTTGGACTGGGCCCGGCCAGGCCCCACGGACCAAGGCCCGGCCACCAGGCGCCTGCCAACGGGCCCCTCCACCAGGCCTGGCTCCAGGGTGAGGCCCCAGTGACCCTAGTTCGGTTGAGGGAAATGAGACCTTGGTAGAACTCTTTGTCATAAGGATTCTTTAGGCGTTTTTAGGTTAGAGTTGCCATTAGGGATAAAGCTTGATGTAGGATTAGGAAGGATCCAAGGTTAGGGCTGCTTTTTGGTTTAAGCCCAGGGTTAGGTTTGCCCTTAGGATTGAGGTTAGAGGTAGAATTAGGGTTAGAGTTTGGTTCGGGTTAGGGTCAGAGCTAAGGTTAGGATTATTGTTATGTTTAGAGCTTGGGTTAGTCTTCCCATTGTAATTATAGCTAGGGTTAGATTTAGCATTCAGGTTGGGGCTAGGTTTAGGATTAGTGATGCCATTGAGGTTAGAGCAAGATATAGAATTAGTTGCCAGTAGGATTGGAGATTGAGGTAGTGTTAGGAATGTTGTTAGAGTGGAATGTTATCTCAGTGGAACCTACATATGTGGGCAGTGGTGGCTTGATGGTTAGGGAAGCACACTTGTAATCGAACCACTGAGGTACCCAGAGCAAGGTACCATCCCCAAGCACTGCTCCCCAGGTGCTGAATTAGCTGTCCCCTGCTATGTCACGAATGTCACATATGGGTTAAATGCAGAGGACACATTTCGTTGTTGCGCACTGTGTGCTGTGCTGTGGTGTGTTAATGACCACTGATCTCTAAATTCTAGAGTTAAGGTCAGGCTTGTCGTTAGAGGTCAAGCTATGGCTATAGTTTTCCTATGGTGCCATAATGTTACAATGTTAGGGCAAGTAACAACACAACATTGTAGTGCAGTATTAAGGAAAAACAGGGTAATTTCAACGTGCTCTCAGATTGACCTCATTCCAGCTTTGGGAAGTTCAACAGTCAGTTGCAATGATAGCTTATTTTGATTTAAGAGATAATGACTTTTAGCAAAGGTCATTTGATTCTGGCTGACTTTTTCTCCACATTTAGTTGTTCGTGGATTTCATTGGTAGCAGCATGGTGACACTCCGGAATTTGAGGCTGGAATCCTGTCATATATATGTGAAGTTGTCATTCAGATTTCCTCTGGTCACTCCTACAGTCAAAAGGCATGCAGTGAGGAAAATTTGTGTCTCTAAATTTCCCAGAGTGTATGCATGCGTGGTGGGTACCCCTGTGATGGGCTAGCATTCTGCTAAGGGTCTGTTTCTCACTCATGACTTCCTGTGTCATCTTTGTTAGATTGTCAGTTCAATTCAGGTGTTGGAAAGTTATACTGCACAGGTACATAGGGTCAGGAAATATAATTCAATATATGCAGGAGTTGGCTGTTTGCATTAATCAGCAGGTGTACCTACAGTAATAAACTGACCACTGAGTGCCTATTCTAACTGGCACCAGTAACCTAATCTGCGTTGTGTTTTATATCATGTAATTATTCACATGTTAAATAAACAAGGCTATGCTTCAATTTTTTATTTTAGAAATACAGTGATCCCCTGCTATATCGCAGTTCAGCCATCGTGCCCT
Source organism: Mormyrus proboscirostris (assembly GCA_026779585.1). Taxonomy (NCBI): domain Eukaryota; kingdom Metazoa; phylum Chordata; class Actinopteri; order Osteoglossiformes; family Mormyridae; genus Mormyrus; species Mormyrus proboscirostris. The sequence continues at coordinate 17,700,068 of JAODKF010000046.1, read as the reverse complement.
CGGTATATCGCTAATTTTTTTGTGACGCATCAGTTATTTGAATATCACGTATTTTGCTGGTGGTCCGATTGTTGTGAGCAAACTTTTTGTGAACCCATAGTGAGCTTAAAATAATTTTATTTTTACATATTCCATTACGTATATATATATATATATATAGAGAGATGTGTATATATACATATACGTTACATATTATTATTATTATTGCTATGTTACTCATATCCTTAGCCCGTCATCCACATATGTGTTTATAAAGTGCCTTTTAATAAGTTTAGATGTGTTTAAAGCGTGTGGAAGCGATATTTTAAGGCTTAAACTATATATATATAAAAAAAATGCTAATTTATATAGTCTTTCTATATCGCGAATTTTCACCTATCGCTAATGGGTCTGAAGCGTAACTTCCGCGATATGCGTGGGATCACTGTAATTCAAAATGTTTAATGTGACATTCACTTTAGTACTGTAGAAGCGGCCGTCGACAAAAGTGTGACTAATCTACAGCTTATTTTAAAATTACATTAAAATTAAATTTAGAATTAAATTACCTCTATAGGTAATAATTGACCATGGCCTTAAATGAACAGGCAGTTCCTAGGTTAAGAATCTTCGATTTATGGACAACTCATACTTACGAATGGACTGGCGTAAAGCCTATTATATTAAAAAGTTGGGTTAAATACAGTACAATGCATTGTAATGAGCGGAAGCACTACTTTGTGATGCTCATGTAAATATTGGCCAGCTTCAGCTTCAGAGATTTGTTGGCTTGAGATACAGTACCATACAGTATGTAGTTACTTTAATTATTACTGTATTATTATTATTATTATTGTTCCGACTTACCTACAAATTTGACTTAAAGACAGACTTAGGGAACAGACCACCTGGGTACAGCCTCTATTCCAGGCTCTTTGATAGCCTAATCCAAGCTTCTCACAGACTACACAGTGCTGTAGTCGGATACAGAGAGATCTATGAATCTGATTCTACCCACACTTCAGACATAATGGAAAACAATTCTGCAAGTGTTAAGTTTCTCCTGTTGGTTATTAAACATGTAAATGATATTATAGTACACCTTTTGTAATGTTCATTATTGCATCGAAATGCCATTACACAAATGTAATCAAAGAACATTTTTTTAAGCCTGGAGCGCTGATGATAAAAAAGACTGATTTTGACTTCAAAGCATAAATAGTATTTTAAAATTAATTTAAATTTTAAATCAGTCTTAACATGTTAAATATCCTGAAGTTTTAATAAAATAATATATTTGAAAAATTAAAAAAACATCATGGATGGCCTTCTGTTTTGTGTGTGTGGAGTTGTCTTGTTCTCCCCGCGTTGCATAGGGTTCCTCCAGGTACTCTGGCTTCTTCTCACAGGCCATGCAGTCAGGCTACCTGGCATCTCCATAGTGTAAGCTTGTGTGTTAGTGTGGGCGTGTATGTGCCCTGCAATGGACTGGCATCCTGTCCCTCGTGGACTCCAGCCTTGGGCACTGTGCTGCCAGGTATACCAGGTATGACAGGTATACCTGTTACCCTCACCAGAACAAGTGGTTCAAAGACAGATGGATAGATTGATATAAAACTAAATATTTAACAATTAAAATAGATCTTACTTGTTTATTTTGTGTTGTTATTCAACTGAATTTTAATTTACTTCTTCATTCAATGTTTGGCTCCATCTCTGTTATTCTCTAATCTCCAGTCCCCTTCCTCTGCCTGCCTCCCTCTATGCTTCAGTATGGATCCTTTCACCCCCCCACCTTTCTGTTGCCTCAGTTCTCTTTGCTGCTACCCTCTGTCTCAGTGATTGCCAACACCGTCATTTATTTCTCCTTTTCTTACTGTAGAGTTCTTTCATGTGAGATGTACGGAACCGACTCTCCGCTTAGAGCCTCCATGCTGTTATTCGCTGTGACCATCCCGTTCTCACCAAATGAGTTGATGATGAAAGCAGGACCATAAATGGCCCATTTCTCTAGGCTGTGCACTAGCAGGGCAAAATGAAACTGATAATTAGCCATTATATAATAATGCAAACCTTCGTAAGGCAAATACTTATTTTAACTTCTGAAAAACTAACACTTTTATGAGATACTGATGTTGTTTCTATGAAGAAATTCTACCTAAATATGTCATACAGAAGAAGAACATTAATGTAAATGCAAAAATGCTAAAAATATGAAGATGAAATATGTAGTGTCTCCTAGTGTTCGTCCATGTTCCGTAATCGCTTGTCTTATTCACGGTCGTAGCCAGTCTGAAGCCTATGGGTAAACTCACGAATATGGACTCCAATTCACCTCAGCATGTTTTTAGATACTTGGGGAAACCAGAGGACCAAGAGAAACCTCATAATGGCATGGCGAGAACAAGCAACTCCATACACATGGAGCCAGAGGTCTGAGACAACAGCGTTATCCACTGCATCCCTGTGCCACCCTTGTGTCTTAGTGTGTACGCTCATATTCATTAAATATATAACCAGCTAGATAACTTCTTTAATTGTTCTATCTATCTTTCTGTTTAATTTTAGACTAACTATAAGCTAAATGCATTAATTTAGAAGTTGCACTTCTGGTTATTATTAAGGATAATATAAAGGGAGTACAATGGCAATGATTAATGTGGCTTGAGGTCATTCTTAATTAACTGAAATTAATTATGAATCACTGATGCAATCAGGCAAATCTGTCTATAGAAGCATAGCTTAAAGAATCTTAACTAAACTATCCCACTCAGCTAAGCTAAATTCAAGCTATAGATGCGATCTAAGCCTTCTTAAATTCATGTCAGCACTTAAAGTATCATATTTCATGCTTCCATCCTTACTTTTCAATCAGCAGGAATGATGCGGTACTGAGATTTCATTTTGAAGGCTGTAAGTGAGAATTAAAGGATGCACTTACATTTGCACACGACGTAGAGCCTTCAACACGCCAGCTGACCTATCGCCAGTAAAATGTTGGTTTCAGGACAGGTTTGCATTAGTTATCCTGCATTGCTTCATTTTAATTATTTTGGAAAATGTTGGTTTTTATGTAACTGATCATTCCAAAGTTGACTCGGTGGACTTGTTGAGTTTTTTTATATTTGTTCCATAATTGATCATCGATAAACTTCAGTAAGCGTAAGTTCACTAATGGCTTCATTATATCTAGAAAAAAAAGCCTTGGTACCCTTGCTATCTCTTCAAATGTGTTCCCCATTTTTGCTGAAAGCTTTGAACTTGTTTCATGGAAGCTGCTTCACTCTATCACTTATTGTATTCCAATAAATTGCAGAGTAAACTGGAGCTATTACCTGTTAAACTGAAGGAAATATTGTGTAGTGACAGATACAGAATTCAAATAACTAGCGTCTTTCAGAGAAATGTGCACATTCATAAGATTTCTTAACATATATTGTAATGATGTTTACCTTCAAAGTGCATTGTTCATAATCTGATCGGTGTGATAAATTTTACGGTCCACACAAACCAGTGTTGGCGGACCAGCTGCTCAGTGGGTAGCAGGGGGAGATCTAATGAATAAGATCTTTAAAGCACGGTGACAAACTAGGCTGGCAAGGAGTTCACAGAAGTAAACATCGATTTACTTTATTCCTTAGATGTTTGGTGTTTTTTGTCTGTAATAGCCCAATGCCACAATTGTAACTCTTAACGGTATGTTTTGGGGCAAATAAAATTAGCTCATCACCCTAAAAGCTTTTGGTGAATTAGTACATGTATTAGGCATCCACAATGTGAGCAGAAACTGTTCTTTTGGAATATGCAATTAAAGGTTTCTTCTAAAGGACCTTGTCTGAATAATGATTCAGTTTTTCATCTTTTCCTGTCATCTTGTAACTTAAGAAAGGCTTTTTCACTCCATAGCAAAACTAGCTGGGAATGATTGATATTTAGGCAAACATGGCCATCAAATTAAAAAGGAGGTGTTAAAATGGTACAAAGCCCTAAAGTGTTTAATGTGTTTGTACAGGTAACATATGCACACTTCTCAAAATCATGGAGCACCAACACTCTCACACAAACAGTGCCACCTAGTGCACAGGAAGACATCGATATTCTGTTCTTTTTCACCCTCTTATGTACTATGAAGTCGTATTCTTTCACCTTGGCACTTTTTATACCATCATCTTCTGGTAATAGCAGACAGGTTTTTCAGCAGTGTAATTTTTGCCTATCTTATGCAACAATCTCTATTATGTTAAAAAATAGCTGAGCTATATAAATTAAACACATGGAGATAAAATGATGAATGTTACATTGATATAGTGCTTTCAAGACACCAAAAGCGTTTACAGAATCAGTGGGAAGCCACTTCAACCACCTCCATTGTGTGGCACCCACCTGGATGATGCAATGACAGCCATTTTGCAGCAGTACACTCACCACACAGTAGCTAAGGTGGTGAAGGGGCAGGAGATACTTCACCAATTAGATTTAGAGAATAATTAGCTGGCCAGGTTTGCAAGCATTACAACAGGCAAATTTAGCCTGAATATCAGAGTACCACCCCTACTGTTTCGAGCTCGGAATGTCAGGGTCAGGACCTTGACTTCCTCCGAAAGACGGCACCATTTTTACAGCACAGTGTCTCCGTCACAGCCCTGGGGCATTGGGATCCACACAGACCACAGGATGGGCTAACCTGTTAGCCACACCAACACCTCTTCCAGCAGCAACCCTGCTTTCCTAGTTGGTCTCCCATCCAAGTCCTGGCCAGGCCTAGACCTACTTAACTTAAGATGGATTTCCTGGACTGAACTGATAAAAATAACAGAATTACCATACTATTTTTCTTTGTAATTGCATAACTAGCATCTCTAAATCTCTAATGTTGAAGATTTTAAATAAGAAAGTGACTTTTTATGAATCACTCATTCTATATTTGTGGGTACCTATGGTGGAAATGATTCTAGGAAAGCTTTTCATTTGGCTTTGGTAGGGATCACATTTTAACTTTCCCTCTCTATGACCAGAAAATCTCCCAAACTATAATCAGCCTATATGGCAGCGTCCTATTGGATTCCATGTTAGAGTCGTTCTATTAATCTCTCAATGTAATAATGAAGAGATACTTTGCTCTTTCACTAAATCAATGAATCATGCATCCTGCAGATAGAGACAGGAAGCCCTAGCATCTGACAGTATGTGCCACCACCCAGGTGTGGAGGTGCAGACGATCTTATTTGATAAGCATTCAGCCTCTGAGTCATCTCTCTCTTGGTTTGGTTCTGCAGCCTCTGTGGGAATCCAAAGATTCTCATCCTTACACACCATTTGTGAGAGAAGCAGGGAATGTAAACAATATGAAATGTCCTCTGCTAGCGCCAGTAGGGCACAACAAGTGATAAAAATGCCAACTTTTCGTTCTTTTATGCTATTGTACATAGTATAGTGGGCCATTCTCTCACTGTGCTATCCAGTGAGTACAGTCAGAACTCAACAGCAGTGAAAATAAGCTCTAAAGTATATTAGCAACTGGACTCATTGCTTATTGTTAGTCTTCTGTCTGGCGGATTAGAACATCCCACAGCTGTTTGTTCAGTACTGCAGTGCGTGTGCGTCCATATGATCAGATTAAGGATTACGTGATCAAAAACACCTACTGATCAAGATGCATAATATTTGTCTACATCAAGCATTATGTTTTCTTGAAGTTTGTTTGTAACATCTGTACTCAGTAGTTTTTTTTAAGCTCGGAAAAAAGGGATCTGTCTTTTTGAGATGCGTCTCTTTAGGTTTACTGAAGGCTTTATGACATCTGTGCTGTGCAATTGATGTAACTACGGTTCAGGTAAAAGAATTGCCCTCTTCGCCCATTTAGGTTCAGCATTTTATAGAGTTCTGTGATACTCGGATTGCCAGGATCACAGTGGCTTTGTTGCGTGATGTGGTAATCACAGATAAATTCCTTCTGTGTGCTGTTAAAAACTTGACTTCTCCCTATTCAATGACAAAAGACGTTATAACTTTTAAGCATAATATTTAATTATAGGCATTTTCAAAGCAAAATACTTGAGAATTTGACTGAAACACACGCTAGGGAAAAAGAGACTCGGCATAAAAAAGAAAAACAAATCCTCTAAAGCTGAAAGAAACAAACTGAAATATAACCTGATTGAAGAATGTTTTGTTCTTGCAGAAATTCAACAGATGGGCTGGAATCCTCTGCCACAGACATAAAACAGCATATCCTTCTCTGGAGCAGTTATCATGTTAAAGACGAATGTGATATCATGTTTGCATAAGTAAATGAAAAACAGATACTGTTAACTGCAGCCCATTGTTCTACATGTGATTCTGGTCCAACACAAAGGCAGGAGGATCGTGATAAGCAGAAAAAAGCTGCTGCATATGGGAATTTCACTGCTGCTTATTTTAGTTCCACTGATGACGAGCAAATTACTTGGTTCAATTACTGAAGTTCACTTGAGTGAGAGAGGTAATTTATACGTAAAAGTGTCATCTTGAACCCAATGAACTGCACACGAATCCGCCTTCTGTTCTAAAATGAATTTCTGTTCTGAAATGAATATTGCAAAGCATTCAGACAAGGCAGGGTGAGGGCAAGCTCACGTGTTCGTCTCATTGGTGGGTGATGCAGATCTTCTCTCAAGGTGTTTGTGCTGGCATGGCTTTCAGGTGGAGTTGTACTGTTTTTGGTCAAGCAATCCTATTCGATCGCTGTGTTAGTGTTTCCCGGACATGGCTGACACCAGTGTGAATTTAGCTAAACTGACTATCTGGCCAAGGATAGAACCAATTTCTTCTGGTAATGTCGCCTTAAACCAGTGTTTCTCAGCCCAGTCCTCGTGGACCCCCAGCGGTCCAGGTTTTTGCTCTCTCTAAATTCCTTGACAATTAGGAGAGAGCAAAAACATGGACTGTCTGGGGGTCCGAGAGGATTGGGTTGAGGAACACTTCCTTAAATATGAATGTTTTCACTTTCTTGCTGCTCTTGAGTGCAAATACATTTTAAATTTTGCAAGGTGCCTGTTGTGAAATTAAATTAAACAATCAAATGTAATAATATTATTGCCATTTTTTTTAATATTGTCTTTTTCAAAATGATCTGTTTCTAGTTGACATCCGATACAAAAAGAATTATGACTAATTTTGTGCTTGCCATGCTATTTAGTAGACTGTGAGTGATACTTTACATGGAACAAAACAGATGAGAAAAGAATGGGACATAAAGTGCAACAATAAAAATTAATATCAACTTATATTCTGTATTTTCTATTTATGTTAGTAGTGTTATAGTGGTAACTTGTGTATATATATATATATATATATATATAATTGAAAAGGAAATTTAATAAATAATAAAGGAAAATTAATAAATATGAAATGAAATGTCATCATAAGCCAGGAAAAACAGTCACATTTGGCATCCTTTGGAAAAGTCTTATGAAGAATCACTGTATCCTTTATTAAATTTGGCCATAGTTCTTCATATATATACTGTATATACATGATAGATAATGAAGTAAGACTCAAAGAATGCATTCAGGGCCTACAGTTCCTGTAGCTAGAGGTTTCAGAAGACTTTAACCTCCTCTGAGGAAAGTTGTCCTTTTATATCAGGAAACAAGAAGACACCAGAAAGGAGCATGTCCTCTCTCATCAGCCTCATCTAAGGCTTGATCCAAAAGGGGCTTCTCTCTCTCTCTCTGCTTATGGGCCTCGGTGTGTTTTCAGCTTTATAGCACCATAGAAGCGACGAAAAAGCAACATTTCAGAATAGGTGAATAGAATAGCTAACATAAGGCAGGCCCTTAAAATTTGGATCATGTATTTTCAAAAAGCAGTTTCTTGTTTAATAGATGTATTTCTTGCATGATTTAAGACATCTAAGCCAGTCGTCTGCAGCAATGCTGAATATTTTCCCTAATCTAGACAGTATATACTGTAATAGGAGCGGAGTTTTAAATATGTTGGATTGCTGGATAAATACCAACACCTTTATGCAAGGCTGGAAGTGACAAATTTGCCTTAGGCAAATAACTCAACGCAACCCCCAGAATTATCTAGTGAAGCAATTTGATTTACTTGCCTCACTATGTCCCACTTCCATTGGGACCCTCTGTGATGAATATAAATTGAGCTGTAAAAATGTTACATTTTGTTGACAAAGAGGTTTAGCAGGAGTTCGTTGTGTAATCAAGCAGAGACATTTTAAGACCAGTAAACGGTGCATAATAAGGTGGTTCTCCAGGGAAAGTATTACTATGCTATGCAGAATATGGATGAATATCCAAGTGGGGAATGCATGGAACAGTATGAGAGATAATCAGAGAAATAATAAACAAGAAAATGCCAGCATAATATATGGCCCATCTCTTTATTGGCAGTTCACACATTGACGTAAATGCATTTTAATATGAATATTCTCCATGTTGTCTGGGTCAGCGGCCGTCCATCCCTGTCCTATATTTTATGTCTCTATTTGGCCAGCAGGTTATGGTTATGGTGTTTTTAGTTTGCTAATCATTGTTTTCCTTTTTTTTTTTGACCCCTTGCCGTCCCTTTTTTGTGTTTTCCCCTTTGGTGTTCGGTTCAGTTTATTTTAACCTCTGTCTCGGAGTGGCAAGTGGGTTGTCACCCTCTTTCCGTGTTCACCACGCCACTCCACTGTGACACACATATTCATTACATGCTACATGCGTCAATTCGGGTGTGAATGCACGCATGTATATCTGCAAAAATCTACATACATCCCTATGATTACAAGAAAGCTGACAATTTTCAATGGTAAAATATTATTTCTGGTATTTATTTATACATGCAGCTGAACTTACACACAGTCTAGTCTTATTATAATTTGAGAAGAAGTAGAGTTTAATATTGCTGTGACCAAGGTGTGAGCAGCATAGAGCAGTGGTTTGCATTATAGCCTAACAGCCAACGCTGTGCATGTGGAGTTTATACAGTATGTTATCCGAAGTCTCCTCTCGGTTCCTTGGATTACTCAGTCCAAAAACGTGGGGTTAGGTGAGGTGATGTCTCTAAATTGGCCACAGTGTGTGTGTGTGCTCTGTGGTCGACTAGCATTGCCTTGCAGGGTGTTTCCTGCCATATGACCAATGCTCACTTTGACCCTGAAAACAGGTAGAGAGGGATGGATGCACAGGAAGCAAAATTCCAACAAATTCCAATTTTATAAGGAGGGTAGAAGGATACCACGATTGTAGGGGGAAGCTTATCAGAAATTGCCCAAATACACTGTTTTAAAAATATTAAAGAGAAGAGAAAAATATCACGTCCCCGTCACTGGCTTTCACTGCTTCTTCCCTTCAATATTTTTAAGTAAAATGAGTATTTGAGTATTTTTCAGTAAAATGTACCTATAATTGCAGTCTAATGCAAAGCCGAACTCTAATCAGGGTCCCACAAAAAGTTTAAAGAGCCCTTCAAAGCACTAATTAAGATCACCTTGGAGAATCTGTCCCAGGTAGAGGTACAGATGTACAAAACAATGATGGTTGTATAGCCTCTGTGGAATTTACTATGCGACTGTACTGAGAGGTACCTTGGAGGTCTGTGAAGGCTGGTAGCAGACAGAGTATGAAATGACCCACCTTTATAGGAGGTCTACAGACTTCTGTACAGGTACCGGTTTCAAAGGAGTAAACATAATTAATGCATTTAACTGCACAACAGAGTTTTATAAGGTAAATTAAACCAAAGAACTTCCAGCAGGGAAATTTTAATCATCTTCTTCTAGACATTAGAAGGTGAATCTGCCAGTGTAATAAATTGAAAAAACATACTACTGTACACTTCCCATCTTTTATCGATTTAATATTTCTTATTACCTTCTCTTTATATTTTTCAACTTTTTAAACTGAATTTCTGAACGTATTATTAGCATAAATGCCTAGAAGTCTTTACATTGCAAGCAGCATAAAATATATATAACAGTTGATTAAATGTCCTTGTATAGTTTAAGACTATACATAATAGTGTATAATTGGACTATAATTGTGTATATTTGGACTATAATTGTGTTATAATGGGGCCAAATATCCAACATGCAGCATTGTTCCATATAACATAATTTCTGGCTGTGTTATACAGAAGTTAGAAAACCTTTAATAAATGGGCTGAGTTGTGATGATAAAGGTGCGACTGCATCACTGCCTGCATTCACTTCTAATGCCTGTGCAGTGGTGTGGTTTGACTTTTCCAGTGCTCCCTCACACTCAGTCATCACCTCTTTTTCCTGCCCGTTCATCACTTATTTTTTCTTGTCCATTTCTTTAATGTGCTCAGAAATAGTGATATGCGATGGCAGACTGCAAAGCAGAAGAAACGGTCTGCTGTCAAAAACTAATACAGTATGCGCCTTAAAAATGTGGATTTTCAACTAAGGGCATATATTGTTGGAATTGCTATAAAAATAAATGTAGGAACAGTGTCATAGTGTTGCATCAAGAGCTGATAGGAGCAAAATCTGCAATTATACACAGGGGTTGCTAATATTTATTGAATAACATGGTGTGAATCTATCTGAGTCACACAACATTACGTAATTTGAAGAAAGCAATGCCATTGTCCCAAGCTATCTGACATAAAATAATGAACTTACATTTCTTTCTATTCAAGCACATTTAATAAATGCAAACTTTATTTATTGTACATGATTAGAGTAAGTATTTTGGTTGTGAATAAAATTCTCTTCAGATGCTGGAAAAAAGGATTATGGCTTAACCGTGAGGACCAGCCGTATCATCTGCATGGGTCTGACTGATGAATGACATTAATGACTTTGAGAGAATCCTAAAAGACAAATAACATTGTGTTAAAGTATGACATAAAAATGAATCACATAAATCAGATGTGTAAGCATATATAAGCACACATAAATATCTCTTTAAAGAATGGAGACTTGGGACACTAATCTAAGTGAAATTTAGTAACATTTCATGTTAGTCAATCTGCCTGATGCAAATATCTTATATGGTAGTTCCCTTCACACATTTAATGAATAGCTGCAGAAAGAAAGTATATAGTGAAATATTTCAAAACATTTCAAACACGCAGTTCATCTTTATCCTGCTAATTTAATAGTTGCCTGCTCTTATGTTCCCCACGAGACAACTCTAATTCAGAGATGAAAAGTACGCCGAAATATATTCAGTCAGTTAGAATAACAATGAGCCAAAATGGTTATATTTTCATAATTTTGGTTGTTAATTGTCTGTAAGCTACTATAAGTCATGACACTACTTTCGGATGCACGTAAGAGCTGAAGAGCAAAATGAGCAATTGATATAGTGACACTTTTGCTATAGACACAATTTGACGAAGAACAGACAGGCTAACAAACGCCAGATTCAGTTACAATGTGCATAGCAAAAAATAGAAACTGAAGCAGTGCTCCTCTTGTAACAGCTGTGTTTAACTGAAGTGTGTAGGGCGTTGTTACTCTTCCTGTTTCCTCGACTCAAATGCTCTCAAAGGCAGGCTTTGTCATGGAGGCTGATGAAAGCCACAGGCTATTGCATTATTGCATCACATGTTCATGCAAGTCAGTTCAGGGTTACATAGAGAATATCTTTATTAGCCCTGTAAAACACAATCCTACACTTCAGAAAGCATATTCCAGGTGCGCGCCACTGACATCAGTGTCTTTGCAGATCCAGATGCAACGTTTATCCTACACTATGATTAGAACATTAGGTTGCTCTTGCTAGAGGCAGGAACCATGTGATGAGAAGGTAGACGGCATGCTGAAGATTTTATATGAGCCCAGGTGTGTAAGAAGCAGCCAACCAGCGGCACTCTGAGTGGTCAGAAATCTTCCATCGACTTGCACAAAGCACTGCCATAATAACCAGGTGTGCCTTCATGCTCTGTTGGGAGGAAAACCCTTCTGCTTCATTAAAAAGTGATGACTCAGTGTTTCTGACAAGATTGTAAGATGCTGCTGTGCATTCAAATTCCCACCCACAATGACGGGACTTCTCACTCTATTTCCACCCCTTTGCTGTAATGTTAGTATTCATATCTGAGTTCAGGTTTATTTTTTTTTTGTACATTCTGTTTTTCTGTGTACATCATTATTTTGAGTATTTTCTATATTTTACATATTTTTATCTAATACCCCATGTTGTATTATGAGAGTTCTGATGCAATGAGTGCTGATGGACAAGGTAACAATGACCATGGTACTAAAAGGGTTTCTTAGTGGCAGTTCCTGATTGAAGCACTTGCGCGTGACATTGTGTGGCCATTTTGGCTCATATAAATAACCATATTTATTAGTGGCTCATAAAAAGAACGTTGAATTTACAGAAGAACAGTGGATAAATAAGGTAAAGGTATAATTTATACATATAAATATGTAATATTGTTATTAATAATAATCATACATACATACATAGTTCAGTTAGCATATTAATGTTTTTCAGTGTCAATCACTGTATTTTGTAATATTTTAATTATATACTGTAATATCCACTATGCAAGTTATGCATTTTCCTATGAATACGGGTCATCACATTATATTTAACTTTTATTATTTTTTTGTAAACATACATGCTTACAAATTTACATTACATTTGTTTTTCAACCAGGAACCTTTTCCTAATAATGTGATTCTGAGTTAGATCCTGGACATGTTTACTGCAGTAACTCTTCATATACAGTATAAACAATATAAATTATTCATTTTTTTTTCCAAACACAAATCATCTGGAATTTCTAAATTTAAAGAAAACGTCCATATCATTTCGGATAGCACAATAAGGACATGTCTCCTTTCTTTTTTAATTTGTTAAAAGGCAGAGGTTTTCAGCATTTTCCAGGGAAAACAGATGATGGCAGTGTTTTGTAGAAAATCAGCGTTCCTGCAATGCCATCATGATGCCCTGGACCTGTGTAGGAGGCTGTTAGTCACTGTTTCTTATATCTATTTTTTAAAGGGCCTCATCCACACGTATCCCACACATCTACATACACCCATATTTCTCACTTGAGTAAAATTGCCAGCACATGTACATATATATTAAAAACTGTAACACTCATGCTTTACATTTACATAACGGTCTGTCATTCATACCTTTAAGTGTGTCCAGTTTTACATGTTTTAGAGACTGTATCTGAAGCTGAGTTGTACAGCAATGTAGCTGTGATGTGTGGAATCTTCTTGCATATGATTTTATGTCCCCCGCAATACAGAACAGTCATTGTTAAGAGTGCGTTAAGGATGCCTTTGAATGTTACCAGCAGCATCGTGATGCAGAGTCTGCTACCCGTGCAGCAGCACGCCAGTGAACAGAAGCAGCAGGCTTTTCACGGTTGGCCCAGAAACCACACGTGAGGAGGGCTAACGAGATGTCTGACAGCTAATTACCCCGAGCAGCGGCTGGGATTGTCCTTCCAAGTGAAGCTGAAAGCTGGTGTTGGGGTTAAGCTCAGGGAGAAAGCAGAGGTGCTGACACTTTCTCTCCCTGCTCAGAATGCAGCACCGAGGATGACCACCCTGATGGGTCCCCCTGCCTCCAAACTCCATGCCATGGGACCTGTGCTAGCCCACCAGTGAGGACCTACCTCCTTCCCATATCCATCTTACCCGTATTCCTATGTAAACTCCACCCTTTCTGGGAATTCCTGTATATCCACATTTCTTGTGCCTCCTTCTTCACTACATAGCACAGGCATGCATTTACTTAGATCAGGGCTCTCAAACTGCAGTCCTGGGGGGCTGGAGCCCTGTGTAGCTTAGTTCTTTCCCTGTTCCAGCACAGACGATTCAGCTCAAGAGCTGTGTGGTAATTAGCACCAGAGTTGAATCAGGTGTGTTAAATGAGGGTGAACCAAAAACTGTGTAGGGCTCCGGCCCACCAGGACTGGAGTTTGAGACCCCTGACTTAGATCCTTTGTTCTTCTCCTTATCTTACCTTTGGATCTTTATAAGTTATGTAAACAGATTCACATCTTTGATCATCTAGTGAGTTTATGCCAAACGCATTATCTCTGCTAATCCACTCTATGAAATCCATCCATTCATCTCTTCGAAATTTATTTGTGGATTATGGTTGATTATTGGTTGGAGGATAACTAAAATAAAGATACTCTTGGCATAAGGCCGAATCCACCGGTCTGCGATCAAGAGTGTTGAAATGCTGCATCTGGTAGAATGACTCTCAAATCAGCTAATCGTTTGAGCTTCTTAAATGTGCAAAATATCTTTTATGTTTCTAGTTTGAGGTGTTTGACAGAGTTTTGGACTTTGTTCTCATGCATGTGTGGCTTGTGAGGTTGAGTTGATGCAGCAGTCAGCCTTCTGTCAAGAAAATGAAAAAAGAACAGGAGAACAATTTTTTGTGATAAAGAACAATTTCACTGATCAATGTCTCAAAAAAAATATTGTGGGGGAAAGATGGCAAAAATTGACAGAAGATAAAAAGCACTGCTTAAGGATAATGGATAAAACTAATTCTGATACTGTATAATGATATTTTACCTCCACCCAAAATATTGTCCTGAATAATGTTACTATATAATAAAATAATATAGGTCAGTATAAGGCTCACTTTATTTGCAGTCTTCATGTGCCATTTATTACAACAGCAAAAGTGGTGCTTTATGATTTCATTCATTCATATATCAATTAATGAATTTATTTATGTATTATAAGAAACTACTTTCAAATGAAACAATATACATTTTTTGTAGTTCGGAATATTGTGATATGACAAGGAATGTTTTGTTAGAAAATGTCTGGAAAAACTTCACAAATAAAGTTGACGGCATTCACCTGCACATCACCATCCACAGTCCCTGTCATGATGTTTATCATCCATTTATCTTGAACATCCTTCATAAAAGTCATTCTTGACAAACGTACTGTAATGTCTTTAATGGTCGCTTCTGATTTTAATGATATTGTCATTATTATTATTATTATTACTACTACTACTACTAATAATAATAATAATAATAATAATAATAATAATATCCATGGCAGTGTGGAGGAAACCCATACAACATAAGGAATTACTGTGAGCTTGTCTTGATAATGCAAATATTGTTAAAGTGCATAATGTGTCTGGCGTAAAGCTTTGAACTTGCCTGATTAATGTCTAGTAGTGGTTTGATCTTGCTGTAAGAATGTAGTGCATATTCTACAAAGGGGAGAGAACAAGGTCATTGAATAATGCGACTTCCTTCATAGTGGATTACAGAATGTAAGAATGTAGACTCTTGTATATTCCGGAACATTAAGTGACTATAGTATAATCTTATGCTGAATATTGTCATTTGAAATGGCTGCATTGCATCACTTTGCTTGGCACTGTACAGTACAATGAACTAAGCAAAGGCGCTTTGAACAACTGAGGTTCAGAAGGGTTTTTTGGAGGCAAAACCATTAACTTAATGGTTAGGGAAGGGGGTTTCACAACTTTGGAGGTCACCACAGAAGAGCTGATTCCAGGAAATCTAACCAAAAACAGAGGAGCTCCATTGCAGGTACAGTATGAGGTGTCCTTCACAAGGTTGTTAGCAAGAAATGTACGAAGAGACGTGGAGCAGTTTGTATGTGGACAGCAAAGTCATGCATCACTGGTCCCAGAACAATTTGTAATGGAGGCCTGAGATCCAAGTGCAGAGTTAGCAGGTTTAATGAATTGTATTCTGGGATAAAAAGCACAAATAGTATTCTAAGAAACGTAGGTCAAACACAGAAACAATCCAGAGCAATGTGTATAGCAAATCCAAATCATAGCTAAGGGTAGATGGTAAGTGACATTCTGTAAACCAGTAGTGATCGACCAGAAGTACACAAAGTGAACCCAATTCACATGCAAACCCAGATTCCTGACCTTAGCAACTTATCTTATTGTTTTAGTTACTGCCTCACAAGTTACACTGTAGTAGTAATTATAAGAATATACTGTATATATATATTTTTTTATTTTATTTTTTTTCTTCATGCATTTGTTTTAAAAACCTGAAAAAAATCCAAGGCAGAACAATACCAAGCAATTGGATTGTGATGATTTCAGGTTCCCATCGCAATGTCCAGTCTCCTTCTAGCAGACTATTTCATTAATAAAGCTAAGCTACATCTAACTGGAGGCTGACACTGTAACACATTAATCCAGCCTGCGGGCAGAGTCATATTTTAACTCAATGGTTATAGGCAGCACTCAGCTGCTTCTTTTGTTTTTAATGATCAATTTTCTGTTTTTTGGTATGTTTAAGTTTCCATTTAAACAGTACAAAATATTTATATATACCTACTGTATAATGTTTTCTTACACCTCCAAAGTGGGGGGATTCCAGCCTATGTGTGTCACCTCCTTGTGCTGTGTGAGATCTCTCCAGGTACTCTGGTTTCTTCCTGCACTCAAAAATCATGTGTTTAAGTGAATTGTTAACTGTGATAGACTGACATCCTGTCACCAGGAGCAGGAAGTTTGAACATGTAACCCCTGCTCTTAGTTCCCTGCACTGACTTCCTTTTCAAGACTGACTTCAAAATTCTCCTACTTACATGTAAGGTCTTGCATATGCCTACCTAACAGAATTACTTCAGGTTTACAAACTGCATTGTCCACACAGATCACCGAGCGCAAGTTTCCTTGTTGTTCCCCATAAACATAAAATGACAGGGCCCCTATATTGTGGAATGGTTTGCCTGCCTATGTTCAGAACGCTGTTCTGAACGATGTTCAGTTTAGCTTACGCGCAACTTGCCACATAACACACTGTAACTATGGCTACTGGTGCTGCTATACATGCCATTTTTATCTATTACGCTTGTCCATTAATGTGTCTATGCATGTTGTGACCACCCGTGCTCTCCGCCCTCCCTCATGTCTGGATGGTGCCTGGGGTGAGCACCATCTGAGCTGGAGGCCTCGTTCAGTCCCATGGAGGGATGACATTGTGAATGTGACTTACAAACTTTAACATCCTGGGTGCAGACTTCAATCTGCACCCTACACATGCCAGCGTGGAGAACTGACTCATTGATGAACTGTGGCTTTGACCTTAATCATAGCTTACACCTTGTTTTTAGCAAGCAAGCCCACTCTTTCTTTTTCTATAACGTCAGCATGCCCGGGGGGGTTACGCAGTCAGTTGACCTTGGACCCCCCCAGGTTTTTTTTCTCTCCCTACTTGGGAGATTTTGGTTCCTCTCCTCCCTTTTCACCTGGCTTCCTTGCCTATTTGCTTGCTTTCAGAGACTAACAAGGACTCTCGAATCTGAGTATAGCCGTAATATTCTAAAGATTAGATGTTATGCTTCATTTAGCAGAAACTGTTCAAATGAATTTACAGGGTAAACGCAAATTTAGTATTTTATCCTATAAATTATTTGAGAACAGTATGAATATCTTAAACATCATGCATTCTGAAAATTAAGGCTTCTGTAGAGACTTATGGGATCTAAGAACTGAGAAACATGTTCCAGCAAGTATAAGCTAGAGAGTAGTGGGTGGAAATGTACAGTACTGTGCATCCATAATTTATTGTACATAACCTATTCCACAGTGAGATTTACATGTCGAACGTTTGTAATGAGAAAGTACTAGGCTTAAATGTTTACTCCAAGTCAATCAAATGTATCATTAACAAATACAAAATATTCAGCAAAATATAGAAAGAGCTTCAATGAATTGCATTGAAATCTAGCAGATGGCAGAGATGACAGACCATATGATTTTCAGATATAGTCAGAGAAGGATTAAAACTATGACAAAAAGGTTGTTAAATCAGTCTGGGGCTAGTGTTTGTATCCATGAAGAAAGATTTTAAAGCAATTCTATAGTAAATATATAGTTTTACATGTTAATTGAAACTGTACAGTGTAGAAAATGTGATGAGCAAGCAGTTACCGTTTAATTTTCAGATGGGCTTAAATACAACTCCCATGTTTTTTTTTAATCTTATTAGCTACAATTAGATGTTTTTGTCGAGGATTTTAACACAGTACCAAACTGTATATTCTTGGGGTTGCAGGTTATAAATGTGTTTTCTAAACCCAACAGGACAGAAGAATATTTCTATTACTATATATCTTACGACTGCAATTAGTTTCAAGTTTTATTATCATATAAAGATAACAATGTAGCATCATAACCTGTAATGAAATAATCTAAGCAACAAGCTGATGCAATTAATATTAAACATAATATAAATACATGCGATCATTTCCATAATTAAT
>JAODKF010000046.1:17665723-17676801 GCA_026779585.1 Mormyrus proboscirostris | reverse complement strand
TAAAGTTCTCCCCAAGCGAGCTTGATGGGCCGAATGGCCTCCTCTCGTTTGTATATTTCTTATGTTCTTATGTTCTAATAGGTCAAACTATCCTCCCTGATAGGGATCATCGGGTCACCCTAGCACAATCAGTGTCGAGCACCGGTTCCGCAGTGTCATATTATTTAATTATTTGCAATACAGTACACACCACGTTCATTGCACAAATAAAAATAACATACACAGTGTCAGATTTATAAAATTCATGTATGAAGCCAATGACAGGTAAATAGAATTTAAGATAGAACATAGTTTTCCTAAACTATTGCTCGAATATGGTGAATACACAGCTAAACAGCAAATTGCATTTTAGTACATGTCGTGCATATAAGCCATTGGTTACAAGTATAACGGTACGAAACATCTGGTGTATATCACGGCATTGTTATGTTATTAAAATCTATAACTCGTTTAATTTCCCCAGCCCTTCTTCTGAACTGACCATATTATATGGTTTGTTCACTTTTAGCATACATATTTTAAGCTGAATTTGTCTCTTTTTTATTTCAGTAATAATATTTTTCTTAGCAGGTGAAATAAATTGCAAACCTAACGGAAGTGACGAAGTGTATAAGGAGAATTGTTTTAGACATTTAATTAGATAAACGCGGTCACTGAATAGAAAGACGGACTCGCGAATACAAGTCATCAGTTAAGTTATGCAAGACATTGCATGGCTTAATCAGATAAAGTGAGGACTTTGGTATTTTGCAGTTGTAAAAGTTTTCTTTTTAATCTGGAAGCATATTTAGGGGACACCTGCTGCTGACTGTGACATCCCGTATTGAATTTGTCAAATAAACAACACAATTAAAACATTTAAAAATGCGATTCTATAATATGGGAAGTTTAAGTTTAATAACGGGCTGGCCATCTGTGCGGCGCTTGCAGCAGTCTGCTCTAATTCAGCACACAGATGAACATAAAAGCCCGACCATCCCGCAGCCCTAACTTCACCTGCACTGCCGCCTCCTGGACGGACACGCCGGCTCTGCCGGGGATGTGGTATAAACTCATAAGCTGAAGGATCTCGCCCAAAGCGAGCAAAGCGGCGCTCAGGCGACGGGATGGCGAGCCGAATGATCTTCGCATTTAATACAGTCGTCCTGCTCGGGGTCTTGCTGATACGAACTGGGACCATGGGCCGAAGCAGGGGCACGGGGCTGTTCGGTGCGAAAAGGGACGGGGACCCCGCGGCGGAGAGCCCGTGCGAGGTGAAGACCGTCACCGTGTCCACCTTGCCCGTTCTCCGAGAGAACGAGTTCAGTTTCAGCAGCGGCGGTTCAGGCAGCTTGGCCGGGGGAGTGGGGGACTCTCAGCTCCTTCTACTTGTCAGGACGGACGTGCCTGGAAAAATCACTGTCTTGGATGACCTGGAAAACACGGCTCTGCCATTCTTCACCCTGGGTAAGGTCTGCTCCGCTCGCTGTGTTCCCGGCTCGCACTTCCCCGCTGTTTCTCATAGTCCCAGAAAGAATGAAGACTGCTCTCGCTATACGCGGTGGCATTTTTAGCTGATTTCTTTATCTCCGGTTTTTACTCATTATGTGTAAATCTCAGTTTAGGTCCCGAGTAAGTGGTTAAGTTATAGCGTTGACACAAGTCATTATTTGTATTTAAATACTGCTGATGTTGAAGAAAAAAAATACTAAGTCATACTGACACGTTATTATGGGATGCCGTCAAATTTCCCTTTTAGTCATAAAACTATCCCTCTTTTTCAGGTTCATGTTTCTCGACCGAAGCGATTTTTAAAACTCTTGAAAAAAGAATTGCAAAATGTCATTTGTGAGTCCAAGCGAGGTACACTCAAAGGAAAGTGCCAGTTTAAGTGTATTCACAAAACACATATTACTGAAACGAATAAGAAAATGTTGTTTTAAGATATTCCTGTCTGTAGAGAAGGATTTCTAAAGCTTTTGCAGTTTTTTTTGGGGTATGATTTAAGGTCTTCGGGGGCTTTTGGCTGCTTCCGAGGGTAGTCATCTGTAAGGTAGGTAAGTGTGAACATTGAATTGTTGCAAATGATGTTCATACACGTCTCAGTTGTTAAAACTAGCATTTTTAGAATTTGTTAGCTGAGTTTCGAAGGGGGGATGGAAGTCACAGCTTCAAGCAGAAAAAAATCCAAGTGGTCCAATTTACACTTAAACATTTTTCAGTGAATCCGTCAGTATTAAAAATAGGAGGCTAATTTGTTTTTGCCTTCAACCTTGAAGCTTTTCATTAATAATGATTTCATTCAAATCATACTAAATATATTGCATTTGTTGGTATTATTCATATTATTCATTGTTGTCCTAAGCAAAGACTTGCATAATATTGTGTATGTGTGGATTAAACGGCTGTCTGGCGATATTGATTGGACACATACTGTACTGTAATTCATTTTTTAAAATATCTATCTATCTATCTATCTAAACATTTTTTGTTATAAACACTCTCATTGTGTGATTCTATGTAGTGAACACATTTGCAAGGTTATATTTTTCTTTGTAAAGTTATTAGTCTAAGCCATGAGTTGTGGAAGGTTTTTCTGGATTTTGTTTGAATGAGAAGAATTGATGCTGAAATAGTGTGTATTTTTCAGTGTTATACAGTGAAATTTGTAGTATGTTGATTTCTTGAAGCATATCGAGAGGCATAGCATAATGTTATTATGTTTTTAATTAGTCCCCAGATAATGCCTTACCATAATATGGAGTTGTATTTAAAATATGCTTATTTCAGGGTTGCAACGGTGGTGTAGCTCAACGGGTCTAATTTTTCTCCTTAGCACTGGTTAAAAAATTTATGTTATTTTCTAAACCAAAATCCTCTAAATGGTGTGTGTGTGTGTGTGTGGGGGGGGGGGGGGTTGGTTAAAGAGTTGTTTGATGTAACAGGTTAGTCTGTATAGTTAGTGCCAGAACTCGTATACCTTGCAGTGATGCCTCATTGGATCGCACACCATGTACAGTTTGGTTCAAACCCGAAAGGGAATCTCTCTGTGTGTATGCTTTTGAGAAAGGTGTGCTGAAATCTGTAATGGATGCCAGAGTGACTGCAAAACATTGATCAGAATGTAGGCCTGGACCATCACACGCTTTTCAGTTCTGAGTGTTCTTGTGGCATTTACCTGAAGATACCAGCGGGGCTGCATCCTTATTCTTCTTGTGTTTCATGCAGACTGTACTAATGCTGTTCAGTTGGTACCTTGTTAGCAAATGCAAAGTTTACATTCGAGACTGTAGTTCTCTTAATATATCTTGAAGTACATATACCTTTCATGTACCCTTAAATTTTCACGAGTTTCTGCATGCAGTTCAACATTTGTTGGACAAGTGTCTGCTTGTTTCTATTTAATGATATATAAAGTTCATTTCTTCCTGTTAAATCGCATCTGAAAGACTGTCCTGAATTAATTGCTTTTGTTACATTGGTGCCTTACTGTAAATCATCTTCATTTTTATAGCACAGCAAGCTGAATCAGCTGAACTGTCTGCTCACAGGTTTTTCTTTTCCTGTTATAGACCAATATTCACTGATTTACTGAAACTTGTGGTCTCATAAAATTCACATCTTAATCATACTGTATGGATGAACTATGTCATGCAGTCATAGGGTTAGATTGTTTTATTATCCAGAGCTCTGGTTGGTTTCTTGGCTGAACCATTACAGGAAAATAATGAAGCTATTGATTTCTTTAGTCGGCCATATCGATTATGTTCAGCGGGTGTGTTTTTATATTGTAATTTGTACAAGGGCAATGTTAAATACTTATTTCCAAGGAGTTTTATGGAGTTTTCAGCAATAGTTCATGAATTATGAGTAACTCCTGCAAAACTATATGAATTCTAGCACAATTTTTACTTTCGATGTAATTCATTCATTATGGATGCCAATTTACATTATTGGCTGAACATTTCCTTCATTAAAGTACTGTGCTGATGGTTATTTAAGCAGCATCAAACAGAAGCCTGTGTAGGTCTGTTTTTAAATGTCAGTGCGAGTCGCGATAGGATGATACCTGCGTTTGAATACCTTAAAGTAAGGCAGATTTTTGTAAAGTAGTGTGATATTGATTTATTTTTTTTAATTTAGCTTGTTAAACATAGTCAAAAATAAATGCCTTTAAGAGAGGAAGGAGGTTGTAATGTGTCAATGCACACATTGATAATGGTGAACTTAGCAGTATGTGTGATTAGACTTTTTTTTTTCTTGTTCAGTTTAGCGGTAATTTATTTTTAAAGTAATTTCATTAAAAAAAAATTTGGCTGATTATTAGGCGATTTT
This sequence comes from Mormyrus proboscirostris, assembly GCA_026779585.1. Lineage (NCBI taxonomy): Eukaryota > Metazoa > Chordata > Actinopteri > Osteoglossiformes > Mormyridae > Mormyrus > Mormyrus proboscirostris. Next base: position 17,672,487 of record JAODKF010000046.1, on the reverse strand, counting down.
ATTGGAAACATCTTTTACAGGGATCCCATTCAGAAAATGGCACATCCAGGGTTTTGGAAAGGTTCAGCTTTCTCTTTGCTATGCATACCAGAGACATGACAGGCTTGAAGTTTTCATCATCTAATGAACCGCCAGAGGTTTCCTGAAAATCAGTGCACCTCTTCCTCAGCTCTTTAGGACTGTAAACCATCCCTGAATATATAGGAGAAGGAAACTGCACAGGGAACATCAAAAGAATGTATTACATTTGTGTTTTAGCCAAAACCCAATGATCTTAAGAGGGCAATAACAACAAGTTAAAGGACAAACATGGATAGAATAAAAGAAATTCTATTTTGTATTTTCTTTTGCAGCAGCCGTCCCCATGGTGACAAACCTCTGTTTCTGAATTGCGGGTACTTTTATAGACTGGACGATTTCATCAAGCAAGTTTTTCACCTGATGTAGTGATGGACTGTTCAAAGATTGCTTCCATTCTCATTAGCTGTATTATAGCGTATAATTTTGTTAAATATTCCAGCTCAAGTGGGTTGAAATATGTTTTCAATTTTAACTAAATTAACCAAGGAAACTAAAATAAAATACAATAATTTTTTAAATGAGTTATTTTGTCTCCCTTAGAAGAATACAGAATATACATTACAAATTGCCATATATATTGCACTTTATGTAAGAATCTTCTCAAATGCTAAGGATATATATTTCTGTTTCAGATTGTTTATTCTCCTTTTATAATCCTTTATTTATAAATAAATAAATAAATAAATAAATGAAAGTGGAATCAATTGGGGGAAAACCAAAGTTTCCTTAGAGTCATTTGGTTTTGGTTAAATGAAACATAATCTCCCCTATTCTGACCTAGACTCTGCTGCGAATAAATCAGAAACTCAAGTTCCCTTTCTTTCTTCAGGCCAGTCTTCTTCATCTTCGTGTTCTCCATGACGGCTTATCACTGTCAGGTGTACTTTTTTTTTCCAGACAAGGTTTCAGTGGCTGGCAGTTCCGAGATTGTCGGAAGGAAACGAATGAAAGAAAATATTAACTTCTCAAGCTTATGTCCCCAGTGGTGCTGCATAATCTGTGTCTTACATTTCAATCATATGTCAGTCTTGGTTGTGTTTTAAGATGGCAGTCATGGGTGATGTGGCTCAGTGACAACTTAAGAATGGGGAGGGATTCTGAAGAGTCTCAGTCCTCGCTTTTCTGATCATGGGAGGATGTAGCCAGCGGTTTGGGACTTGCTCTGTGCAGAAGCGACTCTGCTAACCTGCCAATAAGCTCTGTCAAAGGTGAGATTTAGTCTTAGAATGATAGAGTGAGTTCTACTGAACATCAAGTAGATTATGACCCATTTATTGTATCTGTAGCAGGCTGATATACTTATTCCTGATCTAGATTATCAAGGTGGAAAAAATAAATATGCATATGTTTGCTGTTTGTCTTCAGGCCTGAAATTTAATTAACCAATTTGAACGTGTGGAGAGCTGTGACGGAAGCCCATGACCCGATGGCACTGATGTTATCCTCTTAACCTCTTATCTTTATCATTAGAAAACCAGGAGCAAAGGATAGAACTGCAAAGACACTGCAAAGTTTTTTTGCATCTTGCCGTTGTAAGCAGGGTATTAGGCACCGGTTCCAGAAGATGGTAATGTGCCTCCACCCACCCCAGTTTATGAACCTATTTCAGTCACTGAAATTTTGGAAGGGGAATAGTGAATCATAAGCACTATTTTTATTATATCTTATGTGGAAAATGCTACTTTTCACAGACATTCACTAAAAATAAACTTAAAAATATTTAACCCATAAGAATTTTTGTGTGCTCTGTTAGAGTCTTTTCTTAATATAATAGTTTTTGATGATGAAAATAATTTGAAAAATGCAAAACATAAAATAGGCAACCGGCCAAACAATTTAACTTACCTATGATTCATAGAAGACTTCAAGTTATGTCGGAGGTAAAATGGTAAGTGAAAGAGGAGTGAAATCCAAAGTTTAGGGCCCTCAAAGAAAAAAAATGTAAACGGTTCAGATAAAAATGGAGTCTGGAAATGGAAAACTTGGGTGCTAATTCTTCTGATTTGTATCGTTGAAGCTGAATGTTAAATGTTCTTAAACTGAGTGACAACAGACAAAACATTATCAAAATGCTCGTCCTTTGTGCTTACAGACTAGAAAATGATTTCTCAAGCAGTGCAATATCTCAGTGAGCGATGTTCCTCACTTAGCCTTTCATTTTCATTCATTGTGATTTTTTTAGGATTGGAACCTAATCATATAGCTCAACATACTGTTCAGCTATGAAGACAAGGGCCTGGGAAAAGTGTAATATGTGATCTTTCCTTAACCCCTGTTTTCTGGGGGCATGCTGTGTTGAGCTACACCCGTACAATTATATTACACTGTGATCCTCTGGGATACCAAAAATCCCAATCCGTTTTTTTCCAGACAAGAGCATGGTACTTGTGTCCCTGACCAGGATAAACAGATGGATGGATAAATAATTTTAGATTTACTTACAGTACTGGCGGCAGGTAACTTAAATAATTACAGTACAGGGCATTTTTAAACAAACAAGCAGAAAGGCTAGTCCAGTGTTTCCCAACCCAGTCCTCAGGGAACCCCAGACAGTCCACGTTTTTGCTTCCTCTCGGCTCCCAGTGCACCTGTCCCAGGTATTCAGTGTTTCTGATTGGCTGGGAGCTGGAAGGGAGCAAAAACATAGACTGTCCAGGGTTCCCCGAGAACTGGGTTGGGAAACACTGGACTAGACTGCCTGTTATGCAACATGCATAATACTATCCATATATCATCGTCATGCCAAAGGAGAGATCCTCATTTTCCTGGTTACATTACAATGTTATTTGTACTTTGGCATGAAAGCAACATACCATAAGTAAATGTACCATAAGTAAATGTAAAAAGGAAAAAAAAAATCAATCCCCATATTGTTTAAGGATGTTTCTAGCAGTTTACATTGTGACTTATTGGGTTAGACCTACCGATAGTTTGTGGTTGTGTGTAGTTCCTGAAACAGAGTACTATCCTGTCCAGGGTGTGCACTTTCTCCTAGGGCATGCTTCAGGTTCACCACAAGCCAGTACCGGATAAATAGTAATGCTAATTTTGTTTTACTAAAGACATTTTTTTTATTATGGCTCAGATGATGCATGAGATGTGCAAGCCAAATCGCATGCATGTCTGAACCTGTAGTATTTGTGGAATATTTGTGCAATACGGTCTTTGACTTTCTTAGTCACGGTGGAATACCTTCTCAAGTTTGCTTAGCGATGGTAGAGCAAGGTGTCAGTTTTGGTTAGCAAAACTGGAACACAGGTTTGCTTAGCGATGGTGAAATATGCTTGGTTTGCTACCGTTGGAATTTAGTCTTGCTTTGCATCAGTGCAGTATTGTTTTAGGCTTGCTTAGTGGTAGCGGGATATGGTGTAAGGCAGGGTTATTCAAATCATGGTCCTCGAGGTCTGAGCACTGCTGGTTTTCCAGCCTTCCTTTACTTGTCAGTCAGGCGTGAAGCCTCTGACCAATCAGAAATTATTAAACTGACTACCTGGGAGAGCTGAAAACAAGGGCTGGATTTGGAATCGAGGTCCAGATTTGAAGGAACCCTGGTCTAAGGCTTGCCTGGTGGCTAGCTTTCTTTTCTTTCTGACCACCTCAATTACATTTTCCAACATGGTTTTATATGAATTCAGTTCAGTTTTGTATCTTTTGGTGCAACACGTACAGTATAGTCCTCTTTTTAAAACATTACTTAATCTGCTGTTCAAGTTCCATTTACAGTTGTTGCTTAGTGATAGCAAATGGGACAGTGTCTTATAATGTAGTAACTTTATTACCCTTTCGGCTGTAAATAGAAAAGTGGTCAGAAGTCTGGTCCTTTGACAGTAGTTTAATTGACTGGGATGCTGAATTGGAACCAGGAGCTCCCAGTGAATATGGACTATAAAAATCTCCCACTCTTAAAATGCCAGTCTAGATTTTATAACTGAAACAATGAATTGTTAAAAGCTGCCGCATAGAAATTTTAACCTAAGCAGCATGAACACTTAATGTACCTTTCATGTTTAATAATCATTTATGAAATATTAGATGGTGTGGTATTTTATGTGTGAAGACATTTTGCATAGTTGCTCTCTTGAGAAAAGTAGCTACCTAACTCCAGTTATACAAGCAGCAGTGAAAGGGCCGCAACTTACGGATGTCACAGGTGTGGTATTGGTTTGTAGGTGCAGTGAGTCCCACAGTTTTTAATTAAATTAGTTTGAAATTGTCCATCATCGTTACTTTGACTAATTTATCAAAATGTACCAGCACAAATACATAACAGGTAGTAAGACATCTTAAGTGATCGTGACAACTATTACCATATTTGTCGGGTTTGTTTCAGATAAGCATTGTCATCACTACTGAAAAAACAGTAGGACTCCTGAACATCACTGTGCTGTGATATTTCTGAGAAACCACAGGAACGGCCATCTATTCTTTATAAGGGAAACGAGATTTTTTTTTATATATATACAAAGAGGAAACTGGCCGTAATGTAAGCAAATGCAAAACTACTGGAGGTTTTCAGTTGTGTGTGTGTGTGTGTGTGTGTGTGTAGTGTGTCCTATTTTTTAAGTCTGCCCAGTGGCGGGGTGGTATCTTCCTTCAGTGGTGCCCATAAATATCAAGCAAAAAAGAGGACGACAAAAAGATACTGTTAAGGTCAGGGGCGTCAGAAGCATTTTGAATGTGGGGGATACACACTGCTGGGGGGTCTGGGGACCCTCCCCCAGAAGTTTTTTTTAATGAATTAAATGCCGTATGTGTATTCTCCTTTTGATCAAGTGGAATGGATTCTTTCACGGAGCAATAGAAACAGCGCTGGGTGAACTCATATTTTATGTGGGGGGGGTCAAGCGAATAATTATGAAATGTGAGATTTAATGGCAGCAACACCCATGGTTAAGGTTCATTAGTAAGTGTGAGCAATATGTCAAAATGTTGAATGCCACTATTGCGGTGTCTGAACCATACTATATACTAACACTTTGTTGCCTTGGCTGGAATGTGACATTTTTAATAAAATAAATGAACAGCATCTTTTGGTTGTTTCAGAAACTCCTACGGAGAACATAGAGTTTTCAGGTTTAATAACAATTTTAATATGAGAGTGAGCGGCTGAATTTGTGTGCGTCAGAGAGAGAGTTGATTGACCTACTCTCCAAGGTGTATCCTGTTTTATGCATTGCAGGATTTGCATGGAATAAGCTCATGCGAATCGCAAAAGCTGGTATTTGGGAAACGGAATGACTGACATTCAAGTCTGTACAGTAGGATAGCCCTGTTAGCTAGCTAACTCATAAACATTGACAAATGTCAAGATGATTTTATTTCACAAAGAAACTGAAATTGTATATAATCCAAGCAATTTTAGCAGCAGACCTGTAATAAATGTCTTCCTAAGCAGATCAGTCTAGCTTAGTGTGTCAAATGCACAAACATGACGTCATCAGTAGCAGGTCTCCCTGAAAAATCAGTCCTTTGCAGAAACAGTTTCCTAAGAGATCTAGTGTATATAGGAGCAGCAAAAATTAAAACTGCAAAGTGCTTACAGAATAAATAAAGCCTTTTGACAGTGTAATTTTGTTTGATAATATACAATGTTATCTTTAAGAAATTTGTGGTGTCACAAGTTTTTTGCAGCTCAGCCTATACAATAAAAAATGCTCCAATTATATAATGCAAATAAACATAGTTCATCTTTATATAGCACCTTTCACAACAGAGTGGCCCCAAGGCACATTGCATGGATGTGCTGTAATACATTATTACAACATTTTTACAGAATAATACATGAAATTGGGAAAAGGGGAAGACGAAAGAATTAAAGAAAGAGAGGTAGAAGACAAGAGGAAAGGAACCAAACATTCCTAAGTAGGGAGAGAAAAAAACCTCTGGGGAGTCCAATGTCAACTAACTGTCCAAGCCCCCCCGGGCATGGTGACGTTATACGAAGAATGGGCTTACTTGCTAAAAAGCAAGGTATTATCTGTGATCGTGGTCATTGCAAAAGTCCATCAATGAGTCATCTCCATGCCAGCCTGTGTAAGTCGGCATACTGAAGGCCACACCCATGATGTCACGCTTCCGTGGGACTGAACTGTCACTCCAGCTCAGGTTGTGCCCCACCCATGGACATCATCCAGACATATGGGAAGGAAGGCAGATAGTATGGGTGGTGAGAATATGCCTAGATGCATTAATGGACACCAACAATATACCAAACTGGCTGGTACAGTATCACCGGCAGCTAGTACTGGGCGGTATAAAAGGTATAAACGGTATACGATATAAATTTGGCCAACGGGAGAGATTTTGATTATACCGCCCTACCGCAGAAATTTCCGCAAAAATGACGTAATGAATAAATAATTTATTTACATGATTATATGAAAATTGTTTATATGATTATTGCTGCACCCGGCAGCAGAGTCCTGCATGGGTCTGATTTTGACAAACCGCATCCGCCCATACCCGTCATACTTAAACCCATATCCGAACCGTTATCGGACAGAAATAAAATAAAACACCCGATCCGCTATAAATACCGACACCCGACTCACACCCGAATGAAAATCAATCCGATTAAAAATTAAAGACAAAAGTTTGTTTGCACAGCAAACAACCAGTGACATGTGCAACATCAGTTGAAAAGGCATAGCCAAATGTAAATGTTGCTTAATAACAGCCTAATA
>JAODKF010000046.1:17636877-17660884 GCA_026779585.1 Mormyrus proboscirostris | reverse complement strand
GTCGGGGGTCGGGGGGGGGGGGGCAGAAGCATATTTGCAGTAGAAGTGAGCACATCTGCAGAGCTATGCATTTCAAAAGTCCAAAACGGTATACATCGATATATTATTTACGTTTGAATCAAGGCAAAAATGTTATTTACAGTTTATAATGGCGCGGTGATTAGATGAACGTAGTGATGGCATTCTGTAGCCGGCTGTAAAATATTTCTCACAATATTTGTATCACTAGAAAATGGGAGTATTTTTAATCGCTTGTGGCACTTTTATGCAGTGCAACTTCTAATACTTTCCCATTTATACAGCTTGAGCAATTCAAATTGAGTACCTTGCACATGGACACTTGAGCAATCCTCTGCTTATCTTAACCACGCTCCTATGGTTCTAAATTTATGTTTTTAGCCACTGTATTTCCCTACTGTTGAAATGGGATTAGAAAACACTGCTTTAAATACAAGTTAAAGGCGCTACTGGGATTTGAAACTGTGCTTTTCTGTTTGGTAAACCGACACTTTAACAACAGACATAGGTTGTTAAGCACCCAGATGGCCTGGTGGAGATGAAATGAATCTACAGGTGCTGGAAGGTCATGTGACGGTTTTGTAGTGATTATAATATCAGATCAAATGGACCGCAGAGTTGGCAGTATGGGCACACCGATGGTCCCATGTCAGTAGTGTGTGTGTGTGTGTGTGTGTGTGGGTGTGTGTGTGTGTGGGTGTGTCCGGGCCTGGATACATGCAGTGTTACGGTGCGGAAGTGAGTCATACAGTTGTATCCTCTCCTATGGCAAGTCAGCCCAACAGCTGTGGTAACTGGCCCTTGAGATCCTGCAGATTGGCACTGGGTCTGAGTTGACCCCACACATGTTCAATTGGGGGACCTGGCTGGCCACTGCAGGACCTCAACATGACGCAGGCAGTCCATAGACACACTGTGTGTGAACAGGTGTTGTCTTGTTGAAAGACTGTACCCGGGTGCTGTCTCAAGAGGGGTAAGACATACGGATGCAGGATGTCACTGAGGTAGCGCTGTACTGTCAGGGTCCCCCGAATCACTACCAGAGATGACCTGAAGTCATACCCTATGGCTCCCCACACCATGATGCCAGGAGTATCACCAGTATGTCTCTCCACAACATTGGCAGGATCGGTCCTCTACCCTCGGCGCCACCATACGTGCACATGACGGTCATCCGTGGAAATGCAGAACCGAGATTCATTGCAGAACATCATACGATGCCACTCATCAGTCCATGCCTCTTGGTTACGGCACCGCTCCAAATGCGGCCGTCTCTATGCTGGTGTTGACGACAGCCACGGATGGGATGGTGAACCCATAGTCTGGCTGGTGCCAGTCGTTGAGACACGGTGCAGGATGACGAGGAGTGTTGTGGAGAGTACCTGTATCCGGACGGCAGGTGCAGATGTCATGGGTTTCTGTAATGCTTGGTGCACAATATGATGATCCTCCATTGGTGTGGTCTGTCTTGGTCAACCGGCACCTTCACCACGTGTGTGGGTGCCCTCACATGCCCATTGGTTCCAACATCAGGTGACTAATACTGTATCTGCATACCCCACATGCTGAGCAATACGACAATACGACCACCCAGCCTCATGCAAAGCCACAATGTGATCCCTATCAAACTCCGTCAAGTGCTGGTAATGCTGTCTAAGGCATCTATGAGGCATCTTCTGGGTCCGGTGCAAATTGAAACGCTTACATACCCATCGCTGGTCTGCACATGGACTAAATAACATCCAAATCTAGGATGTTTTGTCACTGAGTTTGTTACTGCTACATAATTATGCTACCTCCAGAGAACACTGGGAAAGGTAAATGCAAAAGTACAAAGGAAAGCAACTTGTATTGTTTCATGCTATTCTACAAATCTTCCTGAAATTTGGCAATTTACAATTGATTGCTTCTTCCCCTGTAAAGAGACGGAATTGTCTAATGATAATGATTTATACTAACATATTACACAGGACATGGAATTGCGTATAATAAAAGGTTATGCGCAGTAACATACAGATCAGTCGTGAATCATCGTTTATATCATGATGGCTTCAGATTACTTTCAGGGGAGGAGCACAGCAGGGTTCCCCCACGGATTCTGCTGCTGCCTGCAATGGACCAGTAAAAGCATTGAACTAAGTCCAATTCAGAATTTGTGGCACCTGAACAATCTGGAGCAAATCTACCCAGAAGCTTGGACCAAAATCACTCCTGAACAATGTATTACGCTGGTGCATACTTACCCAAAAAGACTTGGTATGTACCAGCTGTTATTGCTGCAAAGATGACTACAAAATATTCAAATGTAAGGATTCCTTTAATTTTCTTACTTGGGCTGAATGCTGGTCAGCATTGTTGCCTTGCATCTCCTCAGTTATAGGTCTGAATCCCATCTCCAGTCTGTGAGTGTGGATTTTGCATGTTCTTGTGTCACATGGGTTTCTTCTGGGTACTCTGTCTTTAGCTGCAATCTCTAAATTGCCCTTTGAGTGTGATTGTGTGCGCATGGTTTTTTTTTTTTTTTTTGTGCCTACATTGAGCATGTGAGTGTCAGAACTGGAGCATAGGGCAATGGTAGAAGGTGGCCTGGTCAAGGGGTGACCTACACAACATTAGGCAGGTGGTTTTAATGTTCTGGTTAATTGCTGTATACATTGATATGAGATGAGCGATTCCCTCAGCCCTAACTGCACCAGCGATGCTGAATACTGGCTATCCCTACTCTCACTTTCCTCACCGTTGTTTCCTCTCACTTTTGTTAAAAAGCATCCACTGAATGAATGAATGAATGAATGAATGAATGAACAAAGCATTAATTTCACTGAATTATAGGTCCTACATTAAAATTGACTTCTCTGAAATATAATATCCCATGCTTGCGTGCTTGCTGCTCCATCTATTAGGCCTCTCCTGGGTATCGACAGTGTGCAAATTTGTTACCCGATTCCACCTCCTCTGTGCTCAGCCAAGACATTATGTTGACTGTTTGTCTTGCTGTCACCACTTCTTAGGTTACTTGGCTGCAGAATGTGGATGCCCAGTAGGCCTGCATGTTTCCAGGTATCCATCTCGGGATAAATTATTTTTCTTCTTTTGTGTCAAGGTACATTAGTGGAACAAAATGGTTTTACCCAGATCTAAATCTAAAGTGTAATAAAAGGAGAATTTGAATAAACCAAATAAAACATGCAAAATGTGCTTTTTCACATTATTATTGACTAAAATTTACTGAATATAACATTCATTGTCACAGTATGTAGATTTTAGTAGGTTGGCTCACTTTCTTTAGCAGCAGTAATTTCACCCAAACATTCACATATCTCCTTACAGCACATGTCTCTTTACAGAACAGTCTCCTCGTCCCTTTAGGTTCTTGTATTCTAATTTTCCTTATGGCAGACACAAGACTTGGTCATTACAGGAGAAACACGCCAATTGCTATTCATTACCTTGAGCTTCTTTCTGTCTCTTGGAGTATTGTGTGTTCCTTGGTACGCTTTTTTTAGATTGCCCATTTGTGCGAAGAGCAGCAGTGGTAATAATATTTTCCTCTATGCAAACACTTGATTTATTGAGTCCAGGATCTTAAGAAATGGTATATTGCAAGGAACAAATTCAGGATAGTGTTTTTCTTTCTTGTTGTTCATTTTTATGTAAAATATTGAATTTCTGATCAATAAGTTCATTACAGACACAAATCCAAGAACTCTTCCTTTTTTAAAAATTTAAGTAATATTCATTTAGTTTCATATTTTATCCATTAGGATGAATGAAGACTGTCTTATATTCTATGTTTAACCAATACGACACTAACATCCATCTAATCCATTTTCTGTAAATGTTTATCCTATTCAGGGACATGGGGGGTCTGGAGCCTATCGCACAGGCTACAGGCGCAAGGCAGGGAACAACCCAGGATGGGGCACCAACCATTGGCAGGGCTCACTCTTACACAATTCCTTCACACATGCGCACCTATGGGCAATTTGGTAACTCCAGCGAGTTTCAGCATATTTTTTGACTAAAGGGGGAGGTGATGGAGTTGCTGAAGGAAACCGCAAGATGACACAGGGAGAACATGCAAGCTCCACACCCTGGTTTCAGAGGGGTGAGGCAGCAATGCTAATCACTGCACCACCGTACCAGCCTACAACAAGCTGAAGGGTTCAATAACTTTCTTACCACTGTAGTTTTGCTTCATGGCGTCCCCTTATCCCCCCCCCGCCACAACTCAAATTTTACTAATAGGATGATGTTTTCGTCTGATAACAGATTTATGTCGTTTATTTAAAAAATGCATGTCTGGTGTGCTTGCCAGAGGTGCATCTTCAGCAGTAAAGGGAAAAGCCACATCAACAGTCTTGCATCTGTCCTATAATCTGTCATCTTTCATCTATGAAAACTGAATAAACACTTTGAAGTTGAAGACGTATGTAGCACATATACATCTATTTTCTGATCCTGTTAGAAAGTTGCACTTCTTACAGAAAAACAAATAAAATACTATCCATTCATATACAAATGTGTCTGAATTGCCGCTGTTAAATTAGTTCACTTAAGGCACATGTACATTATACCTGCTTTAACTTGCTGTGCAATGCTTTAAGTTGATCTGCTTTTGAGTTTTTCTAGAATATTACATTCTGCTCATCTATTAGGGTTTCTTCTTTCAGGTTTTCTCCCCAAGCATCTATCTTAAGCGCTGATTTGGTAGGCTCAGAGACCAATAAAATGGCATGATATTCATCTTTCATCGTGACAATTTTCCCGAATTAGGTTCCCCAGTTAACAGTTCTTTCTTCAACCTAAGTTATGTTAACTGTCAGCTTTGGACAGGTGAAGGGTAGATTAGTTATACCCATGCAATGTAAATGGTAGAGATTTATCAGAGATTATCAATCCATCTATTTTCTGAAATCACTTATCCTATTTAGGAGATCTAGAACCTATTCTGGAGGCTATGGGTGCAAGGCAGGCAAAAACCCTGAATGGGGTGCCAATGGGGTGCATAAGGAAAATATTCACTAAAGACCTATGACTATGTACTTGGCCTTTGACCTTAATGTGATGGATTATCCTCTGAGGCCATTGACATCATGTCCAAGTTACCTGTCAGCCTGTACTATTTGGATAACTCCTCCACACCTGCCATTGCAGTGTCACAAACTTAGGTCAGCTAGCTGGCGTGAGATTTTCAATTTGAGAAGTCTGCACATGCATTTACAGGCATGTAACAGTTTTATTGACTTGTAAATAGTCCTGTAGGGTTTGCAAACAGCCCCCAACACTTTAGCTGTAGCTAATTTTAGGTTTATAATGGAATAATATATATTTGCCATAAGATTACTTGTGTGAGCATGAGCGTCTGAAAGCATGAGTGTCATGCCAGATGCGTGAGAGTTGGCAGCCCTTCATTGTGTGAAAATACAGTGCAACCTGCTTATAGTGATTATAGGTTATGTTGTAATGAGCAACCACATATATGGATCAAAAAGCTTGGGGCAGAATCATTCCTATACAAATACTGTTTAAATGGTTTGCTTATAATAATCAAGTAGTCTGCCTACAGTGTTCATTTTGGGTCTTTTTATATATGACAACATATATTATATAAAGTTATAAAACATATATCATAAAAATTAAAACTACGCTAATTATTTTATTTACTTTACTTTATTTTGTAAGCCTATTTTGCTTTGCGGTAACCCGTCTGCTTCTGCTAGCTACCTGAGGCTAAGGCCGCATGCACAGAAAACATAACAGGAAAAAGAAAGTCATTTACTCTCAATGACAAATATATTGAAGCTTATGATAAACTTCCAAAAACTAGCCACCAAGATGCATCAGTATAAGCTCTACTTTTTATACTGTACTGACGCACTGAGCAGACCGAGGAATCTCGGTGGTGGTGAATGGAAAATGATGGGAGAGACGAACTGACACAAAGTTGTTCTTTATGTTACTCTTTAAAGAGGCCCCACAGCAAGCAATAATAACACAAAAGTCATGAATGACATGAAAACACAGAGATCTTACATATTTTACAGATCTTGCATAAGGGGTTATATACATGCACTCACAAGGCATGCCAGAACATGTAGATGCCGCCAGTGCTACGTATTATAGCGCATTTGAGTTATACATAGTTACATGTAAGTAATTTAATTTATACAGCATTGTCATTTGAAAAGAGTTTGAAGCAGCTGTAATGTATTCTGAGTCAATAAAATTCTGTAAATAGTGATGCTGTCCATTCTATCACTTGAATGGAATCCAGAAAACGACACAGAGTTCGATATAGGGTCTATCCATGACTGAACGTATCTGTTATCTGCCGCTGTAAAGTGGGATTGTGGCACGTATAGATGGCAAATTCCCGACACTGCGGCCGTGGACGGTGGGTGAACCGAGGACCAAGACGTAGGGAAGACGGCAGACTTTGGTGCATAACTGCAGGAAGAAAAATCACCATTATCCCCTACACCTGATGGCCTTGAAGCCGTGGCGTGCGAGCCCTGGACAAAATTCTAAATGTACAAATGTCAGTTAGATGGTAATCTGCCAGAGACAAAAAGAAAAGGGGGAAAAAAATCAGTTATAACAATCATCTGCATATAGTGATCAATTCCACCTAGACAGACGTGATCACTATAAGTGGATTATACTGTATTCGCATTTGTTTTTCTTTTTTTAATATCTCCTGCATTTTGGTAGATGGATCTGGGGAGAGAATAAAAAAAATAATCTTTTAAAGAATATTTACTTTCACTCTAATAGCTATTTTCATCCAGCACAAATGCGGATATTGGCAGAGTTTCTTTGCAATCTTTGTAGATTTTGGTAAAGTATTTGACTCAGATGGTTGAGTTGCCCTGTGGGACACTATGAGACTTTGCAGGTTCCCTCCCAAAGTTACTGGATGTCATGGCCAGCCGGTACACTGGTACTGTGAGTGCTGCGCAGAGTGGAGGCAGAACCTCTGTGTTCGTCCCAGTTGAGTTTGGGGTTTATCAGGGGTTGTTCTTGCTCCTACTCTGTTCAATGCTTGCATGGGTGTTGGGCAGGGAAATTGGGTCCAGCCTTTGAGGGACAAGATTCACTGATCTTTGCAGAGTCAATGGAGGGCCTGATTGCTGCTCTTGTGAAATTGAGTGAGATGTGTTTAGGCTTGCGAGTGTCCTGGATAAAAACCAATACCTCTTGGGTGCAGCCATCAGCAGTGTATTTACCTGCGGAGAGAATGTCGACTGCATTGAGAGGTTTTCTTACCTCGGCAGTGACATTCATGTCTCTGGTGACTCTTCCTATGAAGTCAATAGATGGATTGAGAGAGCATGGTCGGTCATATGGTCACTGGAAGGGGGTGTTTGGCACTCCCGATATCTTTTTAAGGTCCAAGTTTAGAGTCCTGTTGCTCTCTGTTGTGCTGTATGGCTGTAAGACATGGATGTTATCCAGTGACCTAAGACAAAGACTGATATACTTTGGTATTGTCTCTTTAAAGAATCCTTGGGTACCACTGATTTGACTTTGTTGAATGAGCGGTTGCTAAGGGAGTCGTGAATGAGACATATTACCTGCATTGTGAGGGAGTGTAAGTTACGGCACTATGGCCATGTGGTGCCATTCGCTGAGGGTGGTCCGGCTCGCAGGATCCTCATTGCCGAGGACCCAAGCAGCTGAACCAGGCCAAGGGGACGCCCACGTAACACCTGGCTGCAGCAGATAGACGGTCATTTCCGGAGGGTGGGACTGGACCAGGTGTCGACCCGGTCGCCAACTGGGATCCCAAGGTGTTTTTTTGTGTGGTAGATGTGGCAACACGCTGTACCAGTGCATGCTCTCCAACCTGACCTGAACCTGACCGAATAGCACCCCACTTCATAAGAAATGCTCTAAGTGGAATTTCAGGCTCCATAGGTGGCTCCCCCAGCTAGTGTTGTCCTCTGCATGAATGAGATGTCCTGAGCTTCCTGTACACACTTCTTTACATTTCTTTATTTAACACCTCAGCATATTTTTTGACTAAAGGGGGACGTGATCGAGTAGCTCAAGGAAACTGCATGATATAGTTTTGCTTCATGGTGTCCCCTTATCCCCATACCCCCCCCTGCCCCCCCATTTGACACCTTTGCTTTTTTAAGAGACTTAGAGACAGGTAATATATTGAAATGTTTGTAAAATGGTTTGTCGCATTATATAAACATACCAAGAATGTGCAAGACCCCAATGACAAGAAATAATGATACAAAATAGGGCCGAACGATTTCTCGATTTCAAATCTAGGGTTCAAAACTGTTGTGAGAATAGTTTTCCAAATTCATGCTGTGCTCCCTAGGTGACAGTCATGCTCACCAATCAGAAGTGGCCCAAGCTGACGGAATATAGGCCCACAAACAGCAAACATGTGAAACCCGAAGAAAATGTTGCGTTCGCGGTGTGGGAAAAAATACTGATTCCGCTATTGAGCTGTAAGTGAATTGCCTTCCTATTTCATCGTCCGAGATTGTTTCAGAAAGGTCCTATCATCAATAAAACCGGTGACCTCCTTTTAACCAGCAGCAGCGACATACTTCAGCGTATCACACCTTCAGTTTTTGTTAATGGGAAATCACATAAGTATGACCCATCAAAACAACAATGAGAGAGTCAGTAATCCTCACAGCAGCTGAGTCTGTGACCCCCAAGAAAAGCCATAGACAGTGCCACAACAGTGATAAAATAAAAACCTCACTTTTAACATAAATACTGAAAGATTAGATCGCTTAAATCACTATAACAGTTAGGTATGGGCACGGTCTTATTATTTAGAAAAGACATTAAAAAGTGACGCTCATAATATTTTCTCATTTGTTTTGTATTTGTCAGAGAAACAAGGCAAAGGAATGATAAGCCGCTTCAGTCAAAAACTGCATTTTATTTCTCATTTTAAATCAAATGCAGTGGTGCCAACTTTGGTCAGCTGCCTGGAGTGAGGCTTTCTGTTTGAGATGAATCTGCACATACATTTCCGTGTATGTAAGAGTTTTATTACCATGTAAATAGTCTGTAGGGTTTGCAAACTGCCCTAACGTTTTTGATGCAGCTAATTCTAAGTTTATAATGGAATAATTTAGATTTGCCCTAAGATTTCTTGTGTGAGTCTGAAAGCATGAAACCCGTGAGAGTTTGCAACCCTGAACACATAATTTTTTTTGTTTCCCCTGAATTGATTTGTATAGAAAATAACCATATACAGTTGTTAAAAATCTGAAACATTGACCAACATGAAATCACCAATAAACTACATCGATTTATTCAAAATTTTATAAAATGCATGTTCAAAATTTTATCAGCTTCATGATTTCAGAACTCTGTTATGAACATTGGGGCTTTTTGTTTGAGAGTGTTAGATTTGCTGCTGTTATTGACACTAATAACATTAGCGCAGACAAAAGGGCCACATGTACTGAAGTAGTTCTTGCTTGTTCATTGGCGTGTGAAAACGTAGTTTTACAGTAGTGTTATTAGGGGACCAAGCTGTTTGCTGCAAGATCGCTATTGTTTTTGTTTTTGCTGCAGTTATATTCATTATTACTTTATTTAACTTAACACATAACGTCTTTAAATTCTCATCTTTGCATTAGAATATAGACCAGTTAATATTTTGATGGCATCTCATGTGGTAATGCTGCGGCATATGTTTTAAATTTATTACACATTTAATATTGGACTGTAGCTTGACATATAAAGAAATCGCAAACCAAATCGTAATCGCAATGTTTGTCAGAAAAATCATGATTAGATATTTTCCCCAAGTCGTTCAGCCCTAATACAGAACAGAAAATATGCAGTCTTTTCAACATTACACTCCTAGCTAAATCACAGACATTATCTGTCACTGAGGCTTCTTAATTTTCAAATTTGGAAATGCAGTGTAAGTTGTATTCTCTACATGTTTCACAGAACAAGGCAAAATCCGTTCATCTTCCAATCATTTTTACAGTTCTGGGTCAGAAGGGATGATTAGGTGAATACTGTGCATGTGGTGCTTGGGAATGTGCTTTTTAGACCCATCACAAATGTATCCTGGATCAGGGGTCATGGAAAATGGATGGGTGGATGGATGAATGTAATTTACCCAAACAAAGGTTTGCTTTGCATGATAACATGAAATATCATTACTTTTGTACCGTATCATTGTTTCTGTAACACACTGTATAACAGCCGACATGACAAAAACATTACATCCTCCACTAATAGTTTTATTTTCTACATGAATATTTATGACACAACGGAGAAGTGGACTACTCTTTGGTATGCAGTAAGGCTTTCTTTGTTTATAAATTAAAATGCAAGAAATAAAGAATACTTTGAAGCTTATACAAGGGGAATACTAATAACCAAAAACTGCATAAAAAACAACAAAAAAAACAACAAACTTCACATTAACTTTGATGTTAATTAACACCTGTAAATTATAAATATACCATACATGGGCCTTCGTATGCAGTGTTATTACACTGGATGAATAATGCAGACATTGTAATGTAATTGAAAGGGATTGTCCAATTAGCGGCGCTTGACCGTACCAACATCAAATACTGTTTTGTGTAAATGAAAAGAAAATTGTAATTATGAAATATATTATACGGTTGTGTATTGTGCAGAAAAGTATAAGGAAAAAGAACATTCAGTAATAAATTACGATTAAAATGGCAATTGTGCACTCTAATTCAGATTTTGAAAGTTTATAACTTCTCGTTATAAAATTCAATTTTCAAATGAACACTGATGTTCAAAATGATAGTTTCTGTAGGATTGTTAAAAATGTATGTGCTTTTATTTAATGATTGTTTATTTTCTGTAAGGTATGTCACACAGTTATTGTCCATCCATCTTTATGCCTTTTAGAACACTTTGCTTGTAAGTCTGTTTATTGGTTTGTTGCATCGAGAAACTGCCAGCTTGCGCATTTCCAAAAATACATGTTTTGTTTCCAGATCAATTTGTATTTTTTTTTCTGGTCACTGACACTTGTTTATTCATGTTTTTTAAATTCTTATGAGGTCAAAGAGCAGCTGCTTCTGCTGACTGTAACAAGGATATTCTCAGATGGGATGCAATGTAATTGGCAGAATTAGACTTCTATGTGTGTGTGTATGTCTTTTGTTGAACAGTGGACTACTCTTGTAACATATTATTTATTAATAATATAATTACAAAGCGAACATGAAACTTGATATATGAACTTTTTCAGATAGTCCCTTTACAGTTTACTGCATGGTGACTATGACTATGTTCAGGTTAGCTCTGCGTTCTGTTAGAAAAAATCAGAAAGACATTCATAGACACGTATCCTCTCCTTCAGTAGGGCCTTTCCAGCATCAATATATTGAACATTCCAACTGAGAACATCTTTAAAATTTAGACATTACTGTGGAATATAACTTGGGCCTTTAGTAATATGCAATAGCTCATTTTATACTGAAGCAGGTTATTCATTTTAATGTTGAAGGATCCCTGAAGTCTAAAATAGCCTTCAGCACCTTAGTCATTTATTTCTGTGTCATTATGGTTATTGTCTATACCGAAATGTTCATGTAGGCCTGCTTCACCTTAGCAGGTTATTGATTTTGCTGCCTGATAAAACATAATGATTACACCGTATTTGTGCTCACACACCTTTCTGTCGCAAAGATGTAATCCATCGTCTGGCATGCAAGTTGGTGGCTCATTATGCAGAGTGAATGATTAAAATAAAATAGCCACTTTACATAACCAGTGCGCGACTGTTTCTTTACATTTTTGCATGTTTCAGAAATAAGCTAGAAGCTATAATTATAAAAGTCAGTTAAATCTCCCAGATCTGTCAAAAATCCTAACATGGTTTATAACTCACTTTTAAACAACTCATTTTTATATCCTCATGTCATGATACTGCTGATGCTGGTTGTTGTTAATTCTGTCTGCATGGCTGCAGGTTATAATAATGCAGAATGGCTGAAATTGTAGTGGAAAATCCCACTACTGACACACCCCGTGCATAACAGAAAGCAATCTGTCAACAGGACTGTTAGCTTAAGAAGCTACTGATGTATGATGTACTGATGCAAGCCTGTGTATGACAATTATTGACATTCATGCCAAACGACAGCTTACCCAAAGAAACTCTTAATAATTAAAACTGGACTTGCATCACCAACTGGAGTAGCAGATTTATAAATATACAAAATTTCTTTAAGGATCTTATCTGTCAATATTTGTATCGACCTTGAGGTTGAAAATGATCCATTGCTGAAATGCATGTTTGGAATAGGCGAAAAGTACTTTTTTTTTTTTTTTACAAGTTTGTGAATTATGTATTTATGTTTTGTTAGTGCAGAACTGCTGTGTATGAATATACAGCACGCATAATAATTGTCAAACCATCGTTTGTGGTGGTGTTGTTCTTTGTGAATGTTACTGGGAATTTTGAGCCTAACCATCCCAGACCTTTCTGTTGAGGCATTGCTAAGGCTACAGCCAACCCTGTCGTACTGGGCTTCTGGCTAATGAGGTAATGAAGACATGTGTACATATGCTGTTTAAATGATGCTGACAGTAACTGCTAATTGGATGAGACACTGATCTTTTTTCTGAAAGAACTGCTTTTCTGCAATTCTTTGCATCACATTTGCCTGCATCTAAGCCAGATATTTTAAACACCTTGAGCAGGTCCATTTATTATTATAATTATGAGTATAATAATAATTGTTATTATTGTTAGTAGTAGTAGCAGCAGTGCAGTAGTAGCAATTTATCACGAAACTCCCATCTCAAATTAGTTTCTAACTTCAGAAGATATTATATGAAGATACTAATGTGATCCTATATATCATAAAGTGCTATAGGACTAACTACTGTGTATGTATGAGTTGATAATGTTAAAATAGGTTATCCTCTGCAACATTTTATTTTGAATTGTATACAGATGTTAGGCAGGCCATTAGAGTGAACGAATTGTTAAATTGTAATTTTTCTTGTGTGTTTTTTTTCATTGTACATTTTTTCATCACTGAACATAATTAGGTCCCCCATAATTAAGTTCCCAGAATGGCTATTATTATTATTATTATTATTATTATTCTGTGGGAGACCTCCTCTCCCCACTTGGCTAATTTTGTCAGCAATTTTTTTAAAAATGTTGCAGTAAACTCAAAAAACCATGGCATGCTGTAATACCATAATATTACCCAAGCCTATTGTCAGATTCCATCCACAAGTGAGATTTGATCATGTTGTGGTATAACATGTAATCAAACTTTAGAACTGGCACTGGCTTGTTTTATTATATGATTCAACACTTTTCAAAATGTTTTGCACTAAATGACAGCTATATTTGTGTTCATTGAACAATTAGCCCGTAAAGAGGAAAAATACATTTGTGGTTTACAGCAGTTTAGTGCCATTCAATCTAACATTTAAATTTCGAGATATTGACATATCTTGTGAATGTGCTGCCAGTTCATGCCTGTCGGACTCCTGCAGTGCAGAATGTCTAAGCTCTGAAAAACAATACAAGGCTTGGAAGTACTGTTAATGGAAAATGGATGTTCCTGACTGTTTTGTGCATCTAGGCCCCTGGCACACGAAACACTAAACTTTATGTATAGAGGTCTGATAAACACACTAATTTTGAAATTATGAAAAAAAAGTTATTTGTACAGTACTTCAAATGATATGTATGCATGGTATGGCCAATAATTCTAGCTTTTTTGAGTGAGGCTTGATTATAACAGCCTATATAGTCAATTTTCTCAGTTGTGCAGACACACACACATACATGTTTGCATTCATATCTTTGTAGGGACTATCCATTAAATTCTTTTGGAAAAACCCTAATTCCTACTATGATAACCTTAGCTCCTATCCAGCCCTTAACTATAAACAACCAAACAAAAAACATGACTTTTGTTATTTCTGGGTTTTTGATTGCATTCATGATTTTTAAATAAAACCAAGTTTCCCCTTGTGCGGAAAGAAAAAAAAATCCCCACAAGATCAAAATAACAGGTTTTAATTATGTTGTTGGGACATTTGGTCCAGTACAATGTAATATGCACACACACGCACACAAATAGTGTGCACAATCCTGATACTGGATAAGTAGTTATGAAATGTGGATATGTGGATAAAGATTGGATTTAGTTTATAGGTTCAGTGTAATCCTGAATTTTAGCACTTGGCATATTTTCAGCTTCTTCCACAAACCTGATGTAGTTTCTTCCTCAGTGGCTCCATTGGAGAGAAAAAAAAAACTCATATAGCTTCCAATGTAATTAAATGAATGGGAACTATCTTAAGGATATATTTCATGATAGCAGCATTAACATTAAGCAGATGCTTGCTAAACCATTACTCCAGATGCTGCAGTTTTTACAAAACTCTTGTTAAGGAATTAGTTGAACTCTGTTTGCTGAAGTATCTATAGATCCATTTATTATGAAGGGAAATCAGCCGCTTTATGCGGCAGAACTTGAATGAGCCGTAATATCTAAAGGAAATGAAGCGTTTGTCTAATGATGTCTGACAGAATCCATCCATTGTGGTCATGTGATACACTTACTCAGACGAGCAAAGACCTGCTCAGTATGTCAGGAGAGACCACACTTCCCTGTGATGCTAGAAGCACAATAGCACACAAAGTTACCCATTTTAAAATGAATCAGCTCCACTTTCAGAAAAATGTTTTATGCAATTTATGTGCTTTGCTGTTCATCATTTCTTCAGTATTTTGTCAGTTCTCTGAAGTTTTCCGCTTATCTTGAAGGCTTTTGTGCACCCACTTTGCACGTTTTTTTAACATGTTCTGCATTCGTGAAAACCTGTGGCATGCAAATAAAAGTGTCTAAGAAGCGGGGTTTTGTTTGTGTAACGTAATACACAATTTGCCTGCTTCGTAGCGCGCGTCGGAGGGCATGGTTAGTTAGACATTAGTTATGGATAATACAGCCAGATGAGGTATGTTGCACAAACACTGAAATGTATGGTTTGAATATGTATTACATTAAGAATTAAATATTACGCTGTTTGTGTGCATGTCCATTCATGCAAAAACACACCAATGCTGATGTCCAAATTCTGTACTAAATCCCATAATCTTGTGTAAATCATTCATACCGGTAACAAATTGTTCCACAATACTGTAGAGGACAAATAGCGTTGCATCCGTGCAGTTTGTTTTGAATTTAATAATCTGCAAAGATGACTTTATGGCACTTTGTAAAGTCACAAAAGAAATGCAGCATGTAGCACTCTGAAAGATATGTCTGGTTCAAATCAGGATTAATGGTGTTCTGTCTAACTGTGACCCAGGGATGAATGTGGTATAGAATGACAATGGAGGGCCACTGTAACCCACGGCTAAATCATAAACGTCTAAATTGTATGTTATCTGCTGTGCTTATTTTCAGGTGAAAAGTTTTGGTAGAAAAAGATGGAACAAATGTATGTTTGTAGATCAAGCTCTACCTGGAATCCAGAAAATTCCATCTTGCCTTATGGGATTGTACAGTAGATTCCAATACAAGAGCTCTTTTTGCTTTAATATTTTAATATAACATATATTTATACCTTTATATATATTATTAATATTCTTAAACTAGTAAATACAGTGGGTGATGACAATATTTATACCAAAAATTCTTTAATCAGGCTACTAGAAGCATACATAACATACTGTTCCACCTCATTTGTACATCATTTTAAGCATTTTTGAGGATTTGCAGTTCAATATGAATATCTTCTAAGTGAGCATATGCAAGTGGCAAATGCTTAAAATGCCCCAAAATTTTTCTCCCACTGGCAACAGTTTCACTTACACAGTATTGCGATAGCAGCCCCCCCTGTATCACAAGCTGTAGCAGGTGCGCAAAACAGCCCAAGCTAGCGACTCCCATTCCCATACTCACATTATTTCTGTTTTTACATATACTACACAATCCTGAAAAGATACTATCATTAAAATTTGTTTATTAAGCTTACGTTTTGTTTCCTGTGACAGAATAGACATGTTTTGACATTGATGGTCTTGACCCAGCTGAATATTACGGTTCTTGCAATGTGACAAGTACATAAATTTCAATGTTGATATTAATCAGGTTATTATTATTGTGTTGCGCCGTTCTTTTACAGTTTATTATGTACCGTCACAAGCTTTTTTTATAAGACCAGCATCTGCAAAACAGTATTTAACAAACATTTAACAAGTATTTAACAAGCATGAAACACCTTTTGCTTTCTTCTTATCTACCGGTCTATTGTAGTTTTTAAATTAATTTTTACTGCTTAGGGTAAGCTAATTATGCTATCAAGGGTTGGAATCTGCAACCCTGCCTTTCTAGGTGTGCAGTCCTACAGCTCAGATATGTTTTACAAGCTAGATTGAAGTACTGAGCCTTTGCGACCAGGTACCCATAGAGGCAGGACAAGCTGGCTTCTTTCCACCGGTGGGGGTTGTCTCAGCCTGCCTTGTGCTTGGCTTTTATGCTGTGCCCAGTGCCTGTGAGTTACTGGTTGCCAGTGGGGAGGATCATTTCACTGCTCAAATTACTGCTTACCCATCCCACTCTGTGCCAGTTGATTCACAGTGTGGAAAGAACAAGCTTGGACAAATGTGAATTAGAGGAGCACATAACCTCTGTCAGTACTCTGGCAGGCACGATAAAATAGCTAAGCCTAGATGACAGAATGAACATGACAGAATACCTGCAATGAAGCATTTACATATAAAATGACAAAGAAAGACATCAGTGTACTGTCACTTTATGTCAACAAACTTGCAGCGTTGATTAAAATTTGTTTACAAATACTCCCTGTGTTTGCCACGCTGCCTATCTATGCCGAGAGATGATAGTGATGTAATATCCTTGGCTGTATCCCTTGTCATTGTTACAAAAATGTGTTATTTGATGATTGCAACTGTTAACCCTAAAACACAATCTTTTCTTAAAACAAATACTTTGCCGCCAAGTCCCTTGTAAAGCTATTTTTTCTGAGCAGAAGTATCCCAGTAGCCATCAGATGAGAATATTCTGAGGAATTCACTAAGTAAGGCAGAGTTTAATTTTTCAAACATACATTAAAAAGTATTGCTGGAGATACAGTATGACATCCAAGAACCATAAATCATTCTATAGGAACTGCAGCTATGATACTCAACAAAGCATCCAATATGCCTTTATTGCTCTATGATGGCCTATGACTGGAGAGTGAAAAATTAGTCTTCAGTCACTGTTGAAATTTAAACAGGGCTGAGATGGGTTTGGGACTGCTGTCCATAGGTATCCCAGTTACTGGGTTAAAAGAAAACAGAACCAAATTTTATGTGCTTTGTGAATGACAGCTGGGTGGAATTAATTAATAGGAGTAAAGACAGTCACCTGACTCGCCTTCTTGAGGTGTATAGAGGCCAGACTGCACCCTTTTCCTTTGTCACAGTGTTAATGAAGCAGCATAACGTAAAGCTCTCTGAAAAGTTCAGCTTCCGGTGCAATTATATATGTGTGTGGTAAAACAAAAAAACAACAACTTCTAGATGTGTGTTGCTCTGCTAAAATAGAGAGTTGGGTAGCAAGTGAGTGAAAATATATAGTTTGAATAATAAAAAAACAAAAATCCAGTTTCACAGTTTGGATTTTTTACTCTACCGTGGGTTTGTCAAGGTATGGATGGATGGATGGATGGATTCTAACTGGATCGCAATAGGGTTTTCACTTTTTGGATGCACTTTCTTCTTTGCTTTTATATGTAGATGTGGAAAATTAAGTCCCTCCTCATTTAGGAATGTAGAGGTTTGTCACAATGAAGTTTGAAATTCTGCAAGGTGTTTGCATCTTGTAATAATCATCATCATCCTCATCCTCATCTTCATGTCAGTTCTCCTGGTGAGGGTCTTGGTGGCAGCGGTCAGACTGGACCTCTCTACTGTAGGTCATTTTGAGGGGTCCTCAGATGTCCTGCAGCTACCAATTTTTTTTTGCTCATTCCATAACTTCCATTATAGTGTATTATTTTCATTACATGTTTTTGTTCTTATTAACAGGCAAATCTAATGATTTGTATACTTTTATGGAAATATGTAAAACTTCACAGAAACATAGGCTGCAATGTAGTGTTTTTAGAATTTGCACCATGATATTAGTCGATTGTTTCATGTGGTGCTGCGAAACAGGAGAAGGCACCTGGGTATAGTGGTGGTAAATTAAGAGAGGCTCACCTGCTATCAGGGATTTCTGGTCAGATGTGGAGACTGGGCATCTATTTTTAGTCCATCAGTGGACACTTCATATCCCCGAATATGACCAGCGGTGTGTGACAGCTGAGTGGGGTGCGTGGGGGGAGGGGGAGGTCCATGGCACTGCCTGTCCTCTTCTGTCCTACCCAGCTTGCTGAAGAAGTGACAGGCGCTCCGGTCATCGTCACTCGCGATGGATTCCAAAACTCCCAATGGACGGGAAATTATGTGAGAGTGCATCTTCAGCTCCATCTCTATCAAGCCAATGCGTAGCCATAGTGTCATTTACTTGAACACACTCAGAAATTCATTATAGCAACAGTGTATTCTGGTTCCTTGGTGAATAACACACACTGGCCATTCTTCCTAAGTGACGCTACACTGAAGTCAATATCTTTCACGTCATGTATGAGCACTGTAGACTGACCTTGGGTTCTCTAGTGACTATAGTAACAGACAAACAACCTTTAAAAATGTTTTCCATGGACCTGATGTATGATATTATGAGTTAAGGGTCATATGATGAGTTAAAGGTCTCATTTCTCTCTTGATTACATGTAAAAAAAATTAGTTAAGCCACCATGGCTTTTGTTTTACTGGTAAATGCAATTCACAGTCCACTTTCTGCTATGCATCTCAGAACAAGCCTGAGACTGTTTTAAGGAGGCTATATATTGAATTCCTTATGCCCATTTAACAGCCTTTATTGCTACAAGGGCAATTTTGTTCAAATTTGAGATGTATATCAGTCTGACTAGGTTCATTAATAGGATCTTAGCGTTGCACAAAATAATGCATTTCAGGAATAAGAAAATTGATTATCCTGATATGTCACTAACAAGATATTAATCTTCTTTGGCTGCATGCCACCTTAATCTTCCATAGTTGTAGACAAAAAACTTATTGAATTACACATTAATTACAAAGGAGTTGTTTTCTATATACAGTGATTTCCTTGTATACAATGCATTTTTTGTTTTTTTCCTCAGTCGCATTGCATTAAATTCCATAGCTAGTTGGGGATGTAATGCTGACACTATTTTTCAGAAACTATGTAAGGTCAGGGAATTGATAATATGATGTAAAACCAGAGTCACCTTGGCTGTTGGCAGCTACACAGATCATCCCCTGTGAGATATGGACTAATAAGAAAACTACAGTGCGAAAAGGCCGGCGTGTGCAGTGCACTGTGGGTCTGTTCCCTGTGTTTAGAATATGGTCAACTGCGGGACTACAGGAGCTGTGATAAACGCACATTCTGTTTTATGAGGATATACTCTTCAGCGTTTTAATGCTGATGATGTATTTAACTAATGCTTTTATATTATTGCACATATATATATATATACACACACACATATATATGTGGTTGATTTTGAGATACAAGTTCACTTGACTGCAGAGCTTTGCACTGCCGGTGGAAAGTGGAGTTCCTGGATGAAACCTGAGCAGTTTGGGTCATGCTCACACTTTGCAGGGGTGGCATTAGAACCTGGGAGGATGGTATTATATACTATATAGAAATTAATTTTATTGAATAATTCAGCTTCTTTATTGGTCATGGATGCATATTTGAAGATTATTAAATATGAATATAGGATGTATGTTTTTAATAATGGTAAGAAATATAATGTACAGCATTAGAAAGTACATTCAAAGAATAACTTGTTCCTTTGCACTTAAGTCTAAATCGTCACTGTAATATTATTCTGACATTCTGTAAAAATGCATTATTGTAGAACTGTGAGCCATTTAAATTGTACCAAATATTGTTCACTAAGCTGCTAAGTACAGTAACAATATAACTGACACATTAATATCTATCTATGACCCACTGTGTAGCTTTTTGTTTGCATAGTTCTTTGCTACATCTACAATCTGAATGAGCAAACAGTAGTGTTATTTTTATGATGTACTGCTTACTGGCTCAGTTCTCCAAGTCTACTTCCTTAGTTCCTCTGTACATGCCAGAGAACTAAGACAGGGTTAGGGTTACACCAAACACTACTAATAATTACTATTAAGCATTTATTTATGCTAAAAACTAACAAAGGAATACAATAACAAAAGCATTTAAAACATTTTCTAATAATCCACTACTTGACTCGCACTGAAGAACTGCTGTCATGGATGCATGTATCATTAATTCATAGCTTATAACACATTATCATGATAAAATAAAAAATTTTGTTAGGGGTAGGATTTTCAGAGTTAGGAGCTTCATGCGTTGCATTAAAGACAGGATCAATGCAAATAAATACTTAAATAAACATCCATCCATCCACCCTCGGGAGTGTAGGTAGGGCAACAGCAGAGACATTTTAAGTTGCTAACAGGGATTTAAATTAATTATCCGTAATGTACAATATAAGGCTTATCGAAATTTTTTTGTGCTGCTCCTTTTCTGATTTTGTTTCAAATTTTTGTTCCCATAAAAAATGAAATATATCGATTTATGGCTTATTTGTGCATTTCATTAGGCATTACATGTGTGCTGTAGGTGGATGCTAATACTGTATGCTAACACTGTATGCTAACACTGTATGCTCATTGCAATGTGGAGCCAAAGTTCATGTTCATTGGCATTGCATCATTTTCAAGTAATTCCTTGCAGTAGAACATGAAATTTTTATGGAGAAAGTACTTATGGCTTAATGGTGAGGTCCTGCAGTGACTCATTCTGGGCGAAAAATGAGACCGTTACAGAGCTGATCCAGCCTCATTACAGTCACACTGCTGGTACCAGTATGTACCAACCCCATATTATACTAGAGTTCTGGCAGAACAATTATCATCAGTCATAATTCTTTTTTGGTTTTCTTGTTTTAATTGCTAATCTCTTAGTAGACTTTTCGGAGCCATCTCCTTCCTTTGTGTGAAATTATGAATCAGTATTGTCTTAATTTCCTGTTTATTTATTTATTTGTTAGTGAAAAAGCAATGAATCATGATATTTAACAATGGGGATGCTTTTGGGTGCCATTCTGTTTTATTTTACATATTCCACAATTTGCTTCCTTCTCTGCTAAATTCCAGATTCAAGGTACTGAGTTAGGATTTACGTATGAGTGCCCTGCCATGGACCCCTGCCCCTTGTCTAATTCGCTGTGGTGTTGGCGGTTTAGCTCCTGATTACTACCGAGGTAATTGGATAAGCGGGTGGGGGTTGGAGGGCTGCATCAACGCATTGCTGATTTGATTAATGTGGCTTTTTATTTGTTTCTGGATCAACAGTTTTGTTTTTTTCCATGTCGGAAAATAAAGAAACATTTCTTCATAAACGTACAGGTACCGTAGTGAATTATTAACACAGAGATTATGCCTGCTGCTTGGCAATAATATGATGAAATGGAGAACCATGCTGTGCAAAGCTTTAGCGGGCGAGTGTGGCCCAGCCGTCGTCCCTGCATAGAGGCAGGCGCAAAGGGTCTTCCTGGTGACAGTTTTAATCAAGGAGAGCCGCGCTTGTTACTGTGCCATTGAACTATTTGCACCTAGTCCAGTGTTTCTGAAAACGTGCAGCATTAATCACCTTGAGACTGTTTTGTGAGCTATAGAACAGCTCTTTTCCTCAGTAAATCCGCATTCGCATTTCTTAAGTCTCGAAGGCGAGAGAACCGCATAGATTCACAAAACGAGCACCTGGCCAGCCGGGGTACTGCTAAGGATAACAATGTATCTGCATTATCTCCTTTAGAAACCTGAGTATCAGGTCATGAATATAATAGCCCTGGGTGGAGGGAAAAAAAATCAGCTGTCCATAAAAACAGCAATATTATGCAAAATGCAACAATATAATGCATACTAAACTGATTGTCCATTTGTCATACTTTATATATGAGTGATTAATAGCACTGAATGATTGAATCATTTTTGGAGAAAAATGTGCTAAGTGATTAGCTTGAAAGGATAATCTGTTCATTTTATGTCATTAGTTTTTTAAAGAATGCCTTAACCCAACTTCATAGAATTACATTGCAATGGAAGCACAAGTAATCACATGTGCACATCAGTAGTGTAAGTTCAGTAATGGAAAAAAAAGATGCCACAAAACTGTTTGTGCTAAATCAATGTCTGATTATGTATGAATAAGCTTTCAGGCAACTATAAATACAGGTAGTCAATACTGTGACCTTCAGTCAATTGATGTTTATTTTGTTGGTTAAATAAAGTTTAAAATCTCCTCAGACCTGAAAGGCCTATCATAAGACCAGTATTTGCTCACAGGTACACGAAACCCATTTATTATTTTAAATGCTGGGTGTCATTTGGGGCTAAACCCTTTCTTTATGCGTATACTGTATAATTTCAAAAGTATGTAGAGGAAAGTAATGTATACAGATAAGTATAAGTTGATGACTAGAAGAAACACCAAATGAATAACATCATAAATATGACATTCTGCTTGTAAAACATTTTTTCCACGCTTTACCTAATATGTTTGAATATTTAAAAACACACTATTTAAAAAATAAGCTAGAATTTATTTATCTGTGTTGAAGTTCCAACAGGATGTGCAGACTTGGGTGCATTGCCTAACTGTTTTTCCCTGAATTTCTTAATCGGTATCTCCTGTACCTTTGTAATGCACAATTACTGTCAGACTGACCATGGTGGCGGTTGTCATGGCGATACCTGAGGGCGCAGTGCCATTCCCCCCTGCTGAGAGCCCCATCATCAGGCCCAGAATTCTGCATTATTCTCTGCTGGATGTGGGCGCTGTGCTCCTCTGGGTTTCCCCACTGAGTTGTTGTGCTCTTAATGGCATTTTTTTTTTCTAATGAATTGCAGACATGGCTTGAGGTTTTGCCTCTGCTTGCATTGATGAATGCTGCAGTGCCACTGCTATGTAGGTGTCATCACTTTCCAGAAGAGCTAAGAATGTTCAAAGAGACTAAAAGGCCCAGCCTATCTTTACCTTCCTCTGTGCAATTACACGCACACATTGGATTCATCAGTAATTGGCTCAAGACATAGCCTTTCCTCTACTATACATCTCTCCAAAAGCTAAGATTTGGCTGTGAACCACAGCATCTTTTATCTTTTTGTTTTTTTGTGCAAATAAACACTTCAGTGTGTTTGCCAACACAGCGAAGAGTCATCCACAATGCTGTGAAGGGCCATTAGGTGACAGAGTACCTTCTGCCCTTATTTTCTAAGTGACTGGTTCAATTTTCAGCTCAGAGAAGCTGCAAATAAACCAAATGTCCATCTGAAGTTCTGAATTTCGCAGGCTTTATGCTGTATGCCTTGTTCAGTTAAAGGCTGCAATTAGTAAAAGATTCTGGAAAAGAAATTGCTCAGCTGGAATGTACTTTTACTGTAATACTGAGTTTTATTGTGATTGCTAAAATAATAGATTTGCTTATGCAAAAAGCATTTGACATGTTTGTAAAAAAGACTCAACATACAACAAAGTTGATATTTAAAACAATGTACAGATAATTAAATAAAACTTGCTTGGACGGTCTTTTAAATTTATTTTATTAGTGTTTGTTTTTCACATATTACGGGGTAATTTTTTGTGTGTTTCCAAATTAAATTGGGGTCTCTTTCCTACAGGACAGGTATTCATCATTTACTTTCAGACCCCTTCTGTTTCTAAGTTCAACAGTGCAACTACTTTGCCTTTACGCTACGAATAAGAAGCTATACAAATAGGAAGTTGCAGATACTGTAAGTAGCTAACTTAAGCGGTGTGTGATTTTGCCATTAGTTTGGGCGACACCATGG
>JAODKF010000046.1:17607233-17621209 GCA_026779585.1 Mormyrus proboscirostris | reverse complement strand
AGTTATTTCTGTGACCATTGTGAGTTTTTCTTTCATTGACTGAAGGGTACCAACAATTTTGTCCACGTGTGTATAAAAAAAACGAATGCTACCAAGCGGACCAATCACAGTCCTTGCGGTCTGCGTTACAGTATAGTCACGTTTGTGGCGAAGTGCACGTCTGGCTATGGCTACGTCGTACTTACGGCTTCGATTCAAATCAGGCTTTACAGTCGCACATAATAAATGTAACACATGCATGTATTTAAGGCTTAAGTTAATCCTGATGTTGCCTTACTTAAAAGAATGATCACAGTCTCTTCCACGCATTGAGGCAAAAGCCTACAGCTTTTTAATTAAATACTGGTATCGGAAAACTAATATTGGCTGATACCCAAAGCCCAAGTATCGGTATCAAGCCAGAAAATGAGGGATCAGTGCATCCTTTATTATTATTATATTTATTATTATTTTTATTATTATTAAGTATTATTATTATTATTATTATTGGTGTTGTTATTGAAAGGTCAGATTTTCATTTAGTATCTACTGTTAATTTCTCCATAATACATGCTAGAAATGTTTTTTGCCTCTGCAGAAATGGGAAATACGCTTTACTGGCATTTTTCTCATATCCTGTGTCAGACTCTTAATTCTCCATGATAAATGGGTGGATGCAGAGGAAGTCTTCTTCAGCTAACCTTGCTTATGGATTCTGGAAATTAAATATCACATGGGGGAAGGTGACAGTAAAGTGACCATACTGGACTCGGAAACAGAGGTGTCATTTTCAAAGGAAAAGTAAAAATGCAATGTATGTCGGCCAAGGTGACTGAAACACAATACAATCGCAAGTACACTCACTTTTGCCGGTCTCTGATTTGATCAATTAGGATAAAAATGTCATCTCTAATGTCATCTTTGCTATAGGTTAATGGCAACCATACATGAGTCTAGTAGTGTAAAGTGGACTGCATTTAGATATATGGAACCATACTGTATGTTTCCTGACATGACAAAGGATCATTTAATACTTATATTACAGTTCTCTAAAAAAAGGCCAAATCCTATACAGTACAAAACCGATCAATGAATGACATCTGAATGAAGGAAAACGGAAAAAAGACATCAAACCTTTACTAATCCGTTTTCTACTGAATTGTATTGGAATATGGAGACTTGTGTTTGGGTGTGTAAATTCATGGAGGAAGCAATCTATGATATAATAGAATTACAGGAAGAGACTTTGGTATCTGTGTTTAATGCTACAGTACAACTTTATACCCTATCTTTGTATAATTAATATGTTATATTATTTGTTGTCCAAAAAAGTCAAGTGTTGCAAGAACTTATTTGCCTTTTAATTTTCTGCTTGAATTGTAATGATTTTGTGATTTTAATTCATGGAGGAGGCTCAGTGGTTTGCGCATGATCACTCCATGTTGCCAGGGTTCCCTCCCCATTCCCTGTCATCCCATGAACTGTATCTTCTGTCTTGCTGGATGATTCATTATGGAAGATTTATGGATTGAAATTAGTAGTTGTCATTTAGTGTGTACACAAACAAACCATTGTGGATGTTGACCTACACATTACATTGCAAAGCATAACGGTTAAAAGCAATATTAGCACAAGCAAGACAATCCTTAAACACTATAGCAACATAGGTGCTTTCAAAAATAATTAGATTTTATTTTATTGTTCTTTCATGTTTCTGAATATTTCTATGGTGGAATTTGTTTTTTTCACCTTATTTAAAAACAAAAACTGAAAAGACTTTCAGTTCAATTATAAATTGAAAAAAAATTAAGCAATTAATGAGTTTGCTGTGTAACTTCTCCAGCCTCTCTTTAAATTTAATATTAATTCACATATGTGCATTAATATGTGCACTTGTACTGAGTGACATTAATTGCTTGACTTCATAGAAATACGTCCCCTTTCTGTCCTTCTATGTTGCTGTTGAAAGCAGACTTTAAAATAGCAGATTATGATGGGACCAGTGACAGTATATACAATTTATGCTGAAATTTCTAAAGCATTAAACAATATTGTAAATTATAAAAAGAAAAGCTCTGAGTAACACATAAATCTGCCATCTATAATGCATTATGCATACCTTCGTAATCTATTATAGTGGTCAGTGTAGAATTAAGGTCAGTATAAGAGTTACGGATACAGTAGCTTTATTGATCTTGTTATTGTTGCCCGCTACAAAAAACACATGGATCCCAGATATTCCTACCCCGTATTTGATTCTGTATGTAAATTAGCTGGCTTCTCCCAAGCTGTGGCCCCTGACTCTGCAGTACTTCTGGTACTGTTTTGCTGTCTTGGTTTCCAGTCATTGACATGCTGTATGTCATACTATGTATTCTGAAGGGTTCATAGGGAATTTCATGATGTGCTGAGACTTTGGGTGTGACATCAAATGGTATGGACTCATCCAAGAGGGAGATGGTACTGAAGATATAAAATACATCTATATTGTGGCCAACATATATTCGCATGTATTAGTAAGGTACAATGGAGTATGCACTGTGTTGTCATGTAGTCTGTCGTTAATGCTGTCCAAGGGTGTAGATTTGGGTATGGACAGTAAGGTCATATCCCTTTCAATGTTGTGGAAAGATTGTGTGTCCTTAGGCCTAATTTGGTCCCTACCGATGTTGAAACCATACCTACACCCATGCTGTTGTCCTTTTCTGAGGACTGTAGGTAGATGACTCTTAGATGTTCTGCTGTGATCTCAATCTCAACTGATGGACCAAATAAAAGGAACCAGTCTTGGCCCATCACTTCTGTCATCATACTGGTATGCTTCTTCTGAGTCAGAATTAATACCATATATAGGGAGGACAACAATTCTACATCTGCCTGATGGATAGGTTGACAAATACGGCACGACATCCTTATCCACCATCTAATCAGATTGTCACTACAATTCGTTACTCCTAGTGATCAGCTCTTCCTGTTTGTCAGGCCTCAAAGCTCCTTTCTCCTGCCAGTGTTTTAAGAGAAATGCACAACTTAACTTCTTTTTAAAGCCTAAGAACTCAAGCTTCACAGAAATGTAATTGTCCATGTTCTGTTTAGTGGACCAAATGCCATATGTTGTTAGTTTAAATTTGAGAATACTATCTCTAATTCCCTATTAGTCACATTAATGTCAAGGGCAAATTACTTCCAAATGTCAGAATCTTTTTTGTTCCCTGTTTGTAAACAACACTTTCAACCATAGTGAAATAATTTCAGTATTAATTGGAATGGGAGTATCTTCATGTCTTTTTTTCCTGAAGTAATGTGCAAATTCATGCTTTTTGCACAACCATTACAACCATTTTAGTGCTGTAGATGAATAGCAATTATCAAACAAGTACTGAATAAGAATATTCTCTGGAGATCAGTTTATTTTTTTGTTTTCAATAAATATGTACACTGCCTAGCCCAAAAAAAAAAATGTCACCACTTGGATTTAACTAAACGAATAGATAAAAACCTCCCATTGGATAAGTACTGCAGTGATTAGTGATTAATATGTTTCAGCTGGTAACATGTAACTTAACCTAACTGATGTAGTGAGTAGCTTCACTTTTCTTAAACACCCATGTTGGAAGACGTATCGTATGGCCGTGGAAAAGATGCTAGCTGTATCGCACGGATCAAATTATTGGTCTACATCAAGCAAGGAAATATACATCTAGCAAGGGAAATTGCTGAAATGACTAAAACTGGGTTAAGAACCGTCCAACGCATTATTAAAAGCTGGAAGATTAGTGGTGAACCATCATCTTCGAGGAAGCAACATGGTTGAAACAAGTCTTGAATGACCGTGATCAGAGATCACTTAAACTGTTGGTGAAATCGTGAAATCAGTAGAACTCACAGCTATATTTAACAGTGAAAATAAGAGCATTTCCATCAATGCAAAGAGAACTCAAGGTATTGGGACTAAGCTGTGTAGTCTTAAGAAAACCACTTTATGAGGCTAATCAGAAAAAAAGGCTTCTGTTCGCAAGGGAGCATAAACATTGGATTCTGGAGCAATGGAAGAAGGTAATGTGGTATGATGAGTCCATATTTACCCTGTTCCAATGTGACGGCGTATCGGGGCACTGTACAATCCTGTGGCAGTAGCGCTATGATCTGGGGTTGCTTCATTTGGTCAGCCACTTTATGCGCCCAAAGAATGAGGTCAGCTGACTTCCTGAATATACTGAATGACCAGGTTCTTCCATCACTGGGTTTTTTCTTCCCTGATGGCACAGCCATATTACAAGATGACAATGCCAGGATTCATGGGGCTCAAACTGTGAAAGAGTGGTTCAGGGAGGATGTGACATCATTTTCACACATGGATTGGCCTCCAGAGTGTCCAGACTTTAATCCCAATGAGAATTCAGTCTTAAAAGACTTTATACAGCTTTCCAACTCTC
The DNA here is from genome assembly GCA_026779585.1 of Mormyrus proboscirostris. NCBI lineage: Eukaryota > Metazoa > Chordata > Actinopteri > Osteoglossiformes > Mormyridae > Mormyrus > Mormyrus proboscirostris. The sequence goes on along the minus strand of JAODKF010000046.1, from coordinate 17,616,794 downwards.
TCATTATCACTACAACAGCTCGGCCAAAAACTAATGCAACTTTGGACGACAATAAATGTTGTAACATTGCATAAACAATACCTCGGCAAACGCACGTCGTAATCAGAGCTAAAGGTGGTCCACTAAAATGAGAACTTTTTTTTTTTGTCCAGACCATACATTTTTGCAATTCATTACAGCTACCCTATTTCCTGTTGTACTCTTTTAAATCCATCTTTGTTCTGACTAATCTTTACATCAATACTCACAATTCTGTTGCCTAGTTTACTCCTGGTTGAAAGTAAATGTCAGAGAACCCCAAAAACAAAATGTATTTGCTGATGAGAGAGAGATTTCTGGAGATGTCAGAGGTTAACTGTATGAAAGTCTCCAATAGGGCTTGGGTCATTAAAGCAGCATCTACTGGAAACATAAAATGAAAGAAGCAGAGAACAATAGAGGAAATAGTCAATCTAATGCCAGAGAGGATGCAGCCGGCACAATTGTTACAGTTTGTTTAATATTTTATAATCGCATAAATGTAATGTTGGGGAAAAATACATTGCCATGCCTGACTCTTTCAGTATGTTTAATTTAGAAAAATCTCCAATTAGAGAGGGTCAGGAAGTGAGAGAGCTGTCATCATTGGGTAAGGGAGCTACTGATTCCTACAGCACCCATTTAGTGACCAAATCTTTTGTGCAACTTACAATTATTCAAAAAGTGCTGCCCACCCAGTGCAGTGGCACTCCTGTAGATATGTATATGAACACACTTTTCCAGAATTCACACCCTGTATGCCCAAAGCTCTTTTGGGAGCAATTATAACTGCAAGTCCCTTTTGTTAAGCAGTTTTGAAGCTCTGTTTCATTTTGTCTTGATAAATTTGCTCACACTGTATGGAGTTTCTTGACTCACTTATGAACAACTATTCTCACACCTTTCCAGAGATTCCCTAAAGGATTCAAACCCAGATTTGATTGGGAAACTTGAGTACTTTCTTACTTAGTATTATGCAAGGATGTACAGTACGTACCATGTCATGGGCAAAGATTTCCTAGTTCAGCTGCCTATTTAGTAATTCACATTCAAGAGGCAGTAGTGTTTTGCTATCTGTGGAGAGGCCTTTCAGAGCCAGAGAAGCCTCCTTACTCCAAAAGCCATCGCAGAGGTCACAGGTATTTACTCACACTGATATTAAGCAAATTCACAGTATCTGCAGGCTTCATAACATTGTTATAACATAGATTATTGAACAATGTTTTTAATAATCTCAGCAGTTCTTTTTTATCCAAATAGTGACATGCATTTTGATAAAACAGAACACAGAAATCTTATCTATGTTCTGTATATTTCAGTTGATATATATATGAAAGAGAAAGGGATATGTGTGGTTTTTTTTCTTCAATGAAAGAACATCATCTTTTAAGTTTCAGGTGACAATTGCTGATATCTTACACGTTGCCATGGCCTCATTTTTCATTGCAGATTAATGGGTAATGTTTCATCCTTTGTCGTATTTTAATCTTCCCAGAAGTATTGCTCACCAGCTCATTTTCTCCCTGTTACTACACTATAATTTACAACTTCCTACTGCAGATGAGAGAAAGTGATCAGATCGTAACTCCTGCGCAGATTAAAATGTGACAAAGCTGCACATGGAAACATTGATCATCCTTAGAAAAGTGGAACAGGAGTAGGGGTGAGATCTACTTTAAACAGGTTCAGTTACAAAATTTTAGCTTCTATAACTTGGAAATTAAACAACGAACAACACTAATTAGTTTAATGTTTTGATTACGAGTATTTCTGCAATTGTTGTCCAGACTGAAAAGTTGTATATAAAACTCATGAAATATCAGTGCATACATGAAACCACTAATAATATTCTGACCTTAGCATCAGCATGCAGTGCTCACAGAAAGTCTTGGGATGTTTGCTTAATTCATTAAAATATTTAAAATGTTTCAAATGTATTGGTTTTATAACAAAAATCATTGCTTAATTGATTTGTTCACAAAAATTATAGATCACAGAAAGAACCTGCTCTTTTAAGTAAAAAAATCATTTCAAGTAGTAATAAAACCCAAATTATAGTTCTAAAAGAGCTGAAACTTAGAAAGTTCATTGACAAACATTGGGTGTTTTTAATTAGTAACACCTTTGTAGTAACTTGCGTTTAGTATCCGGTTGGGCAGTGACTACAATTGCAATTAATAGCAAAATGGCAAGAACAGAACAAAATGAGTCAGTCAAAAAACATGACACTTAATAAAATGAAAATTTCTGTGCATAAGATACGTACAGATGAATTAAAAATTACTTGCCAATGGGTTTTTGTTATGAAGCCAATAAATTTAAATTTTTTTTTTTTTACAGAATTAAGCGAATGTTCCTTCCCGTGAGCACTGTAAATGAGTTAAAGGAAAAGGTACAAACACATTGCAATGAACTTGAATGTGTAGACAAAAAAATCTTTTGCAATTATTGTAAAACCATGAGCAGAAATTCATATAGCTGAGCCTCATGAATTTGCCGTAGCTGTGTCGCTGGTAAACTGAGCAGTGAAATCCTTGGCATAGAGGCATGGCTCAAGCTTGGCAGGGGACCAGATATGTGAAGCACTTGCTAAACCCTGGCATTTGCTGTACATGACAGGGCACCAGTAAGGGTCGACATTATAAAAACATTTCGTTAATCGCCACCTTTGCCACAAAAAAAGGTGCCTAATTTGTTCAATTTCTTCTATTATTTTCACTTGTATTAAAATTGGTTTGAAAACAATTAAATAACAACAAAAACAACACCAATAATAATAATAATTATAATAATTATAATTAGTAGTAGTAATAGTAGTGGTTAATTAGAGGAGGTATTTCAGGTACTACATTTTTTATTGATGTACAGCTAGATTAAAGTGTGATGTTAGATGTGGATATCGAAAGACTAATTATACAGTTATTTCCAATAATTGGAATTTGGTAATAACTTGTGTTATTACAGCGCAATTTTAAAACAGATTTCATTGTTGTACATGGACCAATGGACAAGATTCTAGATTATAACTATGAAGATTTTTATGAATCATGCTAGGTATCCCAGAATAAGAAACTTTCCTTTTGATGGAAAAAAACTGTAACGGAATGTATTTAATTCATGGCAGCATGTGTAACAAAGTCATGTAAAGTCTGGTTTTAGGCAGTAGTTTTACTTGTTTGCCCACAGTTAATTACACAAAGTATTTTATGATAAGCTTATCATTAGAATTCGAAAGCAGCTTGCTGTGCCTTTCTGCTGTATGTCTTTTGATTACAAATGGGTATACGACCTAAAAACAGTGAAAATAAAATCAGCTTGAAACAGTCAACAGGCGCAGGCATAAAAATTACAAGAAACAAACAGCACTATATAAACGTCATTCTATTTGGTCTTTGGAGGAGAATTTCAGAACCTCTTGGTGTAGCTTTTTGGCCTTGCATTTAAAAAATACCGGTATAATGCCAGTCTAAAATAATTTACTTTATTATTTATAGAAATTTACTGAGATGGGTTGATGCCCCATTCTGGGTTGTTCTCTGCCTTGCATCTGTAGTCTTTGGATCCCCTGCAACCCTAATACTGTAGGACAAACAGTTACGGGAAATGGATGGATGGATGGATGAATGAATGAATGAATGAATGAATGAAAGAAACTTAACATGCTAACTCGGTGGGTAGATCGATGGCCTTGTATATCTAGGGTTTTAGGTTTGATTTTGGTTCTGATATATGTAATGCTCTTATACCCTCCCCATGTCACAAATCTTCTTGGAAGATCTTTTTCCCAGAGTAATCATATACCCAATTGCAGATTGGTACCACACTTTCTGAAGAATTTAAGGAGAAAGAGGTAAAAGCCAAACTTCTTTACTATAGTTTCATCAAAGTTCCACACAGAAAAAGTGTATCCCAAAACAAGATTCTAAAAAGATACCAAAATCATTATAATACCAGTGTTTCCATACACACTTCTGGAACTCCAAACACTTAGTCGGATCACATGACTGAGTAACAAGTTGAAAGCCAGATGCATTTAATGGTGTTTTCACATATAGTTCTCTCAGTCCTCTTAGGGTTTTTTCATGCCTATAGTTCAGTTTTCCCTTTGGTTTGGTTTGCTTTCACACAGTGAAAATCCAAGCGAAGGAACAATGCACCACTACAAACCATGTGACAACATTTATTCTGCCTATTGGTCAAATGTGTGTGGCGAGAGCAAGAAAGTAAATACAGGAAGAAGGTCCTGTGTCCGGGCTATGCAGTAAATACAGGAAGGTCCTGTGTCTGGGGCTATGCAGTAAATACAGGAAGGTCCTGTGTCCGTGCTATGCAGTAAATACAGGAAGGTCCGGTGTCCGGGGCTATGCAGTTGTGCGATAAGGCTATGCAGTTGAACATCCCTCACCTTGGTTTATTTCTCCTTCTCCGCCTAGCTGCTGTTGCTGCTTTGTGTGCTCTGCAGCGTCCCAAAATGCAAAGCACATCTGACGACGGCAGCCGTGTAGCACAGGCTCGCCGGCGTGCACCTGGAAGTTGGGTCATATTGAAGTTGGATCACGTTCACACCACAAACAAACTGCTCGTTTGGGACCAGACTGAGACCACCGCCGCTTAAGGGTCTCTGTACAGTTGTTTTGGTTCACACCCGAGTGCGATTACTGTGTTCACACCTGCCAGAACAAATCACATGAAACTGGAAATCAAACCAGAGTCTGTTTTAATCAGACTAAGTGCCGGTATGAAAACGACCTTAAAGTTGACCAATAAATGGACCAAAAGAAAAGGGGTTCAGTTCATTTCATGTGAATTTAAAAAAGGACTGTTCGCTCTCTGGTCCACTGCCCCAGTCCTCTTTCTGTTCACTCTATAGTTCCTCTGGAGCTTTCAGACCTTTTCAGCAGCCATGGTTCCATCTGTTTGTTTTTTTGAGTGCCCCCACATGTGATCTGTCTACAACAAGCTTGGAGGGCTAAATACAAAAGGCGAACCTGGAGGGCTTTGTGTTCACAATGCAGAGGTTAAGCCAACTGCAGTGTGGCCTTGAAGCAAACTTGAGACCCACTTGCCAAGTTTGGTTCATTTCAGAGGTGTCTGAGTTTGGTTGGAATGTTCAAGTTTGTGCAAGAAATCCTGGCTAATTACTGGCTAAGTAGGAAACCCATCTAGACACCGGTGTAAGCACTAATTAGGTACTCAGCTATTAATTAGGTACTCATCTAGTAAGCAGGTGAATCAGAGCGGGAAAAATTTGAAGCTGCTCCCTTGTTTCCTCTGGTGGGCAGGTCAGGAAATGATATCCTCATGTTTGTGTGTTTCGCCAGGGTCTTGCGGTTTCTACCCATGTTCCAGACATTTCCTTCATGTAGATTGGAATGGCTGAGGTGCTCTTCGTATCTTATAATGGTCTATGGCCTGTGTTCCCTGGGGTAATGCTCCAGGCTAGCTGTGACCTAGTGTGGAATGAGTGGTTATGGAATCTTATTAAAAGGTGGTCAAACCTTGAAGCCTCAAGTGTCTAATTCCCAATCCTTGCTATCTGTGACAAATCCCACTGGTCCTTATTAATAACTACAATTCGCAATTCAGGGCCAGTGTTTAATATCCAGGAGTGATGTTCGCACATTTGCACTCATTGGAGCTTGTTTGCTCGTAAGGATAAGTTTCTCTTACTCACTACAGAGGAAGATGAGCTTATGAAGAGTGAGTTGGATCCACCTGGGGGAAAAATATCAAGAAGTAAAGCCAGCCTAGCCTGGGTACCTCTGAGTGGTCCGAGCTCAAGTTACAACCTGTCCTTTCCTAGTATATTTGCAGCCTTCCCAATGAATCAGCAGTTCACACTGGAAATGATACCATAGAGAATGATGGCCCCTTGGAGTCTGTTCTAAACATTTCCATTTAGATAAGGGTGTGACTGGTCTTGTGGTCTTTTAATTTTTAATAAAGCACTTGTTTTATGACAGAGAGAGGAACAGCAGATAAAAAATAAATGTGTAATGTTTATACCAGTAAAATAGACTTTTTCAGCTATTTTTAATGTGTTTCTCGTTTATTGTCATACCTGGCTGACACATCCTGATGCTTATGGGATCCCTGTTGCCAAACAGACACACTCACATTTTCGTTGCTTCTATTTCTGTGGTGCAGCCGCTATTCACTGATGACTGAACACTCCTCAGCGTCCCTGTCCCTTAGAAATGTGTATCTTCATACATTTCCTGGGGTGAGACCACAGATATATATTCAACATCTTCACTGGAAAAACTTTTCCTTCTTTTTCCTCTCTACATGGCGAAGATATTTCCTGAAAATGTGTCATTTTAACAAAATATATCGGAGTATGATAACCTACAGCTGTGTTGTCAGGACGATTGTTGAGTTTGTCTTGTAATGTTCCCGGGAAACATTTTGAGGGGGGTCTTCCTGCAGTGCTAGGCACCTGATCAACAATCAAACAAACAAACATTGAATGATAAAGCATGACTATGCAGACGTGGATCACCTGTTGTTTTCACCATCCTTAAGTTCATCTGTGATCAGTGATCACAAAATTTATTCACGAAATATATTTCAAAATAAATTAAAATATAAATCCAGTTTTTTAAATGACCATTTTATTCTTTATACAGTATTATTGGGTGGGGGGCAGGGGTGGTTGTAGTCGCAGTACTCCCAGGAGGGAGAGTTTGATCACAGGGATTCGATGTGTTGATTCATTCCACCTGTCCCTCATTCAGTTTTGTAAATATTGTTTTCTTTTGTGTTTGCTCTGAGAGACCGGGATCACAATGAACCAAACCTATGACTGCTGTTGGTTTGTTTCCTTTATGCATTTCTTTATTCTTCACCAAACCACCATTTTGGGTTTGCACTGTATGGCCCTATTCTCACATGGTCTCTGTTTGTGACGGTCTTGATCACTGCAAAGTGCCTATTTCACAATATCTCTGTTTATGACGGTCTTGATCACTGCAAAGTGCCCATTTCACATGGTGTTGTTTGCCATTGTGACCACTGGCACCATATCTACAATTAAAGCATGAGTATATCATGTTAATACCTCTGTTTTTCTATTTAAACTGTAGTAACCAGAGAAGTGTCTGTAAGTGGATGTCAAATTTTATGTTTTAATAAGTCAGTGGTGGCTTAATGGTTAGGGAAATGTGCTTGTGATTGAAAGGTTGCTGGTTCAAATCTCTAATCAGCAAGGTGTCCCTCAGGTGCTCTGAGTAAAGTAATGCTCCCCAGGGACTATATAATAATAGCTTCCCACTGCTGTGTCACAAATGGGTTAAATCCAGAGTACACGTTTCGTTGTTGTGCTGTGATGTGTCAACAATGACCACCAATCACATCGCTTGACAATAATGGCAACAGTCATATCTAAAATCATTATTTTTTTTTACTGCTGTCTATTATCCATTAAAATATAGAGTGGTATGTATTGAGAATCAATCGTGAATTAGTGAACAGTATATAGCTAAATCCTAGAAATGCTTGAAGGTATTTACAGTTTACAAGAGCAGACTGTACCTCACACAGATTTGTGTGCTGGAAATAATGTGATATTGGTCACTGGCTCCTGCAGTGACAGTATGGGAAATGGCAACATGTTGAAGGATGTGGAACTGACAGGGAGCTGGCAGAGGGCACATCTGTTTGCTCGTCGCTGTCCTTCAAAGGACGTGGAACGTAATGAAATGTTTTCTGACATCCTGGAAACCTTAGATTAAGAAGACACATTCCGAGGAACGCACTTGTGTGTGTGTGTTGCCTGACATGGCGTTAGTGACTGGAAGCTTATTTGCCTTTCTTTTACATATTTATAATCTTTTGTCATTTGTCCTTCTGTTTGTCCCACATTTTGTCATAGAACATATGTCTTGGAAGCTAACATGGTAATGAAGGTCATGAAGTTACTGTCTTGTAGTTTGAGTCCCGGTGCCATTATTATGGCATTTCTGGTTTTATTACTAGCTCATCTTAAATGCCTGCTTTTCTGTGGCTTAAAGGTAAATGTCAAATGCCTTTCCTATTCACCTGAATGACCTACAGTTCTTACAGTTCTGCTGCTGCACTGTAGGAAATGAAGATTGTCCAGTGTTTGCTCAGCATTTGTTAAAGGAAAACCAGAAGGTTATGTGCCAACAAGTTAAATATGTTTTTGTGCGTGTGTGCATGTGTGTATATATATATATATATATATATATATATATATAATATGTGTGTGTATATATATATGTGTGTATATATATGCACACACACACACACACACAGTGACAAAAGCAACCAGTTAAGCAACCAGACGGAATGCTGGAAATAAAATGAATTAATTAATTAAGGCCATGTGACTGTATCGGAATAATTATAATATTAGATCAAACAGACAGCAGAGTTGGCAGTATGGGCACGCTGCTGGTCCCATGTCAGTGGGGTGTGGCCCCCCCACGCCCCCCAGGCCTGGGTACATGTGGTGATACGGTGCGAAAGGGAGTCGTACAGCCGTTGTACCCCATCCTGCTCTCCTGTGGCAAGTCGGCCCACAGCTGCTGTAACTGGCCATTGGCATCCTGCAGGTCAGCACTGCGTCTGAGTTGATGTCCAAGCTAACACATGTTCGATTGGGGAAAGATCAGCGGACCTGGCTGGCTACAGGAGGACCTCAACATGACGCAGGCGGTCCATAGACACTCGTGCTGTGTTTGGACAGGTATTGCCTTATTGAAAGACGGCACCAGGGTGCTGTCTCAGGAAGGGTGATACATGCAGACGCAGGATATTACTGACGTAGCGCTGTACTGCCATGGTCCCCCGAATCACTGCCACAGATGACCTGAAGTCATTCCCTTATGGCTCCCCACACCATGATGCCAGGAATAACGCTGGTCTGTCTCTCCACAACATTGGCAGGATTGGTCCTCTCCCCTCGGCTCCATCTCATGCATACACGACAGTCATATCCGTGGTAATGCAGAACCGAGATTTATCTCCGAACAGGGTACAATGGCACTCGTCATCAGTCCATGCCTTCCGGTCACGGCACCACTCCAAACGCGTATGCATTAATGGTAGCTTGTTAATGGGGCATTGAAGCTGTAGACTGGCTGATGCCAGTTGTCAAGATAAAGTGCGAGATGACACGGGGTGTTGTAGTGAGTCCCACACCTGTGTCTGGATGGCAGGCGCACATGTCATAGGGTTCTGCAATGCTTGATGCACAATCCTTCCTTGGGCAACTGGAAGCTTCACGATGTGTGTGGGTGCCCATTGGTTCCATCATCGGGTGATTTTGACATCTGCATGCCCCACATGCTGGGCGGTTGCACAATACGACCAGCCGACCTCATGCAAATCCTCAATGTGACTCCTATCAAACTCCATCAAGTGCTGTTAATGCTGTCTAATGCATCTACGAGGCATCCTCTGTGTCTGGCGACTAGACGTGCTGGCCACTTGCAAATTGAATCAATCTCTCTCTCTCTCTCTCTCTATATATATATATATATATATATATATATATATATAGACCCGGGGTCTCTTATA
>JAODKF010000046.1:17552288-17573337 GCA_026779585.1 Mormyrus proboscirostris | reverse complement strand
AATGATTGTGTTGAATGCTGAACTGAAGTCTATGAACAGCATTCGAACATGTGTGTCCTTGTTATCCAGGTGGGTGACTGCCAGGTGAAGGGTGGTGGTGATGGCATCGTCCGTGGAGCGGTTGGGACCCTAAGCATGGACCCTGTGAAGTTAATTAAGAAATATTGACGTGAATATCTGAAAAAAGAAAAAAATAGAGTGAACGCTCTGTTATAGTGGTACCTTTCAGTGATTGATAATCATGTTTTTGGTGGTTTTTAACAGTCACATATCTATACATAAAATTACAATACTTCATTAATAACATAAATTATAGTGGCAACTGTGTATTCATCGCCATACAATGCGTGGCATCATGAAATGCGCGTAAAAATTTTAGGCATATAATAATAATGTAGGTAAAGTATAATAATAAAAAAAAAAAAAACATTTTAGAAATTACTGTATTGTTTCTGACTGTTACTCAGTCTTCCAATGTTAATTGTTTAGTTTTTTTGGGGGGATGTTTTGTGGTTCTTTTCCGTGTTTTGGCGTCTTTCGAGCTCAGTTGTACTGTTTTATTTAATTTAGCATTATTTGTGTATAATTAAGGTGATTTTAATTTCAGTGTATATTCTTGGTCACAGAAAAATATAAAAAAAATGAAAAAATGAAGTGTTTCTGAGGTTTGAATGAATTATTTGTATTTACATTATTTTAAATGGGAAAAATTGATTCAGGTTGCAAACTTTTCGGCTCACGAATTAAGTCCTCGAACTAATTAAGTTCGTAATCAGAGGTACCACTGTATTTTATTATTCAACAAATAACAGAATGTGTACAGCAGGTTATTACATAATGAAGTGAAACTCAGTTACATGTTTTTGAGTTATTATATGATACAGTGTTATTACATGATACAGTGTTATTGCATATGGTGTTATTACAGTTCATCTTAACTTTTTTGGTTTTACATACAGAAATGCCTCCAAAATGTTTTATTTAATATAAAAAGTCTGGGTTCTGGAGCCTCAGCATTTGTGGCAGGCTCTTGTTTAAGTTCTCATACACCTCATATATCTTAAAAATGTAATGCTGTTACTTTGAAAATGCTGATATAAATGCACTAGACTTAATATAGTAAGTCATGTTCTAAGTGGGAAAATTGAAGTGGAAGAGTCATATTATACTCCAGGTTATGGAATGATTTTTATTGCATTTTTTTCTTTATGACTTTATGAGTTTAATTTTGCGTGTTTTATGTGACAGATATGTTTTCTTCTCTAAATCCTCTTTTCTCAAGGAGGAGCCGTTTTTGGGCAGCCAGAGGACTCAGGATCAGAAGCAGATGATGAAGCACAAATGAAGTTCTACACAGCACACCAAAGGGGGCGCCGTCGCAGCAAAGGTAAAGCCTACCACAAGAGTGCGTATGGACATCTCCACTTCCAACAACTTTTAAGACCTGCGTGTCACTATAAGCACAAATGCTGGCTGATTGGGTCTAGCTTATTTTCCCTTAAGCATGGACCCTGTGAAGTTAATTAAGAAATATTGACGTGAATTCTGCTGGCCTGCATCGTATGACCTCTTAGTGAGACTTCTTGTGGCATATTGGGTAAATAAGAAGCTGCATGTTGGCCTTTTAAAGCATTGCTTGTTTGGTTTAACTTTTACTTACTCATTGGGTTTTGTGATGATCAGCTGTCTGGTAGCATTAACCACAGGTGCTATCTGCTTACTGCAAGAGCATGGATTTGGTTTCCGCGTTGGTAGGGAATGAATCAGCCCCAAACCGCCACACAGAACATGCACAGTACTCCCACAGTATTGGTAAGAACATGTCCCTATTCCCAAATCCACACCGACTTCTGTGATTTTTGACAATGTATTAATGTAGTAAGGGGTACTGTACTGTACTGTACTATACTGTGCGTTCAGCTTTTCTGACTTCTCAGATCAATAAAACTGTATGTCATATTTTATTTACAAACCTCTAAGAAAGCAGTATATGGCTTCAGTGGTGAAAGATACAATGATAATTTATTAACCTTTATATAAATGCAAGTAATCCTTCATCATTCATGACTCATTGCCAGTTAAAAGTATTATTTTTTAAATGAACACAGAACGACAACTTGTTAATAAACATAACTTGTTAAGTAATGGACAGATTTTACTGTAAAAGAAGCCCCTGCCTCGTATATTTATTACCCCAAGTAAATAACTTCCTACAAATAGTATATAGTCCATGGAGTTTCAGACAGTTTTTCTAAAGCATAAATTTGGTTGCCATCTTAATTAACACCCAGTTAAAAGAAATGGCACAATTTAAAAATGTTTCCATCTTTTCACTCCTTCAGTATTAGAGAAAATGTAGATGCACTTTTCTTTGTGTTTCACTGTGACGTTTGATTGGCTGGCGGTGTTTGGCTCTACCTCTGAGCAGCCATTCACACTGTCACACTTGCCTGCCAAACATCTGAGGCATAGCAGAGTTTTGGCTTCATCAGCAGCTGGATGGAAGGCCAGTTGTCTCTGGAAGAGATGCTGGCAAGTCTGTAGAGGGTCTTGTTTCCTGGAGACCAAGTTAAAATAACTGTCCCAATGCAGCAAAGGGGACGGTGTTCTGTAGGTCTTCTGCTGTACTTTATATCAGACATCAAGTCAAGGTCCCAAGTTCAGTAAGGGTGGCCAGATTTCTCAGTTACGCAAGCAGATAAAAGAGGAGCCGTCCGGTCATCAAGCTTATTAATCGGCAAAAAATCCCATCACCTTTCCTCAAAAAGCAAATTTGTGGCCAGCATGGTGACACTAACCACCCTTTAATTATAGTCAAGGTGAGTTTCACATTTGATGCAGGTAAACAGTGTCGATGTTCTTTTGTACGCATCTTCTTAGAATGCAAAAAGGAGAATTGAACTACGTATGCAGTTACTAACAGTTAGAAAAAATTAATCCAAGATTAAAAGATTAAAATTCAGAAGATTTTGCATTTTAATATGATGTGCCTGAGATGAACCAATGTATCAAAAAATTTGATAAGATTCAATGACATAAAAAGCTATTTTGTTTGGCACAGCTTAGAGACACACATTAGTTGCAGAGATTATAGAATTTATTTCATCCATCCATCAAACACTTATTGCTGCACACTGACAGGCCTGGAGCCAGTCCCATGCCACCTCATCACAGGACACCGTCTCCCACTCAGATATTCTCAGGTTAAAGTTAGCCTAACTGCACATCTCTCTCCTGCTGCCTAAGAAAAGTGCAACAATGCAGGGAGACCACCTAAAATCAACATTCCCCAATGGATGTGAACTTGCAACCCGGGAAGTGTGAAGTGACAGCAGTCCACACAGAGATACCTTATATATGATTTATTTGTTGTTTTAAGAATGGAGGTCATTCGAGTTAACAAACTGAAATCATGCGTTACGCAAAGTTTTAATGAATAAGGCTAACAGACTTTTGGAGGGAATATTTATTAGCAGTAATGTCCTGAGCCAGTGTGAAAGATCAGAATTGGGGCCGATCCAGTATTTTTAAATAGATCTGCATCAACTATCACTGCCCAGTCCAAAGCCTGATGTATTTGCCACATCCCCAGTTTTCACCAATTGCGCAGATTGCACGGTTGTGTCATACAGTACAGTAAACCTGAGGCACATGGCCTGAAATTCCAAACTATCGAGCCGTGTGAAAATTCATTAAACTGGAAAGTAAAAGTAGCCCAGCTGCCATCCGCAATGTTTGCAAAACCGTCCATTTGAGAGGAGGTAGCAACAGAGTGTTGTTTTATGCAACAAATCTAATTATGTGCGGAAATATCATAAGAAGAATACTGCAGAATCACAAGGTTTACTCAGACGAAGAATGCTCCATCACCTACTGTATGTATATGCATATTTAAATATTATTTAAAAGGTTGGATCAGGGCTTGCAATCGAAACATATAAATAATGAATGGACTGGATCAAGTTACCAAAACAGAGGACCGGGACATTAATATTTATTAGCTACATGCTACAGAAATTCCTGCAGTTGTTACTACAGTATGTAATGTGTTTTTAAACAAGGAAGGCATCTATATAATTAGTGAAATGTATTTGTTTAATTTTTCTACCTTTCCAAACAATCTACACCTTTTAAACTATAGGTGAAAGTGAAACATGATTTTACAGCCATGTCAAATCTTGAGATCGGTAGACAGAGATTAGAAATTAGAAATTATAATATAAATATTAGTCATATCAGTGTAAAATGATGCACATCGATATTGTTTTGACACCAGCTATCTGGTATAACACCACAAGGCATTTCCACATGACTCTGAGAGCCACTTTTGATGTGTCACTTTAATGTTCTAAAATGGGCTGTGTGGTTTTCGTGTGTGTGTGTGTGTGTGTGTGTGTGTGTGTTCAGGAAATCTTGTTGGTGTGACTCTGCAACCAATTGTTTTCCTTTAATTCTTTTGCAATAAGGTCTCCATTCAGATACAAGTTGGTTTTCCATAGATTTACCAAAAGTAGCACACATTAGCTTCACGTGAAGGAGGTGGTTTTCTTTTCTTCAGGAACATGCTTCCTCATCTGGTTCTCGCACCAGACTGCTTATACTAAGATTTCCTATGGCGAAATTAACTCATCACTTGTCTATGAACATATTTCCTTTAAATTGGTTTTGTTTTCCCGTTTTGCTTGGTTGGGGATAGCTGTTACTTGGCTGACTATGTGATTTGGTATTCACAATGGAAAACAGATGCCAATGAAGTACTGGACGGGAAGTATTTGGGCAGCGCGTGATGTACATTCATTGCATTTAGTTAAATTCATCTGTCTGTCTGTCTGGACAACAATCACGAATGAGCCAGTTTCAAGTTGGAATTTGTCACATTTTGTTTGTGGTCTTTCACAATGTCATTATGAAAACTTTACCCCAGCTAATGCAAAGTAATTCTCGGTTTGACCATAACGAATATGCCTAAAGGCTGATTTAAATATCAATAAATTACCTTTTGTCCTTCTTTAAAATATCCCTTCCTTTTGCATTGTTTTAAGATTTTACTACAGAAATCCCCTGCTGCAAGAACCAAATGTGGGCTTAACTTCTTAGAGAAGTGGCCTGAGCTGACTGGGACAGGGTCCAGCCCACCCTGCTACCATGACAAGAAAAAATAGATTGATGGATGAATGGATGGATAAATCTATGTATGAATGGAGAGGTTGATTACTCTTTTCTAAGATTTCATAGAGAATTCTTCATATTTTATCACTACTGTTATTAATGTTACACTTCAGCATATTTTAAATTTATCTGTACAGGAGTAAAATGCAAAACTATAAGCAACATACATGTATGTCTTTGCGGTTGTTTTGCAAGACACCATTATTAGCTATTAGCAACTATCTACACACTATCTACATACTCACTGTGCCATGCCATGTGTCTACAGGTGACTTCACATTTCACAGATGGTGAAGTACATCGCAACAAAGTGACATCATCCTGGGCATAATATGCCTTTAACTTTTTGATTTATGTTCCCTTTTGTCTTATATTCCCGGGGTCTTTTAGTACACCGGTAAAGGTTGACGTGTGAATTATTGCTTTTAAATAAAAGTATGGTAGTTGCTGATGTCACTGTTACACCCCTGTGATAACCTTTATTAAGTTCGTCCCATAAAGGTTGTTCTGCGTGTTAGTCAAGGAAGGTGCCGGAAGGATATATAGATTCAGACTCTAGCCATTATTAAGATAAACGACTACTGTATGGCGGGGAAAGATAAGGGTACAATAAAAATGAATGTCTTGTCAAATTCAAATTCTAAACTGGTATTTAATCAATCACCTCCGCATGCCTAGATTTGTTTCTCTTGGTGATTAATCAAGTCAAATTTAATGTACATGTAAGGCAAATGGAAAATTTATTGTGTATATGTGATTTTTGTAACAATTTATTGAAAAATTTCAGACACCATGAGTCAGTGAATACTTCATTTTGATGCTAAGACATAGCAAAACAGTTTTAAGGTGCTGCGTGGCACCTTATCATGCATATTGTTATGGCCTGTTCTTGCTCCAGGTGCTGTGCGCAGCCCAGTGAACAAGGCCACTCTGACACTGCTCACCATCAGCACGTGCATCTTAGCTGTGGTGTACAGCAGCCAGCTGTCCTGCCCCCTCACGGTGAAGGTGATCCTGCATGTCCCGGAGCACTTCATCGCTGACGGTGAGGCCCCACTCTCTCTCACCTTTCTCTTCTTGTTCACGTAGGCAGCAGATACTTGGCCATTTAGCCATTCATGTTTACAAGGACAAAATGCTTTTATAACACAAAGCTTGCAGTATTATAAATAAAACAGGTGTTCAATATAGTTAAATTACATTATATAAGTTGCATTCCTAAATTTGTACTGATTTGTTGCGGAGACTGTTATAACATGGTGAGCTCTGACCAGGGAACTAGGCGAAGGACACCAAGACTTGGGTATAAATGAATTTAATCGGGAGAAGCATGCGGGACAGAATTGTCATAACAATACAATAACAGGACTACAGAAACATACTCTGATGTGGACTTAAATACACCAAACTAATGAAAACAACTTAAGACAGCTGGTAAATATGGGGAATCCACACAAGGTTAACAAGGGGGGCGTGGCACACAGGAGTATTGGATGAGCAGGGTGTGACAGAAGCCCCCAAGGTGCGCATAATAGGCATGCCTCAGGGGAGAAAAGGACAAGACCAGGGACACAACCAGGAACTCCACGGGACCTGGGAAGACAAAAACAAGAACATCATTGGGGCACAGGGAACATGACTGACACAAAACAGGCAACAGACTAGACAACAACTGACAAACCACGGGGAACGCAGACAAACACAGGGGCACCAAAAAAGGAGACATAGGGGGAACGCCAACTGGAGGAAGGAAGGAACCAGGAGCAAGGGTCGAACAGGGGGGACCCTCGGCGACCGCGAGGTTGGAGCCGGACGGAATGCTGAAAGGGGTGAGGAGGAAGGCAGAGGGGTAGACAGACGGGGTGAGGAGGAAGACAAAGGGGACACTAGAGGAGGCAAGGAGGGAAGCGAAGGAGACACTGGCGGAGGGGAAGAGGGAGCAAAACCTGTGGCAGGCGAAGGCAGAGCCTCAGGTGAGGGATGAGTTGGAGCAGGGGCACCGCAGGTGACTGATGAGGTGACGGAGGTGGGACTAAAGGCGTCCAATGACGTACCGCAGGGGGCACTGCAGGTGACCACTGAGCCATAGCAAGGTGGACTGCAGGCAACGGCCAAGCTGGAGCCGGAAGACCCACACACAACTGCCGAGCTAAGACCAGGGTTAAGCGAAGGCAAGCCAGGGGGCAGGGGGGGTGGTACCTGACCTCTGCAAAGATGTCTCCTTCCTTTACAGGACACAGAGAGCCAAGGTCCTGATTGGAAACTGCCACCCTGTGGTGGTGATCGGGGTGACCCACCTGAGGGGTGTACATAGGCCATTAGGAAAATCCCCGAGGGGTCCCACTCAAGCTCTTCCTCCAACTCCACTAAGGAGGGAGGAGCGGTGGTCTAGCAGTCCGGGACCTCCTTGGGGACAGGGTCTGGAGCCAGGGGAGCTGGGTGTACGGGGGCAGGGTCAGGGGCTGGAGGGACAGGAACCATGGGGGTAAGGAAACATGGGGGGTGGAGCAGGAGCCGCCAGGTCAGGAACCACGGGAGGCGGAGCAGGAGCCACTAAGCCGGTAACCTTGGAGTGCGGAGCTTCCACCATCAGCTACACCTTCTGAGGTTCTGGCGCCGGCGGTGAATGCTTTGCCCTCCAAGGTTCCGGCGCCTGATGTAGCTGAGGATTGTGCCTTGGCAATGGACACCAACTGTTTCAGGATCTTAGAGACCCGCGGGATACAGTCCTCAACTGAGATGGCCCCTTTAAGAGCCAGAAAAGGGGCAAACTGCTGATCCCAAAAAAGCGGCAGTGACACAGACTTCCTTGGCCAGGTGCGTGTCTCCGGGCAGGGACATCTCCTCTAGTATGTCCCTGCTCCGTTGGGCTAGACCCCGAAGTAGGGGATCATCCAGAACTTCAGGCTGATCAAGCCATTCTGATGAATGAACTGAGGAATTAGGTGCAAGTCGGGAAACAAGGGATTTAATCAGCAAACACACATTCAGTAACACGTTAATAACCGGACTGGGGAAAATATACCTAACACAGACTTAAATACATTGGACTAAAGACAGCAACAAGAAACAGCTGGTAAACATGGGGAATCCACACAGAGTAGATGAAGGGGTGTGGCACACAGAAGGAGCGGACGAGCATGACAGAGAAACTGAACGTACTTAAATGAAAAGGCTCCCAGATAGCTGAAAATTGTCAGCAAAAATTATTTATGATTTGTCATTCTGCTGAAGTCATCAATGGTGCAGATGCATCCTGGGCTGTGGCATATTGTTTTTCAAATGACTTTAATTTTAGATCTGTGCACTCACTTAACTAGATTGGTTTATATTCATTGCATCCAAGTGGTGGCAAAAGTCTGCCACATATCACATGTGTTAAATATAATTCTTTGAGCATTAAATTGATGTTGAATTAAATGAGGTCACTTTAAGATAAGGACTTGTTACACAAGACTGTGAAATTTTTAATCTGATGACTATACTTACATACTGGTGGCTGTACATATACAAGTTCCTTTGTACAAGATGGAGATAATGACTTTAACCATTGCTGTCCTTTTTATTATCAACAATTTGGAATGTTAAGTTCAAATGAAAATACAATCCTTATTGCCAAGCTTGTCTCCAAATATTATTTTTTAATTAATTTTTTCTTTGTGTGTTAATTGCAATCTTTGTTTTGAA
Source organism: Mormyrus proboscirostris (assembly GCA_026779585.1). Lineage (NCBI taxonomy): Eukaryota > Metazoa > Chordata > Actinopteri > Osteoglossiformes > Mormyridae > Mormyrus > Mormyrus proboscirostris. The sequence continues at coordinate 17,564,481 of JAODKF010000046.1, read as the reverse complement.
ACTGCAGTTTCCGAATTGAACTGTCAAATCAAAGTTAAAACTAAAGTGCTAAATTAAAGGGTCCCAAAACTTAATCTGCTTAAGATATGTGCCAGCTAAATTTTATTAGTAAACATTTATGCAAATTTTAAAGCATTGATCCTGATTTGAATTTTTGTCCCCTTTGTTGGAGGTAGGGAGCATTTTTGTGGTCAGCATGGGGAGTTACCTTGATGTGTCAGACTGGCTGAATCCTGCCAAGCTGGTCCTCTACTATCAAACCAACTCCAGCAGCCAGTGGGTTAGAGACTACTGCGGGCAGAGAACCACCGCCCCGTGTGAGCAGCTCTGTGACCCAGACACAGGTTTGTTTCAGCTCAAAAACACATATATACACAAAAAATGGCTGCAGCAGTAATTTTAGTTCACATGTACTATGCGTACAGAATGACTCAGAAAAAAGAAATATATGAATTCTAACTCCAGTTTTGTAAAAATGTTATGTGTTTATTTTCTGAAAGTAATTTTTAACACTAAGTAATTTATATTCAGCGTTGTTTCAGATTACCAGAGAATACATTGTTTCATATAACCAATACTTAATAAACCTTTTCAAGACTCTATACAGTAGGTGCCATACCTCTAAGTGTTCCTCACAACAAATGGCTGACATGTCATTGATCAGAATTTTTAACAAGCACATAAAAAGTGTGCTGTACACGATATAAATATAAAGCGTTTTTCATGGCTTTGATGTCATTGTTCTAAAATTAGGAGGTCAAGCACTGCAGGTACTGAAACCCCATTGTTTCTTATTAAAAATGCGGGAGCCGTGTTTCCTGAAAGGCTTGCTGTTGTGTGCTCTCTGTCTGCTCCTCTGATGCTGATTCTGCTTTCTCAGCCAGTCGTTTGGACTTGCTGTACCATCGTAAACCGTCCTCTGACACAGCCGTTTTCCGTCATTGAGCTCTCCTGTGTCCCTCTTATCTGTATGCATGTTGTAGATGTGTGTGAAGGTGAGTTTCCTTATTTACAAAATCTGTTAAGTGAGTTTGATACTGTAGCTATATCCCTACTGCTTCAGATAACAACTAATATAAAATGAGCACGACACACATCAATCCATACACAGGAAATGCACCTGGAGGAGCTTACAGTATGAGCAAGCTGTTAGGAAATCAGTTAAGCACTGCCAATAGGAAGACAACAATTAGGAACTAGACGGGATAATTACTATCTTCCAGAAACCTTTGTACTTTCATACACACTCTTCAGGAGTTGTTCATTTCTTTTGGTAATGTTATTCTCAATCTTCACAGGTACTATTACAGTAGTCGAGTGCACTCTACATTTCTATATTAAATACTGAATGCAATTTACCACATCCCTTTCTTCACTATTTTGAATGATTTCCGTTGGTCCTCAAAATGAGGAATGCAAAACTATGAAAATTCATTTTATATGGTGCTTGAAAGTCTCTTATTAGAACAAGATTGGAAAACAGAATTATATCCAATTTTACTACAACCTGCCACTTTGCTCATTATTCTTACTAATTATGCTTATCCCTTGCTCAATAAATAGGCATATTGCAAAAATCAAAGATCATATTTTCATCTATGCTCATTACTTCTGTTTTAATTAACTAATTTAATTAACTCTTAGCAAAGAAAAAAATCAATTGGTTAACAATTAAAAGTGAGTTAATAGCTTAAAGCTGGATGCCGCTTCTTGTAACCTCGGCGGCTGTGTGTGCGGGTCCACAAGCTTGGCTGTGTGCCAGTAATACACTCATTCTTTTTTTGTTCTTTATCATCTTTATAAATGATCTCAGTTTTACGTCACGCGGAGCGTGGAGAAGTACCTGCCGCCATCATATATGAGTGGTGGTGTTGTGAGATTATTATGGGAAAAGACTCCCAAGCTTCATAAGCTTCCCTGTCACTTCTTTTCGGGGTAAATCTTAACATTTTCTAGGGATAAGCTATGACTTCTCACGGAAAATTCCCTTTTCCACTGAGACACATTGCCATTCTTGTTCCGAGGAGATCTTTCCTGTTCTACAAATATTTCCATGCTTTTTTCCCCCCTTTTCATATTGTAGAGCAGAACTTACAAGTAATCACTGGTGTTAACATGCCTTTTTTAAAGAAAAAAAAAAAATGTTGATAGCGATTTTGTGTGTTATGCCCCGCTCGTCCGCTCCTGCCGTGTGCCACACCCCCCATCTACTCCGTGTGGATTCCCCATGTTCACCAGCTGTTTCCTGTTGTTGTCATTAGTTCAATTATTTAGTCCGTGTTTCAGTTTGTTTCCCTACGTTACGTGCGTTACGTGTGTCCTGTGGTGTGTTACCCCATGAATAAAGTCCACGGCTTCCTTCACCTGCTTCCCTGCGCTGATCGTGACATTGTGAGATAAATTATGAGATAATTCACAAAACCATACAATTAAGTTACCATTGCCCAAAATTTCTACGCATTGTATTTATTCTAAAGTTTATTTTTAAAGGATAGAAATGTCAACTAACAAGAAGCTTGGAGTAATATGTGATGACGTACTATTGAAGGACAGCTAACAATTACTGAGTGAGAGTTGACTTACATTTCCTGCCTGTATAATGAAGCAAGATTTTTGTGTTGACAAGATAACTTGTCAGATTTGGGATAAATGTAAGTGAACAAAGATAACCATTTAAACTGGAGTACCTTAATTCTGACAAGTCAAACCAACAGTTTTCGCTTTGTGATACAGACCCCAGTTTTATGCAGGTTTTCAAGTTTGTCTGTGTTGTTAAACATCTCTTTTTTCTGTTCATTACTAATGCGATTGTTGAGAAAACTGTAAATTGAGATGTGTGTGGCTCAGTGGGTTACGATGCTGTACCTGTAACTGGAAGCTTGGAAGTTGTTTCAAATCCCCAGTTTGACAGGACTAGCTCAGCCTTTGACCCCTAAACTTGGCTGCTTCAGGGACCGTCTGACCCATGCTTTTTTAAAAATGCATGTCACTTTGGATAAAAGTATCTGCTAAATAAATGAAATGTAAAGTACATAATTTATAGACGCCCAAGGCCTGTGTTTATGCCACGTCCTGTCAGTCATTCCTCAGAAAGTTTCACAGTAGAAGAGCCATCAGCAGGTTTTGAGTACAGATTGTAGATATTGATTGAAATCAGGTAGAGGTGCTGAGCTCAGATCTTCTGCACCGTTCCTGTCTAAAGTGTCTGTCACAATTTATAGGATATATATGCAAAGAGAAACAGAGAAATAAGGAGACAAAGAAGTCGGGCAACAATTCTTAAAGTGGGTTCCATTCCCCCCTCCCATATTCTCCCCATTGAGTTCACACTGTTACTTCTGTGCCTCAGTTTCAGAAGCAGAAATCCTTGTGGTGCATGTCTTCCTTCAGTGGAGCTGCTAATCCCTTTCAGGTTTTAGAGCTCTGAAGACTTTCTCACTCATAGCAGGGTGAAATAAAGCCTTTTCCTCCTGGTAATACTGAGGGGAAGAATGTCTTAGAAAACAGGGGACAACAACAGCTACAGAGCTACAGATAGGTGGTGTAGTTTTTGGTAAGGTGAGTGTTGATGAAATGGCAGCAACTTGGATGTGAGCCTCACCTTTCACTGCAGGTCATAGAACCTCACTATGCGTTTGTAATTCAGGATCTGATTTTCAGAGAAGACATTCCTTTCGGGTAACTTTTTCACCTATGAAATTTGTACTCCTAAGACTTTTTTATTAGATGGAAATAGTGTTGAAATGGTAATGTTTTAGCAAATTATTGTTGTTAAAAGACGCAGAGAGAGAAAGAGAGAGAGAGAGAGAGTACTTTATGAATCCCTTAGAGGGAAATTCTCTCGTTACAGCAGTATTAACATATAACATATAACATATAACATATAACATACACTATATGGACAAATGTATTGGAGCACATCTCTTAGTCATTGAATTCAGTTGCATCAATCAGACCCATTGCTACAGCTGTATAAAGTCAAGCACCTAGCCATGCAGTTCGATTTACAAACATTTGTGAAAAAATTGGTCATTCTGAAGAGCTCAGTGAATTCAAGCATGGTACTGCCATAGGATGCCACCTTTACAATAAGTCAGCCTGTGAAATTTCTTCCCAACTAGATATTCCCCGGTTAAATCTATGTGGTATTATTGCAAAGTGGAAACATTTAGGAACAATAGAAACTCAAAATGGCAGGCCACTGCATAGTTCCAAACTTCCTGTGGCATTAACCCCAGCACAAAAACTATGTGCTGGGAGCTTCACGGCGTGAGCTTCCATGGCCGAGTCGTTGCATGCAAGCCTCACATCACCAAGCGCAATGTTGAACAGAGTGGTGTAAAGCACACTGTCACTGGACTCTGAAGTAGTGGAAATGTGTTCTGTGGAGTGAAGATTCACGCTTATCAGTCTGGCAGTCTGAGGGATGAGTCTGGGTTTGGCAGATGCCAGGAGAACGTTACCTACCTGACTGTATTGTACCAACTCTAAAGGTAATGGGTTGTTTGTTGGGGGTTGGGAACAGTTTGGGAAAAGCCCATGCTGTTTTAGCATGCCTGTGCCCCAGTGCACAAAACAAGATCCATAAAAACATGGTTGAATGAGTCTGGTGTGGAAGAACTTGACTGGGCTGCATAGAGCCCTCCCCTTATGAAAATTCTCTATTGTTTCTTATGGTTTTTATGCAGTAACCATAGATTTACTATGGTACCTCATGGTACTTTGGTACTACCCATAATACTACCATGGTTTATCCATAGCACTTCATGGTAACTATGGTACTAATATGGTTTGTAAAAAGCATGCTTTGGAACGACCATGGTAAAACAAAGACCATGTTTCATGACCAAGATTATGCTAGGGTTTAACTGTAGCGAAACCATGGTAAAACCATAGCCATGGTTTCCTTAGTTACCCAATAAACCATGAAAATCATAGTAAAACCACGGCTAATTTTCGTAAGGGTCACCTCAACTCCTTCAAACACCTTTGGGATTAACTAGAACAGAGATTGCGAGCTAGACGCTTGGGTCCAACATCAGTGCCTGACCTCAAGAATTCCCCCAGAATCTTGTGGAAAGCCTTCCCAGAAGAGTGCCAGCTGTTATAGCTGCAAATGGGGGGACCGGCTCCATATTGATGCTTATGGATTTCTGAACTGGATACCTGGATATTAATCTGACCTATCTCATTTAGTGGAGACTGGTAACACTTCTGGCACTGCATGACAATCTTCATCTTGTTTCATGTGAAAGGTACTAAAAACTGTAGCCGACAAAGGTTTGTTTCATTTTTGCATATTTTTGCCAGTTTTGGTTTTGTATGAGAGATTACGGCAGAATTCTGTTCATGTTTGGATTCTAATACAAGTACAAGGAAAATGAGCCCCTTACAGTTCATGTTTCCACAATGCTTTGGCGGGAAATTAAACGGGATGTTTCTTTTCTTCCTACATCATAGATGTCTTTCATATCTTTCGTTACGATGAAGCATCATGACGCAAGTGGTTTTGTTCTGAATACAGGCAGAGTTCAATAAGTCAGTGTAACAATTTGACTAGACATATTTTTTAGTTGGCACAACATGAAAGGAAGGTTTGAAAAACCAGTAACTGTATTTTAATTACAGCATCCCAAGCTCAGAAAATCCCGTAGATGCCTTCATTCCAAAATTCAATATCGTTCAACAAAATGCTGTTGCCTTTGCAACTTAGTTTTAATTGGGATACCTTAGAGAAACGCACCAGTTAACCTGTTTTGGATTAGCCTACCTGATACACACATGTACCTCCATTTTTTGTTATAATGAAATTACAAGTGCATTGTTACGCTAATGAAGTCAACACTGTAACATTTCTCAAGGCTGAAGGACAAACTTCGCAATGGCTCTATAACATAGAATATAAAGAACAGGCTAATTCCCCACATACCAGGATGAGTTTGAAGCCCAACATGCTGAAGGTCATCGGGTCATGTTTGCTACTCACTTAGCTGACCTTGTGTAGCTATTTTAAGAGGTTCAATAATCAGTCACTGAAATGTGAAGTTGATTTTATGTGTGTATTATGTGCACATGCGTGCCTCCAATATACAAGGTAAATTGTTCTGTGATTGCATGTCAGTATGGTAATTTTTGTTACAAACATGCCCCTTTTTATAGTCGTGTGAGTATCCTGGTTGCAATACATACATATTTACAGAACAATTGGAATTATTCTTTAAAAATTACCTGCAATCACTGTGTTCCTTTTTGAAACTGCTGTCCAAAGAGGTTTTGATGCACAATCCTAGCTGGTATCTGCTTAGCACTGCAGGAAGACATGTTAGCAAGTGTGCAATTGCATGGCAGGTGTATTCATCAGGGCTTCAAGGTGCAAGGCTGCAATTAGTCCTGCAATATACTGTAATGAGTGTTCTCAGACCATTCACCCAATTCACACTCTCTTCTGTCACGCTGTCTAGTTCACATGGTCAATTTCTCATCGATTTAATTTTCCAGTTGCGGTTTTTGATGGGGATCAGTAAAGAAGGGCAGACCAGTTACCCCAGCAACATTTTCCTATATACCGAAATATGGTGATGTCCCTCTACTTGTTTTGCATGGGAAGAACATGCCTATGATTTTCATATTTCATATCTTTCCATATTACTACAGACACATCTTCAAAAATATATGGTTTCATTTTAGCACCCAGCATCTTTACCCCCGAGGGCAAATCATATGAAAAGGACATGTTGGAGAATGGTTTGGAGTGAGGGTAGATGAAAGATGAGAGGGGGAGTGAGGTGGAAATAAGGCTAAGGTCAGGTCGGGTGTAAAGAGATGATGTGTTGGTGTCAAAGGAAACAGCTTGTGGGGTGATTACTGAGCTGGACTCCTCGGATGATGCATGAGGCTGGCCATCCTGGACGTTGTCAGCCATTAATTCAGTTAAGGGGGGGGAAAATGAATCCCTTTGTCACTTTGTGTTTTGCAGGTGAATGCAGCTGTCATGAGGGATACTCCCCTGACCCAGTACACAGACACCTCTGTGTTCGGAGCGACTGGGGACACAACGAAGGGTAAGTTCTGTCAGTTTATAGCAAAAAAGCATAATGCATAGTAGCATTTAGCTATTTTTGTTCCAGGCTGGGGATTTGAAACCCACAATATACTCCGATTTCTGATATATAAACTGTTATTGTAGGCAGCACGTACAGTAAACAGATGATACTGGTAATTACGGAGGATGATGCTGGAAATATGGAGTTTATGGCATAGCTGTTTTAATATTTATATTTTGTTTGTTATTTTGTTTCATCACAGTCCATGGCCCTATTCAAACCTAGAGAAGGGGTATGACCTTGTTACAGGAGAGCAAGCTCCAGAAAAAATATTCCGGTGAGGAGTCTTTCTATTCATATGTGTCTCTGTTGGACCGCACACTGATTAAATGTCAGTATATGTTCAATTTATGATGTCTGTCTCCATAAGGGCGACCGCAGCTTCGCTTGTATAGTTTTTTTTCCCCAATAAAATTCTGAAAGGAAGCTTCCTCACAAAATGAATTGCCAGAAGGAGTGTTCCAAGGGCTTTCCCAGCCAAGCCTTTGTGACAGGTCTGACCTTTCCCCTTGACAAGAACATTCTCTTTGAAATTCCACCTACAGTAAAGGCATTGTTGCTGCACGCTGGCAGTCACAGTGGTTCTGTTCGGTACACTCTGAGAAGGACTCTAGGGGGGTTTTGTAAGTGCCCTTATTCACACCATCTAAGTTCCTGAAGCAGCACAGGTGTTCAGAACTTACTGTCATGATGAGATTGAAGATGACAGCAAATCTCTTCCAGAAAAAAAAGCCTACAGAAATTCTCCTGAAAACGAATCTCAAAAGTTTTGAGAATTTGCTCTCCACGTGTATATTTCTTAGTTATACCAGCTTGTTAATGCGAACAGTCTGCTCCCCAAAACAGCAAATCATGCGGCTGAAAAGCAAAATCAAGAAGTTCAGTTTCGTCACCAAAGCATTTTTGGGTGTGGTTTTGTTGGGGTCAGATGTGATTGTTCAAGCGTCACTGCCTGGTATTTTCACACACTGTGGTGTCTAGAGTTTGCAGAGAATGGTGTGATGAACAAAAAACATCCAGACAGTGGCATGTCTGTGGGTGAGAAGGTGAGAAGCTTTTGTTAATGAGCGCAGTCAGAGGAGAATGGCCAGACTCGTTACAGTTAACACGAATACCACAAGCTCAAAAATAACAACTCCAGTACAACAGTACAGTGCAGGCTGACTTTACGTGCCATTAAACATAATTTGTAATGCTTTTGAGTATTTACACTAGTTGATGAGATCCTCTATATCTTGTTCTGTCCAATCGGTAAGTCTCTCTGTGTCACTTTGTCTTTTGTTTAGATCCACTTATGGGCTTGGACAAGGGCTGTGGCTTCCAGTAAGCAAAAGCTTTGTTGTGCCCCCAGTAGAGCTGTCAATCAATCCTATTGCTAGCTGCAAGACTGATGTGCTGGTAACTGATGACCCGGGGGATGTTCGGTGAGTATTAGCAGTATTCTCCTGCCTTGCTGGAGAATGTAGAGCTTTTGGATTTAGCGTTCAAATAAAAAACAAACAGTACCACGTGTTTGTTAGCATGTCTCTGACAATTAGAAACTACTGAGTTTAACTTGGGAAGTCTGGAGAAAAACAGAACCCTCTAGAGTTTCATAAAGAAGTGTCTACTTACCTGGACTGAGATCTCCCTTCAGAATGCTAGCCGCTCTGAGATACAGTCAAGCTAAGTATAGTTGCTTAAATTGGTCACTCTAGCTGTACTGTATGTCAGCCTCTCCCTGGTCAAAAGTAATTCTTGAATATGCTTATAGCAACAATCCATGCAACAGAGGTAAGTTGGTCGACATGGATTTATCATTTAAAATATATTTCAGAATTTCCTCCTGGGATCATATTAATCTCTATAGTTTTTATGCTGCATACATTTAATGCCATAAGTAAAACAAGATTTAATTTAAATACAAATAATCAAATAGTGAGAATGGTATGCATGTACTCAGACACACCTTGGTCAATAATAATAATAATTTCTTGTGAATTTCTAGTGAACTATTGTATCTGGGCATTGTTTTGTACTTTAAATTGTACAGAGACAGCACTTTCTCTACCTTCTTGACGGTAATTTCTGAGTAAGCTATGTTCTTTACTGCTTCAGTGGCCTTTTGGGATAGAGTAGCATCCATTAGCAAATTTCAGTATTTCACAGAATGTAACATGTCATCCAGGTTCTGTTAGCCCTCTCTCTCATTCATACTGAGGATTCAGTCATACTGCTCTCGTCGCATGATATATTTTGTCTACTACATAGTGCACAAATATGCGATTTCTGACACACCCCTAGTCTTTCCACTGCTCTTGCACGTTTTTGACACAAAGATGATTGACACATTTAACCATTCAGAACATGACTTCAGCTATTAGCCAAAATAAACTCACTTGTTTGCTAGTATTCCCTGTTGTTTGTGAACAAGGAATTGATATATTTTAGTGAAAAAGGCAAGAATTTAACATACTTCAATTTGTAGAAAAACTATTCTTGTTTATTGTAGTTAATCCAGAGATGACTAAATACGGTAAATATGAATGTTCATTTTTTTGTTCAGATTTTTTTTTCTTTTTCATGTGCACCATGGACATATCAGTGTAGTTGTGTACTGAAATCCGTTGGTAAATGTGAGAATTAGAGTTTTCACTTGTCCCATATATTTGATTAAACACTGTTTTGAAAATGGGGCACTATTTTTGTGACATGTATTACTTCTTAAAATCAAAAGTGGCATCCGTAGTCAGGACTGATACTTTGATCAACAAAGTATCCATCTACAATTAGCCAAACACAAGAACACAGTGAGGAAAAACAGTGAGATTCTGAAAAGGCCAATTGAAGCAATTTTATTCTCGGGTCGACAGGAGATGGCATTTAAGGAACACGATAAAAGTGAAAATTCTGGCAACAAATGAAACTATAATGAGTTTACAGATGTGCTTTCCCACTATGATGAGGTTTTGGCTTTTGTGGGTGTGTTTGTGTTGCACATGGAATGTAGAGCAAAACAGTAATTCAAAGCATACTCATATTTTGCAGTTTCACTTAGTCACTTTTGTACATTTTTCAAGTCATCCTTAACATTTGCAAAACAGAAGCACATTTCTCGAAACAATTCGTACAAACAGCACCGCATGATGGATGACCTGCAAAAGCCTTAGTTTATCCCTCAAAAGTAAATATGTATGTCAATGAACTTGTCAGTGCCACCAGAATAACAAGTCCTTGTGTTATTGTTCACAAACAAGATGGTCAAAAAGCTTAGCCGTATTGTCAATAGAGTGGTGTACTCTTAAGTATTTTCTGATGTAAACTACAGCTAATGTTTTGGTGATTTTGATGACAATGATTGAAAATACACAAAGTTGTGCTTTTTCTGTATGAAAAATATCAATTTCAACAGTACAAAGTTACACATACTGTAACACACAAACACACACAAGTATGTATGCATACATACACACTGTAAATATGCATACTGTACATATGTGTGTGCAGTACATTACATGTCCAGCATGTAACTGTATAACATAAATTTACAGTATATTATAAATTAAAGTGGAAAACTGCAACAGGAAGCAGTGCAGTAAGTATGCGATATTACAAGGCAGTGCACATGGTTGCATTACATGCCTGTTGTCTCTATGAAACTTTTGAACTGAGTACACAATTGTTCTCTCAACATTCAGCCGTAGCCTTTGACCAGCCTCAGCCATTCTTAGGCCATGACTGAGGATATGGGATTATTTCATTAGGAACGTGCCTCTGTTCTTGGCCTCTTCTACCTCTTCCTCTGTTTTTCCTCCCTGCCCTTCCACCATGCAGCCTTACTCCTCCTGTTGATTCTGTTCATTTCCTTGTTGTTTTTCCACTGCCAAATTGTAACATTGTGTTGTGCTTTGTCTTGAAAACTTCAAGTTCATGAAATGTACCTCTAAGCTATTTTAGCGAACTGATCGATCACTGGTCGATCTAGCACTTTAAACATTCCCCTCTGTTGGTGAAAGTCAAGATTCAACTGAGAGAAATTCATCAGTTTAAGACATATATATAGTATGGCAGACACAAAGCATTGCTCAGCAGCAAAGTATATACTGAATCCTCTATATCCATCACCACCATCACTTCGGAAAGGAGACCAGTCGGAACCCAGAAACTAGAATCTCAGTTCACATATTTCCATAGTGACATTTAACATATTTGATATTCATGAGACGTACAAGGTCACAAAGTTTCTATTTTTTTAATACTATCAAAATGCTTATAGTTATATTAACAAAATGTTCTCTTTCCTGTGATACGAGCATTCGTTGGCCATGTGATAACACTAGGAGCAACCTGCTGGTCCTCAACCACACAAACTCCAAAAAGTGTAAAGGATTCCTTGATGTTGCTGCTGAATCTAAGGTTTGATCAAAGAAAATAAATCTAACTAAGCCTGAAAGAAAGCAGAGAAAATTAGCAATGTTGATCTGGTAATCTGGTCTTCCAAATGCTTTTCAGAAAAGGCATTCATCTTTTTAATTAAAACATCAAAAGAATACCTCTCCTGGAGCCAATACCTTATCGTGGTGGAGGGGTTTGCGTGTCCCAATGATCCCAGGAGCTAAGTTGCCCGGGGCTTTATGTCCCTGGTAGGTTCACCCAAGGCAAACAGGTCCTGGGTGAGGAACCAGACGAAGTGTGGCTCACAAGACCCTTTATGAAGAGTTATAACATGGATCCACAATTTCCCTTGCCCGGAAACGGGTAACTGGGCCCCCCCCCCCAGAGCCAGGCCTGGTAGACCCAAGCGTATAGTTCCCCTTCTGGGAACGTCTGGTGGAATCCCCTGTCAGGGGGAGTTTCAACTCTTACCTCCGGCAGAACTTCACCTATGTTTTTTGCCTGTGGGACCCTGGAAGCAGCTGATGAGTACTGTCGGGCCAAGCAGAACGCGGCTTCGGCAGTCACTGAGGCAAAAACTCGGGTATGGGAGGAGTTTGACGAGGCCATGGAGAACAACTTCCGGACGGCTTCGAGGACATTCTGGTCCACCATCCGGCGTCTCAGGGCGGGAAAGCGGTGCAGCATCGACACTGTTTATGGTGGGGATGGTGCAC
>JAODKF010000046.1:17528689-17545073 GCA_026779585.1 Mormyrus proboscirostris | reverse complement strand
TGTAGGGAGAGAGAGAGAAATGTTGGTTTTTCTTCCTTCGGGTTTATTTGAAAATCACATCCTGACAGGTTTGTGAGAAAATAGTGCTCTTCTGTGTTTGGGGATTGCACTTTTTCCCCAATGCAAAGCAAATAAGAAGAAAGGGACAACAATAGCCCAGAGACACTGCAAATATACTCATCTGTCTGTCTCTGTCTGTCTGTCCTGTCCAGTCCTGTCAATTTAACCATATACATGCTTAATTGTAAGGGTTGTTGAGCTAAGCTGACATTGTTAAAGTTTAGCTAACACTGACTCATTACATTACAGCAGCATAAGAGAAACCCATGGTGCATATGAAGATGTAGAGGCCTAGTCATACTGCATGATGATAGGTGAGACCCTTTGGGTTTCTTTAGAATCACTTGTCATGTTGCTGAGTCTCTCTTCCGGAACTTATCAAAGTTTATACTACATAGGAACTGCTGTCCTTAAGATAAAGTGCCAGCTTCTGCTCTAGCTGCACATCTGCCATTTCGGAGTTGGCATATTCTCCCTGTGCTCCCCCTCCTCTGCCCCACCCACAGTCCAAAAACATCTTGAGATTAATTATCAAATTGCCCATAGGGCTGAATAGTGTTTCAGTGTGCCCTGCCATGGGTTGTCGCCCCTTCCTGGGCTTTTCTCTGTCTTGCATGCGTAGCCCCCAGGATAGACTCTGGACCTCCCATGACCCTGAATAGGGCAAGTCATTTCTGAAAATGGATGGATGGCAAGGTTCTTGGTTCCTATGGCTGACAATGTTGCCTTACATCTAGGGATTGCTTGGGGGTCAAAGCCTACCTCTGTTATGTATGTGGAGTTTCCTCCTAACATGTTGTTTGGTTTTTCTTCTTTGGTTAAATATTATGGTATTGGTTACCATGTTAAATGATAAGCAAAATCAACTAAACACACTTTTCCACCACACCAGGTACTTCGATTAAAAATTCAAAAAATGGCTGTAGTATATTATATTATGGCTGGACGATGTCCAATATTAATACCAACACTACATGTTATGCACATGCAGATCTAACGTCACTAGTAAGCTTGATTAGGTCTTTATTTATTTATTTATTTATTTATTATTACTCTGTTACTCTGTGATAGAAAAAAACTTAGCAAGCTTTGAAATTTTAATTATTTATTTATTTACCTCTAGCTGCTTTTACATGAGCGCTGCATGCGTTCTGCGAGACAATCATGATCATTTGCATTCTTGCTGTTTAAATCACTTGAAGATGGGTCTGTGGGAAATTTATGAACTCGTTTTTTGTTTTATAAATTGCCCAATATTTATTGCAAAATCACATCACTATATTTACAACAAAAACACATCACTAGGACTAATTTATTAAACAAAATAGTGTGCTGTCCCAGAATATTAAACATAATACTTAAACATAAATTTAACATGTTTTGGACTGGTCTCCCACATTTGGTACTGGTTTTTGAAGGTTAAACAAATCACACCGAAAGGTTAGAACTATTGTTGATCTTGACAGTGAACTGAATTTACCTCAGCTGTAGGAATCACCTAACCTGTCTTTTGGGAACGAAAGCCCACCCAGTCTTCACAGTGCTGTACTCTTTCATAACAACCCATTCTCTTCTGTGCTTATATATAATGACTACAGTCACTTCTTTGTACATATCAGAAGAGTGATGATAGACATCAGAATGCATTCTCTGCCCATTAGGTTTGACAGTGCTATCACTGAATGAAAAGTATGCAAAAGTGAACCGTGCACTAAGAATACACTTCATATCAGCCAGTGGTCTAATCATGAGAAACTTCATTTGATCGAAATAGAAGCTAATGGTCTGAGTTGTACAAACATGGCTGGATTATGGACGGGGTCAGTGGGGCCGGTGCCTCAGGACCTTGGGCTGGAGGGGCCAGGGAGCACTAATGGCTGCAAGTCACAATATTTATATTGCAAGCTAAACACTGTAACCCGTATATGCAATTCAATTTGACCACCAAGCCCTCTGTATATGGGGCAAGAGTTGACCACCGGATCCTTTGAAATGTACAGCATAAATTAGCCATCAGGGCCCCCAGTCCCCTCACCATACTGTATACAGCACAAGTTAATCACCAGGGCTCCCCGAGGCCTTCTGCATGGAAGTTGCCTACCTGCAGGCTACCTGGGCCCCTTGGCATATGCAGTGAGTGTTGCCCAGCAGGACCCTCTGAATCAATAGCAAAAGTTGTCCACTTGGGCCCCAGACCCCCACGACATATACTGCACAAGTCTACCAAGAGGGCCCCCCGGTTTATCAGAGTGCCCAGGCTGACCCCTATCCACCGTCACACGTGCCTGCGATGGACACACAAGCATCAGAGCTTTATCTTGGAGCAAAGGAAGAAGGTCTCCTGGTACAATACATCCTATTTTCTATTGCGTCGTGTGGACAGTACATTCTATACGAAAAATCTCCATTTATTTGAAAGCTTACTAGAGTTTGCTTATATTACATACATTGCCTTCCTTAGCAGGAGCTTTTGTTAAAAACAACATAGATTTTTGAGAAAGCAGGACTAGCCGGTCTTTGGATCACCTGGGATTACACGCCTTGCTCATGGGCCCAACAGTTTCATCACTCTGCAGACCAAACAATTTGAACCAATGACTATCTGATAAGTGGCACAGCAATTTACCCATAGAACCATAGACACTGAAGAACTTTTGGTGTGTTAACCTTTCAATGAAAAAGTACCAGTGGGTCTCAGTATGTAAGTAAAAGCTCTGGTTTTTATTAGGGGTGGGAATCTTTAGGTATCCGATCCAGTTATGATCCTGGGATCCATGATCCAATTCCAAAATGATTCTTCATATACATTTTGCAAATATGCTTAATTTAAATTTAAAATTAAATGTTTTTTGTTCATAGTTAGAATCTCTGTTTGACAGTATTTCAATTTTAAAAAAGACAAAGTGAAATAAAGACTTTTATTGCTTTTATTTTAACAAAATTATATTCAGGATGAACAATTACTAAGAACAATTGTAACAACAAATCAACAAATGGGTTGTTTTCAGTTTGTTTAGAACCTTTTAACAAAGGAAGGAATGTCTTTTATTTATTTTTGTTTAGAACCTTTAGAATAATCTTCAGAGCTGCAATCAATCATACTGCAAAAAATATCAAGATACAAATTAAATAACTTAAATATCCAAAATCTCACCATAGTTTATCTATTGTAATTATATTGCCAAATTCAGATTTTTGTGAAAGAAGAGCAGTTGGTCCACGTGTTCAGGAGTAAGTGTGCTTCGCTGGGCCGTAACAATATCTCCTGCAGTGGGAAAGACTGTCTCTGTAGAGACACTGGTTGCAGGAATGCATAAATACCTCTTTGCCATTTTGGAGAGCAAAGGTAAAGACACCTTGTTTACATGCCACCAGTTGAGGGGGTCCTCAGATAGAGAGAGTAGTGGAGAACCCCGATATCTGGTCATCTCCTCTTCAGCTATGGCATGGGCTGACTGATGATGTGATGTAACAGAAGCATCAGAGAATGTCTGTCCCAGCAGATAGTGAAGCAAAGATGAAGCTCTTCCTGTTGAAGTAGAAGGACGGTCATCCTGATTCTCTGCGACTTTAGGCTGTGGGCTCACTTCCTTTTCCTGCTCTTTTGCCTTATCTTCCAGTTTTTAATCAATCACAACAGAGGAAAATAAACATATTATAGATCAAACATAACCATTAAGTTAAATGATTGAGGTCGTACACATCGACTAATAAAGATTTAGAAAAAATTATTTAATAATGAGTTATTTCATAATTTAAGACTGACATGAAATTACACAAAAAATCCTTGTAATATTGTACTGTTGCAGTTGCTTTAATGTTATGATATTGATAATAAAAAAAAATACCTCTTGCAATGATGAAGCTTCAGTAATCACTGTTTTGTACGCTTCGTCTCTCTTTTCTTTGGAAAGAAAGGGCATTGCCTTAAAGCGCGGGTCCAGAGAAGCACATTTGTGAAGAAGATTGGTCTCCTGCACAGTAGTGTACCTTCTGCCGAGGTCCTCACTGATGACCCTCTTTATCTCCCTGATCACTGTTTATTCCTCAGTGTTTTCTTTCATGTCCTGGATCAACTTAGCATGCAATGGAGCAATCAAACATGCTGTGGGGCTGTTCTCCTCTGACATTAGAAGGGTGGCATCTTTCATAGGCTTGAGGGCGTTTACAACATCTTCAGCACATGAAATATCTGACTTTGTAAGAGTGAAGATTTCAGACGCTCCTTTTCTCACCTCAGGTGACAGTAACGCAGCGCAGACAGCCGGTTGTTGCTCAATGAATCGTTTAAGCATCTCATATGTGCTGTTCCATCTAGTGATGACGTCAGATTTTAGTTTATGAGATGGTAGATTTAAGCTGTTTTTGTTTCTCCTCCAAATGATGCTTTGCAGTTGTGCTGCGATGGAAAAACGTTACAATGCGCCTCACTCTCCCTAACAGCCTTGAAACTGCCGGCAACTTTAGCGCTCGCTGAGAGGTCAAATTAAGTTTGTGTGTGTAACATCTCACATGTGGAAACTTGCCAAGCTGTGCTGAAATAGCCATATTAGAGGCATTGTCAGTCACCAAAACTAAGTTTTTGTTTTCCAATTCGTTTGCAACACTTTGCAAAAGTTCAGCAACATTTGTGCCTGTGTGGCTTTCGTTCTTAGCCCGCGTTTGCAGAACACAAGCCGCGAGCTTAAACTCATCCGTGATGTAGTGAGCCATAATGGTGACGTTACGAGTCTGTTGAAATTGATGTCCATGCATCGCATGTTATTGCAATCCTGTCCGTATTACTTATTGATTCTAAAATTTGAGCTTTAGTCTCCCTGTAGAGTGCGGGAATTGCAGTGTCACTGAAATAACGTCGTGACGGCACACTATATCTTGGCTCAAGCACCTGTAACATTGAGCGAAATCCTTCGTTCTCCACTACAGAGTAAAGATGAAAATATTTGGCAATGAAACCCGCCACTGACCGGGTAATTCGCTTGGCTTTTTCGGAATTGGATGGAAGCTTTGCTACTGTACTTGCTCGAGGGTCCTTTAAGTGAAACCGGTGCTGGGCGTGATCGGGACCGAAGTCCGTTCCTGCAGCTCTGAGTGGAACCGTGTTATATGCTTCTTCATATTAGTAGTGACAGACTTTGCACACAGTATACAGTAAGGCTTTTATCAACGACCCCTTTCTCTTTGTCTTCACAAAATCCAAAATGTTGCCACACAGTCGATTTTAAATTTGATGGTGCAAGATGTCATTTGTCCATTGTTCAAATGAAGAGCAGCATATAGTATGTAAGAGGCGAGCGTTGTAATGTTTATGTTTCCGGTGCGCACTCGCAATATGATAGAACACAGAATCGATTCTGAATCTTTGAGAATCGATTTAAAATCATTAGAGAAAGAAAAAAGATGCATCGATTTGTTCTCTCACCCCTAGTTTTTATGTAGGACTGCTTTTACAGACTTAACTTTCTACAAATATGAATATCACTATTCACCTTCACTCAGTCATCAGATGCTTGACATTCAATAAACAGTAGCTATAACATCTTGAAACACTTACTGTAAGAATATAAAGAATATAACAATAAAAAAGAATATGAAAAATATAAAGTACAAACTTGAAGCAATAAAATAACTTCCTGTGATCTATTGGAGTACTGTCTTTTCCAAGAAATGATCACCATTCAGCAAAAAAACAAAATGGCTT
Organism: Mormyrus proboscirostris; assembly: GCA_026779585.1. NCBI lineage: Eukaryota > Metazoa > Chordata > Actinopteri > Osteoglossiformes > Mormyridae > Mormyrus > Mormyrus proboscirostris. The sequence goes on along the minus strand of JAODKF010000046.1, from coordinate 17,539,312 downwards.
GTAATAGGCAGGTAATAAGTGTGTCGTTAAACAGTCGTGCATGGAGTTTGTTCTGCAAAGCCTGAATTTTCATTGTCATCTTCACCTCAAATGAACTCAAAAAACAAATTTAGATTCATTATAAATTAAAATGTGAGGCATTAGGGATTTTTCTCCACAAAACAGCAATGCCGGAAGTGATAAAAAACTACAGCAACTATATCAGAAGAAGTTAAAAATGAGAAATTACTGTGAAGTTTGTCACATAATTTTGAACGTTTTAAGGGTGATTGTTATTTGCATGTCAAGCTGGCATTAACAAAAGTAATACACTACAACTGCAGTATTTTCAGATGTAGGACAAATAGCTATTGCTAGTCATATAACATCTGTGCCAGCCTCTATTTACACTCACACAATGATCAAATGTTTTCAATCACCTCTGAGGAAACAGGAACCATGAGTAAATATGGCTGTAACCACATATTAGTATAAAGCATTTTAATGAGTATGCAGGCAATTCGGGTGACAAATGACCATTGCTATGTCACTCTTCTTTAGCACTCTTTCCCAATTAAATTATAATATTAATCCCAATTAAATTATATGTGGCTGTTCGTGATAGCAATGCAGCACTGCATTTTTTTAATGTTTGCATACCTGTCTCAAGAAATGAAAAATACACTCCTTCTTTAATCAGAAAAAGGTCCAAAACTTTTGGGCCAAGAGCATCCAGTTTCATTGTAGAGGTTTCTTTTGTATCAGGGCTGATCTTTCCTGCTCCTGGAAATCCGCCAGCAGTCCTGTTCTAAATAAGCTACAGTATAGTGATCGCCCTGAATTCTGCTTTGATCTTATTTTATCAGAAAATGACAATTAGAAGCAGCAAACATAACAACAAAACAGCAAGACTGTGCAAATGACAACCTGTCTTGAGTTTCATTGGACAGTGCTGGCCTTGGGCAGCAGGGCAGAGATTAACAACTCCATGCCTCCAATAAAAGGACCATTTTTTCACTGATGATTTATCATTATTATTATTGTTTTTGTTGTTTTTCTTTACTTCATTGTGTAGATCTAACCTCTCCTTCAATAAGCTTTTTATAGTCTCCTCACATGGATGGGGAAAAAGGTAGTTGACTTCTGCTTTCTTGGTCCTTTAAAGTCTTTGGCTAGTACCTTTTCTCCAGGCAGTTTCTTTTAAAAAAATTCACCCCAAGTTCTCGGCAAGCAATCTGGCAGCTTCATATTTTGGAGCAATGATTTTATACTTGCCACTGCAAGTAGATGAATTTGCGGGAGACGCTGAATAGTGAAAAATGCGGTATGCTAGTTTCTCCAGTATATTGAAGCTTTCTCATTGCATACTTGATGATCTTATTACAGTATGGGCCCTGATGCTTGAGCTTTAGTGAAATACATTTATTTGACATCTCATCCTCGGGACTTCCAATGAATCAAAATAAACATCCTGACTTATTTCGATATGGTGGAGGTATCTCCAGTATTGGGTTTTTGACTGAAGAGGGCAAGATGGGATTTTAGTGTTGATAATGCACTTACAGTAGTAGATTTGGGTGTTGTTTCATTAATAGCTCTGATTAGTCACCATCAAGGACTAGAGCTGAATGCAAGCATCTCTGGCCAGACAATGAAGACAAGCAAAGACAGGGGAAAAATGGGAGCATTTCGGATTAAATTGCAGATATGCTGCATTTTGAATCATTAGCAGTTGTTCGACAGTACAAGCTGGTAGCCCTGTCAGTAAGCAGCTGCAGTAGATGCAAGATGACGAGTGCTGGGCTAGAAGTTGAGCTGCATATTCAAATACAATTAAGGCCTGATCTTCATAATGTAGTTCAGAGTGATTCTACCAGACCAGGAAATTGCCGCTATTTGGCCAGAAAAGAATATCTAGGCAGCTATTTTTTGACCTAGGTTCCAGTCATGATCGAGATTGTACAATGCTGTCATGCTGGGTGTTAGGGCTGGCAGAGAAGATGAGAAGCTCAGTCCTTAAAAGGTTCAGATGTACGTGCTGAACTCACATCCAAGCTGTGTCGGTAAGACATGCAGAGACTTTGGTGTCTGGGAGAGAAGGTTAGGTAAAGCTGGAGCGCGGTCAAGAGTGAGAGGAGAAAGACCAGTCAGTAATATTCAACTGGTATTGGCTCAACATGGGGTTTTTTAAGTGTTGGGGTTACTAACTAGCAAAAACAACCGTTTCATACTTCATAGTTAAAAGGCCAGCTAGCCAAGTGGAATCATGCATTAGCTAAGCCAGGAGCTATTGATTGCATCATACAACAATCTTTCCCCTCAAATCAGGTGGTTAACTGTATACCAATGAGAACAATAGTTCACCGCCATGTATGATATAATTGACGTTGATGATAAAAGATACTTTGATGTTTATTCTGTTTTGTTACTAAGAATAGTAATGAATCTTGTTTGAATTGATGCAATGGCAGATACTCACTCAGGACTGTATAGCAGCCCCCCTCATTGAATATTCTTTTTTTCTGTCGATAGAGTATGATTTATATATAGTTTTCACATGTACACTGACATCAAGATTCAAGAGTAGAGTACATTTTATAAATGTTGACACAAGATCATGCAGTTTTTATCTATATACTTCTTTCTGTGATCTTGTTCAGAACATGTGTTGTATGACCTGTACTGGTTTATATGATTTATGGTGTTCAAATTGATGAAAATGTGTTTTAAAACCTTCTTAATATTAGTTCTAACCTGGAAATTAAAATACAACAGTTGGTCAGAGCAGTGGGGAGATTATATGCGACCTGCAGTGCCACAGATTTTGTTGGCCTTTGTTGGCATTTTTTAACATTCAGACAATGAGACCAATGATCAGTTATTAGCTTCGTCCTGCAAGGACGAGGCCTGTTGCTGTCTGCACAATTGGCATACACCAGTACATGCCCTGATTGTATTATATTACAAATATAATTACTTGCTAATTCCCTGTAAACCAGTCACAGTCAGCTGTGTGAAGATCCAAATCAGGCAGCCACTTAATCTGATCTGACAGGCCCCTGTGATGCCAACTTGGTTGCCATGGGAAATGTTCAATCATGTCAACAGTCTTAGCTTGACCAAAAGCAGCAGAAATGCCCATGTCCCTTTCACGACCTCACAGCTACCACCTGCTTTTTTTGCTTGTTTGGCAGATGCTGAAGCATTTTCCATTTGAAATATTTTCTCAAAATAGAGTATTGTTTGTCTGGATATGTGAATATTATCTTTCTACCAAATCTGCCCTTTGACGTAGCAAACATTCTATAATTTTCCAAAAAGCTGCAATCGTGTCTCTTCCCTTTGATCATACAGGGAAACAAGAACAGCTCTTTCATATCTTTCGATGCCTAGTTAACTTCTGGAGGCTACCTTTATCTTAGAAAAAAATGAAAATTATTTCCAAAGATAGGCTCTATAACTCCTCTCTGCAGATGTTTATATAACACAGCATTTTGCTTGTGGAAGAGCTGAGATGCCTATGAATTATACACCTCTCGTTACATTGTGTCATATCGAAGACCCGTAAATCACATTTGCTCAACTGAATTGCCTTCTTAAATTAAGTCTCATGGTTTTAAGCACTTGATAATGTAATGCCTTCTTTTGAGTTTTACCAACCAAGAAACAAATAGTAGGACACTAAATCATGTACATACGGTATTTCAATCTAGTTTATAACGCAAGCAGAGCAGTATAATTGCAGTAATAGAATCACCGACAATATATTGCATAGGAAATCTTTGTATGTGTTGTATGGGATGTCATTCCTGGCACACATTAATAGGAGTATAGACTCGCTATAAATACATGTCTGTAGAGGTTAAGCAGAATCCATCTGCTTAACCTCAACAAATACTATGAGGACATACAAAATCTGCATCCATAGAACAGGATTAAAACTAGCTAAGATAAGATAAGATAAGACTTCATTGATCCCACAAGGGGGATATTTAGCCAGCAAATAAAAAGCAATAGAAAAGAAACCAGACCAAAATAAATAAATAAAAACACTGTAAATGATAAAAGTAGTGCACACAATTACACATATCGCACAAACCCAAAATACACATACATACATATACACATACATACAGACTGCACCTGCGGAAGCGTTCCTTCTTGCATGTTGGATGCAGTAGTCTGTTGCTGAAGGAGCTTCGTAATGTTCTCACTGTGTCATGCAAGGGGCGAGAGGGACTGACTATAATGGATGTAAATTTTGCCAACATCCTTCCCCGTCCAACTTCCATTCTAACTCTAATTCAGTTAAAATTCAGGGGAGGTATTGCTACATTATTCTTGCTGCAGAAATATTTACAGCACTGAATGGGTATGAATTAGATTTTGATGAGCTATCCTGGTGTTTAGAGAACAATTTGTGATATTGGATGTAGGTATCTGGTATCAGGTGTCCTGGAAGAACTGAATTACAGTGAGATGCATTAATGTGTTTGATCACACAGCTGAAAACGTCTTTATGTCAGGATAAAACTATTTATATGTATATTAGTACCTGAAGATACCCATGTACATATATTTATATATTTAGAAACTTATATATCAACCTCCTCAACTCTGGCACCAGCCACCAAAGCAAATTCCTTGTATGTGTGAACGTACTTGGCAATAAACCCGATTCTGATTCTGATTCTGATTCTGAAAAGGAGTATATGTCAAGGTCAATTTACCAGGATAGTGGAATGTGTCAGTTTTTCCTGGAAACACTAAAATGTGCACTTCATTTGCTGTTCACAGGGAAGAGTCAATCAGGTCCACACATTTCGAGACAGTGGATGACCTGCTCTCCTCCTTTGGACCAGTTCGCGATTGCTCCAAGGACAATGGTGGCTGCAGGAAGAACTTCAAGTGTGTGTCAGATCGGCGTCTGGACTCCTCAGGCTGTGTGGTACAGTGTAATCTTCTTACATTGGTGACTTCAACAATGCTGGGATACAGGGCTAACTGCACAGGGCTAACTGCACAATAATGAAGGTACGAAGTACAACATAGGCTGGTAGACTTACAAAGAAAAGTTGATTAGAAGTTATATCAAAGAATATTTATTCAGCACAACATATGTTTGGTTTCATAGCATTCATTTTTACATACAGTATTTGTTAGTCTTGTTTTAAGTTATTGACAGTGATTAACTGTTTCAACATACTGCTGTTGGGGGCTAAGCTAGATGTAAGTTCAGTTAGGCCAGACAACATTGCTATCCCATTGAATCAAACTGCTACTAAAAGATGATTGACCTTGAAACATTTTATTGAATGAATTTTAATAAAGTTGAGATACACAGCCTCATTGAATTGGCAGGTTTTTGCCTGGAAATCCTGAAATGACATCATATATTTTTTCTGGCTTTAATGTGACAAACAAATAATTATAAGGACAATTATTTTTAATTAAAAAGCAAACAACACCCTGGGCGCTTAAGTGTGCACATCTGCCTCAACTGCTACTTTAGAGAAGCACCTTTTGTATTCCTTACAACAGTAAATCTTAGTGAATAAGTCTCGCTTGGCACACCAGGCCTTTGTGATTCTCTAAAAAAGTTCAAATTCCTTCAGATTGACAGGGGATCTCCTGTGCAAAGCCCTTTTTAGGTCATTTCAGGTTTTCTATGAGATCAGGATTGAGGTCTGGGCTCTGACTGGACCATTTCAAGACTTTGATCTTCCTTTCCTGAAGCCATTCCTTGGTAGACTAGGATGTGTGCTTAGGGTCTCTAACATTTTGAAAGGTGAAATTCATCATCATCAGCTTTCTGACAGAAGCCAGCAGGTTTTTGCCAGAAAATCTTGATTTTAGGATTTTTTTTTTTTTTTTTTTTGGATTTGGATCGATTATTTCATCTATCTAGACCCCCTATCCCAATTGAAAAAATCAGCCTGTCAAGCATAACGCTGCCACCACCACGGTGTTCTTTGGATGATCAGCTTTATCTTTGTGGAAAATATCTCTTAGAATCAAAGCCAAAATTTTTAATCATTGTCTGATCTGAGTGTAACTGGGTACAGTTACATAAAAAGAAAGTACTCCCTCTGTCAACTGTAAGGTTAGACGCATCGGGACATTCTAAAAAAATCATCTGGTCCTTAGCCTGTCTTAAAATTAGGTAAATAGAATATCAGAGGGAAAACAACACATGACAAATTACACTGTCATTATTTATTTAACAAAATCTAAGGCAAAATGCAGAAGCAGTATATGAAAAATTAAGTACTGCATCCATAGGAATTAAGAGGGTAAATAGCAGTCAGATTCTGCTAATCAAATGCACTTAATTAATTAATCTTCAGCCATTGTGACCAGCTCTATAAAAGATGTTTTGACAGTTTGCTGGTCTGGAGCATTCAGGTGTCTGTTAGCACAATGCCAAGGAGGAAAGACATCAGCAGTGATCTTAAAGAAGCAAGTGTTGCTGCCCAACAATCTGGGAATGGTTATAAGGCCATTTTCAAACAATTTGAAGTCCATCATTCTATAGTGAGAAAGATTATGCACAAGCGGAAAACATTCAACACCGCTGCCAATCTTCCTGGGAGTGGATGTGAGCAAATTCACCCCAAGGTCAGACCATGCGATGCTCAGAGAAATTTCAAAAAACCCAGGAGCTACATCTCAGCCTCTACAGGCCTCAGTTATCATGTTAAATGTTAAAGTGCATAACAGTGCAATTATAAAAAGACTGAACAAGTGTAGATTCTTTGGAAGTGTTGCCAGGAGAAAGGCTCTTCTCTCTAAAAAGAACATGGCAGCACGGCTTAAGTTAGCAAACCACAAAACCTCTGGAACAGATGGGACCAAAGTGGAGATGTTTTGCCATAATGCACAGCACCATGTTTGGCAAAAACGAAACATAGCTTATCAGTACAAAAACCTTGTACCAACTGTCAAGCACGGTATATAACTGAAATAGGGTATATATTCTTTTTCATATGGCTCAGTTTTTTCCACATGCTTAGGGGTAAATATATTTTTTCAATGTCTGACATGATTTATCTAGATTTCTGGTTTTACATCACAAAAAACTCCAATTTCAATAAGGGTGTATTGAGTTTTTATATTCACTGTATCCTAAACTGTTAATAATTGGTTATTTATTGCTGGGACAGTCTCCATACATGGCTACTCAAAGAGCAAAAATTGTATATAATTACATATGGAGTTCTTGTACACCAGCTGTCGCTTTCGAATCTCATTTGAGAAACATCTGCCACCATTTTTAATTTTAATCAAAATTAATTACCCTGAAAAGAAACTACAATACATCTGAGGGTACACATAATCATCACTCTTCAGTTTAAAAGAAAGTTGAATATGTAACTTTGTTTTTGTACTGAAGTTTATAAGATTCTTCTTCACTTCAAAATAATTCCTTTATTGCTTAGTCTATTAATGCAGGTGTTTTGTTGCTGAAATACGGTAACTTATCTCTCATGGCTAATTCCTCCCTGAAGATGTTTGTGGAGTTTTAGCTTGAATGCTGTTACGTTCCCCAGCCGTCCATATTTTTCAGTAACTGTATATATACAGTTTATGTCATGGTGATGCTGAACTTAGGGAAGTGTGAACAGGTAAGGGAAGAATAAGCAGAAAGGTTCCAATCTGTCTGCCAATGTGCACACAAACATTCACTGCCAGCCACAATTGGCCACGTCGAGTCAGTTTCTAGTCAAAAATTCATGCATGCACTGGAATGAGAGCCGGAGACTGCCCGGATACCAGCCAACATCCCCGGAGTTGATACTGTAGGGATTGTGACTTTCTGAACCTATTGCATGCTACCCCAAGCAGATATTATCAGTAGCTATTCTCAGATTAGCAGACTTACAGCATTGCTTCTGGCTATGTAAAGAGTAACAGCTGCATATATGCAAAATCAATACCAAAGGCCTTAACTGCATTTCATGAATCCTTAGAAGGCAGCATTTTGAAATGTGTTGCGCTATTACCTGTGCTCTCGGCAATGATTCATTTGTCTTTCATGAATTTAATCTACCTTGGATTGTAATATTGCTGCCTGACAATGAAGTTCTTTGAATGAAGAGATGTAGAAAAAAAATTGTATCAATGCAGTATGAGCTTTGCATGTGGGTGGGTGCATGTCATAAAGCAATCAAATGAATGTTACTGATGTTCTTAGTGACTGACAGCTGAATCACTGGAGTGAACCTGAAATTCTGTCTTATACGGAGTTATTATGGATTGAGTCCATAAACGAACCTGTCAGGGAGAGTGATGGACAGTTATGTTTTCTTAGAGTCAAAGCAATTTAGCCTTAGTGAAAAATTGACAAAAAAGTTTCTATGAAATCCTCCTGACCTTAAATTGCATTCCACTTCTTCTAGGTGATGAAGATGCTTGCCTAAAACTATAAAATAGTCCTTGTGCCATGTTTGGCATTGCTGTGTTTAGGCATACTGCAGCATTTAGACTGTGGTGTGAAAAACAGGGCTCAATATCACATTATTCCATGATGTTTTAGGCTGAACAGAGTTTTCAGTGTGAAAAGCACATCTGCCATTAAGGGATTGCACATTTAATAGAACCATACAGTACTGATCTCTAAATGTCCATTAGGTTATTACAGCAGTCCAAAGGCATATTTGTAGTGCTGTTTTGTGTGAGATTTACTTTCAATTTTGAGATGAATACCATTTTTCACTGATGTTTTTGTAGTTTGTGCTTTGATGTGAATTGCATTATTCTATTAATTCTCAGAGAACCAGTCCACCAGGGCAATATTTCTGCACTTTTCAGCCACAACTGAATATCGGTACATTGTACATAAAACAAGACCTTTTATGACACTATCATAAAGTAAGCAACTTAAAACTAAATGCATACATAATATACTATGTTTTCTTTCAGTATATTACTCTGACATACTCAGTGTTGCATTAAATTAAGAAGTGTAGGCATTTCTGCTATAATGTGATAGATAAGTTTTTGTAAAACCTCGCATTATGCAAAACTGTACAATAAACATAAAATTGCTTACAAAAAAGATAGGGTTAGGAATAGACCAAGCAAAACCTAAGCAGACCAATAACCATTACAATTACTGTATCAGGTCATATATTTTGTATAGCAAGCTAACAGAACAGAACAGCTAACTTAAGTTGCTGCAGGAAGTGCAACTGAATTGGGCCTATTACTTTTTGTCCAATTTCCTTCCAAATTTGATTGATAAAATTATGAATATGAATAAATATGAATCAATGCAGACATATTGCAGATATCTAGAACTTGTTTCAGATTCAGATCAGTTTCAGTTTTTCCTTAAAAAAAATTAACTGTTCAGAAACAAAACAGGTGGATTCGCATGTTCATGCGTATTACAAAACTATGCATAACATAAACATGTCAGTGATTAAGTAATTTATAAATCAATTAAAATTTTAGCCTATGTAGACATATTTCCCCTATTTACCAATTACGTAGCTGTACTCCAACTCGTGTTTAGAAACGTGCTAACAATTGCCTGACTATAGTTGTAGATCGCACATCTATGCCACATAATCAGTCATATGTATTATGACATTAATGAGCATGTGTCAGCAAAATGTGAATTTTCATTGAATATCCTACTGATATATACTGATAAAGTGTATTTATTTATTATCAGCAAATGTAATCAGAATTGTTTTTTCCTCTCAGAAAGGATGACATTTGGGTCATTGTATCCTTGTTCTCTTTGGCGTTTCTGTTTATCTGCTCTGCATCACTTTCAGTGACAGAATCAGACTATGCTGTTTACATGCCTGTAGATGTAACCCTGTGTGTTTCAGCTGGTGAACTCACTGGGGTTAGTGATTTACAGCAGAATACGTTTCCTTCCTTCCTCAGCCAGACCTGTCATAATGTTCATAAGGTGTAAAATGGCAGACAAATAACAGAATTCAGGTTATTATATATATGTTTAAATATTGGGGCTCGGAAGAAATTACTTGCAGCCACGGCAGCCCTATTGAAAATGATTGTACCTGTTATCACATAAATAAGGAAGGAGAAATTGAAGTGTTTATTCCACTCTTTCTGTGATATGTCAGTTAACTTGGTGTATTTTTTTGTTTTCATGACCTAAATTAAATGAAATAAGCAATTGCCAAGCAATCCAAGAGGCTTGCTGACAGATTGGCTTGTGAATTTCTGTGACCCACTTCAGTCATAGTACACGGTGTTTCGTACCTCATCTGCTGACATTTGTCTCCTAGTTTCTTGTTTTTCGTTCTTTGTATGTCCCTCCTTTAAGTTTCTTCCCATGGGACTGTCCAAGCATGATGAGCTGTTTTATTAGATGTGAGGCAGATTGCATCTGGCTTCAGCTTGCTCTTCATGGTGTTTTGGGTGTACCTGAGATGTTTTCATGTAGTCCTATGCAATATTGTAAGAGACATCTGATGATCTGCTTATTTTTTTGGCTTCCAGTCATTCTCCAACAAAGACTAATGTCTTGGTGGCTGGCAGATTTTTTTTCATTGCTCTGTTTTCTCATATCAATGAATAAGGACATTTAAGGACTAAATTATGTTTTGCATCGCCCTCCAAACCATCATGGCTGATTTGGGTTAAGCCCATTTCAGTGCAGAA
>JAODKF010000046.1:17499638-17525424 GCA_026779585.1 Mormyrus proboscirostris | reverse complement strand
AAAACACACAGCAAAAGCAACCCAGGACTTTATTAAAGCAAAGAAGTGGAATATTCTCGAATGGCCAAGTCAGTCACCTGATCTCGACCCCATTGAGCATGCATTTCACTGGCTAAAGACTAAACCACAGACAGAAAGACCCTCAAACAAACAGCAACTGAAAGCTGCTGCAATAAAGGCCTGGCAGAGCATTAAAAAGGAGGAAACCCAGCGTCTGGTCATGTACATGAGATCAGGACTTCAGGCAGTCATTGTCTGCAAAGGGTTTTCAACTAAATATTAGAATTGAACATTTTATTTACAGCTATTTGAATTTGTCTAATTACTTATTAGCCCCTGCCACTCTCCAAGCTCAGTCCCGAGCACTGCTCACAGACACTGCTCACAGACACTGCTCACAGACACTCAGAGAACTCACCTCGCTCACCAGATGCTGCACTATGGCCGCATTAGTTTCACTGGTTGGGAACAAAAAGAAAATTTTGAGGTAGCCATACAGTGTCAGATACTACATGTACAAATATGTCAGATATGTTACCGAATATGTAACTTTTAGTTTGAGTCTGTTCTAGTATCTGATACACTTACTGTCTGAAAGTAGATGTGGCCTTAAACAATGAAATACAGTGGTACCTCAGAACTCGGGTTTGAATCCTAAAAAGTTTTGATCGAATTTTCCTCATAAAGAATGATGGAAAACCAATTAATTGGTTCCCGGCCCCAAAAAAATTACACCTAAATATGTTTTTTTAGCAGTGGTGGAGATTTCAGGTCCAGAGAGTACAAATCCAGACCAAGATTTTGTTTCAACCAACCAGTTGAGTATTATGTGACTGTGATTCTTTATACTCAACTGGTTGGTTGAAACAAAATCTTGGTCTGGATTTGTACTATCTTGATCTGAAATCTCCACCTCTGGTTGAAACAAATAATAATGTGTCCTAACTCCTGTGGAACTATATATGAGCTGTACCCCTTTTAAGAATTGTATTTGCAAATCGTTCTAGCACACTGTCATTAATGATAATCTATATTGTAATAGTGATTATAAAAACTTTATTGTTTCTTTGTTGGAGAACTTTAACTTGTATTTTCTGCTGCTCATCAGCCACCCAATCAATTTTGTACCCTAATAACTCCACAAGAATTCAATATTGACTTCTTATACTGAGACCACTTAAACATTGCTTGCCATCCATCATCCACTGCCTCTGTTGTAGCACCCATTATATGTAAATTGAGGAATAATGCCTGCATTGATCGGTTGAGTTACATATCGTCAGATAGTTCTGTTTATTGATATGGTGGCTCCTTTATTTTAGCTCATTTTGACAAGTGCATCTTATTTTTTAGCTTAATTGTTCTAATTTATGTGAAGATAGTATCTTTTATTCTCACCATTCTTATAATCTGCCAAAATGTCAGTTGGACTGGTATTGCAATAATTTGTTTTATATTTCTTCACCTTTTCTGTCTCAGACAGCATTATGCGTTTATTAAGCCACATACTGTACAATGTGATGCATACTATGCTGTACTATTTGTACAAGGACAGAGAGACATAAACATACGATATATGGTTCCATCGCCATCTTATTAAACAGACAATCACAAAGATTAATGAGCTGCAGCCACCGGGAGTTCACCACCCATAATTCGTTTTCTGAAATAGGCTGGATCCTCTAGCCCAGAACACATTTTGAATACAAGTTGTATTATTATCTTACTTTGACCAGGAGTTCCACAGGCAGAAAAGCTAATTGGTACCAGTTAGCCAGTTTAAATGAAGTCAATGTATCTGCGACTGCCAGTGCCTCCTACGGATGTATCAAGTGTGTGAATTTCGCTGGTTGCTTACTTTGAGGAGTGCTCTGCCTGGCCTGCGAAGAAAAAAACCACTGAAGGCAGATGGAGGTCTTAATTAGAAGAGATGACTGGAGCACACGCAGGCCCTCCTTCTGCCCGCTCCGGTGAATGCTGTTGCTTTTGTTGTTTGCTCCGCAACGTTAGGGGAAATTTAAGGTTTAGAAACTAAAAGTATCATTACAATTATGGGAATAACATGAGACAATGATATGTATATTGTATACATTTAACAGATGCCTTTATCTAAAGCAACTTCTTTTTGTGAAAGCAAGGTTAAACAATCCCTGGAGTAACCGGAGTCTTGCCCAAGGGCCCAGCAGTAAAATCAGTCTGCTGAGCCTGGAATTTGAACCAGCGACCATCTGAGTCCTAATATCATTATAGTAATATTATCAAGTTCTTTATATTTGATTTTCTTCATATGGGTGAAGTAACCTGAAATTTATAGCCATGAAATGCATGTGGTTCATCACTGAATAAGGGGCTAACTTTTATTCGCATTAACATTCCTATTATAATTCTGTATTTTATGGTGCTGAACTAAATGATATGGTTAAGATTATAATTATAAATCTTCAATGTGTGGTTAAATTGTGGTTCTAATCACAGTGCAGGACTAATCAGAGGTCATCCCTCATGCTCTGGCTCCGACGGCGGTTTTGCAGATGTGTTCGGTGATGCTGCTCTTGTCAGGATTCTCTCTAAGCATGTTTTCTCGCATAAGTGAAAGCTGAGAGTGTGTCACCCACCACTGGACTTTGTCAGACTCTTTTCCCAACCTTTGGCTCAAAGTGAAATTTCCATTTCTAGTCACATCAAATATAAAAAGTGAGCAAAATACAAAATGAGCAGAAAGCATTCGCTCCAATTAAAACAAAAAGAGTGAATAAGGTTTTATACTCATTGTACATGCCAAGAATGCTGGCTTTGTTCCATCCTACCACCATCCCTGGTAAGGAATAAACAGCTGTCCTCACTACAACACAAATTAATCGTCTCATTTCTCATTTATGCTCCACTTTAATAACATTTCTGTAACTTCTTATTCACTGATTTGGTATGTTGATTGTCTCAGCTGGGAATGCCCTGATGAAAATCAATTTTATTCTGTATTTTATTACATGGTTTTGAAAATGTCGATTTTATACATATGCATGTATAAACACTCTTGTGAGTGCTACAATTGGCATGCAGAGCAGAGTCTAGGGACGGTATGTAATTATATTGTATTGTCCTTATACATGCATAAACACGTCTTCTCATCCCACATGGTTAGTTTATGTCCCGTGTGACCGTAATTAGACCGTGAACCATACGAGGTGTCCACAATTGTAAAGTTTTTATTCGATTCCTAGCATTTCTTTAAGCAGCTGATTCTTTAATCTAAAACAGCTTGTAAGTGAGAAAAGCTCAGACCAGAGAGCAGGGTCAGGCAGTATCCAGCAGCCTCCGAGCTGGGGGGCTGTAAGGGCTTAAGCTCAAGGGGGTTTAAGCTCAAGGGTCCAGTGATGATGCGATTACTCTGCCAGCAATAGCATTTGATCCCCTGGACACATATAGTCACTGAGCTCTACATCACAACGACTGCAAATTATTGTCATTGTTATAATTTCCATTGGTTTTCTTCCTCAGTACAAAGGCGATTTTATTGAGCCCTCTAAATTAGCCTTTGTGGATGTGTGAGCAAGGTGTACAGTACTGGTCTTGTGCTTCTTTGCATAGGCTATTATAACCCTGCGTTTGAAAATAGTTATAATAGATTAATTGATCATTATTAATTTGTGGGTTTTCAGAATGGGAGTTTACAGTGGTATGAATACGGTACTTATTCATATATGTATGGTTTTACCTTATGTATCTTATCAGTTGGTTTGTAAAATGAATGGTAAATCTTAATAAGAGCCTGCAAGAGGAATGACCTTAGTTGAGGATACAGCTGATCTGTAACCAGCATTATGTTCTACTACATATGACATGGTCCAGAAGACAAAAGAATCTCTGGTGAGAGACTCAGCGCAGCAGCAACTAAACAAGGCTTCACTCGAGAACCAAGTGAAGCGTGGAAGCAGAGCTGATGAATAAGTGTCTGAAGTGTGATAACTTCAGTCTGCAGGCTAGGTGATAATATCAGTTTTAATCATATACTGAAGTTATTGAACTGGAGTGCTGATAATGAGTCACACACTGGGGAACCAAATGAATCCATATGAAATATAAGAATATAAATATCAGCATGGGCTAAACTCTAGCTTACACACTATCCAATATACAGAAGTGCATTTCAGCAGGACTTCATGTAAGAGGTGAGCCAATGGTAAGAATTTATTTTTCATACTGCGTTACAAAAAAAACGTTTCACAAAAGAATACGGACTGATAGATGAGACGAGGGAGTGAAATGAGAAGATGCTGAGAAGATGCAGTGTTTGGGTGAATGTGGTCAACTAAAAGCAGACGGGCATTTCAGCATCTGTGGGCTTGACCTTTCCGAGGGACTCTGGCTCCCGAGGGTCTCATTACTTTGGCTCGGTGCATGATTGAATGCAGCAGGCGATAGCAACCATTTTGCTTCCCAAAATAGGCATGTGAAACTCGCATTTATCATTTAAGGTATATCACCTCCACATCTGTAAGGCAAATTGTTGAAGGGTGGTGTGACGTATTACCTGGCCCCCATGTTCACCTGACCTGACACCCATGGACCTTTTGGGGGAGGACATAGCAAAGGAGATGGTTTTTGAGAGGAAGCCCCACACAGTGGATCGATTGAAGGAGTTCATCTCACTAACCGGGATTTGTGTGCTACCTGTATGCTGTGTCACGATGTCAGTGACGGGGTCTTGGAATGTATCAACGTTGACGGACACCTAAGAGACTAAACATAACCCAATTAGTACTGTAAAATAGAATCTGTATACGTACTTTTAAAAATAACTTTGTAAAAAACAAACTTTACTTTGTAAAATAAAAACTGTACCTACTTTTGGCCCACACTGTACGTTACTGCAGGCACCCTCTTCCGTTCTCGCTGCGCTTCTGTGATCTCAACAATATAGAACAAACAAAGGAACAAAAAAGTTGGGGAAGATCTTTCTGACACCACTGTGCACATGTTCATTTTACTCCCTCTCTCCCCAATCCCAGTGTCCTGAAGGCTTGCGGCCTATGAAGGATGGCTCCGGTTGCTATGACTACTCAAAGGGGACGGATTGCTCTGATGGCTTTAACGGTGGCTGTGAGCAGCTGTGCCTGCAGCAGGTTTTGCCCCTGCCTGATGACCCCACCTCCAGCAATGTGTACATGTTCTGTGGGTGAGTGCAGTAGGCCCTTCTTTAACTGACTTCCTGCCGTACTTTTCTCAATGCATTTTGCAAATCTGTGTAATTAATAGATATGCTTTTGATACATTTGTGTAATTTATAGACCAATTTTGTATAAATCAAAGATTTTTTGAAGGCCCAGACAGAAGCCATTCTGAAGTAATGTTACCTATATGGTTGCCAGTAGTTGACATTGACATGATGGGACCTAATAATCAAACTTCTAAAGCTTTTAAGCTGTTTATGCTAGTATTATGTTTTCTATACACAGACACAATCATAGACAATCAGAAATAGAGACGCCTGATTTTGCCCATCACTGTGTAGGTTGTATGAATCAAATAGATTCTGTTGTACTTGGTCTGTGATTATTTTTTTTATTATTATCATGGTTGTCTTTTAATTCTGAGTTTGGTTGACACTATAACTCAGAAGTGAAGCACACATAAGAACACATGACTCCCTATTGTTGCTGTAAGCTGCTTGACAACAGAAAAATGTTCAGGCACCATATGTCAGGACTATACCTGAAAATGACAGCGTAATGGATGGATAAAAATGGTCTAAACTTCTCAGCCCGCACTTCTTTGCTATGTTCTGCCTTTTTGTTATTCTATTCTGCCTTGGCCTTCACATCCTGGTTAATTACTTCCGTCCTCTAATTATATAATAATGTCAGGTGTGTGGAGGAGTACCGGCTGGCCCCAGATGGCCGCTCCTGCGTGATGCAGACGGAGATGTGTGATAGACCTTCCTGCCGTCGGCAAAACACCCTTGTGAACAGCACCCTCTATGGGGAGATGCTGCATGGGTACAACAATAAGAGCCAGCAGGTCAACCTGGGCCAGATCTTCCAGATGAGCTTCAGGTAAGGCCCATGTCCACTGTTTCACATGGATGAACTTCAGGGGATTCCAATGTCCAGTGTCAGTTTAAATTTAAAGGCTATTTTCTGCCTGTTGTTTAATTACTTTCGGTATGCATACAAATAGCATGGATACCGGCATAATCATAACAATTTTTACATTTGCTGATGACAAAGAAGGTATAAAAATATCTCTGTAATTATTTTATATAATTATTTCAACTGGGTGGACACTTAGATATAAGGTATCCACAATACTAAATGTAGGTATAATAATCTTGGGCATAGGAATACACACTGCCAATGATATGTATCCTCTGTATTTAAAGCCATTTATTTATTATTGTTCATAGTTCATTATGTGTCTATTGTTTGTCATTTGTTGTCTCTAATGTTACTACTGTTATGTGTGTGTGTTGCTCCTCTATGCTTTTTAAATTGCCTCTCGGGGACAAATAAAGTTTTTTTGAATTTGAATTTGAATTTGAATATAGACGAAACACAGAGAACCACTTGTCGTGTTTAAGGAATATGGAGAAAACATGGAGAAAAACAGATCTGAAGCACTGAATTTCGTTAGTCTCAAGATAACTTGAACATTGTCAGTTGCCCAAATATTGAAAACCTTGAAGGGAGATAGACAAGGTGAACCCTAATGGTGGCAACATAATCAACGCTGAGGCCACAAAGGAAGACTAGCTAGGGCTGAGTTTAGATTAAAGTGAAGCCAAGAAGACATTCCTTTGCACAAAATGTGCAGGTTTGGGATTAATGTCCTAGCAGAGTAGTTAAGGCATGAATCGTAGATTTATTTAAGTCAGCACAAAATAAAATTTTATCATCACTTAGATATTAAATATCCTAATGGGAAGTAGAACTCCTTCTCATTTGCAATAACTCTCTAATGTTCTTATGTTCTTACCTCTGAGGCCAAATGAAAGAGATGCAAGGTGAGCTTCAGAATTAGATTATGCTCACTTTGCAAATGATCAAAGTAACACAGATAAATACTCCCTTGGTTAGTAATTAAAGAAGACAGTAACTATCTAAATATACAGTATTATTCCTAAAGTCAATCTGGAGTCTTCCATCACCCTACAGCAAAATTAACCACATGATAGTGGTCTTACAGGAAAATTTAAATCACTATCATCTTGTCGTTTTTAAAAGCTGATTTTATAAGTTCTTCAAGTTGAGTAATTCATGTAATGAAGATAGTAAGTGATAAGTTGCCTGGATAAAATGTTGAAATTTAACTGTAACACTTAAAAGAATTGGTTTTAACCAATTCAAGCTATCTATTTGTATTTATTCATTTTTTTAATTTCCTTTTATTTCCTTTTTATTTACATACTTTCTCATCTGTATGTTAATGAGGTGGGCAGTCCTAACATTTTTCTAAAGCATTGTCGCTCAGGTGACTGTGCTGCTCTGCGCTCCATTGCCTCGGCTTTGCTTGCATGAGAAGAAATGCTAGCTGACAGTATTGTTGGGTGATGAAAACTAGCAGAAAAACTGAATCGATGCATGGGCTCTATCAAAAACGCCGATGTGTGCTGTTAGATAAAAATGAACAACGTGTGACATATGACCATCTGTAAAACTGCTATTTGAGGGCACCAATTACTGTATATTATTCAAGCTCTCATTCTACCAAAGCAATACTACACAAGGAAGAAACGGTGACTGGATACTTCAACCGACGTCTGGACAAAACAAAATTGAACACCTCAGCGAGAACAATTTGCTGTGTTCGTTCTAATTTCTAAAAAATGTTTTCGCTGCTGCAGACCCTCATATTGAGCGCAAATATTATTGTGACGAGGGCATGAATCATTTTAATATAGAAGTTAATCTCTTTATTGACAGCCACTACTGATCAATACTAGCAATGACACAGACAGGTTAAGGCAACGATTTACGCGACGCGACATACGCTAATGTAACACATGCATTCCACGGTAAACATTACATGGTTGTGACATTTTCTACTTACAATATAAATACACATATTAATTTACACTATTTGCAGATACGCGCGGTGTGGTATGACTTATGCTGCTAACCGCATAAGTATGGCGTCACATAATGTCAGCCAGTTGTGGACAGCGGGTGGCTTGAGAACAAAAGTTTGCCTCAGGGACAACGACAATTACTTCGATTTCCTTTAAAGGATGTGAGCATCTAGTGTCAAGCTGCTCAGCCAGTTCCCTTAGCAGCACAGACGCCGGATTCCTTTGGAAGCCATTGTTTGACTGGAGACAAGCTAAAACGACTAGCCGATCAGTTCTATTGCTTTGGTCTGGTTTGCTGGTCTGGCCAATAGTGCTTTAGGAAAAGGTTAGGTTTGCCCGCCTCATTAACATACAAATGAATAAATAAGTCATTAATAAGTAATTCTTATTTATTCATTTATTCTACAGATTTATTTATTCATTTATTTATGGCAATTATCTATCTATCTATCTATCTATCTATCTATCTATCTATCTATGTCAAAGATTATTTTATGAATTGTTTCTTTTATCTGTAAGTCTCTTTTCATCCTCCATAGTTGTATAGCGGAGTTTTGCTGGATTTAAATTAGATGAGCTCTTTTTGCAGTTTTTTATTTTGCAGATCCTTGCAGAAAGAAAAAAAAAAGACTCTAAAGACAATCAGTCTGTCTAGTGCACAGATGTGTCATCCTCTGAAGAACTAAATCCCCTCGAGGGATGTCAGTTGTGCTTCGTAAGCACAGCCATATTCCATAGGCTGTATCATATCGACAGTTTCGTGACAAATGTCAGGGTAGGATGCTCTAGTGATTTCCAAATTTTATATAGAGATAAGAGGGTAGAATTACCTTTCATGTAGGTCATATATCTGTTTGGGCATGCTAGCATGTGTATATATATCCTGTGCACTATTCTATATGCTTGCTACTATATGAAATTGAAGAAAAGACAATATATGAATGGTGTATAGTGTATCTGTGTGGAAAATTGTTGAGTACAATATGAAAAACAGCTGCAATTTAAATTTAATAGGTTTATGATTGTTTTCTCAGTGCTGCTTAAATGTTTAAAATATCTTTCCTGAAGAATAAAATAAAAATGCAGAGCCGTGTAGAGCGAGCTTTTGATGCAATAAGGCGAGTGATAAAACTGCGAAAGGAGATGCGGAAGATTTATCTGTGCTGCTTTGTAACAAGAGCAGCCTATCACCTTCCCCCCATATATTCAGCAGGATATTCCATTGGAACAGTCGAGGTTAAGTATCTTTCTCAAGGGTACAGCAGATAGGCCCCACCAGGGACCTGCACTGACAGCTTTTATCTAATGTGTCTTTGTCCTTAAGCGCCATCTTTCTCTATGCCGGCTGGTTATAGGTTCAAGCCCTTGAAGGAGCTCTGCTGCTCTGCCGGTGTATTAATTCAGAATCATTTTGGCAAATTTTCTCACTGTATAGCTCAGTACAGCACACTGTACCAGTGCTCAGAATATCGCTGGTTTAAATTCCAGTGTGATTTCACCGTTGGCCCCTTGAGCAATGCTCTTGTCTTACAATTGCATGTGCTGTACAGTATAAATGTAAATATAACTGTTATTTTCAATATAAATTGCAAAAGTTATGCTTCTCAGATTTTAACACCAATTAAAATTATTCTGTAACATTTGCACTGAACTTCATGGCTAAGAGTATTTGCTTAGGCATGAAGAACATTCCCCCAATGCAAAGACGAAAAAAAAAAGCTTCTGACTGGATTTACAAAAAAAAAAAAAAAATGTCACATAAAATGAGATATCCAAGGGGCCTTGTAAGCCACTGTTTGAATGTTTGGAATGTTGTGTCAGACACTTTGTTTGATTTTTGTTCTTTTTTTTCCTGTCACTTTCCTGTTTCATGTATAAACAGAATAAATATTACGTTACATTCTTTTTAGACACATTTACCTTACATGCAACTGTTTAGCCAGTATGCAGTGACAGTTTTATTATGCTTTTTGTCATCACTCATTTTCATTGAGAGATACAAAAATTTGCTGGGTTTAGTATAAAATTTGCCATTTGCGTTTAATAGTTGGCTTCACTTACGCAAAGGTTCTGTGCTGTCTTTTTGTAGCCATTTCAGTGGTTTATAGACCATGGCGACACTAATATAATGCTGTGGTATGATTAAGTTTTTTGTATATTTTGATGCCCCTGCTTTACAGTTGTAACGCATTCATGAAGTGAAAGTGATTGTCATTGTTGACACACAACAAAAAAATGCATCCTCTTTATTTAACCGATTTGTAAGCAGCAGGCAGTTATTATTTAGTACTTGGGGAATATTGCATGGGGGTGGAACCTTGATGGTCAGGGATTTGAACCAGCAACCTTCAGATCACACTCATGCTTTCCTAACCATTAGGGCACCACTGCCCCCACACGGATTTAACCCTCTGGGGTCGAGTACATAATTGGCGATGCAGATTTAGTGTACTAGTGTCAGGAATCTCTTATAAAGCCTTTATGCCCTGACAGTCCTCAGCAACCAAACTCTGAGACTTTCTTCAGCCTAAAAATAGACACATAAAGCAATTTAAAAATCTGAAATTTGTTCTTGTAAAAATATGATTTCAAGCAGGATTTTTACACAAGATGCTAAACTAGGCATTGCCCTCGATTCTCTTATTCTCTGGTTATACGGTTGTTTGGTGTTCTGATGAGCCCGGGGGGGTATTTTCCGTACGTCGCTTAAATCGTTCAAGATCGGATGCCTCATCTTGGATGAGTTAATGCCAGTGAAACTCATCCGGGATAAATCAGTTTTTCAAACGCAGCTGTGTAGTAGATTAGTCTAGCTGGATCCATTTATCCGAGATGATTGCAACCGTCCGCACTGCTTGAAAAGCCCATATATAGAGAGTCTATCAGACATGATCAGCAAGTCTTTGATAGGCCACAACAAAATGATGAAAAAAAAGGGCGCACCTTTTCACACAAGTGGAGCAGGACCTTGTATTAGAAGGATATGAAGAATTCCAGGAACTAATATGCACAAGGTAACACGGCAAAAGCAGCCCAAACCGGAAAAGACGGCTGGCAAAAAGTGGCTGACAAATTAAATGCGGAAGTAGTGTTCATTGTACTTAATGCAGCGTTTCATTTCCTATGTGTCAGATAAATTATTATTCGATATGTCATAATTCCAGATCAAACGTAAGCACAATGAGAACATGGGAACAGGTTAAAGTGAAGTACAAGAATATACTTCAAAAAGGTAAATATATATAGCTATTTAATGAATTGTTCACATAAAAAATAAAAATAATATATATATTATTCTTATATATACAGTATATATATATATATATATATATACACACACACACACACACACACACTCACATATATACATATATATACTTCCCCTAGTTTGACTTGAATATAGGGTGCTAATAAATCTTTGAGGTACAATATTCCTCCTCGGCTAAAGCTGTATCTTTTGAAAAAGAATTTCCTCCGGGAGCAATAAAGGATAGCGCAAAACCCTCGGTGTATGAAATTCTCTTCTTATAATTTGTGCACCGATATCAATTAGTCGCTCATTCAAGAATGGCGAGGCCATGACTGATTGGATTTCAACGCACTGACACTGATTACATGCGAGCGCTAATTCTTGTTTCACAGAACAAACCTTCTCCGAGCAGGTTTGAGGATTTGGATGTGCTGCTATGACAACACATCCAACAAGAGTTATGAAAAACCGACAGATCCAGGATCATGCCAAATAGTCAACAATTACATCCGGCTAAACGAGTAATCCACATATGAAAAACACCAACCAGGCCTGAGTAAATAAGCCAAGATCACAATGCAGTACCTGTGCATGACCTGTCCGTTATGTAGGGTGAAGCTGCATGTAGAGTGAACCTGGGCTGTTTCCTCAGCCGTTCCTGAGTGCTGGACTGGCCATCTGGCATGCTGGGCATTTTTGGAGTGGGCAAAATTTTTTGTGGTGGACCCAAAAGTCCAGTCTTGCTTGAGTGTGGTATGACAGACCTACTTAAGTACCCACTGTCTGCCCAGGTCTAGCATTGGCTGAAATGGAAAATGCTATTGCCAGTTCCTGCTTTAATTGCAAGCAAAAACACCAGATGCACCTCACATTCTATTATGACCGTCCAGCTTTTATTTCTTCCAAGGCTTAACCAAAATTTCTCTTTCGCAGATTTTCAATTATCCAAGCAAAAGTGTGGCACAGCAGGGCAGTGTATCCATTCAAGCTGTATTTTGCTAGGCTGACGATATACTGAAGTATAATGAGATCTTAAGATGAGACTGGGAATTTTTATAAAGCTTCTTCTGATTGATCTGTTCTACCCTTTTGGGGAAAAAGTGGCAAACATTAAGAGGGGGCGTAAATGAGATTCACTCCAGGGCTTTGGAAAAGAAAAATGCACTGACGGTTTTCTTGATACTGGTGAGTCCGGGAAGAAAGAAGCTTGTGTAAGCACTGCAAGACTGTGGATCACGTAGGTGATGTGGCCTTTGGGCCATTCTGCCTGCTCAGTTCCAGTTTCCATTCATTGTCCTGCTTTAATCCTCAGAGTATGTTGAAATCAATTCTCTGCTTACAGACCAACCCCCCCCCCCCCCGCACCAATCCATCTTGTCCATGTCACCACCTCCGCTATAGGTCAGGGCTTCAGTGTTCTGGACCTCAACAGTCACCATCAGCTACTTGTCATTATAGAATCAGAGGACCACACCATACTCTGGGAGTAATGATTTCACAGCTGTCACCAGAGAAACAGGGAGGCTATTAGTGTTTTTGAAGCAAACAAGCAGAAATACTTAGCATCGGGGTGCAGATGCTTTGCAGACTGTGAAAGGGCGCATTTTGTGAATGCAACTGAAAGAATATGTTAGTGAAGTGAAGGTTATGGCACTATTTAAAATTATTGTGATTGAGTTGTGTTGCCACTCACAATTGGCACTATTTTTGTTTTTTGTTTTACCTGACAAAAGACGGACATTGTCTGATAACCTGGTTATGTGCATGTGTGCATGTATACACACACACACACACACACACACACACACAAACACACACACTGAGAGAATTGGTCATTTGTTCCTGTGTTTATGGAAGAGTGAGGAAAAATACATGTGTTTTTTCTTTTTTAGATTTAGACCTACGAGCAGTTTAGTTTCATTTTGTTGTGATATTCACCTCTAGACTGTATTCACCATCACCCACTGTTCCTATCATATTGCACTCCCCGCCGGGTCAGAGCACCAGAAATCAGTGTCACTGCGGGCGCTGCTGCTGAACCACACCTGGGCCAACACCAACCTCACCACGCCACACCACGTGACATCACCAGCATACCAAACCGCGATGCAGAGTGCACGACAGGAGGGTCCCAGGCCTGGTCTGCACTGTCCACTGGAGTTATCGAGCAGGAAGCACCCGACCAGGGTTATATAATTACTTAAGTATTAGCAGAAGCCTTATGCCTTTAGTGATCATTATTTTTACCATCTGACCAGTGTTTTTGTATTTATATGGATTCCCTTATATATGTCACGTATCCGTCCTATGGTGTTCGGGTCGGCACCGACCCGTTTGTAAGTTTAAAATGCATAAAAGCACCACATAGATTTGTGTACTGCATCAAGGCTTTTTGACTTTGTCAGGAATCTCTATTTAACCAAAATAAATTAAAACAAAATCAAGGCAAGACATGCACATTCATGTAAGGCAAGAAAAGACCAGTTCAGTTTATTTATATAATTCTTTAGAGGTTTATTTTACCATTATTTTTTAATTGAAAATGAGAGGTATTCTGTCAAAAGAAAGGTCCAGAAAGCCACACCAAAAATATTAAAATCAATGTTTTCATGGATAAGGAAGCCTAACAAGGTAACCAAGAGGTAAAAACACAAATCGGATAAATAATTGTTTTGTGGGTATTTTATGGCTGATTTAAGATAAGAGGAACAGAAAGCTAACACAGGACAAAGGTAAGGTGCAATCTCTCATCTCCTGGAGTTTTTCAATACCAAAAACAGGAAGGTTGTTCCTGTGGTCTTGGCAAGACCGGACTTGCTAACTTTCCTCCCGAGAATAAAGTTGGGGTGAGTGTATAACGGGATTGGTCTTGTTTGGCGAGGATGCAACCAATGTATCTTTCATATCATTCTGGACAGGGCAAGAATGACATCTGGGGATTTTTACTGTTCTCTGTACTTCTGTCCTTAAGTATTGGAACAAGTTTTTGGCAATGGTTTTTGGATGTAAAACGGGGTAGAACACAAGTACATTCAAGTACGCATATTAAGGTTCACCGCTGCTACCGGTGGCCAGTTCTCTATAACTCTCTCAGTGAAGTCTGGCGCAGGTTGGAGGCGTGTCTGGTAATGCGTCACTTCATACCATGTTGGGTCATAATAGGGATGAATTGTAGCGTATTGCAATAGTAGTTGCTTCATACCTACAGTGTCTTTAATGTATCTGATCATTGGCAATGCAGGGAGGTTTACTGTACCGCATCGGCTCAGGGATGGAGAAGCACATCCCTGGGAGACCGTTATACATGTTCTAAAACAACAACAACAACAACAACAATAATAATAATAAAGTTGTGAATTATGATTGGCACCCCATCCTGTTCCCTGCCTTGCGCCCATAGTGTCTGGGATTGGCTTTAGACTCCCCCCATGACCCTGAATTGAACAAGCAGTTACAGAAGATGGATGGATGGATATTGTGCTGAATTATAAATGATTCAAATAAATTATATAACTTGTCACTTGTATTAATCACAAGGCTCTATAAATAAATTTAACTGAAATTGAAAAAACATTGCTAGTTCATGCAACAGTAAATTTTTATGTTCGCGCTTTATCTTTATAAGTCAAAATACAGTTAAAATATTCTCACGCTGGTTCATTTTTTAAGCAAATTAATATTTTCACATAATTAAAATTTTAATGTTTTAATGTTTGGTCAACCCACATACTTTTATTACCATCTATACAGAAATCATAAGTGCAGTGTTACATGAGCCGGACCAGCAGTGCTCTCTGCTGTTTAAATGGGGTATTCACCCTAGTGGTGTCATATTGTATATACAATATATGTTGAAGATGTATACAAAAATTAGGAACTACACTGACTTCCAATACCCTGTGTTCTTACATGTTACTTATCAGTCTGTGTTAATACTTACTGAATATTAGTTATAGATCATTGATTATTTCAATCCTTGCTCCATAAATTAAGTTGTAATTCAAATTAAACATTGTAGGCTATGCACAGCAGGAAATGGGGTGTGGTCCCTGTGTACAGCTTCATTAATCTGCTGGTAACTGTAATTATTTTCAGTCTAATGAGTTTTAGTTCAGGTAAATCTGCCTTGCTGTGTGATAAGCCCTTTGGCACAATACAGAAACTTTGTTGCTAAGTTGTTAAAATTCACAGCCATTGTCCGTTGGTCCCAGGAGGGTGGGTCAGGTGTGTGGATTTGCATGTTTTTTTTTTTCTTTGCCCACCGGATTTGTCCTGCTGTCCCGTAGCTTATATATACACAAGTGCGTTTTTAAGCCTGGTTTGGAATCAGTTCTGGCCCCAACTTCGCTGTGAGAATAGCATTTGGTGCAAGCCGTGCCGAACAACGCAGCATGTGTCCGTCTCCCTTTCTCCTGCCACCAGCAGCACCACCAGCCGTCACCATGACGAGGACACGCCCACAATTTGGTACAGAAGCACTTTCCCAACTTTCTTGTGCGTGTGTGTTTTTTTTTTTTGTCCCCGTGCCAGGCTGGTTTTCCTGCAGATTCATTTTTCCTTAAAGTCACCGTTGCATCACCTTGCAGTGAAAACAAGAAATTATAACTATTCAGCAAAATTTATTTTCAGCCAATGCTATATATAATGCATAAAAAGAACTATGCATGCAAAAATGGTCTCAAAATAGCAATTATTAAGAAATTGGGCTTTACAAAATAGACGCATTAGTTAATCATTAATCATTTTATTTGGTGATTGCAGATACAGAAGAAAAAAGATATTTACAATATACATTTATCCAACACCTTACAGAAGCCATTGCATTTATACCTATCATTTATACTCTTTTTCATAGGTAGGTGGCACGCTAATGCCCTGATTCTATCGCGCTTGATCTGCGGCTGGATTTTGTTTGTTGCGCTGAGACTTCCATTTATTTTCACACACAACATGCCAATTAACCAAAGATTTATCAATATCTGTTTACAATATGAAAACATTTACTAATATAGAATGCAGTTAAATGTGTAAATCGGCAACTCATTAAAAAATGGAAGAAATTGTGTAATACACTGCCATCTGGTGGAAGAAGGAAGCATGCGCTTTTCCTATGTAATGTTTAAAGATTTATTAGCTTTTATTTCCTTATGTATTTTATTATCCAGGTGACCCAAATAATACATCTAACGGGCCACCAAAATGGCAAGAAGTTGCAACTGTTTAATAAAAAAAAAATAAAAAAATGAAAGCACTTCACTTTAGACGATGTAAAAGGCTGGAATATTCATGTTGCTTTTTGACAGTTTTGTATTATCCTCGCTGATTTTGCGGAGACAACATAATTGGATGTAAATGCTTGTTTCAACTCTCCCAGCTCACTTCAGTCTTTTTTCTTTGAAGAGCACTTTGTAATAATACCAGTTTCACACCTCTGCCTTTACAGTGAATGCATGAAGACCGATTTACTGTCCCTCTTTTCTAAGTAGGACATCTTAGCAGGCCAGTGCACTGGAGATAGATAAAGCAGGCTTGCCAGGCTTCGGTTAGAGTGCTTGATTATTTCACTGAATGTATAGTGAACTCTTCTTATTTCTACTCTGCAGAGGACTTTACCCTCAGTGATTTCATTTTGGCTTTTTTGCTGAGTAAAAACTCTTAGCAAATACTAGCTTTACTTACATATGTGGTACATTGTTGTATTAGGCAAATTCTTCTTCTCATTATTGCTAGTATCGTTGTTTGTTGTCATTGTTTCTTGTGATCTAGTGGTAGCTTTTGGCTTTTCCTGCTGTTGTAAAATAGGTGTAGTGGGCAAGGGGCTGCGCCCTCAGTCTCATTAATTACTCTGTGCCTTATTTTAATTTTAATGAGTTTTACATTAGTAGGTAATGCGACCTCATCACAGAGTTAATCTAATTTGCGTTAACATGGGTCCTGCTTAAAGAGTACATCTTGTGATTTATTTTAAATGGTCTTATCTTTAGAGAAATTTCACAAAAACTGGAGTAAAAGGAAAAGTGATTAAAAGAAATTCTAAGGAAGTGAAGCATTGATGCTGGTTAGTGATACTCAGGGCAGCTGAGATGAGGGGCCTGTACTACGAAGCGGGGTTACTGGCTTATCGGGGTAACTTGTCGGATTTAAGGTAGCACAGTTTAAATGGACTTCATATTCGTTCACTTTCATTTTGCCCAGACTACCTTAAATCTGACAAGTTACCCCGATAAGCTAGTAACCCCGCTTTGTAGTGCACACCACTGCTGTTAAACAACTCAGTGTAATATTACTTAATGTAAACAGGCTTTTTAAAATTATGCATAAGCACAAAAATCATTGTTTCATGTTAACTGTATATGAAATGCTTGATAAAGCCAAAGTAATGAAATACAAATATGCAATGTAGCTTTATGAAGTGGTTTTCTCAATTCAAATATATTGGCTATGTATGTATATATATCTATATATACAATAAACACAATAAATATTAATAAATATATTGCTACAATCAAGATCTTAATAGTCTTTATCTGCAATTAAAGGATGATCCATGCCGTATTGCCTGGCTGTTTAATAGTTTATTCACTTCGGTTGCTTAAAATAAACAGAATAGGGGAGGTGACAAGGATGAAGTATTGCTGAAAAATCCATAATCATTTATATCCAAAGCTCAGACCATTCAGAGCTGTGTCCCTGTACTGCATTTGGAAATCAAGACGTTTTTCTGTCTGCATTAGAATAACGGCTTGCAGTGCGGTTCTCTCCCCTTGATAGCCCTCTTCCTTTCCAGTGACTTAACCATACTGTACCTTTCCTATATGGGTTTTCATCCTCACAGATGTACAGAGAGAAGGAAGATTAATCTGGGTACTTCTTCATTTGTTACAACATTTTTTTCGCACCATTTTCTTTGTTAGTCAATAATTGATGAGTGTCAATTTCTCTTTGGCCCAGACTAACCTATTCAGTGCCCTCAGCACTCATGCCCGAGGAAACAGACAATGCAACATTTACATGGTTCACATTTACATTTGGTCTAATATTTATGACATTTATCCTAATATTTGCATCAGTTTATTTTCTCTCCTCCTGATAGCCACTAAGCTGCACGGTGTTTAGCTCTTATTGTTTTATTGCACACTTGATAAACTGTTAAAATGGATATTTAATCAGTTAAAACAGTGAGCCTTTGTATACCACAGGCATAAGTTGCAGGAATATGAATATGTTTGGATTCATGACTGTAAACTTTAAATGAAATATTACACCAAACGAAATCACCCTGGGACTAATAACCTTGGAATAACAAGACTGCATGATAACCAGCTACACAATTTCTGTTTTCATAGAATCCACAAATCTAGTTCTGTGACAGAGTAATTTTATAGTCGTATAACTTTCAGAATAGAGTAGCAGTATGTTTAATAAGTACACTTTGAGACTGTAATACGTATGAAAAAATATTATAATTTATAATTTAAATATATAAAATATAATATGTTTTTAAAATTTTATTTTGGCTATATCCAAAGTAACCGGTTGAATTGGTTTGTTGTTCATCACCTACCAGGGAGAATTTCTGGGCATGCGGAACAGTTTTTTTTTTATATACACTGGTTATAAATAACGACCCATTGTCTCTTTGCTCTCATCCTTCATCATAATTGCTGAGGGTCTGAAATGAATGGGCTGAAGTGAGACAGTAGAAAAGCCCAAACTGACACTATAATTTATCTCCTTTCCGAGGTCCGCTCAGCCTGGAGGGTGAGAAGAGTGTGTACTGTTTTCTGGTTTCCTGGTCAAGCTCACAAAGTCTTGAGGCACTCATAAACTTTAATGAAGAAGCATTTCCATCTTTTGTTGCATTCAGCCCTGACTGAAACCAACACCTTTGGCAAAGGTCACTCCTCAAGTAACCATTCAGACAATACAGTTGACACTGTGTCTAGGATTCTAAGACTTTTGTTTTTAGTTCTGGTGTTAGTCCAAACCAGCGGACCCTACTTCATTACAATCCTGCATGGCGTCGAAGGTCATCCGTTACTGTGCCTGTGTCTTGTCCTTGAAAAGTTATCGAGGTCATTGCCGGCTAGCTTATTGGGCCTGTGTATTTCAGGGATAACAACTTTATCAAGGACTTTCCCCAGCTGGCCGATGGCCTTATGGTTATTCCCCTACCTGTGGAGGAGCAATGTCGGGGCATGCTGTCTGAACCACAGGCCAACCTGCATCTGCTCACAGGTGGGTCTGCATCTCAGTGAGCTACTTCCATACACGTCTCTGTCTGATTTCAGCCTGGCTGCCTCTAGCATACATATTGTGATTTAATGTATAATGTAGCATTGAGGTGCATATATCTGCAAGAAGTCAAGGGCTAACCGGATCCCACCTAACACAACTATTCTGGTACCCTTCAGAAAAGGTCTGAACTCGATTTTATTTTGCTAAACATTATGGTGTGAATGGGTAAAACGTTAACATGTCTAACTATTTTAATTTAAACAAAGGCTGCCTGTTAATTGTGCCAAGAAAAGAGAATGACACATTTTTTCCCCTTTGGCAGGGGATGCCAAATTCAATGAAGCCTTGGGCTATCCCATGGTGCAACAGTGGAGAGTACGGAGCAACTTATACAAAGTGAAGCTTAGTTCCATCACACTGTCAGCAGGTATAATGCAATAAAACTTCCCTCATTGCCACACTTTAAATCCTTACTCATGGAAAAGGCTACACTTACAGCCAGGAAGAAGAGCACTGTAATAACTTTTTCAGAGGGGTTAAGGGAGGTGCATCAATTAAATTAGTTTATTCCATAAGTCTTAAACGAGATTATTTGAATCATTTTTATTATGCCGAAGATCATCTATCATGCAGAGTGCATTACACTTCATTTTAAACTTTTTCTGACAATCTGTATGCCAGGTTTTTCCAAGGTCTTGAAGATGCTGAACTCTGAGAGCACAAGAGAGGAGTTGCTGTCCTTCATCGAGCAGTATGGCACTCACTACGTGTCGGAAGCACTCTATGGCTCTGAACTCACGTGCACCATTTACTTTCCCAGCAAGAAGGTCCAGCAGCAGCTCTGGCTGCAGTATCAAAAAGGTAATGCCACAGTTGCAAAGTAGATAGCACAACGTACTAAATATACTAAAATATACCCCAGAATTCTCAGCCTCACTCACACCCTGACCTCCCCTTTTGAGGACAGTGACTCTTTCTGCAATATTCGTTGGTTGGGGACCCTTGCCGATGTCCTAGGATCACTGCAAGCATAGGCTGAAATGACCCAGCAAAAGCGAAAATGTATACTTACTGTAGTAACAACCAGAAATCCATTGACAATAGCAGTCAGCGTACCTTGTAGGTTAAACAACTTGAATTGTTTACAACTCTTAAAATGTGTACCATATGTTAACTGTAAGAGCCTCATAAATGTTTGTCCATGGTGACAGCCAAAGTGCAAAACTGACTCACAGAACTGAGGAATATTGCATATTCTTTCTACATCTCTAACGTTACCAAAGCGTGAAATGCATGTACCTTTTCCAGTTCTTAATTAACCATTACGACAGTCGTTTCTTCTTGCTTTACTGACTTGGGCACGTTTCATGTGAACGTGTCGTGCTTCTAAATTGCGAACCAAATATGAGAAGAACTAGGTAATGGTTCATAGAATAGTAAATAAATTAATAGGATGAAATGCTATACATTTCCCAACACATCCAGACGTATGTGTGCCCTGCAGTGGACAGTCATCAAGTGCAACTGCCTTATGTATTATGCTGATTCACTTAGAAGTTGGGTGATGGCTGCATGCATTAGTCAGGCTGTTCAGTAATGCCAAAAATCACAATCACTATAAATCTGGTGGATAACAGATTTTACTTACATGATTGCTCATTGACCTTGGAAATATCATGCATTTTTTTAATTGTCTTTTTAACAGTGGATTTTCTTGATCTCTTAATATAATTCAACTGAGAATAAAAGGGCCTGCAAAGGGGTATGCTGGATTTATAACACAAGACAAGACAGTGGCACCACTGAGAAATAAAATGTGGCACAGTAATCGTTATTTTGTTTTGATAATTGTTGGAAGATTTCGTAACAGAAATTAAAATTCGATTAATTGTCCAGCCTTATATATTGGCATTATTTTGAATATTTGTCATCAAAAGCATATTAATGTGAAATACATACATTTCCATAATGAAATCTTGCGCATCTCCCTTTACAAGAAATATTTTTTGTTTGTGGTGTAAACAAATAGTGTTATTTCATTCTCTATTCCTTCCCTTTTTCTAAAACCAGCTAATGAGGGCTTCTCTACCTACATTAGAATTAGGTGATCAGTGGTCATTGTTACACCACAGCACAGCAACGAAATGTGTCCTCTGCATTTAACCCATTTGTGACAGTGTGACATAGCAGTGCTTGGGGGTGGTACCTTGCTCAGGGTACCTCAGTGGTGACTTGCTGGTGGGGGATTTGAACCTGCAATCTTTTGATTACAAGTGCGCTTCCCTAACCATCAAGCCACCACTGCCCCATACATGCATATGATACATACGATATGTTTCCTCCAAGTATTGCCTTTAACTGTATTTTTCCTGTAATTCTGAATTATCAACTTGGGTCATAGCTCATCTTTTTCAAAAATATGCTTACTAAAATGGACCCTGAATGATGGACACATACATTTAAGGGCATTGAGATACTGCAGGAGTATGATGACTTTTCTTTAACTGTCAGTTAAAGAAACAGACAGGTAGAGAGACAGACTGACAGAGGCATATAGACAGCTGTCAAAACTGGAGAGTCCACACATGGCTTCTTGCCGTATCAGACCTCATGAATACCCTTGAAATGTCCAGCATTCCTCTTAAAAAAAGGAGATTCACGCATAGAAACAAACCAAGAATGAATTCCCCTTTTTCACTATTGCTCCCAAACTCTTCCGCATGTGTAGAACAGACAACGTGATGCTGTCTCCCCTTAGGCTGAAGGGACGCTGCCCTGCCATCAGTGATGGGGGAGACCCATGGGCGTAGGTTCCAAATCCCGAGGGCAGTTTTTATATATATGAAGTACTTCAGTTACACTACTTATAACTAATTAAACCAGTATGTTTCTATTATGTTACTCTGATACTTGCCAGTTAAACATAGCCATATTTGTTAGTTAATGTGTTATAATGCAATAGTGAAGCCATTTCACCCCAACCACTGCGTAAGGGGTCATTGTGTGTGAGGAATATTTGTCCGGAAATTTTGACAAGCCACAATATTTCTGCAACCGAATGAGCTCCATTTCAGTGGTTCAAATTTAATAGCCAAGGCAAACTACTTACTGCATTGGTTTTAATAAAGTGTAATCCTTACTTAAGTACTTATAAATAAAAGTGAAGCAGCTATCACTCATGTTGCAGTTGTTTGACACTCTGGGGATAGGATTTTGTTTCATTTCATTTATGGATTACCTGCTTGACATTGACTAATGAATTAATACCTGCATGATGTCCCTAATATCTTCTAGGCTTCAGAAGCAGGCTCCCCTATTTGTATACTAGGTAGCAAGGTTCTGAAATATAAAACACTGTACAGCAGTACAGAAAGAGCTGATTTTTACTTGTTGTTTTGCCAGCACAGAGACAAGGAGACCCTTCTCACTGACTTTGCTCCTTCTTTCTTGCTATTTTGATATTTCAATTTCCTCTGTGCTAATTTAAGAATGCTGTATGTAGGTAACTAATACACTATACTGCCTGGCCATCGGTCTTGCTGCTATAGAGCCCAGGTTGTCTTTCAAGTCTTTTCTTAACAAATGGGTCTGACCAGACAATCAGAGTACTACCACTAGTACTTCATAACAGAAGGTGACACCACAGATTTGGAGTAAATGTTGTCAGCGAAATACAACTGTGGCAGGAGAAAATGCACCTGAAGGCATTTTAATCACCTTATTTGTTTTCATGCATAGAAGTTGAGTACTAATGCACTATCTTTTCTGTATGTGATTATGTAAATCCAAGAGCTATCAGGTAAAACAATTATTCAACAACTTCTGCCTATTTGTTCAACACCACTGAGTCTTAGTCCTAATTAGAGTGGGTCTCGGTTTTTAACCACACACACACAGATCAAAGGTATTTTTTCGAGCGATCTCACGTCATCGTTACCTGTCAGCTAAAGTTTGCTGCAAACAGGGACATCTTGAGGAATAGAATGGAAATACAGTTTCTAAACCTCGATTATGTGGTTAAACAATGTTGTTTTTTTTTTTTTTTTACTAAAAAATTTTAACATGACTCTGTTTCTGAACAAGAAACAATGAAAAAAGAAATGGAAAGCAGGAAGAGAGGCATAAGCAAAGCATACTTCACTTAACATGATAGCTGGTTTGTTTTGAATGAATAGCAGTTTGGGAAATATTTTTGGTGCAGTTGAGGTCAGCACCACTGACAAAGAATTCTCTAGTTGCAAAAACACACTGATCAGTGCTGCCATGAGATGAAACCACTATATTTGTTATGTGTGTTTTATGGATGATTGTAATTTCTACTAATAACTATTAAGCTATCTCTTGAGAGAATTATTTTATTTTCTCAAAAAGGAAATGTTTCTTTATGTCAATGTCTATTGCTGGTTTAGAGTATTTTGGTCTATGGTTTGATTTTGGTTTATGTTCTTCACGGCCCACAAAATTCTTGTTTTATTGTTTTATTTGTGATTTCTAAAACAATGTGAAGATTTATGTCTGTCATTGTGTTATCCTAAAATACTGCACCTTACTCATTTCTCATTACCAGGTGAGGTAAGCCTGTGTTAATAAGTGATACTGAATAACCAGATGTGGGTGTTATGCGTTATCTCAGTCAAATTCTCTGACTGGGTATTTCCACTGTTTCTATTCCATATAATGTAACATGCTGTCATAGAAGGTTCTTGTTTAGATTTTAATTCCATTCTCATTCATAGCCACTAATTAGTGGAGAAAAGTCTGGTGTGCATAGAAAATGGAATGTTGAATTTCTCAGTAAGTACCATTATATTACCAATTACTTTAACACAGGCAGTTACAGGCATCGCAGTTGTTGTTGTTGTTGTTGCTGCTGTTGTTATTGTTGTTGATTGTCTCATTTCCAAACAATATGAGAGAGGAGGGTGTGATGAACAGGAGATCTTAGAAATCAGATGCTAATGACCATAACCTTTATTGCTTTACTTCAGCTGGATTTTTCTGCTGACATTGTTATATACAGCCGTGGAAAAAAAAAAGTAGAATATAGAGACCACTCTATATTTTTAAACAAATCTGCATTTTCATGGTTTATCATGGTTTAATCCTGGTTCTGCTGGCAGAAGGCTATGCTGAGCAGCAGGTTAGTTACAGGTTCAACATTTCTAAGACAGCAGTACACAGGAACAAGGTGAAGCAGGAGACACTGGGAATGACCAGACACCAGCCAGGTAAAGGGTGTAAGCAACTTTCTAATGCCAGAGATGACAGTTAACTTATCCGAAAGTTTCTCGTGAATCGAAGGATGATACCAAGTGACCTTCAAAAGGAATGGGAAACATTAAGTGCAGGTGTGAGGTGCACTGCTAGGACAGTTTGTATCAGGCTCCTAGAAGCAGGACTAAAGACCCATAAAGCAGGGAAGAAGCCCTTCATTCATGAGAAGCAGGGAAGAACCAGGCTGCAGTTTTCAGAAAAAAAGTATATTTTTCACAGACGCACATCCTTAAATTGAGAAATGAATGAAACAAAAAACTGTGTTGTGGTCTCATGTTTTTCCACGGCTGTATGTATACATGTATATGTGTGTGTGTGTGTGCGTTTGTGTGTATATACGCAATTCTCAATTTGACTTTCTAAAAATGATGGCAAACACAAAGAGGATATTGCCTGGTTTTGAATCTCTTCAGCTTAATGTCTCCTCTATGCATCTCTAACGAGGTCATTCGCCATTGTGTTTCTCCATCCATGTCTCACCTTTTTAAAATGAAAAATTGCAGTCACTTTTCTAGAGGTGTTACGATTACTCAAACTCAATAAAAAAGCATCAATTAAAATTGTTCATCATCATACATAATACTATACATGTTATAACATTATTTGTGAATGTATTGTGTGTTCTGAGTAGGGCTGAACGATACTGGAAAATTTCACATTGCAATATTTGACGTTTTTGTGATTTTTTTTAGGAGTTGAAAATTATCCGAATATACTAACAAAGCCTGTCAAATATGTTGGCGGTATTGCCGTTAGTTGTGCCAAGAGACACAAAGCAGTGCCGACAAATGACTTGCCTTTGCTTAGTATCCTCTCTGTGGAATATAAAATACTAGTCTCTCCATGCAGTCTTTTCGTGACCTGTGGCCTGTACTACGAAGCTGGGTTACTGGTTTATCGGGGTAACTTGTCGGATTTAAGGTAGTCTGGGCAAAATGTAAGTGAACGAATATGAAGTC